>OX031008.1:33800847-35019861 GCA_943735925.1 Pollenia amentaria | reverse complement strand
TTTAACCACCTTTCTAGTTCAAATATATGGTCCTGTAGATAACGAGATGCTTCTTGACAGTTTGCGTGTACGCTTAGAAAAGCTGTGTCGTCCGCAAATGTTGAGGTATGGGTGTAGCTGTTTGTTGGCAAGTCCGAAGTATAAATTAAGTATAATAGAGGGCCCAGGATGCTGCCTTGTGGGACTCCAGCGCTAATTGGCTGTGGAGAACTTAAAAATTCGCCTTCTTTTATAATAAATTGACGACCTACTAAGTAGCTTTGTAACAGCTTGTGTATATTTGCTGGTAAGTTTTGCTGCAATTTCAGTAGTAAACCTTCATGCCAGACTTTATCAAAAGCTTGAGACACATCGATGAAGAGTGCTGAGCAATATTTTTTTTCTTCAAAGGCTTTTCTTATGACATTTACTATTCGATGAGTTTGTTCAATTGTGCTGTGTTTGCTTCTAAAACCGAATTGATGATTGGGAATACATCTGTTACCATTTAAAATCGGCGTTAATTTAGACACTAGAAGTTTCTCAAAAAGCTTTGATATATTAGACAATAAGCTTATAGGTCTATATGACTCAACTTTTGTGGGATCCTTTCCTGGTTTAGGTATCATGGTAACTAAGGATACTTTCCACTCTTGTGGGTAGTATTCAAGGCGTAAAATAGCATTAAAAATTAGTAGAATAATTTTCTTTGCTATGCTGGGTAGCTCCAAAAGCATTTTGTTACTGATCTTATCAAAACCAGGGGCTTTCTTGGGGTTTAAATCATGAATAGCCTTCTCGATTTCTCTTACTTCAAACCTTAGTGGAACAGCTGATCTAACAGCAACAGGTGGTAACTCGACCGCAGTATCGAAAGATGTATGAGGGGTAAATACGGTTTTCAAATGATTAACGAAAATATTTCCTTTTTCTATGTCATTTCGTGCCCAACGTCCATTTAAATTTCTTAATGGTGGTTTAGTGATAACTGGTCTTTTAAGATTTCTAGCTGCACGCCATAATGAGTAATCAGATTGAGGAGTTGCATCAAGTTCCTTAAGATATTTTTCCAGAGAAGCCGTTTTTTGAGACTGCAGTAAGTTTCTTAGCCTTTTTGTGCACTCTTTTAGTAAATTTTTAAGTTGAGGGGATCTGTGCAATTGCCACTCTCTTCGAACTCTCCTTTTTTCAGCCAAGAGACGCTCGACATCAGTAGAATATATTTTACTATTTTTGATATTTTTGCGGGCTATGCTAGAATGTTGAACAGCTAGTTTGAGATAATTGTCAAAATTTACAATAGAAAGATTCACATTCTCCGGTGTTCTAAGCGGAATATTTTCAGTGCAGTGGGTACTGAGATATTTTTTATATTTTAACCAATTTATTTGTGTGGCTGACGTCACTAAGTAACCAGACGGTGATACAATTCTATAAGGGTTTGATATGGTAAGAATTGTAGGTGTGTGATCAGAAGATAATTCTAAAGAAGCTTCAACGTGAATCGTTTCTGCGGGGATGTTTTTAACCACGCCAAAATCGATGACATCTGGAATTTTTTGCTGATCAGTAGGCCAATAAGTTGGTTGTCCACTCGCGACCACATTTAAATCCATTTTAGACATTGTATTATACAAAACACGACCCTTTGGTGTAATGAGCCGTGAACCCCAGAAGGTATGTTTAGCGTTGTAATCGCCAGCGGCTAGGAAACAGGGTCCTAATGATTTAAAATATTTATAATATTGGCTTTCTGATATTGAAAATCTAGGTGGAGAGTATAAAGATGAAAGTACAAAGTTTCGATTTAGCTCTTCAACACAAATGTTCGTTGCTTGCAGATAATCTTCACGATGATCACACATTAAGTAGTGTTTGATTCGGGTTTTTATCAAAATAGCAGAACCTCCACAAGCTCTATCTCGAGGGTCCTTGGTATCATATAATATATAACCATTAATTTTAAACGTATTTCTTGAGGTCAAATGAGTTTCAGAAACCATCATTACATCAATTTGTTTACTTTTAAGAAAATATTCTAGTTCATTTTTATGTTGGCGAATGCCGTTTGCGTTCCAAAAACAAATTTTTAAGCAATTCATGGCTTGTTAAGTACAGCTTGCAATAACATCGATTGCATTCTTAACATTTCCTGCATCATATTACCCATTGTATTCGTAAAGTTTGTTACTGTTTGTACTAGTGTTTCCATGGTTTTTTCTAGACGACTTAAATTAGAAACTGGGGTCTCATCATTATTTGGCAAATCACCTTGCATTGGCATATGGTTTGATTTTAGGACGTTAGCGTAGGATGTTCTGTTATTACTAGGCTGCGGTACCTGAATGTCATTAGTATTATTTTGATGTGTTTCCTGAATTTGAGGTGGATTAGGTTTCGGTCCAACCGAGCGCTTGACGATAGAGTATACAGGGCATCCTCTATAGTTGGCAGTGTGATTACCACCACAGTTGCTGCATTTTTTTACATTGGGGTCGTTTTTAGATTTATCGCAGAGAGCTGTACCATGCAATTCTCCACATACAACGCAAACAGGTGTTAAATGGCAGTATGCCTTAGTGTGACCAAATTCTTGGCAGTTTAAACATTGCACGGGACCGTTCCTTTTATGCGGCTCCTCTATCGTTATTTTCCTATACAGGATATATCTCAGACTGTAAATGGGATGAGTTTCGTTTTTTTTAAGCTTAACGTCGCCGGGTTCTAACTCCACTCAAAATAGTGGCTGGGGATTTTTTTCTCTATTTTTAATATTAACTACATTTTTAATTTTAAAGCCCTTCTCTTCTAAAAACGTTTTTATTTCACCTGGGTCTACGCAAGAATCAATGCCCTTTATCACTACCTGAAGACCTTTACTGCTCTTCAGTTGGTATGTATAAAAGTTTTTTTTTAGTGCTTCTAATTTAGTTATTACTTTACGAAAATCATCTTCACGATTAACTTGTATTTTAGTTTCATTTATACTACCACGTTTTATTGCAGCTACATAAAAAGAATTTTCACCTATTACCGAAATCAAATTCTTTATTAAATCACTTGAGTTTTGCTCTCTAAGATATATCGGGGGTGGCTTAGAAGATTTTGTAACGTTTTGTGCTTCCGAGGATTCCTCTTCCAAAATTGCAAACCGATTTTGAGAACTTATTCTATCAGCTGTACCCTCTTTTAAAACTTTTGGGACAGAAGCAACTGCAGAAGAAGTTGGGCTGCGACCCCGTATTAGCACTGTTATGTACCTATCCATTCCAACTTGTACTTGAGGCTTTTGACCGCTTTTCACCTGTGATACTGAGTTTTCCATCATGCCTGATTTGGGGGTAATCTTTTCATCACTTGTTAAAATCGTTTCTGCCACTGAGGCACCGCTTGCAGGTTTTATATTTTTTATTGTATTCGAATCAACCGTATTATTAGACACCGAAGGTGATACAGAGTTTTCTATTGTGCCTGATTGAGGGTTAATATTTTTATCACTTATTAAAATTGTTTTTGCCGTTGAGGCAATGCTTGAAGGTTTTATATTTGTTAGTGTATCACCCGTATTATTAAAAACAGAAGGTGAGAGGGATCGCGTACGAGTAATAGGTTTAGCCGTTAGGTATTTGCTATCATCGACTCTTTTTTTTATTTCTGCATTTGTTTCGTTAACACTCACTGTGATATATGCATTTCTATCATTATGCTTAATTGTTTTTGCACTGTTTGCACTCATAAGAGTTTTTTTTTTTTTACTGTTTACAGTTGTGCTCTTCTTATTTGTTATTGTTTATCAACACCGAGAATAAAAAATGTGTATGTTTATGTATGTATGTACATACATGTATTTTTTTCTTTTCTTTTATTAACTTTTTTTTTTATACTTTATTTGTTCACGTTTTTATAAAAAAAATAAACCGTTTGCCGAGCTTAGAAAACACGTCTATCTTCAACGAGCGCGACAGACTGAAAAATAAAAGTGATTTTTAAGTTTTTTTATACAGTCAACATCAAGTGTATTTGATAATCATTCTGCAGTGTGTACGAGAAAATCCTGTAATTTTACTTCTGCTAAACTTGAAGTTATATTAATTGACGTGTGTAAAGGTAAGCAGAAACTAAATCTCGATATGCTAGAAAAATTCCACAATTTTTCCATTGGTTCTCTTCCGCAATTTTTTGATTTTTGGTCAGTTTTTAGACCAAAAATAGTGCAGGTTTCTTCTGGAGTAAATTTTATTTCTTTAGTTGGAGTAGGCATACTTTTTAAAATCCTCGTTTTTTAACGCAATTAAAAAATTTTGAGATTTTTATCTTATGAATTTTGATTTCTTGTTCGTTGCATAATTTAAAGAATGGATTTTAATGGACTTTAACAGTGTAAACCAGCACCAATAAAGAAAAAATATGAATGCATGAATTTGTATACTCTTGATTAAAGTTTTTTTTTTAAATAATCTTTTATTACCACTTCTTCGAAACATAGAAAATAAAAGGAACTGTTTTAATCGTTGAAAATTTTTTAATACTTCACTAACCGAATATCTTACCTTGGGTCACAGTAATTGCTGAAGTTCGCAATGTCGGTGCCGGTCGGTGTATAATTGTAGGTAAAAGTCCGGACTACAAAAGAGTATACATATATATTTTTGATTCATTTTGACGCTCAGGACTGCTTTATATAGTAAGAGGTTTAAGGGAAATTTTGACATATGAAAAAAATACAAATTAAATAGTTCTACAGGTCGCAAAATTTTAATGCTTTACATTTTTACCGATAATAGTTAAGAAGATAAACTAATACACAAAACTTATTCTGTTAAAAAATCTTGAAAAACAAAAAAGTTATGAGCATTTCAACTTTAAAAATTTACTAAGAAATTCATACCTGTAACCAAATACTGAGATAGTCCATTTTGGACCACTCTCAATGAAATATTTGAAATAGGGTTGAAATTTGTTGGTTCCCGAGGTAAACTAGTATTTACTTTCATATGAATAAAATAATTTTAAAATTTGAGAACATAAAAAAAATAATTTTGGCCGCCTTCTAAAAACATGAACCAATGTGTTGCGGACAGATTCTTACCTAACTTAAATGACCACGCCAGCGATTGGAAAGAAGTTCCCCAAATCAAATATCTTTAGAAACAAAAAAAAATCTCATTAGTATTTGAAAAATAAATTAAACAAACCCACAGTAATGTCACCGCCAATCGACCTTCCGGCTGCACAGGCTCTGTCAATGAATCTTTCTGAAGGAAAAGCCTGATTAGATTAAGTAAAAAATCATTCCTTTTCCTATCTTAGTTTATTTTCCTGACCGAACAGGAGCGTATTCTTTTATGTTTTGATTTAGAATTTTTTTAATGTACCCATTCCTTCGAATGCGAATTTCAATAATCTAATTATTTTTGAATATTTTAATTTCTTTTGCATTTTTTTAATTTGATTAATTTTTATGTAAATAAACAAAAAAAATGTCACTTTTTATTGCCTTGCAATTTAGTGGGTCACGCGGCTGCATTTTTTAGTAGCTTTGGCAATAAGTCCATCAAATATTAAAAAGGGTGCGATTTTGGTTTACTGTTTTTCTAAATTAAGAAAAAAAAAATTCTAAATTTTCATATCTAAAGTATGAATTATAAAATCTATAATCATTCAATAAGCATCTATAAATAAGTTTCACATATTTAGAGAACATGAGAAGAAATAAAATTTTTCAAATATTACCGATAATACGTGAAAGTACAACTGTGCTTAGCTTCATATAAGTATTCCAAAGTTACTTAAGCATTTGACAGACTTTTCATTAAATACACAGTACAAAATTTTCAGGTGATTGATTCGGGACTCAATTCTGATAATTGTTTATGAAAGTAGACCCAAAAAGAAGAACTTCTGCATCATTATTTTGGTCAAGGTACATCAAATAATAATTTAAAAATTAATTTGAAGTTAGTAACAGCCAATTCACATGGAGGCTCTTGCGACGTCGCTTTGTCGACGAATCCTTTGGTTTGATGGCGAGCGGTGTAGAGAAGAAAGAGGGGTAAACAAAACGACTCGTTTTGTGTTTTTTATGTCGTTTTTTTATGTTCCTCTTCAAACTTATTTCGCTTCTTCTTGTTTTGTTTTATTCTTTAGGCCTAACTATAATGTGCTTAACCAAACTTAAGCTAGTGTCAAAATTCAACGAAAAGCATGTCAAATGCTTAAGTAAATTACTGAAGACTTTTAGGTGGCTATATTGTACTTATTGAGCTTAAAGACTTTCTACACTTAGTTGCAAACATTTGTACTTTTGGAAAAATATTTTCGATTTTATTTCTTTAAAATGTAATATTTTTGACAAAATGTCATTTAATTTGTAAAAGTTATAAATATATTACCATAAACAAGTAAATATATGTTTATCTTTTATTAATTTTTAAAGTTAACTAAAACTAAAATAAAAAAAGTACTAAAAAAGCAACTACGGTTGCATCTTTTAATTGTAAACAATTATATGTATCTATTATGTGTCATTTGCTTAAGGAAGAGCGAAATTGACCGCACTTTCCTTAAGCAAATAACACTTGACGAAACTTAACGAAAAGTGTCTTAAGTACATTATAGTTGTATACATTTGATTGTGTGTATTCGCACATTTGCTTAAGGTTCATTAAGCACATTATAGTTAGGCCTTTTTTCTTACTTTGAAGCGTCAGGTTGCATACAAATACGGAAATAATAAAAAAGAATATAAAACAAAAGTTTGAGTTTTAATTAACATATTTCTTATTTAAAAAACACTTTTATATTTTTCTTAATGAGAAAAACCAACTAAAGCAGATTTACCGATAAGGCAATAAAAATCAACCCTGGTTGAAAATAAAAATTAATTGGAAAAAGCGACATGCCACTAAAAATCATCGTATACACGCAAGAGGTTTTTGGAAGTTGCTTCAAAAGGGAATTAAGAAAAAACGACGTCGTAAACGCCTCCATGTGAATTGGCTGTAAGTATCGTATAGGGGAATTTGTCACGTTTAAGGCTCTTTTCCTTGTCATAACTCGAGAAGCAGTAGTCCGAATAAGCTGAAACAAATTTAAATTAAAATTAAGAATTACAATTCCTTTAATCTGTTCATACAACGTTTCGCTAAAAAATCCAAAACGGTAAAAAAGTATCAAGTCCTATTACTTTCACGTAAAGTCCCATAACCTATGAACAAAATGAGACATAAATCATGAAAATCGATGAACGCGTTTCGCTTTTATTCACAATTAAGTAAAGGTATGAATTTCAAAAATTTGCTCGAGATATCCACAAAACTCTTTGGAAAAAACATTTATGACTTTTTTTAAGATTCTCAGAATTAAGAAAAAGGAATAAACAAAAGGTTATTTGAATTTTATGTAGCAAAGTAATAAGCGTTAATAAATGTGAGTAGACAATTAAAAGAAAAAAAAAAGAAAGTGCACTTTTTTACTAATTTGGGGTTTTCCGTTAGTTACCTGAATGACTTGTTTACAGAAATTGCACCCACATTTATGAGTGCTCATGTTTTGGAACGTTTCGAAAACATATTTCATAAGTACCTGCCAGTAAAATATTGAAATATTTGTAGTATTTATAGGTGCTCTTTGATCGATTTTTGTCATTTAACAAGAGTCGACGAACGCGAGAAGTACAAGTGAATTTATCTCCGGTTTTAAAAGTGAATAACAACGAAACATATAATATATGGAAAATAACAATTGGATAATTTTTTTTACGTTTGTGGTCATATCGTCTCAAAAAGAGGCCAACTGGATCGAAAAAAAATTGATTACTGAGGAATTCAAAACAGCGTATAGTCATTATTTTGATGAAGCAGATTTAAGTGGTACAAATTTTACGCCGAACACAGTGTGCAAAAATTGTTATAATACCCTTATAAAGTGGATACATGGAAAAGGTGGACAGTTATCTTTTATGAAGCCAGTACTTTAGGTGGAAGATCTAACTGGACCTGATGAATCCAGGTGCTACGCATGCATAAATTGTCGTCATAGATTAAACAGAAAACAATTGAAAACAAAAGTATACATTGCTGCTTTTACTGCCACACTTCCAGTTAAACGCGCTGCTGGTACCCATACACCTCAACCTCCGAGTCTGGATACTGTGTCCCTGCAAGCTGAAACCGTGTTCACCAATCCGACCAATTTGAATGATGCTGATTGGACACCCGATATTGAAATTAATGGTCCACAACCGCTAACAAAAATCGGAATGGATTACATTGTAGCTAAGATCACAACAAAACTCCGACATGTTGTCATCATTTTTGAAAAGCAGAAAACTGACACAGCAAAATGTCAGCGCAACATCATACCGACAACGCCAAGCTGATTTTCAGAAGCAAATACGTTCACCTACTCCCATGATATCCCAGGTTTAGTGAAAAAATTGGGAATGGATTATATCGCTGGCAACTGATAAACGCCAGTATCAGTATCAAGTTTGATGGCTGTGCTATTGCACAAAACGAACAAAAAACCGTCCATTCCATTGGGACTCAGCACAACTATGAAGGAAACGTAAGAAACATTGGTCGAAATTTTGGATAAAATCAACTACAATGTACACAAATGGAAGATTTGTTGCGATCTAAAGGTTGTCAACATAATACAAGGCATTGTATTAAAGGGCGGTTTTCCAAAATACTTCTGCTTCCTTTGCAATTGGGATTCACGATACAAAGGAAATCAATATCAATGTAAAGATTGGAAAGCAAGAACTCCCGAGCTCGAGAAACAATTAAAATTACGGAATAAACCTTTGATAAAGGATCTAGATGATATTTTGTTGCCATCGCTCCACATGAAATTAGGAATAGCTGGTAAATTCGTCGAAGTTGCAGTCAAAGATATTGATGACGCCTATGACTGTTTGAAATCCATCTTTCCAAAACTCAGTGAAGCTAAAATTAGAAAGGGTACGTATCGTTGTCAGTATTTTAAAATTGTCATATCTAAATTTGTTCACTTCGATATACTCTCATTACCAATAATTTTTTCGTAAATGTTTTTTTTTTTTATATTTCAAACAGGTTTTCTCAATGGACCGGATATACGAAAATTAATGAAAAGCGAATCTTTCACAAATATGCTTTCGAACCATTATAACCACCTATGTGCATGGGACGCATTGAAACAAGTCATCGAAGGCGTTTTAGGAAAGAACCGTGTACAACGAGAGACATACAAACACGAGTGGACAACTTGCTGTATTATTTTGAAAAAATCCATGCATCCATGACGTTAAAATTACATTTGTTGCATTTCTACCTTGAAACCTTTTTGGCACAATTACCTCAGGAATCGGACGAACAAGGAGAGAGGTTCCACCAGGTGACCATGCCAATGGAAAAGCGATTCAAAGGCAAAAAATTGGATGCATTGCTTGCGGAGGTTTGTTGGTGGAGTTCTAAAATTATGCAGTTTGAAGTTTGTGGACACACTGAACAAAACATGACCTTGAATATTACGTCTATCTCGGATGAGGATGCAGACTCAAAACATGAATATCAACAACCTACGAAGAAAATAAGGTCATCAGAACCACAAGCGTCAACTTCAACGAGGATTGATAGTGACAATAATTGAAAATGTTCTAAATTTTGTTTCCATGCATAGATAACATATAAAAATCGCATATTTTCTGTGTAAGAATAGCTGTAATATGAATCGGAATGTTTATTTTAATGCAAAATAAAGAATCAATAAAAAAGTCATCAATGTTTTTTCCAAAGAATTTTTTATGAATTAAAAATAAAAAAATTTAAATTTTTTTGTGCAAAAAATATTTTTTTTTCTTCATACATTTATTTACACAGATTCTTAATTTTTTTAAATTTGTTTTAGCTTATTTGGACTAGTGCTTCTTGAGTTATGACTAAGAAAAGAGCCTTAAACGTGACCCCTATACGATACTTACTAACTTTAAATTAATTTTTAAATTGTTATTTGATGTACCTTCACCAAACTAATGATGCAGAAGGTCTTCTTTTTGGGTCTACTTTCGTGAACAATTATCAGAATTGAGTCCCGAAATCAGTTGCTTAAGGCAGCTTATGCAACTATGCGGCTTTAAGTCTGTTGCTCTCTTTGGTTTTGATAATATTTTGGAAGTAAAATATATGTTCCTCATTTACTGATAATTGTGGAAATGATAATATTCATTTCACTATTGTACTAGCAGCCGCAATTGATGGTCAGAAACCAACTCGTTTTTTTCTCAATTTTCAACGTCGTAGAAACTCCTACGAAACATTTTTGGCGCCCGAGGAGGGACTTGATCCGGCCCGTTGAACCGACATACATAAGTGTTCAATTTTGTAATGGTAAAAGTGCCAGCTTATGAATAGCACGCCGAATTATACCATTGCGGGTTTTCAAATCTACAACACGAACTTTTCCATCGGACCCAACAACAACAGCAACAACTCTTCCATACAACCATTTTTGAGACGGCACATTGTCTTCGTGCACAAGAACCATATCGCCAACTTCTATGTTCTTGTGCGGATGTGTCCATTTTGTACGGTTTTGTAACTCTACCACGTAATCTCGTTGAAAAGCTTTCCAAAATTGCGCTTTTAGCTTTGTGATCTGTTGCCACTGCCTTACGACTGTTAAACGACTCTCTTCGCTCACTTCTGGCAACGCCTTTAGAGAAGTTCCTATGAGTAGGTGACCTGGTGTTAGAGCTTATACATCGTTGGGATCGCTGGTCATTGACGCTATTGGCCTCGAATTTAATATGGCCTCTATCTCTACAAGGACGGTATTTAGCTGTTCGAACGTTAGATTGGCGCTTGCGATTGTTCGATACAGCAAATTCTTGGTTGACTTGACCGCCGCCTCCCATAGACCTCCGAAGTGGGGTGCTCGCGGTGGTATGAAAACGAACTCGACTCCGTTTTCCGACGCAAAGTTGTGTATCTCTCTCTTGTTTGATTCGCTGAACATCAGGTCTTTTAACTGTTTTAGCCTTGATCTTGCTCCCACGAAATTTGTCGCATTGTCGCAATACAGGCGAGCGGGTAGACCTCTTTTCCCGATGAACCTTTTAAAAACAGAAATAAAAGCATTAGTTGTAAGATTAGAGACTGGCTCGATATGCACGGCTTTAGACGAAAAACAAACAAAGACCGCTATATAGGATTTATAAGGGGGTCTGCCTCTAATTCCTAAAGGTGTATAAATTGGTCCACAGAAATCTACACCTGACACTAAAAAAGGTCTGGAGCAAACAAATCTATCTTTCGGCAAGTTTCCCATTATTTGACTTAATAACTTTGGTCGATATTTAAAACAATGAACACATTTCCTTACGATTTTGCGAACGACATCGCGACCATTTATTACCCATACCCTTTGTCTCAGCAAACTTAAAAGAACCTTTGGTCCTGCATGAGTTTTTCACATGCAAATAATTGGCAAATAATACAATAAATCGTGAAGATTTCGGCATTAAGAGGGGAAATTTCATATCATATTCTATTGGTGCATTCAACAACCTACCACCAACTCTCAATAGTTCTACAGTATGAGTTTCGACTTTTTGTTCCTGTAAGAACGGGTTCAATTTTTGCAGGCTTGACTTAATAACAGCTCCGTCTTGTAAACATTTAATCTCATCTTTAAATTCTTGTTGCTGTATTGTCTCCACAATTTTTAAGAATGCAAAATTGAGCTCATTTACCGTAATGTTATGATCTCTGTTTTTGTGAATACTAGGTTTCAGAACCCGATAAACATAAGCCAGTATTCTAAGAATTTTTATGTATGACGAACAATTTTCAATTATCTCATTAATTATACTTTTTGCCGGTTTAGTTGCCATCAAACTTGTCTTGATCTTTCGTAATTCTAGGATTTTGACATCTTCTGATGGTTCAATATGTTTATTTATAGGCCACATTTCATTTTCCAGGTACAAAAATTGTGGTCCATTTAACCAAATTGTATCTAGCAGCTCGTCTACGGTACAACCCCGAGATACGATTTCCGCAGGATTACAATCCGTTGGAACATGTTTCCAAGTAGCACAGGATGAACCTTCCTGTATATCTGCTACTCTGTTTCCAACAAAGGTACTTAACGTAAAGGGGTCTTTTCTAAGCCAAAAAAGCACAATCTCCGAGTCGGATCAGAAATATATTTTGTCTATATAAGAGATCATAATTGGCTCCACGGCTTTCCATAATTTTGTTAATAGGTGAGCCGCACACAACTCCAAACGAGGAAGGCTTCGTTTTTTCAATGGCGCTACCTTCGATTTGGCCGTTAACAGGCTAACCAAAACTTTGTTATTTACAGTGGCACGAATATACAGACAACAACCATATGCTCTCTCTGAAGCGTCAGCAAACCCATGTATCTCTACTTTGTTATCAAGGAAAGTATTAACATATCGAGGCACTTTTATTTTTCTTATTTCCTTTAGCGATAATTTTAATTTTTCCCATGATGTTTCAATTGCCATTGGCACAGATTCGTCCCACTCCAACTTGTCTCTCCATAATTCTTGTAGTAAAATTTTAGCTTGTAAAATTATTGGACTTAAAAGTCCTAAAGGATCAAATAAACGAGCGGTCAATGAAAGAATGTTACGCTTTGTCGCCTTCATGCTTTCGAAACTAAAATCTAATTTAAATCCAAAATAATCTTGCACCGAAAACCAAGTCATGCCCAATGTTTTTGTGCAATCCACATCACTAATTGGCAGGGGCTTTTCTAATAATCTGTTGTCATTAATGTTTTGATCAGTGCAGTGCCACTTTGCCAAGTCAAACCCAGCCTTTTTTAATATTAAAACAACTTCACTTATAATTTGGCTAAGTTCTTCTAAACTATCTGCACCTGTCAACAGGTCATCAACATAGAAATGACCTTCAACAACCTTTGATCCGACTGGATATTGGCATTTATACCGGTTACTTAACTCCCTTAAGCAACGAATGGCCAGAAAGGGGGCAGATGCGGTGACATATGTTATGGTATTGAGATTATACATTTTAATTGGTCCATTTTCAACAGGGCGCCACAATATCATTTGATATTTTCTATGCTCTTGATTTACCATAACTTGGCGATACATTTTCGTTATATCCGCTATCAACGCAATTTTATAACAACGAAAACGAAGTAAATGACAGACTAAGTCGGGTTGAATGGTAGGACCTACCATTAAAATATCATTTAATGAGACTTGAGTGCTGGTGCGACATGATGCGTCAAATACGACTCTTAATTAAGTCGATTCCCTTAAGGGTTTTAGAACGCATTGGTGCGGTATAAAATAGTGCTCACCTAAGGGAAAACTTGCGACCTCAGACATGTGACCCATACCAACATATTCTTTCATAAAATCGTCATACAAGACTTTTATTTCCGGCGTTTTTGACAACCTTCGCTCAAGGGATAGAAATCTACGTCTTGCAATTTCAAACGACGATCCTAAAACGGAAGGATTTTCCTTAAAAGGAAGTTTTACCTCAAATCTGCCTGAACTAAGCACTCTCAAATTTTCCTTATAATAAGCTTCACATTGTAGATGCTCTTCACTAAAATTACTATGGCGATTAGGCAACTCTTCAAGTTCCCAAAACTTATTTACAAACACTTCTAACTTGTTAATATTTTCCTTGTTATTCCTATTAACAATATTGCAAACCACATTGCTATTATTCCCAATGATACGTGATTTGCCTGCAATTATCCAGCCTAACAAAGTTTTTTGTAGTTTTGGTAATGATTCACCAAGTCGTATCTGTCCCACGGAAAGAATTTCAAAGAAAACTTCCGTTCCAATTAGCATGTCGATTTTCAGACATTTTGCAAAATTCGGGTCTGCTAACACAATATTATTGGGAATTTTATTCCTAATTCCATTTAAATTAAATTCTGGCTGGTACGAGCATATGTTTTCCAAAACCGAAAATTCCTCTTGAAATTTAAAGGAGTTTAATCGAGACTTCACGGTAGCAGTTACTTTGTAATTTGAAGTTAAATTTGTTGCTCCGACACCACACAAATTCTGATAATTTGTTTTCAACTTAAGACTTAACCTGCGTGAACATTCGTCCGTAATTAAATTTAATTGCGACCCAGAATCTAATAAGGTTCTTACAGGCTGATAATTTCCACAACTATCTAAAACATGTACCACTGCGGTTGCTAAGACCACAGTAGACTTATCGGAAACATGCATAGATGCCTGTCGAGCCGCAGACGCCGCCGATGTACTAGGTAACAGTGATAGATTATTTTGAACTTCAGAAGCTTGAGTAGCACTCTCGTATCTATGTAACAAAAAGTGGTGTGGCTTATTACATACTCTGCAGCGCAGTAATTTGCATTTAGCCACCATGTGACCTACCTTCAAACAATTTAAACAACAAGAATTTTTCTTAGCAAAATCAAATCTATCTGCTACAGACATCAACGCAAAATTGCCACAGTCCTGAATATTGTGCTTAGGTGCCTTGCAATATATACATAATTTTTCGTTATTTGACTGAGAACAGGCAAACACAGATCTTTCATTATGCTGCTTCTTATTTTTCCTATTGGGTGCCTTTTCCCTTCGACTAACTTTATCCTCGTTAACCTCTAACGATTGACTCCTTCGAATTAGAATATTTGAACAATCTTCCCAACTGGGTAAAACCGAGTAATCTAATTGTTCTTTCCATTTTGCCTTGGTTTCATTATCAACCTTTGATAACACCAAATGTATTATCAAAGCATTAACAATCTCCGTGTGTGATCCCAAGGATTGTAATGAACCAAAAATTGCCGAGACAGTATCAACAATATTTTGTAATGAAGATGCGTCAGGAATCGACATTTTTGAAATGTTAAACAAATTATCTATATTATCAAAAAATATTAATGACTTTTTGTCATACCGATCTTCCAAACGTTTTAATGCTTTAACATAATTGTCTTCTGTTACCTGAAACGCTTTAACCGTTCTTAAAGCGTCACCAGTAAGACAACTCAATAAATGATTAAATTTCTCTATTGGAGACAGAGTGGGTTCATTGTGTATTAAATTGTAAAAAGACGATATAAAATTCTTATAATCACAATGTCTGCCGCTGAAAGAGGGTAACTTCAAATTTGGTAAGCGTGTAGATGGCGGAAGGGCTATACCCATTGTAGTATCCATTACCGTGCTTTCCCTACGCTTGTCTCTGCCTAACAAGGTAAGCAATCTAGATTTTGTACTAATGCAGAGTTCTTCAATTTCAGCGCGCTTATTGTCTTCTTGGTCAAAGATTTCAATTTGACTTTGATATGACATTACCTGTTCCATGTAAGAAGTTAGTATTTCCAAACGACATTGTAACTCGACTGGATCAAACTTTGCAGTCGATGAATCTAACATTTTTTTTATTCGGGTTATGTTTCCCTTGGCTGCACCTCTTTGACGTTTTAAAAGGGCCAGTGATTGCATTTTTGCAGCTTCTTCAGCCATTCTCGCTGTACATTAATAACTCACACCTTGTGTAAATTCCGATGAATTTAATTACTAATATTATAAATTAATTTACTATTAATGTTTCGTCTTCGCTTTGTTTATTCAACGTTGGTTGTGCTCTAACCTTGTGCATGCATCAACAATAAAACTTAATGCCAATTGACAACTGTTCAAATAACGTAAGCATAACAGTTCTGTGATAATCTCTTAAATTCAACTTTCATTAGCCAACAACTAAAATTACAATCTAGTAATTAAGAGCGAAATTTTAACAGTACTGTGTTTACCGAAAAGTAACAAAGCAGAACGCCACATAATACAATGGAGATCAACCATTAGGAGTAAATTTTAATTGAAATCATACACAACCCTAGTTACAATTAACAACTATAAGAGAATGTAACATAATACGTGTCCAGTTAATGAGGAACTATCTTCAAATTAATAGACTCAATACAACTTTTTAGTTTTCTCTTAGCCGTACTGAATCGTACTCAGAATTTTACTCCTCTGACGCAGTTAACATTGATACGACTATTAACATTTATAGTTTACTCAAGTTATGTATATACTCTAAGCCGAACACATCAATGTAAATAAGATAAATGATATGTAAGAATGTATACACCTGCAAAAAGGGGCAATTCTGGTTTTCTTTTCAAAGAAGTAAATTCACCTCTCTTTATTTTATTGCTTTTAACATGCACATTTTATGAACATATTTACTTTTAATAAAAGAAACGGTAATGTTCCGATTATTTCGCAATATTTGCATGTAGCCAAAAATAACTGTTGATTTCATGCAAAAATTAAAACCTCAAATTTGTTTTTTTTTTAATCTCTATTATGTATGCAGGTACTTATGTATGTAATTTAAGAAAAAACGTGTAAAGTAAGTGCAGTAACTTTGAAAATTAAATCTATGTATTTATACAGATTTTACCAATTTTCATTTGTTTGCCAAATATTGTATGCCAAATCTCCTTGTGAGTGATATTCATGCACTTTATTTTATATTTTTAATTATCTATTACCTGCTCAACACGTTCAATAGAAAACCTTCCCTTTATTTTGTTGTATGACATTCCGTAAAATTATTTTTTCTTCCAAGTTTAGTAACTCCAACAGAAGGACACTTTAAGGGATTGTGTCGTTTTATCAGTTGTCCTCCTTTAAGCACCTGCGGCTTCAGCACTAAACCAAATTATAGCAATTTATATTGGACAAGTGTCCCTGCTCGGGCGCCAAAAATGTTTCGTAGGAGTTTCTACGACGTTGAAAATTGAGAAAAAAAAAACGAGTTGGTTTCTGACCATCAATTGCGGCTGCTAGTACAATACTATTTTATTTGCCAAAAAATTCATTTTCTTAGAGCTATGTATGTTATAAAATAAGTATAAAAAAAAAAATCTCCAAAACGAGAGCATTAAAGAGAACAATTGCTTTCAAACCTTAAATGTAATACCAGTAATTCAGTAATGTCAACTACATATTAACTAATTCCAATTCATTATTTTTTTAAATATGACGAGTTAACAAATTCAAATCAATTAACTATTTTAAAGATCTTAAAATTTCTATAAATTAATAATTCTTCTCCAACAACTCATTTGCCTAATTTGTTATTTCCGAAACTGCTTCCCAGAAATCATTGATACTTAAATCGCTGTTTTATTTTAATATTTTAATGTCAGCAAGATTTCTAAATTGCGAATTTATGTATGTTATTAAAATGTTAGTATTCTTTTGGAAACATTTTTACTGATAGTGGTACTAACTATTAGTATTTTCATTGATTACATTTTCTGGACAAAAGTTACTAAACCATTTAAAAGAAAAATCATCAGGCAATCGACCTTTTTTTTGCATTTTGTTGAACAATATACATACAAGTTTGTGCCTCTTTTAACGGAGATTGACCTTAAAATTAATTTTGTAAACTTCAATATTGAAAGTGAAAAAATGTTTGCGGGAAAAATGACCCTTATCTTGGAAAAAATTTTCCTCGTAATTTGTTAATTTTTCCCTTTGAATTTCTCACTTCATTTTTGCTAGCGAACAAAACATTTCTGTAAGTAATTGTTCTCATAATTCGAATATTAAAGTTTACAAAATTAATTTCAAGGTCAAGATCCGTTAAAAAGGTACCAACGACAGGTCGATTGCCTGAAATTTGGGGAGGTTTTCAAAGACGTGGTGGATTTTAGAAATTATTTTACTACATAGAAGTGCAATTAGCTAATTTTGCAATTAAACTATCACTCCAATACAATATATTTTACTTTGTTTTCTTTTAACTTTTCTTTAAAATATACGTGAATATTTTTGAACAAAAATTCCTTTGATTTTAATGTTTCTTCTTTTTTACATTCACTGAGAACTGATAGCGCGAAAATTGTTCACGGGAGTTTCACGATAGCATTTTTTTCTTAGAGGGGAATAAAAATTTCATGGGAACAAAAATTCCACTTGTGGTTCATAAAAGGGGTGAATAAATAAAGATTCAATAAATAAATAATGAAAAACAGCCCTGGTCATCACTCTCACGCATAACCTGTTGTTTTTGTTTTTTTTTGTCGTAAACTCACGTTTTGAAAAATAAAAATATGCGACCTGAAGAAACCAATTTTTTTGGAAAATGTGTTGAGTGCAAATTCAATAGTCGTACGCTGAGCTTTACTATCCAGTTAAGTGCCAAATTCAATGAAATATTTTTATAATCAATTGTGGTTATTTTATTGAACTGTTAATGGTTTTTAATCCAAATTCAGATATTTTTTTTTTTTTTAATTAGGCTTAAGTTCATTGAATTTAATTTTCATTAAATTATTTTTATGAAGACAGAAATTTTACAACATGAAATTAATTAAAATTTTTTTTATTGATAATTTTTCATTCTTGACTGCGCTGAGATTTGAACCCAGGCGTTCACGGACAGGTTGCCCAGACTAGTTTCGATTGTAACCACACAATCTCGTCAGTGGGGTTTGCCGTACGAAAAAACAGAAGTTAGGAAGAACATGTAAATCAATTAAAATAGATAATCATTCATTCAAAAAGCAAATTTCGATCTACCAAAGTGAAATACCATTTGGTTTAAGGATTGATGTTTGACTATTGACGTCGCCCGGCCTCAATAGCCGAGTGAGTAAAACGGCAAACCCCACTGACGAGATTGTGTGGTTACAATCGAAACTAGTCTGGGCAACCTGTCCGTGAACGCCTGGGTTCAAATCTCAGCGCAGTCAAGAATGAAAAATTATCAATAAAAAAAAATTTTAATTAATTTCATGTTGTAAAATTCCTGTCTTCATAAAAATAATTTAATGAAAATTAAATTCAATGAATTTAAGCCTAATTAAAAAAAAAAAAATATCTGAATTTGGATTAAAAACCATTAACAGTTCAATAAAATAACCACAATACTAATTATTGTTAAAAGCTAAGGCACGAGCTATGTTTACATTTGTCCTTCAAGTTGTGCTGAAAAAGGTCAACAAGAAAAAAAAAGAAAGACAAAAACATCAAAAAAACAAAAATGTACTTTGGACTTCAAGAAGAATTCTTGACGAAAAGTACGAAAAAACAGAAGTTAGGAAGAACATGTAAATCAATTAAAATAGATAATCATTCATTCAAAAAGCAAATTTCGATCTACCAAAGTGAAATACCATTTGGTTTAAGGATTGATGTTTGACTATTGACGTCGCCCGGCCTCAATAGCCGAGTGAGTAAAACGGCAAACCCCACTGACGAGATTGTGTGGTTACAATCGAAACTAGTCTGGGCAACCTGTCCGTGAACGCCTGGGTTCAAATCTCAGCGCAGTCAAGAATGAAAAATTATCAATAAAAAAAATTTTAATTAATTTCATGTTGTAAAATTTCTGTCTTCATAAAAATAATTTAATGAAAATTAAATTTAATGAACTTAAGCCTAATTAAAAAAAAAAAAAAATTTTATAATCTTTAGACCTTTAGCCTAAATACATATGTACAAACATATTTATGTATATAAAAAATCACACAAAGGTAAATTTATCTTATATCTTATACATATATAAATACGGCCACAATTTTTTTGTTATTGATTTTTAAGTATCTTATCGTCACCGATTTTAATGAAACATAAATCGTCTTAAAGGTATTTGAGTGTTGATATGCACAATATAAATTTTTTGAACCAAAGTGGTTAAAATCGTTTAAGTTATTTTGCAAACACACGTACACACATGTATTAACGGTGGTTTAAAAATCCAATGCTTTCGTTTTCGTTTTTTTTTTTGTACTTGCAAACACTCTTTTCACCCTTGTGTGTGCGTGACAAGGGTGAAAAGAGTGTATTTTGTTCTTTTCTTAAAATTTGTGCGTTTTTGTTGTATAACGCTCTGGTTCTCTCTTAAGTTATTCACCCCTATCGTGAAAAACATGTGGAATTTTTGTTCCCATGAAATTTTTATTCCCCTCTAAGGTAAAAATGCTTTCGTGAAACTCCCGTGAACAATTTTTCGCGCTATCAGTTCTCAGTGCATGTAAAAAAGAAGAAATATTAAAAAACATTTCTAAAATTCTGCCACCACGTCTTTGAAAAGCTTCATAACTCCTCAAGAAATCGACCTGTTTTTGCATTTTGTTGAACAATATACATATGTATAAGTTTGTGCCTCTTTTAACGGAAATTTACTTTAAAATTAATTTTGTAAATTCCAATATTCGAATTATGAGAAGAATTACTTACATAAATGTTTTGTTCCCCAGCAAAAATAAAGTGAGAAATTCAAAGGGAAAAGTGAACAAATTACGAGGGAAAAAATTGTTCACGATAAGGGGAATTTTTTCATGCGAACTTTTTTTCTCGTTATTATTCTCCTATGAATTAATTTTTTTCATAAGAGTTTTTCATGATCGCAAATACGTGAAAAGGAAACAAATTACGAGGGAAAAATTATTCACGATAGGGGTGAATGTCAATTGGTCGAATTTCGGCCACCGACCGAAACTAGTATAAATAATCATACAAAGGTAAATTTATATACATTAATAAATCTTGTGCAAAACAAGCATTTTTTTGGAAAAAAACTTTTAATTCTAACTTTCAAAATTACTCAATTCGTTTGTAAATAAAATATTTGAACTTGTATGTTTTTTTTAGTGCCTTAAATTTATTCTTTCATAAAAATTTTTATGGGCAGTATACAAGAATAAATATTGTAAATTAATACATATTATAAACTATTATGCACACGTGGCTACATTATTCATACTAACATATGTAATTGACACTTTGTTTACAAATCATTGTAAAACAATAGTTTTTATTTTGGTAGGAAGAAAAGGCCACTTAATCAAACATCAAAATTATTATTATTATTATTATTATTTTTATTAGTGTTTTTGTTTTTAAAATAACAGTCTGTGTTTAAGCGTGACTTTTGCTAATTAATTAACTTATAAAAACAAACAATAAATAAACTAAAACTGCTGCTCGTGCGTGTTAATGTTGTTAAATTTAGCGAGAAATCTTTTCAAAACTTGTCAACTGGAAGAAAAAAATCATAAAATATATCAACAGTTTGAAATTTCTACTTACATAAGTGTGTATGTATGTGTAAACAAAACGAATTAATTTACATAAGTACGTATGTATGTATTCACAATTTCAAATAATGCGTATTATAAAATATTATACAGCATATACAGTGTATATTGTATATGCATACATATATGTATTTATGTATATGTGTAAAACTTTTTTTTTTGAATACAATTAATAACAACAAAATTTTAAAACTGATTGAAATTTGAAACTGAAATCATTAAACGTGTATGCTAATTTTCTGGTGGTCTCATCACTGAATGCTTGACTTTTTCTACGGAAACCAGATTTCTTTTTTATTTTCGTTTCTTTTATAGGTATTAAAAGTTTTAACAAAATTTTAATAAATTTACATATATTTGAACATACGTAAGTAGTTAGATATGTATTATACGTATGTGTATGTACACACATTCATATCGTTACCTTTATATAGAAAGACCCTAACTCGTTTTTATAAAATCGAGTCATTTGCATATTTCGATAGATGATCCTCTAATACACCACTGGTAAAATTGATGTGCTCCGACTGCAAATAACAGTCGTTTAAGTAATTAAAAAAGAAAAGAAAAAAGCTCTTATTCATTATTATTAATTAAAATATATTTAACAAAGTACGTGCATTTCACAACTCCTTGCTTGCATGATGTGACATATGTATATCGCTACATAGAATCCGTTGATTTAAAGAGTGCGCTCGAAAGAAATAGTGCATACTTTTAGACATGTAGTTTTTTTAATACCATTTGCTCAAAATCATTACCGTTATTTTTTAACAACTGCTAATACTTTAGAACACCACGTGCTAAGGTTCATGTCAGTATCAAACGTAACTGTTCTAAAAATGTCGAATCAACAAGACGTCCGTATACTTTTTGTTAAAATATTTAACGAAAATCCAAGTTGCCAGTAAAAAACTATTGCTAGGCTGGCAAATGTATCCCGAAATACGGTGGCTAGGGTAATTAAAAAATATAAAGTCTATCGAGAGAAAACCAGGCAGCGGTAGAAAAAGTGGATTTTCGAATCGCAAGATGGCTGAGAAAATTAAAAGAAAACTGTATAATATTTTTTGCTTTTCTAAAGCCTTTGGAAAAAAATACCTGACGAGCTGGCCTAAGCAACAAGTGAAATGCGCATAGAAACTAGCTTTCACTCAACAATAAGGCCCTAATCATGTAAAACGCAACGCAACGCCAAAGAATTACATTGAAAGCACAAACAATGTCATAAATATTTTGTAATTTTGTTGTTGCTTTCAACAGAAAACCACAACGCGTTTTAAGATTTCAAACGCTGCATAGCTACAAACTATGTATGACATTGTTTGTGCTTTCAATGTAATTCTTCGGCGTTGCGTTGCGTTTTACATGATTAGGGCCTAAATGTTAGTGTTTTTATCAAAAATTATGGCCTAAATGTCAGTGTTTTTATCAAAAATAAAAATTAGGGTTTTATCACGTCATAGAGAAATCTAATTAATAAGGGTAATCACGATGGGTAGTGCAAAGTGTGCGAACGATTAAAATGATTGCAAAAATACACAGATTTGCACAACGTAACAACAAAATGTACGTATTTGTAATTTGCTTCATTTTACTCCGTTTGCACTAAAAAAAAACCTTGAGCAAAAATAGTATTGCATATTTGCTCAGTTGCTAATAAAAGTAAACAACAACTTTTGACACACGGACCGCCATATTTTTTTTATTTGTAAAAAAGAAAATTATTTTTCACTGGTTTTAGGCTTTCTTATTTGTTTAAAAATTTATTTGAATACCTATGCTTGTGCATAATTGTAAACAAATGAAGATTTTTTAAAACCTTTGTTAGTGCTGCCAGAAGTTTTTGTGTTGCCAGAATACATTTTTAGAATAATAGCACAGTTGCACCCAAAAAAACAGTGGTATCATAATATGAACTTCCTGGGCAAAAATTCTATGCCGCAGAAAATAGAGGAAATGTTGCAGAAGAATTTCGTGTGCAAAATAAATCTAAGTTTCAAAACAATTTTTGGTTTGGCAAGCCATTTGCATATGTGGTCATAGAAGCAGTTCCTGTGTTACTACGCAGAGACGACTTCTTCTTTTCATTAAAGCACACGATATAACTGGCCGTCAGCCAGAAGGAGACACAGGGGGACAAACATGATCTTTGTGATCGTGCCGTAACTGTGTCTCACTTCCGGAAGTGCGACTATACTCTCCACGTGAGGGCGGCTGGAAACAGATCCTAAGCACGGTCATGTCTCTGCTTTGGATGCTGGCTAATGGTAGTCGGGCGTAGAGAAGAAAACTCTAGTAAAAAATTACCCCAATCTACGGTGGAACAGCTTACGCCAATAGATGCATGGCCAAAGGGAAGTTTTGGTCTTTAGTAAGCGGACTCTGGATACCTGTCGACCTCCAGTTTAAATTAAGACTTCCCATGGTACACGGGCTCTGCCATGGGTGACCATCCCCATCCCTACCATAAAACAAAATATATGGATATAAATTTAAAAACAAACAATGAGTTGGATGGCACTCTAAAAACATCTGCATTGGAGTTGGCGGAGGCGCCGAGCTCCAGTACCAGCATTAGCGGAGCCATTGGGCACGCCGATGCTAGTACCAATCTTCAGAAGACAGACATGAGGTCTGTTGATGTAGGAGACAACAAATCGACCTTAGTGGTCGGAAATCCGCAGAAGGAAACACTGTTTTCCAGCTCGGACAACAACAACGGCAGTGCCACTGGGCAAGCTGATGGAGGTATTAACCTGAGGACGACGGACATGAGGTCCCCGACTGCGACAATCAGTGTCACGACAGGAACGCCCAGGTTACCACAGCAGGAGATATTGTCTTCTAGCTCAGAAAGCGATACCGTGGAGCAGGACGTTGCGTGCAGCCAGGGCTCGGTGGAGTCAGGCAGCACAGTACGAGACGTCAACCTTCAGGGGCTTAGCCTGAAATCTGGAGTGGGTTTTGTGAAGCTCAACTCTAGGGAACGGCGGCTATTTAAAGCAGCAATTAAAAGAGGACTGCCGAAAGAAGACGCCCTAAAAGAAGCCACTAGAGCTCCGGCAGCTGCCACACTAAAAAGGGGACGTTCGCAAAACTCTCCCACAGATGGAGCTCCTGCCAAACGAGCCTGTGCGAAGCAGACAAAGATCCAGACGGTTCATATGCCAAAGGGCATTAGACTGGGCTTTGTCTCAGCATTGGAGGCTCCGTCACTTACCGCCGACCAGATCGAGAGGGTCAAGAGTGCAATTTTGCAGGCGGTCATCGAAAAGTCCGGTAATTTCAAACCGCAGTTTGAGAGCTGTCTACGACGCACTGATTGGTTGATGCTTGTGTGCGTCAATAATGAGACGGCGGAGTGGACAAAGGCCAACCTTGGATTCATTCAAGCCAAATCAGGTGTTGACTGCAAGATAGTCCCTGAGGAAGAATTCCCTCGCACGCATTTTGTGCGTGGCTACTTCCCACACAGTCTGGAGCTGCCAAATGAAAAGGTGTTGGCCTTCATAGCAGCTCAAAATGACTTGGCTGCTGCACATTGGGCGGTGGTACAAAGGCAGACGCATGGTGAATTCCTTCACCTCCGTCTAGCAGTGGATGGCTGCTCCTACCAGAAGCTGGTTAAGCTGGGAGGTAAGATCAGCTATTGCTTTGGGCAAGTCAGGCTACACCTCAAGAGCACTGGCTCGAGAGACGTTGCCAACATACAACAGAAGCCTGCTGGGGCCAAAACTGAAGGAGTCGAGGAACCACCCCAGACAAAACAAATACCCACCCCACACGATGGCCCGTCTACCAGCGGAGCGGCGATTGCTCGCGAGAGGAAACGGGCAGATGAGAGGGCGGAAAACAATCGAAAGCCTCAGCCTTCGGCCAAACGCAGCACAACAGACCCTCACGAAAGGCCGGAAAAACCGACCAAAGGTTCAAGAGGGAAGGGACCCCGACGTAACAGGCTAGGGAATTTGGTGCAGCGATCCATAAGAGCTGGAGATGAGCACCATTAGGGTGCTGCAGGCGAACCTACGCCACGCCAAAGGGGCGTCGGCCACACTGTGTAGGATATTCGCCGAGGAGAACATCGGTCTTGCGCTTTTGCAAGAGCCGTGGGTCAGTGGTGGCCTGGTCCGGGGACTACAATCCCTCTCAAGTAAGTGGACAAACCACGCACTGCGTTACTTGTCGACAAGAGTGTTGAAATAATTCCATTGACAAATTTTATTTTCAGAGATCTAGTGGCTGCACAGATCAATATACCCACACAATGGGGGTCGTCGGAGATCGTCGTAGCGACGGCATACTTCCCCGGCGAAGAAGAGTTTGCTCCACCGAAGGAGGTGGTGGACCTGGTACGTCACTGCAGTATGCTTGGTAAGCAGATAATTCTTGGCTGCGATGCCAACGCTCATCACACCGTTTGGGGCAGCAGTGATATAAACAAAAGAGGTGAGTTATTACTAGACTATCTGGTAGGTACTAACTTGGACATAGCTAACGTCGGCTGCAAGCCGACCTTTATTAATGCAATCAGAGAGGAGGTACTGGACCTCACACTGGTCAGCGGCGCCCTGCAAGACTCAATTCGTAACTGGCGGGTAACGGATGAGGCCTCGCTGTCGGACAACCAACATATACGGTTCGACATACCGGGTAGGGCGGATCTGCGCAAAGGCGCTCTTAATCCTAGACGAACGGACTGGAAGGAGTTCCAGTCCCTCGTCAGCCGAAAGGCTGGGCTCCTAATGACCGACATCGGGTCAGTCGATGATATTGAGCTAGCAGCCAATCTTGTAGAGGATACACTGATCTCATCCTTTCGGGAGAGCACGACCATACGCAACTTCAGCTCCAGCCGTAGAACTCCATGGTGGAACGACACGCTCGAACTGAAGCGGCGACAGGTCAGAAGGTTATTCAACAAGGCAAAGAAGACTAAGAATTGGCAGGAGTACAAATGTGCTCTTACTGATTACAACAGATCCTTACGCAAATCCAAGAGGGATACATGGAGGAGCTTTTGCAGTGGCATAGCAAACCTCACTGATGCGGCAACGCTTCATAGGGTAATGGCCAAAGGACACTCCAACGGAGTGGGCCTAGTGGAGAGAACAGATGGTACCTTCACTACAAATCGTAGGGAAACTCTGGAAACCCTGCTACAAGTTCATTTCCCAGGCTCTACTATTGTGACGGGTAATGAACACGCTGAGATCGAAGCGGCAATCCCAGGAGCTGGACGAGCCACGGGATTGGCCGGTAGAATTTTTGACAAGGATAGGGTTCGCTGGGCAGTTGGCTCCTTCAGCCCTTACAAGTCACCAGGTGGTGACGGGATTTTCCCGGTATTACTACAGGAAAGTCTTAATATTATAATGGACCCGCTAATTGGTCTGTTTAAGGCTAGCTTCACCTGGGGTCATATTCCGACCGCGTGGAGAGCGGTCAGAGTGGTGTTTATCCCCAAATCTGGCATCAAGCCGCTAGAGAAGCCGAAGTCCTATAGGCCTATTAGCCTCACATCATTTCTGCTTAAAACTGTTGAGCGGCTACTGGACCTGCACATCCGGGACGAGCTGAGAATCTCCGCGCCATTGCACGGAACGCAGTTCGCCTATCAGAAGGGTAGGTCGACGGAAGTAGCATTGCACCATCTGGTTGCGCAAATAGAGAAGGCACATAACAACAAGGATATTGCACTATGTGCTTTTCTTGACGTGGAGGGTGCCTTCGACAACACAAGTTACGACTCTATCAAGGATGCTTTGTCGCAAAAACGGATAGATGATTATACCATCAATTGGATCGGCGCCATGCTGAGACAACGGAGAATTACCGCCTCTTGGGATGACGCTAGCGTCAGCATTAGTGCTGTTAAAGGTTGTCCACAGGGTGGGGTACTTTCTCCCCTGCTATGGTGCCTTGTGATTGATGACCTGCTCGTCAGACTTGAAGAATATGGCCTGCGGGCCATTGGTTATGCGGACGACCTGGCCATCATTGTGACCGGAAAATTCGAGAGAACAATCACTGAGGTGATGCAGGGTGCTCTCGACAAGGTTCTCAAATGGTGCCATGAAAGGGGGCTGAACATCAACCCCCAAAAAGCGGTCGTGGTCCCGTTCACGAGAAGATATAAACACAGATTGGGTAGACTGTCAGGGAATGGGACGGAAATCGAGTACTCCAATGAAGTCAAGTACCTGGGAATTGTTCTGGATAAACGGCTAAATTGGAACTCGCACTTGGATGCGACCCTGAAGAAGGCACTTAGGGCCTTCTAGGCCTGTAAGAGCTTCTTTGGGAAGACCTGGGGCTTTGGCCCTAGCATGATTAAGTGGCTTTATTTCATGATGATCAGACCGATAATCACCTATGGATCCCTGGTATGGTGGCCAAAGATTCAGCAGGTGTCGGCGATTCAAAAGTGCGGAAGGCTACAGAGAATGGTCTGTGTAGCTTTGACGGGGGTGATGCGCACATGTCCAACAGCGGCACTTGAAACTATTTTGGGCATCTTGCCATTACACATCCATATAAGGAAGGTCGCAATATCGAGTCTCCTTAGGATCCAACAAACATCCGGACTGTCAGATGGGGTCAACGGACACGCTGGTCTGATGAAATTAGCTCCTAGTCTATCAGTCTGCACAAGGGCGGACATTAAGACCACGGAACTGAGCTTTAACAGAAGGTTTAGCACGATCCTCCCAAATGGGGGAGCTTGGGACAGTGGAAATCCCTGTGAGGGTAACCAGGGACTACGCTGGTATACCGATGGATCCAAATCGGAGCACGGGGTGGGTGCTGGGGTATTTGGACCAAACACGCGAATCTCGATAGCCATGGGAAGAACACCAAGTGTATTCCAGGCCGAGATCCACGCCATCGATGTGTGCTGTAGCAACATTCTTAACAAGGGAATGATAGGAAACAGCATTGCGATATTCACTGATAGCCAAGCGGCCATTAAGGCACTCTCTTCCTGGAAATTGTCCTCGAAGTTGGTGGCGGAATGCCGGGGAAGGCTACAGGAGCTGGGCTCAAGAAACAGAGTGACACTCTGTTGGGTGCCGGGACACTCAGGGGTTCCGGGTAACGATAGGGCTGATGAACTGGCTAGGGCTGGAGCAAATGCCCAAATGGTGGGCCCCGAGCCCTTTTGTGGGTTAAGCTGGGCCACTACCCAATCTCTATTGGGGGAATGGGCTCTCAGCGAGCACAGAAAATACTGGGTATCGCTACCGGGAATGCGTCAGGCGAAGGAATTTATATTTCCCGGGAGTACACTGGAGACAAAGGGTCTCAACAGACGAGAATTACGGCTGTTGGTGGCTTATTTGACGGGCCACCATACGGTCAAGCACCACCTCTTTCGGATGGGTCTGGCAGAGGACCAGGAATGTAGACTATGCCGTGAAGAGGACGAAACTACAAAGCACCTATTGTGTGACTGCCCCGCGCTGGCATGGGCCAGAAGGAGACACTTGGGGCACGGTACGATGGGCGCGTCCCGAGTCGGTGTAATACCGGCAAAAGACCTTCTTGGGTTTCTCTGGGAAGCAGAGGGTCTTTTGGCCAACTAAAGGGGGGTGGGTACAATAGACCTGGTTTGGTCGCGGAACTTCGGCCCGGAACTTCGGCCAATTGAAAGGTAATGGGCTTTAGTAACAAAACAATTAAGAGATACTAGATGATCTTAAAAAAGTGAAAGTGAAAAAAAAAGTTACGGAAGCTACAGTGAAAGCCCTTATGGAAGGTATTCCAGAAAAATTAAAAAAAATTTCAAAAATAATTAAACAATGTTATAGATTGTTAAATTTAGGATTTGAATAAAATATTAATTAATGCAGAAAAAATTTTTAAGGAATTAACCTGATGGTTTTAATTTTATTACGATAACCACGTGCACTATTTTTTGACGCTCCCTTCTTATTTAACTTTTAAAAATATGCTCTTACATTGCGCATCTTATTTTGCGCAATTTTTAATTGAATTCCGCGACTTAGAAAAATTTTATCAAATTCGTCATCAGTATGACCATTTTGGCATTTTTGTGGCTAAATTTAACATTAGAGTAAAAACATGTCAAAAAAATATACTTTTTCAGATATGCCCCTTTAAACTCAAGACCCCGAAAAATGACCTTTGACCTTTTCTTAGAAAAATACAATATTCATATGAATTTAAAGGGTGCACTTTGACCTTTAAAACGATACCAAAAAAACTAAATTATCTTGCATAGTTCAAAAGTTCTATCCCCTTATGTAAGGAGACTTTTGTGATTTTTTAACATTTTTTACAACTTTTATGACGTCATATTTCGGAACCCGAAAGAATCTGGGGTCAAATTTTTTTTGTTTAATTATACTCTTATAGTGTATGATATTTGTGTTGAATTTCATTGAAATCGGAGGTGATGATGCCGAAAATTCCGTTTTTTCGTGATGGTTTGACGTGTTTATTAAGTTTTATTAAGCATTTTATTTAACATTTTATAACATGTGCTTAGCTTTTCTTCAGCTTTATTTTAAATATTTGGATAAGTAGTTTTATGGATTAAACTTAATTTTTGTTGTCAATTATTATAAATTTTGACTAAAAATAGTTGCACTCATAAAGAAATTATGTATGGAAATCGATCATTTCTGTCGTTTATAGTTAGGGAGTCTTATAAATGCCTTCATCATGTTCATTGCAGATATTATTTTCCATTTAATTATTACAATATAAAAGAACCAAAAACAAATTTCGATCCACCAAGTAAAATAAGATTTGGTTTAAAGATTGATGTTTAGCTATTGACTGTCAGCCGTCGTTCATGGCGGTGAGTGTTGTTAAACGGCAAAGATTTCTGAGGAGATAGTGTCTATCGAAACATGTTTTATCAAGCTGCCCGTTGGTTCAGTCAAGAATGAAAAATTATCAATTAAATTTAATTCATTTCATGTTGTAAAATTCCTTTCTTTATTCAAATAATTTAATGAAAAATAAATTTAATGAGCTTAAGCCTGATTAAAATACGGAAATTTGGATTTAAAACCATAAACAGTTCAATAAAATAGCCACAATACTAATTTTAGTACCAGGAAATTTTACATTGTAATGTAAGATATATATTTATATACAAACGTACTTGCATTTAAAAAAAATTATATTTTTGATCACATGTTTTAAATGGCGCTGCAAATTAATAAAAAATGAAAAAAAATCCCTAAAAAGATAATGAAATATAACCCTAAGTTTGGTGTAACTCTTCATTATGAAAAATCACCTCAAAAGATTTAATGAATTTTAATCCCAAAAAGGTAACATAAAAAACACAAAGAAAGTTATATTAAAAATTTGGGTTGGGTTCATATGGTCGAAAATTAAAATCATAAATTTAAAATCCCGAGTTTAAAAATCCAGAATTTCAAAATCCTGTTTTTAAATAACCTGAATAATTATACAGGTTTGGTTAAAAATCACAAGATAGATAGCACGGTTGGTCCTTCGGTCCAGGATTTTCTGCTCTATGGAATAACAAACACTGTCTTCGCCAACTAAAGCTTCATTACATAACCTTTGACCGGGCAAAAGGATTTTCTGCTTTTTGGTATAACAAACACCGGCTTCGCTAACTAAAGCATCTCTGCACAGCCGGCATGAATTTTCTCCACTTTGGTATAAGAAATTGGAATGTTGATACTCTCCCTAGAAGTTTTTATAAAAGATTTTACAAAATGTATATACATTTTTCATTTCTTAAAATTTACAATTTGTATTAGTAAATGAAAAATAGCCCCAAAGTAAAAATTGTGATTTTATTTGGTTGCATTTTTCATTCCGTGATATAAAGGTAATTTTTCATTTCACTTAACTCTTTCAGGTAAAATAATGCAAAAATGCGCCTGGTTTATTTATTAAGTTGCATATCGATGGCTTAATATGAAAAGGTCGTATCTCGTTTGTTCACAAAATCGCGTTTTTTGCATATTCTGACGAAAGGCCCTCAAATACACGTTTCTTAAAATTTTGTTTTTATGTTAACAAATAAAAAATTTATAAACATTTAAAAAACGCCCTATCTAATTTGAGAAAATTCTTCGAAGAAAAAAACCCTAACCCATTTTAATATCAATGCACTTTATTGATGTGGTTGATGGATTAGTTTTTAAAGCAGCGTCGCTTTTATTGTAACAAGAATAACAGGGTAGCAATCAATAGTATAGTATAGAGTCGTAATCAGTAGCATAGTTACTCTGCCACTGGGTGAAATAAAAAAGAATGGGTTTTCCCCGAAATTGTTGTGAAATTGTATGAAATTTGCATCATTGTAATATTAAAGTGTGGAGAACTGAGACTTAAAATAATTGAAGCGTGAAAAATAAATTGAATTGTCAAAAATAATTAAAGTTTGAATAATATGAATTGCTCAACAAAATATATTGACTCCGGCGCTGTAAATTCAGATGATATTCGCAAGAGGAATAGCGTTGCGTATAAATCCAAATGGAAAGCAAACGTCAACAAAAAGAAAAGAATGGAAGGTGAGCAATATGTGGGCATATCTAAGAAAGAACTTTCCCAAAAACCTCCTCGACAACTCGGTGAGTCGTGTTCATCACAGTATTGTGTGAAAAGTGCATTAAGAAACTGTTCAGTATTTTCCGAGGCCACTCGAAAGGAAATATTTAAATTGTTTTGGGAAATGTCCTGGGAACAAAAGCGGATGTATGTTACTGGTCCTATTAAAATTTCGGATAAAAAAGTAATAGCTCTGTTCCTCAAACAGGATTCCAATATGGATGTGCAAGCAGTGAAGTTGCTGCCCCAAATCAATGCCAGTGCTGCTTATTATAAAATGAAATTGCAACTGCATAACTTCACCATCTACGATATTGTCACACACGATTCAGACAATTATGTTTGGGATGAAACAGATGGCAATCTAGTCTCCTCCGTTTTTGCAACATGCCTTATTAAGCACTTACGAAATTTCACTGCTCGTTCTCCAAATATACATCACATAATAATTTACTCGGACGGATGTTTTTACCAAAATCGTAATGTTGTTTTGTCCAATGCTTTGCTTGCATTTTGTAAGGAAACGAATATAACTGTTGAACAAAAATATTTAATAAGTGGCCATACCCAAATGGAATGCGATGCAACTCATTCGCTTATTGAAAGAAAAATGTCTAAAAAGCAAATAAATTTGTCATCACAATACGTTCAACTTATAAAGAAAGCGCGCAAAGTTCCTACACCTCTACAAGTACATCATTTGCATTATGAGTATTTTTTTAATTATGAAAAAAGTTCACAAGTTTACTCATCTATACGTCCAGGTAAATAATATTGCGCTCTAACTCTATAGGTATATTTTATGTATACTTACTTATTGTGTTAAATTTCAGGCAGAGTCGTTGGTGAACCGACAGTAAGCATGATACGAGCTCTTGGATATGACCCATCCGGAGTAATTTATTTTAAAACAAGAATAACCGACGACTATGACTTACTTCCGCAGAGATCAGTTAGAAGAATTAATGCAGAAATTCCCGTCGAAAGTCATCACAAAGAAAAAATTCTACTTACGAAGAAAAAGTGGGACTACTTACAGGATTTAAAGAGATTCCTTCCATCGGATTGCCATTATTTTTATGATAAATGCCCGTTTAGACACTAATTTTGGTTAAAAGTGACCTATTTTATGTTTCTTACCTGAATTTTTTCATTATTTATAACATGAATTATTTATTTATTTTGTTTTATTAAAATATGTATCTAATTTTCACCGTAGTCCAAAAAAGCCCTAACTTGAATTTTCTTTCAAAAATATGAATAACTAAAAGCCCTATCTTACATATCTTCATTAATATTAAAAAAAAAATTGAAAATAAAAGTGGTCATTGCATTTTTACTAAGAAACTGCGTTCAAAGACATATATAAAAATAAATATTGACAAATATTTCCGATTTTATTCAGTTTTTTCCTTCTCCTGTAAAGTAGCTAAAAGTTGAGATACGACTTTTTCATATTAAGCCATCGATATATAAAAGTGTGCCTGAAAGAGTTAAAATGCAAAAACACCCAAAGATATTTCCCGGGGTCATTTTGCGCACGGCTGTTTAAAACTGCTAAAAATAAAAATTTTAAAACTCCAACTTTTCTACAACTAAAAGAAACAAACTGCCTTAAAAAATCTTTTTATAGAATGTTTTAAATCGGAACAAATCAGAAATAAAATTGTCTGCCTATGCTACATATTTATATCTCATATTTTACCGAAATTTTTCCACTTCTTTAAATATCACCATTTATTTCAATTTTGTTACAAATGAATCACTAAATTCTTTAAGTTTCAAATAAAATTTTATACTACTGTTAATTAAATTATAAAGAGGAATCTTGAAAACATATAAGCATTATTGTAAAAAAAATTTTAAATAATTTTTAGCATAATTTTTAACAGAAAAGTATCTGTCAGATCTTATATATCTCACGAAGACTATGAACTGCACAGAGAACAAATAGAGAAAATTCGAAAGAAAGCAAGTGAAAGGGCTATATTCGGCTATGCCGAATCTTACATACCCTGCACCATGGTACGATAAGAACAGCAAATTAAATAACTGAATACCGCCCACTTGTTTTTGTATCGGTATCTATTTGTACTAATTTGTATTATTTGTACTAAATTTTGAAACTTTTATTGTAACTGATCTATTTTGTATTGGTATGGGAGGTGCCTCGCCCATGAATCCAACAACACCCACTTTTTGACAGATTTTTTGTATTGACAACCCAACTATGTGCAGGGCTTAAAATGCTATCGCCATTTTAGCAAAAACAGCAAAATATTACCATTTTTCTAGCTGAAATATAAGTCAAAATTCAAAAGCCAACAAGTTACTTTTTAAGGTCACTGGCTCCTGCCAACTTTTGCCATTTTACCAATAGCAAACTCAACAACTTTTATACTTAAGAAAAAAAAAACAGGTAGGAAAAAGAATGAAACAAACAAAAATAATAAAAAATATTAACAAAAACCGTTTAATTCATTTTTGTGCTTTGCCTTTGTTTATAAAATTTTAGTATAATAATAAATTATAATTTATAATTATATATTTACTGCTTTTGCCCAAGGTTGAAAACCGTTACCGTTAATATGTAATACCAATAGCATTTCAAATTGAATACCGGCTTTGATACCGATCTCGAAATAACAAACAGTTTGATACCGGTATTGATACGGATACCGAAATTAGTTTCGGCTGCCAACCAACATATTTTCTATTAGCACAAGGGTTCAACATTTCAATTTGTTTCTACTCTGCAAAATTAAGTTTTTTTTACATTTCTCCCTCAAATGGGTGGTGCGTAAAAAATGATTTAACTGGTAATGGTTTGACGACTTCAATATTACAAAAACCCACACCAACTGCCAAAAAATTGAATCATCATCCTTAGGAAGGTGAATTTTCTAGATATTCACCCTTATCGTGGTTGGCAAATTTAAAATACGGCTGCGACTGTTTGGTAATAGATTAAAGGAAATAAGTTATTTTATCTATTACCATACAGTCGTAGGCGTTTTTTAAATTCGCCAACCACGAGAATGTTGATTAGTTGCACAAATATTAAGCAGGGCTGTGGAGTCTAGTCTTGGGCTTAATCGTTCGCTTAGGTGACCGGTCATTATCGTTCAATTCGAAACAGTGAACAGGCTCGTTCATTTCGTTCAATCGTTCATTTCAGGTTACTTGGTCCTTTGTGTCAGTTTGTCTTTTGAATCAGTTGTCGCTTTCGTTCAGTCGTTCACTTGTCTTGTCTTCTTTACTAAACAATCGATAGACTGTGTAAAAAGGAACAAGTATAGCATGCTCATGTGAAACTACACTCAACATATTATGTAGGTAAATTCAAAAGAATACATTTTCAGTTTATCAAACTGAAAATATAATAAGAAAACGGATCATTTCATTTCAAGTAATAGAATTTTATGGTCATTTTTTAGTGTTAATTTTATAACGGAGAAAATAATTAAAAATTAATTTACTTTTCTCTTTATTTTAAATTAAAAAAATACCAACTACAAAAAATATATTCTAAGGGGTTTTCAGTTAATTTTAACTAAATTTAAATTTCGTACTAAGACAGCTAAGGCAGCATCATTATGACCTACCAAATGAGCCAAATATTTTTTGATTTTTATTTATTTTTATATATGTACATATGTTTGTATATATGTATTTCAGTTTTATTTTATTCATAAAAAATCACTAAGGGTTTTCATGATATCGCTTAAAAGTCTCGCAATCTGTGCATTTTTATGCCCTTGCAAATGAACTGCCAAAAATTGTATGAGAATTAATTTACTCGTAAACTTGCGCTGTTCAATTGTGCATTTGCACAAATAAATTTGTTTATTGTTTACCGCCGTTTTCAATGAAAAATTCAAGTGTTAATAAAATCACAGGCAATAAATTCTTGCAATAATTTAAGCAAATTAGTCTTTTTACTTTCTTTATGCATGTTTAAAAAACAAATTTCACTTTTTTTCAGAAATTTTAACTTTTATTTTAATATTTCTTATTATGTTTTTAATTTATTTTTGTATTGACGTTTCAGATTGAAATGACATTGGCTCTGTTCCACAAGCATAACGAAACAGTCCGAACTTGCACAAAGTTACCCAAAAGCGTTTCACATAACAATTTTTGTGCAACTAAGAGAGTAATTTTTTCATTTCCTGTACAAATTTGCACGAACTTTTTCTTTGGGTAAGTTCGGACAAGAATAAAAAAATCAGCTGTTTTTGTCTAAGCAAAAGAAAAAGTTTAGTTTTTATTAAAAAATATAAAAAAAAAGCAAACTGTAAGGCTTAATGAAAAATTTTAAGTGGTAAATATATTATTGCATACATATTTCCCTTGATCTGTAATATAAAAAAAAAACAATATAAAAAATGACAATGATGAAAATGTTTTGGTTTTATAATCTTATGATATGTAAGCGTCTAAAATCACTTAAATAGATCTTAATTTTAAAAGTAAGCAGCATTAGTATTTGAAGAAGTGCAAGAATGTTTTTTTTAGTTCCAGCAATTTTGGGTTGTTTTGGCAAATTTAGAGAGTAATTTTCATTTTACCCTCATCAGTCCGAACTTGCCCGAGTTCTTGTGAAACACAACTATTAAATATTTAAAATTACACAAAAATTAAAAAGAGTGTTCATGAAACGAGTCTCGCAAGTTTGTCCATTTGCACAAATGGCAATTTTAAGCGACATCATGAAAACCATTATTATTTCTTGTAGTTTGTTTTTGGAACAATATTTAGAAACAGTTAGATTAGTTTAATTATAAAATGACAAAATTTTTATTATTTACAGAAAACAATTTTAATAAATTACATTCAGTTACAGTAAAACTTTTTTGAGTGTATAAAAGAATAGAAAACAATAAGCACAAACCAAATTCGCAGTTTTTTTTTTCGTTCATTTGATAGAAAAGAAACAACAATACTATATAGTGTCATGCTGTTTTCTTTTAACACATTGCCAGTGGCCATGAAGGAATAAGAAGGTGGCCACAGAAAGCCAGCTGGTCACAGTGTTTTTCGCCTCGGTGTGACGCGAACTGTCATTTTTTTTGTTTATCTACTTTCATTTTCGCCGTATAGCCAACGTTACCGTTGTGCGACTAAATGACAGTATTCACTATCCTACACAATCGTACGATTCGTTCACACGAAAATCTGACGCAATTCTACCCGACATTAAAAAATGTTAGCCAAATCTGCTGTCAATGTTACACTTTTCCACAAAAAAGATGCAAAAAGAAAATTACATAGAATGTATCATTTTATGAAAATATTCATAAACATTTGCAAGTCGTTCAGACTTGTCAAAAAATCTGTCACTCAATTCATTTTGAAGCCACACTTTTTTTTTTTTTTTTTGGCGAATCGTACGACTGAATAGGATAGTGTATCGCCGGCTTAAAGTCGCATTTTGCCCCTCTTTTGACAGTCTTTATTCTTGTCTCTTTGTAAGTAAAGTTATACTACTTTAAGCTCGTCCAATTAACAAGTAATCAGTAACTGTTTTTGTATAAATGATTAAATAAAAATTATATGCAACATTGGCACAAAATATATTTCTTTATATCCGATGAACGGCATTAGGTGGAGTTTCCGAACTTCGTACAAATTGGTACGAATACTTCTGCAACTACACCTGATCCAAAAACAACGAAAGAAGGCAACTTGCTTGCAAGTAGAATTTATTTGGTATTTTAACTTGTTGTAGTCGTTTGTTAAATTTTCAATTCCATTTCGAGGTTCCCTACTTTTTAAAAGAAAAAAAAAAAAAACACAGAAAATTAAAATTTAATGAGAAATGTTTATTATCATTATCATTCTTTGGCATTTCTTTTTTGAAGATTTTGTCTATCAAATGTTTGCCGTTGCTACGTCGGAGATGGTAAATTCCATTGAGTCCAATTTTGGATGACTCGTTCGAGCATTTCGACTGGTGAATGACACGCGTGATGTTTTCCTCCAATGATGAATCGAAGCGGGTTTGTCCGCATAAACTTTAGACTTTACAAGTCTAACGGTGTGACATCACACGATCTTGGTGGCCAATCGACCGGGCCAAAACGTGAAATTATGTGCTCACCAAGTGTTCTCTCAATAAATCCATTGATTGATGCGATGGGGCTTCAGTTGTTGCACAAGTTGTATTTTGTACGCTTTCAATTTAAGATCTCGGCGTAAAATGCGCCAAGTCGTTCCATACGTCAGTCCGAGTTGCTGCGAACGGCGCCGAAATAGAGTTAGTTGAACCCTAATCCGTTTTCGATCGCTTAGAATGCGATCGAAGTTGTTCTTTCGAAATCGTTGAACAGGCCATAAGCTATCAAAATAATATTAAAACAATGACCAAATAACAATAGTAATTATTATTATTCATGTGTTATATATATTATTTTTTCAAAAGATGTGATAATACGAATTTTATTTCTTGTTTTTATTTTATAAGAATTAAAAAATCTTTTTAAAAAACACGCTTCTATTAATATGCGCTAAAAAGAAAAAACTATATTTAACTATCAACCTCTAACTTCATTAATCAATTTATATGATATAAAATTTAGTCGCGAGATTTAAGTACTTGTATTTACTTCGTTTAAAAATCTAATAGGTCAAATTAATCACATCCAGTTATTTAATTTACTTGTGTAGACAAACAAGTAAATCTCGCGACAAGCTTTTATATCATATAAATTCTGTAATACTATCTGTAGTTGATAATAAAAGCTTAAAAGTTAAATTTTCTTTTTTACTTTCTAGAGCATTTAAATAAAATGTTGCTTAATTTTAATTTATTTCAAAACTAGCATTCATATTCTTAGTTAGTCCTTCCATTTGATACCCATATTGAAGGCAAGCATTTAAAACTTAGTCCGCCATATATGATTTAGAGCGACGTCATTTTGTTTCGTCTTATTCCCAGCAATCCCTCCCATTTGATACTCATATTGTAGTATTAGTCTGCGATCTTGGATGTTTTATTATGTTAGACTTAGAATAACGGTGCATAGTTAACCACGCATTTTCATATAAACTGAACGTGTTTAAAAAATGTCAGCTCAATCGGTTCGACGTATCTGCTACAAAATTAAGTTGCAAGATTTCACCCGAATAAACATACATTGCAAGTTAAATAAAAGCTTTTAAAATACATAAGTAGTTTCTTATAAACTAATTTTTTTTAACAAATAGAATCTGGGAATTATTTCTTTAGGAATAACTTTCTACACTAAGGAAAAATGTAACAAGAGGATGCAAGATAATAGTCTGGTAGTGTATGAAGTCATTCCTAAAAATTTAAGGAACAGAACTATTACAAAAAGCTTTATAAAATACATAACTGAAATTTAGCTCATAGAATAAATTCGAAAAAGAAAAAATACTAATTTTTTTTATATATTTTAAGTCTTATTCATAAACGAATGTATACCTTAAAAGTGGTTTTCCATAAAAATTTCGTGCTCTAAAACTTGACTATCTAAGCTTTTATTAATAAGGTGTCGAATATCGAATTTGGATATTTATTTATAGGACTTATTTAAAAAAATAAATGAAATAAATATGTATAAAATTTTCTGCTCAAATGAAAAAACTTGCATTTGGCGGGGTTTGTAATAAGAACAACTGGCAACGCTCATGTAAATTGTGGAAAAATTGTGAATAGCAGCCAGCGCAGTCGGACTTATTTTGATGTTTTTTACCAAATTCAATGTCAAAAAATAGCCAAAACCTTTTTTGCAACACGAATTGTAGTTGTAAGAGTATAGAAAGAAAAAAAAACAAATTAAAAAAAAAACAAATTGCTTAAAAAAAGCAGCTTGCCATTTCAGTTTTTTATTTGCCGGGCATATGCAAATTAATTATCAAAATTTCATTTAGATCTCTAAAGTCAATTAATATCACATAAAAAAGTTCATGCTCCTGGCCTTTTTTGTTTTTTTGCTGACCAGTGTTGTTACATAATGTTTTTTTTTTTTGCCATTTATAATATGTTATTTAAAATAAGTTAAACAAAATGCGTGGAAAAAACATAATTTGGTGTACTTATTTTGATTGTAAAAGAGATGCCTCCTTTTTTTTCTTAAATCCCCTTTTTTAGTGCCACTTTTTTGTACATATCCCCTTTTTTGGTACTTTTTGAAAATATCTGGTGATTTATATAGTGCAAAACTATTAATCACCCATGAGATTATATGTGGAGATAAGCCATGTTGCTAAAACGGTCACATCTTTGCAACTTTCTCCCCCAGACGAATTTTGAGGTCGAATCTTATTAATTGAGCTTCGTATAGACGGTAGTCAGATCATACAAAAATGTAGGGTCTGAAAATGTGGTGACAATATACTGCCAAAGAAAAATTGCCACTACAAGTAAATTGTCAGTTCAGACGGTTGTAAGAAAACCATACAATTTTATTTGCAGACAACTGTCTGACAGTAAATTCATCTGCCAACAAAAATTGTCAGTTCACACGGTTGTCAGATTATTGCAGGGCAAGAATTGTCAGATCTATTTTGACAAAGTGATAATATTGTTATTGAAGGGACAAAGTAATAGCCAGGTTTTTAACTTTTTATGTTGTTTTAAATAGGTTTCATTGATTTTCATTTAAATTCATTTTATTTTAGCAAATTAAACTTTATTTGTTTTTTTTTTTTATTTTACTAATGCATCTCAAGGGTGGAAACTATGGTGCAGTTGTACTTTTTTTTATACAATGGTGGCTGTCTTTGAAAAATATTTAGTTGTTAATAAAAACATTTTTCCTAAATATATGTATATATCAAGAGATGAGCCAGAAAATATAAAATTGGTGCCGTCATAGACTCAAAACCATGTTTTGTTATTGAAGTTGGTACAAAATCCGAAACCCCATCCTCCATTCCTGCAACGTATGTATTTGCAGTGTTGCCAATAAAAAAGGACTATAACAATGATGTCATTAATTCGCATAAACTTCGCACATCTGACAATAAAAATATAAGCTTCCAACGTCTGAAAGTGATCTGCCAATGACAACGAAGTGTGTTCATACGGTTGTCAGATATCTAAAAACATTGTTGTCTTACAATGGATTGACAACGTTGTCAAACAAAAATGGCAAGCTCACACGGTTGTAAGACAATTTTAGCACATTTAACTGACTACATTGTTAGATCTCACTACCGTCTGTACGAAGCCTCAGGAGATAACTTTGCTACTTTATTTACTTTGAAGAAAAACTATTTTTGGAATTTTTGTTTGATCTTAGAAAACTTTGATTTAAATGAAAGGGGCTAGAATGAATTTTTTTTTTATTTTTTTTTTGTTTCTTTGGGAAATGTGCAGAAAAAATTCGAAGAAAAGTAAAAAAAATCAAAATTCCAATCATATACATATTATTTAGGTATGTATGTATGTAATCTATTAGTCATTGTTGAGACTTGAAATTTATGTTGCAGCAATTCTTGATTTTATTGGTGGGATGAGTACCCCTCCCAAATTTTCTCACCTCTCTTACTAATAAACTCAAGAATTGCTGCAACAAAAATTGCAAGTCTGAACCATGACTTAGTTAAAAATCCACATTGCAATTTTAACTATAGTTAAGATCAGGGCTGTGGAGTCGAAGTCGGAGTTGAGCCTTTTGTACCGGAGTCGGAGTCGAAGAACCCACAAAAACTTGGTACTCCGACTCCAAAATTTTTTGGCAAAACGTATTTAAAAGAATTTTCTTTAAAATTGGTGATTAAATATTTAAAGGTACTACATTAAAAAAAAGAGTTTGTTGTCAAATAAGGACCAGTCGCATATACATTTAGCACCAGGGTAAGAGTAGGAGTCGGAGTCGGACTTAAAACATTTCAGCGGTTAGTTTCGGAGTTAGAACTATTTTTTGACGAGTCCACTAGAGATGTGTAGGCAGCGTTGCCAAATGTGCAGATTTATCTGGATTTTGTAATTTTTCTAAGCATTGAGCAGCTGGGAAGTTTTTTCTTTAAGAAATAAGTTTTTTTTTGTAAATTGCGCATATTTTGCAGTTTTTAAATTCATTTTATTTACTATCAATTTTGTTATATTATTTTTTATTTCTTTAGCTGTAATCCTACTCAATTTGCTTAACACATACTCGTCTAACGGAAACGCGCACTTTCCGTCGACAAATAAACGACCCAAACCTAATTAACCATTTTTCAATAAATTGTAATAAGAAACCTGTCTCCTCTTCCATTTTTTATGTTTCGTATTTTCCTTCTTGACGCTGCTAAATTTTAACTTAAATTATTAAATTTAGCACTAGGTAGCGCAAACAGCTTGGAAAATATTCAACGTTTCAATTTCTCTAAAGGGTGGTCCAACCATAATGCACGATGTTTATTGTGGGTCACACCTTAACGTCAAGTTTTTCGCCCAACTAATAAACGACCAAATGTGTACACAATTGGGAAAATTGTACGAAAATTTCAGCAAACCAGTTCTGTAGGAAATATCAAAACACCTATGCATGCTTATGGGCTGGCGGCTTCATCGGGCCGTTCTTCGAAAATGGTGTGGGCCAAACAGTTACCGTGAATGGTGTTCGCTATCGCGAGATTATAAAGGACTTCTTCTGTCCAGAAATTGAGGATATGGACTTGGACGTTCCAACAGGTCTAGAAATTCAATGGCCGTGTTTTCTCACGTCGTGTCGATGTTAATTGGCCGCCACGATCACGTGATTTGGCACCATTGGACTGTTTTCTTTGGGGATATCTAAAAGAAAAAGTGTACGTCAATAAGCCAAGAACAATTCATGAGCTAAAGGATGAATAATTCGGCATATTAATGACATTGAACCTCAATTATAATTCTCTGAAAACTTTTTGTTTTATTTACAATTTACATCGTGCGTTTTGGTTGGACCACCCTTTACAAGCATGTTTAGTCGTTTGTGAAATACCCCAATTAACAACGCAAAAGGATTCTACAAACGTACAATTTCGACATGTTTGCCAGCCGTTTGAATAGTTTATTTCGCTTTTACTTTTGAAAGTTTAATTATATCCCTGTTAACTAGCAATTTGTGAATTTTGTTGTTCTGGGTTTACATTGTAAAATGTTTGTTGCGGCAATTTTTCATGTATGTTGACTTCACAAATAGAAAGTCTGCGCCCGAACAAAAATAAATTTTGTATCAAATGAGGAAACAAAAAATTGCAAGACTATATGTACTTGTGTACTCTTAATTCCATTCTCTTTTTTCTAGCCTACAAATTAACGATATTCGTTAATAATAAGGGTTTTCATGATATCGCTCAAACGTCTTGCAATCTGTACAAACTACGCATTTTCACGCCCTCGCAAATGAGCTGTCCAAAATTATATGAGAATTCAATTGTTCAATTGTGCATTTCTACAAACAGATTTGTTTGATGCTTACCATCGTTTTCAATAAAAAATTCAAGTGTTTATAAAACACAAACAATAAATTTTGCAATAATTTGAGCGTTCTTTATGCATTTTTAAAAACAAATTTCACATTTTAATCACAAATGTCAACTTTTATTTTTATAATTTTTTTTTGTATTGACGTTTCTTCCAAACTAACATTAATTGTTTAAAATTATACAAAAATTAAAAAGGGTCTTCATGAAACGAGTCCCGCAAGTTTGCGCATTTGTACCAATGGCAATTTAAAGCGATATCATGAAAACCCTTAACATAATATTGAATTTGTTTTTGTATTACATACACATATGTTAAAAAAAACTAAGTTAATTATATGAATATCTTGGGTATTTTTATGTGCAGTTTTTTTAAGTTAAAATAAGTTTTTTTGTTCTTAAGATGCAGTTATTTTCAAAAAAAATTAAGGCAACGCTATGTGTAGGCCAACGAGATCAGTCAGATGAACGATAAACGGTCGTTCAGTTTTATCGTTCAATTTCGTTTGATCGTTCACTTGGGTATTTTTAATCAGTCGTTCACTTGTTTACGAACAACTGGTTGAAAAGAAACAACAATACATAAATAAGTACATTGTATAGGGTATGTCAGTATAATATACTTATTTCTTTAACTCATTGCCACATTGCTTTACACATTTTCATATTACAATCAGGGTTGTCAAGTTTCTTGGCGACTTAATTTTCGATTTGGCAAGATTTTTGGCGGCTTATAAAATATATAGCTATTTTTTGGCTATTTGATAAGCCATGAATTTGTTTTGAGACTCGTGGACAAATTTACCGTTAGTTATTTGGAAAGATTATTTCAATGATCGTATTCCATCCTTAAATCAGGTTTTGCAAAAAGTTTATAGCTATAAGGATACGTCCGGTACGTACCATTGAATATAACTTGCTTTGACTGTCTTTATATGCATTTAACTCCAACTGTTAATGTCTGTGTTGAAAGAGTTTTTGTTAATAATTAACTCTACTAAAAGTCGCCTTCAAAATAGAGTGCAATGCGAAATTCTTGACACGTTGTTTCGAGTTATAAATTATATGAATGTAAATAGCACTTTTGTATTTTAGCGATTCGGGATTTATCAATCCCGAAAAATCCCAGGATTTCGGGATTCGGGATTTCCCGTTTGGCATCCCTAGTGTACATATATTCTTCGAAAGATGTAGGTACATAAGCTATCCACGCAAGACAAGACAAATTTAATATAAGTTTGCTCACATATATATTAAAACTTATAACTTTCAATAGAGCTGAGAGTTTTTATAAAACAGAACGTACAAAATGTATCGCTTCATTTAATAGTAGCGGAAAGTATCCAAGCAGTCGAAAAAGTGACAAATTGCTACTTAAGTAGCACCAACGGTAACGCTGAATGCCTACAGTAAAGGTCACTCGATGTAAACTACTATACGCGAAGTTGTACAAGTTATAGAGAGATCACTCGAATTCAAACAATAAACGATGTCAATTTTTCTAAACATTGAGCGTGCTTTCAATATTGTTACGACAGTTGTTATCCAAATGCTCTATCAGATCTGACACTTAATAGTTATAGAAGCAAATAAATAATTTCAATGTTAGAGACAAGAATAGTAACCGCAAGACTGGGTAACAGATTATGTTTTCAGATTATGTAGAAAAAGAAGTTTATGTGGTAATATTAGTGTCGGGTCTATTTACAGATGTAAATAGTGATATTATGACCAACGTTCTAAACATGCTTAGCCACTGGAATGAACCCGAGCAAGACGGAACTGGTTCCATTACACCAGCTATACAAAATTTAGATATCTACTTGTATCTAAATTACATGTGCTTTATTTGTGAGGCAATTTTCGAGTGGCAACATCAAGCAAAATAAATAAAAACCACAAAAGAACGAAAAGAACAAAAACACTGAACAACATCACTTTGTTCATCTGTACCCATGTTCTGTAACTTTGGTGAGAACTTCTCGCATCGAAATCATGTGAAACAAAATATTCCATCGTTTCTCGAAAAGTGAGAAAAAAGTGTGTTTGTAACTTATGTCGAAAACTATCAAAATAGATTACGTCGTTACGTTATATATGTCATAATATTCCACTCGAAGCCGATATTAAATTTCAAATGCTGAGAACGCCAGTCAAATATATCGTTGACGGCGGCCAAAATTGAAAATTTTTCAATGACGTCGGCGAAAATACAGCCGTCGGCTATACAAAAAAATGTAAAGCGCGACTTTTATGTTTGGTAATTTCAAAATTACTTTGAAAACATTCGTATATTTTTAAAAAATTTTAGAAGCAAAATAATTAAACAATAAAAAAATTTACCAAGAACAAAATACTTATCTCTTCCATGCTCAAATTCATTGCAATTTGCATTTATAATTTATTTTTTAGTGTTAAAATTTTTTCTCACCCCGTTTTTATGCGTGAGTTTTTTTTGACAGTTCAAAGCGGGAACTTTCTCTAAAAAATTTAACAGACACACGTTTTAAGTATATTGGCGAGAAATTTCCTTACGTGACAGTTATTACTCGCCAAAAAAGACGCAGTTAAGTGAGAAAAACAGCTGTTTGTTTAAATTTATGGCATTTTTGTTTCATTTCTCACATTTTAATCGAAAAGTTTCTCGACGCGGAAGTTACAGAACATGGGCACTGAATGAATATGTAGTTTCATTGAATGAAGTCGATCATGAGGGACACAATTCTACTTGCAACCGGTTGTTGGAAAGAAAGGAATTATGATTTTGTAAGATTACCTACCATCTTACCTTCGCCACAAAGCTTATCAACAAGAGCTAACATTGAGTTCAAATAACGCCTTAAGATGATATTAAGATGATAGGCAAGAAATGGCAATGTCGTGGTCAGTTTAAACATTTAAGTTTTCACAGACGAGCATAATATATGCTGCGGAGTAGGCTCTGGCGTTTTCCACATGGAACTCAACATCAACAACTAATACCGTTTGCCCGACAAAGCCAGTATATTTCAAGCAGAAATCCTGGAAGTAAGAGAGTCAAGCAGCTTTAATGTCACTTGAATGCAAAAACGAGTTATTTACTATTAGCTGTCAAGCTGGCGTTCCACTGATATGGATTCCCGCGCACAGTGGATAATCTAGACTGCTCAGAAGCTGCCATGGACATCTCGAATTCGATGTCGACCGCGACACCTCTCGGGATATTAAAGACATATTTTCAGATACTATTTTCAGGGTGCTGAAAGGAGATGACGCAGACTGAGCACATGCAGCATTGCAAGAAAATTGTACGTTAGATTCAACGAGAAGCGATCATCACAATTACAAAGCTACGACATAAGGGATATTTAAAACTGATGTCGGTGGTAACCGGCCATTGTGCTATCTGGGAAAATGCGAGCAGTCCCGTGAATTTTGCGTTGCCGATTTAGCGCGTTTTATCTCATTTAGAGGAAAATTTAGGAAGTACAAATTCTTGGGGGAAATTTGGGGGGCATAAATTTATATTTAGGGGGGCTTCAATTTTTGCTTGTCTGTACATAACAATAACTAAGTAATACAAAATATATTTTTTTACAACTTATTTTTGGTTGAGCAAAAACATTTTTTTCAAAATACCTTAAATTTGGGTGGTTTATAAATTTTTTGGGGGGAAGTCAGTATTTAATTTTTCCCGCCTTAACCCGACCTTGCCGCTGACATCAACAAACCCAGAGTTGCGCAAGTAACTTGCCGAGTCTGAAAGGGGTCTAGAACCAGAGGAAAAAGGGACATTTGCCCGTCTTCTCTGCCTAGTCTCGATTAAGACTTCTACGCAAGCATGTACTAGGTGACCTATCGGAAGAGTAGGTTTTAAATTCTCCAGTAGTTTAAAAATAAGTAAAACTGTTGGTCAGTTTCTTGAGCATGACTAGTTGGATATAGTAACTTAATGTGACTAATGTCTAGTCTTGAATTTAGTAAATATTAATTTATATCCTTTTCCGTAGTGTGGTATTTTCAAGCGTGGTCTTAAGATTCTAGTTAATTGCTTATTTAAAAAATTCCACTTTCTCGATATAAAAGTAGTAACACGCAGGGCTGTGGAGTCGGAGTCGGCGTTGAAGAGTTGGAGTTGAGGTTTTTGTACCGGAGTCGGAGTCAAAGTACCCACAAAAAATCGCGACTCTGACTAAAAAATTTTTCGGCATAACATATTTAAAAACATTTTCTAAAATTTTCCAAAATAAAAATTCATTGAAAATAGCGATGCAATATTTAAAATATCGATTCGAAATTTTTATAGAATAATTGTCTTGCTATATTTTACCATTTAAAAAGTATTGCATTAAAAAAAAGAGTTTAAAGTCAAATAAGGACTAGTCTCAAATACAATTAGCATCTTTGTATGTAAGAGCAGGAGTCGGAGTCGGACTAAAATAAATTCAGCGTTTGGAATCGGAGTCGGAGTTAGAAGTTTTTTTTGAAGACTCCACATCCCTGGTAACATGTTATGAATTCCGAAGTTTAATTCATGGGACAGGGGACAAGTTTCTTAAAGGCACATTTCATGTTATCCGGTGTTTGTTACAGTGTTGACAATTTATATTATAATCTAGCTACTAAAGGGCTATAATTATCTGCCTGTTTTTAGAAAAAGAAAACAACAATTCGTGCAAGAAAAGATATTGAAAACAGCAATAAAATACGAAAATTTGTTTTTGTTGTCAATATAATTTCTAACACTGAATTTTGTTTTCATTTTCTAAAAACAGGCAGTAATAAATTTTTTATATTCGTATCAATATTTTTTTAATGTTTTTGATTTTTGGCAATTAATATATCATATTATACAACTAGTATGCCCACTGGAGAGAGCGTTCTCAATTTTTTAGTTCACCCCACACACATACATATACGTTCTGTGTGAATTCAACACTCACAAAAACCAAAAAAAAAAAATTTTTAAATTTTTCTATTTAAAATTTTTCACAATATATAATTTTTTGCTTAATTTTATGACACAAACACTTAATTAATAATTTTTCCAACACATTTTGCTTATTTGCTTTTGCAAAATGTTTTTATTTTTCACAAACTAAAAATTTTTAAATACATTTTTTTGACACAAATTTTTTTCTGTTGTTAATATTATTAAAGCCAGCAGAGTAGTATTTTGTGGTATGAAAAAAATATTTGAAATCTTAAATTATATTAACCCATATCGTCCCAGAGATTTTTTTTTTCGATTAACTTTATAAAACTTGGTAGTTGATTGATAATTTGGGATAAAAAAATACTAATCTGAAGTCCAATTTTTTTTTAGATTTTTTGTTTGTGAGAAAAATGGTGTTCGATTAATCGAACATTGGGCACTATTTAGCATTTTGTTATTTTGTTCCCATATAATGTAAATAAAGAAAAACAAATTTTTTTATAAACTCAAACTAATTCATATTATTTATTAAGAGAAAAATAGGACAAGACATATATTAAGACTAAAAATATTTATTACTTTCCTTCATGAAATGCTTCAAACCAATGTGTATGAAGCGCAATATTGCATTTTTTGCATAAAAAAGAGCTTGGTATATGACAGTGTTTACATCTCCATTTCTTATTTTGCTCTATTTTAACTATAAGATGCTTACTTTTTCTTATAGGAAGACTTTTTACTGAAGGTCTTTCTGAGTCACCAGCATTGTCATCACTCGTTGAATCAATATCTTGCTGTTTCACCATTAATGAATACGCAAGTTCTACTCGAAATTCCTTCTGAGATTTTATACTTTTGTTTTGGTAACGACGACGGAAACAGTCCAGTTTCCAAGCATTTACCAATGAAGAATTTAGAGTAGCGATCCATAAAGGACAATACCACTTCTTTGCTCGAATTGCAACACTATAATTTTGTACAGCATTGTCATGCAAATCCACTCCTCCCATTCCTTTGTTGTAGTTTTTCAATAGTAGAGGTTGGTTATAATTTACAAAGCGACCGTGTTCTATTGTTCTGCCATCACAATTTTTTTTTTTGTTTTTTCCATCTTTTTACTGGCACAGTGGGATAGAACTGATCAAAATTGGTGGCCACTGTTACTTCTTTATTGTCCTGCCAGCGGCAAATTAAAATTTTATTGTTGGTGTCAAACTGGAAATCATGATCGCCTCTTTCCAAACTTTTTCCGGTTTTAAGCATCGCTCCCCCGATTCTATTTGCCCGCACAGTACCTGTTGCACACAATCTTCTTTCAGTCAGAAGGCACATGAGGTAGTAGGAAGTAAAAAAGTTGTCAAAATACACGGTATGACTATCTGCAAATTCTATATTATCTAACAACCGAAGAACCACATCGGCTCCTAAGCCAACTTCTTTGTTGTAGTTGTCTGCCGATCCAGCATAGGGTATGCAGTTATAAAGGTATCCATTTGCCGAGCAGAGGCACCATAGTTTATAACCGAAACGAATTGGCTTACCGCGTACAAACATTTTGCAGGAATGTCGTCCAAAATATGGTACCATTTGCTCATCAACCGACAAATCTTCCTCCCAAATTCCGAATTGCATAAACTTTTTGTTGATAATCTCGCACAAAGGACGTATCTTGTGTTTTATGAAATAAATAAATATAATAAATATAAAATAATTATTTCGAGAGAATTGAACAATACCTTGGCCATTTTGTCGATCTTGCCTAAATTAAAGTTATTACTGAAGTGAATAAATTTTTTAATGTCCAAGAACTTGTTTCTTGGCATACATAACTTCACAGCAGGAACGCCTAATGTAGGGCGACTTGACCAATAATCGCGTGCTGCAGGCACAGTGTGATATCCAGACAATACCAAAATGCCTAGAAAGCGTTGTAACATAAAGTTATCTAAAACAAAATTAGAATTCTGCTGCTGAGCGTAGCGATTTGTTTCCTCGATTATCATATCTAAAACCTCATCATCAAAAAATAGACTAAATACATCTTGCGGCGTTTTTCCGCTTAATCTATCGATCAGTTTCTTTTTCACAACATCGAGTGGTTCGTTTATTGGCGAAATATCATATTCAAACTTGCCTTCGAGATTTCTCCTTTGTGTCCACTTCGGCTATCAAAATCTGATAATTTTGTATACTTTTTATTTTCTTGTAGCTGAGTTTCAATTCGTCTTCTTTTTGACGGTTGAGTAACAGTAGACGATGTTGAGGGAGCCATTGGGAGAATGTTGACATCATCGTCAATACTAATTTCATTGAACTCATAAGGTTCTCCTGAAGCTTTTCTAGTGGCTTCCACCTCAAAAGTCCCAGCGCATTCCAATATATCATCTGACTATTGACGAAACTGTTGCAATATGTATATAATATAATTTCAGTTATAAGCTACTTACATCACCATATGGAATCAAGTCATCATCAAAATCTTCTTCGTCTGTATTTTCATCCGCTTTATCAGGAGGTATAATGCAAATTTTGTCTAGATCTGCCTCCTCATCACTCCAGGTATCAATTATTGCCTCCAGCTCATATTTTGTAAGAGCACGTTTTGATCCCGACTGTTTATTCATTATTCAAAAGTTTTATAATAAAATTTTTTCACTCTAAAGTTTACACTGAACGCGTTCGAGTCTCAATACAAAGTGAGTTATTGAATTGAATGCAGACGTACATAATAATGTAATATGTAAATCCCCTTATTATAAAAATTTAAAAGCACAAAAATGCACCATATGTCTATTTTTCTTTTTTCATGTTTAAAAAAGAATGTGGCAGCACTATGAAAACACGATAACTTTATTTCTGTTAATTCAAATTCGTGAATTAGCTACAAATGGTAATACGCAACCTTTTCTAAAAAAAATAACAAAAGTGCTAAATAGTGCCCAGTGTTCGACAAGTCGAACACTACTTTTTAAAGTCACATTACAAAAATACAAGTGAAAAACAAAAACATTTGATTGCTGTTGTAAGAAGTTGAATCGTTTTACAATTTATCTACATTTACTTTTTTTTTATTTTTTTATATTTTATACATATTTTTCAGTTTTTAAAATTATGCTAAAATTAAGGTTTTTTCTTCGCCCCTATTATAAAAGGGGGGATTGACGAGGGCAAGAACTTTTATTTTTATATTTGTAGCTAACCCCTTACACTATATAATCATTTAAAAAAATAAGTTCTTAGTCTTACCTAAAATGAGAAAAAAAAATCCAAAAAAGCATTAAATTTACTGTTCGAAAAATCGAACATTGGGACGATATGGGTTAATATTTTCCGATATTGCAGAATAAAAATTAAGCAAACATTGTTTTTTACCTAAAGTTATTTTCGGGAATGAAATATTTATTATTAATTAATTCATTTAGTAATGATGTGCTGAAATTTATTGTTGTGGGAAAACTAGTTTCTATGCGCATTTCGCTGGTTGCTTAGGCCAGCTTGTCAGGAAACTTTTTCCAAATACTTTAGAAAAGCTAAAAATATTATACAGGTAAGACCATAAAGTGAATAAGAATTTTAAACACTCAGGTCTTACCTGTAACAACAATAAACAGTAAATTTTTCTTTCTTACAGCACACAGTGTGTGCGAATTAGACCTTCAGATAACACTATGTAGATACAACTATGGATTGTTAATAAATTGATAATATGTATACGTAAAGGTCAAACATATCTTTAAAACGTTCAAAGTATGGTTTAAAAATGCTTGACTAATTTTAATGCTTATGTAATTGCTTAACTTAACTTAAGGAAAAGAACACAACAAAAGCAAAAAAAAGAGGGGATAAATAATTTGCTTAATCTCACAATGTGCATGTTCTCTGCTTAGACACAACGCACGTTGGGGCAAGTATATGGGGGTTCTTGGCAACAATTCAAGTTTAAAATTTGCGATTTTAAAAAATTTCTTCCTATCTTTTGAAAGCTTACATTTTTCTGCACTTAACTGCGTCCTTTTTTTTTTATATGACTACTCACCTTTTATTGGCACAGTACTTAAGAAAAAATTAAAGTGTTATGTTAAAAGTTTATAAACAAATTTTAACCATTTACTTACATTTGAAGGTAATTTTACCAACAGCTATTAGATTAACTCTCATCTCATTCTATATATTATTTAAGAGTTACGAGCATTTAAGGCAGTTATATTTGGCAAATTAAGAAAAGTTAAAATTCAATAGCCTCCCTGTTCATATATAACAACTTCGCAGATTGGTAGGCTGAAATATTTTTCACCAATTTTAAAATCTTGATCGAAAAGTGCTATTTTGTGCAATTGCACATTTAATATTTTTCACCGATTTTAATAATTTCTAGGTTATATTATTAATTTTAAACTTTTTTTTTCAATAAAGCCTAATGTAGTGTTATTAAAAAGTAGTAGGACATATAAAATAGTCCCTAAGTCGTTAAAACTAATAATTTATTCTTAATTTACTAACTCTCGCTTAACATTATTATTTTCAACAACTTTTTAATATTATATTAAAATCACTTGCCACAACTATTTGATTTTTTATCCATAGTTTCTTTATTTATTAGCAAATATATAATCCCAGTACTATTGGTGGCACCTATTAAACTTTTAATGAATTTTATATGTATGTATATTTTTGTTTTTGTGCAATTTTTCTCAATTTTGCAAAGACATTTTTACATATTTTTAGATAAACTCAATCTAATAATTATGCTCTTTAATATGATGAACATAATGCTACGAACACAATTGGAATGAACGACGAATTTTTGGCCGCGAATATTCGTCATAAAAAATAAAACATATTTGGGGGATTCACAAGGTGTCATAAAGTCATATGTCTTAAAATAATAACATGAAAAAATTCGACTGTTGTGAGCAACCCCTCATAATTTAATGTGCTATTAATTACGACAGCACAATAAACATAGCAACCAACGTTCTATTTATTTAAGACACTTTTTGTTTACAAACCAACAACAATATTTTTAAACCATTGTAAAATGTTAGAACATTATGACAATAAACCATGATAGCACACCTTGTGAATACCCCAATTTAGTCAATTCACAAGGTATCCTAACATATCATATTGTCAAAATGTCCTAATATTTCACAATGGTTTAAAAATATGGTTGTTGGCTTGTTAACAAAAAGTGTCTTAAATAAATAGAACGTTGCTGGCTGTGTTTATTGTGCTGTCGTAATTAATCAGAAAAATCCAGCGCTGAGGGGCTGAGCCGTACAACAATATTTTTAAACCATTGTGAAATATTAGGACATTTTGACAATATGACATGTTAGGATACCTTGTGAATTGACTAATTGGTTTATATGAAAATACACACAATAAAAGCGTCGGGCGAAATTCGACATAGATTTATTTCTAACTAGCTTAACCCGGTGCGCTTCGCTACACTGGCAAAAAAAAAAAAATAAGAAAAAAATTACGGTATTTGTTTTTGTGATATAATTTATTTATTTACATACGTATTGCATTTAAAATTTTTTTTTAAATATACTTTTAACAAAAAAATTAATTCTACCCCGCACATTTTTATATTGAAATTTATAGTTTACTATAATAGTAGCTTTAACCACGTTTGAAGACTCTCCCTTTAATAGTTCTTCAGTTGAGCGATATTTAATGTATGCATCCTATGGGAGGTATTTCCCCCCCCTGCGCCTACCCGCTTTATTTTTATTTTCAAAAGTGTAGTATACCATAAGAGCGACTTCTAGAAAGTTTGAACATTCTCACTATTACAGTTCTTAAGATATGCGATGTTAAACATTGGCGTCCTATGGGGTATTCCTATACCCCCGCTGCTATTTTATTTCAATTCCGTGGCTCAGAAGATCCTACTACAAAAAGTTCAGCAAAATGCGTGCAGAGGCTCTTAAGATATGCGATAATTAATATTGGCATCCTATGGGGGGTACCAATTCCCCTGCCCCTATCGAAAAAATAAGTAGCCTATTTTATTTTTAGAGCTCACGTGATGTTACTGTAAAAATTTCAGGAAAATCGGTTCAGTATAATATTGGCATCCTATGGGGGTACCAATTCCCCTGCCCCTATCGAAAAAATAAGTAGCCTATTTTATTTTTAGGGCTCACGTGATGTTACTGTAAAAATTTCAGGAAAATCGGTTCAGTAGTTTCGGAGTCTATAAAGCGACAAACAAACATACAAACAATTCATTTTTATATATATAGATTAATATGCCAGCAAACGACGAACAAATCAGTACCAGGTGACCATGCTTTGTTTTCGTTATCAAGTATTTTAGTAAATGAAGTTACTTGTTTTACTTTAATAATTGTTTTATATTTATTGTATAACATTTAAAATAAATATACAAAGTATTTTGCTACAAAAATAGTTTTTAGTTGTGTTTTAATTTTTAAGCATTATTTTTCTCTTTGCACAAACAGCAAACAACTTTCTCCATTATATAAACTGTTAGTTATTCATCGTTGTTTTGGTTCATACGTCGAATTTATTTAGCGAATTTTTACTCTGAATACGTCGTGTCGTGTTTCTAGCATAACGTTTAATAGATGCAACAAAATACATCCTTTTGCCCCCAATGTGCATCGATTCGAGCTAAAACCAAATGAACATAAAAAATTATTATAATTGATTTTATAAGAAATCGTTTGATTGAGCCAATAAAAAAAAAAATATAATTGGAATAAGAAATATTCATCTGCAAAACTGGAAATGGGCAATTTTAATTAAAATTTTAATTTAAACTTGGATACCATTTTTATTTTTTACCAAACTAAGCCTAAGGTGTCTTTATTTTACTGAAAAAGCTTGAGAATGGGATACCCATAAGCTTTAGGGTTATGCAAATGTCTTTACAGGCTCAAGCTTTATAAGCCGGAAGTGATCATTTTGAATTACAAGTTTTCTAAGACCCGTTTTCAACGTTAACGTTTAAAAGTGGAGCATATATATATTTATATAAATATCGGTGTCCCTGTTACATTTTCTTTATAAGTAGCACAAATGTTTATACGATTGTTTGAACGCGTTAAGATTTTCACGAGGTTATTAGGAAGAGATTGTGTATAACGTAAAAAATTTGTTTTTTAATTGATTGCCAACTGTATCGGTTGAACTGGTCCTACCCCTTTGGAAAACATGCTATCTATTAATCCGGCCGTGCTCAGGGAAAATGAGGGATGTTTTTTCCTCCTTATATGTAATATATTAATATTCAAATTAAGGTAGCAGAAAATAAATTTTCTAAGTCGATCACACAAACACAAATAAATTAAACAACAATTAAAAAGTAAGCAAGGTAGATCAAACCCGAAACACGTGAAGGAGTTCACGTTGAGGACCGAGATGGAATTAGCCCTCTGTCTCTACCCACACTACCATGCTATATACTCTCATATTCTCTATATAGCCCATAATAACCAGTCAATAATGTACGTTAACCTTTCGGGGAATTAGTTACAATTTAGTTAATCATTGTGTACTAAAAGAACATTTATTCAAACCAAAAGGCATCTTCTTTATAATAGGAAACATATTAAGTTTATGGAAAAATTAAACAAATTTCAAACATGCAAATGAATAATAACAATGTTGCAAAAAAAATTTAATTGGCAACAATAATTAAATTTCAAATTTGAGCTAAATATAATAGTTTATGTAGGCAAACCAAAATTTTCTATTCTTGTTCAATTTATACTTTAACAGTCAATTTATAATTTAACAGACTGTAGCAATAGTGTTGAACTACAATAATTAAATTATTTTTCTTATAAATGTTCACTTACCAAACAAAATCCAACGAAGATCCCAGCGCTGTTATCTCGATGTAAAATAGGTTTTAAGTTAGTCACGTAGGATACAAAGAAAGTAAAATTGTTGAACAAAAATGTTTTTTCTTAGGGTAGGGTGCATGTATTTTTTATAAGGTTTTGATTTTATGTATGTTGTGTAAGGATAAAATAAATAAGTGGTTATGTGTGTAGAGTACATAGTTGGTATCATGTCTGACTTCATAAATGCATTATTGCAATGCAACATTAAAAGGAATAGCTTCATAAACTGTAAAACTTCTGTAAATAAGGCCTTCAGCGCATTATTGCATGGTACCGGTATTTACTGCAAAATGGTTGCGAAATTTGTGCATTGTTTTTATTTGTGAAGCCTTGTCAACGCAATTTAGTGATGCTTTGCAATACTGCGTTTATAAAATCAGCCCATGTTAGTTTTAAAACTTTGAAATTTTTATTAGATTGAATATAATGTATATATAACGTGTGATCCATTTCGAGGTTCCCTACTTTTTAAAAGAAAAAACACAATATTCAAATTTAATGGGGAATGTGTATTATCACTTGAAAGAACATTCATTGGCATTTATTTTTTGAAGATTATGCCTATCAAATGTTGGCCGTTGCTACGTCGTAGATGGACTCGTTCGAGCATTTCGACTGGTAACTGGCGAATGACACGAATGATGTTTTCCTCCAAGGCCTGAATCGAAGCGGGTTTGTCCGCATAAACTTTAGACTTTACATATCCCCACAGGAAAAAGTCTAACGGTGTGATATCACACGATCTTGGTGGCCAATCGACCGGCTCAAAACGTGAAATTATGTGCTCACCGAAGTGTTCTCTCAATAAATCCATTGATTGATGCGATGTGTTAGTAGTGGCGCCATCTTGCTGAAACCAAATGTCGCCGAGATCACGAACTTCAGGCATCAAATAGTCGGCTATCATGGCACGATAACGGTCCGAGTTGCTGCGAACGGCGCCGAATCGTCTCCCCACGGTCTTCGTGTACACTCTCAGCTACGACCACTATATTTTCTTCACAGCGTGCTGGACGTGGTCTATTCGGTCGGATATTATCCAATAATAAATGCTGGGTCTCAAAATGGGTGATGGTGTTGCGAATAGTACGCTCAGTAGGCCGATTATGTTGACCATAAGTTGAGCGAAGTGCACCAAACACATTCCATACAGAACGTGAATTTTCGTAATAAAGTTGAACGATTTGTAAACGTTGTGCAGGCGTAAAGTCTTTCCATTATGAAATGCCAAACAGTACTAAACAAAAATAACATGTGATCTGTCAAAAAAAGGCCATTGAAAAAAGTATCTCTACTTGAATCACCCATTATATATAAAGACTTCTTATTTTTTTTTAAATTTCACAAGCACAAAAGACATTTCGACATTTCCGGGTGTATTGACTTCAGTTGGCCGTTCAGAACATTCAGCGTCGTTTGTACTTGTGCGACCACAACGAAAGTCAGTAAACCACTTTTTTACCATTAAAAACGATGGTGCAGAGTCCCCATATTATTTATCAATCTTTTTCTTGGTTTGATTGATGTTTTTTTTTTCCCAAAAAATAATGTTTGATGAGCAATCGAAATTCCCTTTTTTCCCATTTTTAAAAAAATCCACGAGGTTGTGTGTTTTGAACAGCTGTTAAACGCAAAGTAAATGACGGAACTTGCTCAAAACTGGACAGTAGTCTATTAACAGGTGGTAATTGATGGGAGCAGTGTTGCATTTCATATAACTACGAGGGAAGTTCGAAAATTCATGGACTTATTGATCCGCCCTCGTAAGTTAAAGTTTTAAGAGATATATTTTTATAGGTTTTATGTGCACTTGGTATGTTTAACACCAACAGACATCTACCACGAAAGAAATATTTTGAAAATTAGAATGATTTGGATTAACTTAGTTAAAACACATTGTCCAGGAATTACAATGTTCAATTCTTTATACAGGATTTGACCTTAAGGTAAAAAAAAAATTTTAAATGGAATTTCCCCTTTTCCTTGAATAACCTTTAAACCAATTATTTCCAAAACTCTCAATGAAAATTGTCTATTTGTCCAAACCACACACTATAAAAATTCAATTCTAAATATTTGACAAAAATTTTCTTAAAACAAAATAAAATTTCAAATGTTACTAATTTGAATTGTAGCAAGTATAAATTTTCTGAACAAAAAAAAAACAACAAATTAGCGGATGAATTGATAAGTTGTCCTGTGGTCTGGCAAGTTGTTGATTAATTTTGTGAATTGGTAAGTTGATAATTATTTTGTTGATTGATTAACGATTCCATTAATTGATCATCAATTTTGTAAATTGATTGACTATTTTCGTTGATTGATTGACAATTTCATAAATTGATTATCAATTTCCTAAAATAATTTACCAATTTATAGTCTGATCATCAATTTTGTTAGTTGATTCTCGGTTTTATAAATTGAATAACAATTTTATAAATTAATTGACAGCTTTGTAAATTGATTTTCAATTTTGTAAATTTATTCTCAATTTTGTTTAAATTGATAAATGACTGTGTGAACTGATTCTCAAATTTGTGGAATTGTTGACAATATTCTGAATTGGTCATCAATTTTGTAAATTGATGTACAAATTTATAATTTGATTATCAATTTTGTAAATTGGCTAACAACTTTGTAAATTAATTGCAGGTCTTGTAAATGGATTCTCAATTTTAAAAATTGATTATTTTGTAAATTGCTTGACAACTTGATTCAACTTAATTTGAAAAACTTGACTTAAAAAATTTGACCGGGTGAAAATTTCGATAATCTTGTTCAAGAATCATTCGCTTAAACAGTAAATGAATGAGGCAATAAATAAAATCGTGAAGAAATAATGCAATCACTAAGCTAACAAGATTCTAACTGATTATGCGATTAACCATTGAATAATTTAATAAACTCGGTAAAGATTAGGCCTAACAGACAGCATAGTATTTTAACCTACAAATGTAAATAATAGATTTAAGTCGCAAATTTCCATTTTTCAGTCAAGTATTACAAATTAACATTATTAAATGTTTGTTGGTTAATATATCGTATTTTCAAAATCTTTAGACTATTGAGGACTGAATTAAATTCTTGCATGGACAAATTTTGGAATAATCAAACTAAATTAATTTATGGGGCATTATTTGTGAAGCAGACGACCCAATAACAAAATTTGTTGGAATTCCTTTATATTTGGCATTAGGAATGGGCAATAAATATCGATATATCAAAATATCGATATTTAAAAGAATTATAATCGATATATATCGCCGATACTAAAAATACCGATATATCGATACATCGATATTTATCTTCGACTATCGAATTCGATATTTTTAAGATCTCTTTCTAATAAAATTCAACATTTTAACCATTGCTCAACTGCTTACAATACTGTTTTTTAAAAGATGACAACAATAAAATAAGCGCGAAAAAAATATTCTGCAAAGGGTTCCTAGAATTATGCAAAGAATCGCCTTAATTATGGCGTATTAGCAGCAATAGACTCATGAAAGTTGGACTGTTAATAATAAATAAAACATTTTTTATTTTTTTATTTGAGCATATTCTTATATAACTATTTAAAATAAAATATTGCACAGTTTACTTGTATAGTATGTGTCACAAGTTTCGTTCACCGGCAGAATATAATATGGAATTATATAATCCCAATTAATTTTTTTAGATATCATATGGCGAATAAATAAAAACTTTTGTGTATTCTGCCGGTCCCTCGATTTCAAATGAAAACTTCGGTCGCATAACTTACATTAAAAAATTTAAAATTGTTTTTTATTTTAAATAAAAGTTAAGCGAATGAAACTTTCGTTCGAAATCGAGGGACAGGCAGTTAATTTTAAATTAAAACAACCAATATAAAGTTAGAATCAATTACATGTAATATGTTTGTGCAAATGCAAATATGTATTGACATAGGTATATTAAGTTATAAATTTGGTAATAATTTCAGCTTAATACGTTCGATACATCGATATATCGATATTTTTAATTAATATATATCGATACTCTTAAAAAATATCGATACGATATATATCGATATATTTTTTCAATTTGCCCATCCCTATTTGGCATGACTAAAGTTCTAGAAGATATGAATAAGTGTGCGAATTATTTTTTTCTATAATGTTTATTTGTCGAGCTACGGGGTGGTAAGGTGTTGCCGTTTTCAAGAAACTGTTTTTCAAATTATTTTTTCGAACCAAAAATTATTCAAACAAAAAAATTTTTAAGTGATTCTTATAGAAATCGATTGATATTTAAATAAATAAAAATTTTTTTTAAAAATAAAATTTTTTTTTACTTGCAAAACCGGATATGACCAATTTAAATCAAAATTTTTTCTAACTTAGTCCTAATTTATTTTGTTTTAACCTAAATGAGCCTATAGTGTACTTATTATATTGCAAAAGTTTTACCCGCATATTCATAAAAAATATTATAGGTTTATAGCAGGCTTATAAAACGAATTTTCTATGAAAATTTGTTTAATAAACCAGTAGCTCGTTTCTGAAAACGAAAATAATGAACGGCTTAAAAAATTAAAATAACAAGATATAACAATTGTATTTTATTTATTTTCATCATTTAAATTCTTTCTCTTCAAATAAAAAAAAAAAATAATACACATTCTTGTGCATAGTATACAACTAGTATGCCGACTCTTTGACAGGTACATAACTCAACTGTCAGTGGTACACATTTTATGTTTGTATTAGTAAGATTTTTTTCAAATGTATTGGTGTATAAAACTATTTCCACCACTAAACATAGTTGCATAACATCGTATAGAATGTGGCAACAATTTTTTTTCCAAAATAAAATTTTCTTAGTTCAATAAATTTTCAATTTATTGAATGCTGGCTGCATTTATAAACTTTTAGAAGCCATGTTTGCTAAATTTTTATTCTGCGATATCGGATAATATATAAATAATTAATGATTTCAAATATTATTTTTATACCACAAAATGCTACTCTGCTGGCTTTAATAATATTAACAACATAAAAAATTTAGTGTCAAAAAAATTTATTTAAAAATTTTTAGTTTGTGAAAAATAAAAACATTTTGCAAAAGCATATTAGCAAAATGTATTGAAAAAATTATTAATTATGTGTTTGTGTCATAAAATTAAGCAAAAAATTATATATTGTGAAAAAATTTTATATTGAAAAATTTCATATTTTGTGATGATTTTATCATATTTTGGATTATTTTTTTAAACAAAAATATTTTTAGAAATTCTGATTTTTACTTTAATTTTGCTTATGGGTTAATTCCAAACACAATGCTTTTTTTTCGTCTCAAGCTTTTTATTTCTTTCATGTAAAAGAAAATAAAAAAACAAAAACGGCAAGTAAGCTCTAAAATAATTAGCAACAAACAAAAGTAGTTGTTATTATTGTAAAACTTTCTGCTAAATTGTGCAAATGGTGCTTTAACTGTATATCATGCCTATTACATACAAATATACCTGTCTCCACACATGTTATTCATTAAGCAACATGGAAAAAGAGTTGAAAACAATAGAACAATAATAAAAAATTCAACTGTTTTTCAATGATTGTATTTATTTTTATTGCTTTTTCCTGGTTTTACCTGAAAAATGTTATCAATGTCATTTTGACGTTCTAATTTTACTTTGTCTCTGCGTTTTTTCCGTAATGTCACATTTTTTTTAATTAAGTCATAATCATTACTTGAGCTGTTTCGTTTGCTTTATGTGCATCGCTATTAAAAAGTGCAAGAAGTGATAAATTGATTAAGATAAAAAATAAAATAATAAAATCAATTATTTGGTGTTTTCAAGTGAATTTATAATCGCACGATGGTAAGTACAGCTAAAAATTTCCGTACTGTCACACAGTTATTTAATAAAAAATCGTAAAAAATAAAATAAATAAAAATGTATATTAATATATTACGAAGTTTTGATCACTTTTTCTTGTTTTTATTTTCCGTGAAATAACTTTTTAGAAGAAAAAAACAAAAAAAATATCACAAATTTCTTTACTGTCACTTTTAAGTAAAAAGGTTTTTTTTATTTTAAAAGCTTATATCTCGAAAATTCTGATTGATTTCAATACTGTAGTTCTTTTGATGTAAAGATAAAAACAAATAGAAAAAAAACCAATCGGGAATCAATTTTTTATGAAATATTCACAGATTCCGATGAATAGATTTGTTCATGAATTTTTTGTTAATATAATTGGATTACTTTTATTTTTTGTTTCGTTTTTATAAAAAAGTAACCAAACAGTAACCAAAAACAAAATAATGAATAAATGTTTAAGTTTTCGTTACACTTGAAATTTAAATTGGATTTTCTTTACTGTCACAAAAAATTCCGTACTGTCACTTTTTATTTTTTCAAGTTTCCAGCAAAATACAACAATTTCTTCCAAATTGTTTGAAGCAAATTTGTTACTTTAAATGTAAGCTGCACAAAAACAAATTTTTGTAAAAAAATTACTTTTTTTTAATTCTTGAATTATAAAAGGAAAAAAAAATAATTGGAATCTCTTCGAAAAATAACTTTTTGCTATTACTAACCCGTTTTTTTTTAAGAAAAACATCCAAAGCTGGTAAATAATAAGTGAACGAATGCGATAGTAGGCTTTGTTCTAACATGTTTGCATTAATTTCTTAGTTTTGTAAATTTTTGTAAAAAGTGACATTCCGGAAAATATTTCACCAAAATGCAATAAAAAAGCAAAACAAATTTTTTTTAAAGAAACTAAAAGTAATTTCGCAATCTGCACAAATCTTAATGCAAGTAAACAATTTCAGAGAATGAATTCCTCAACCTTAAAAAAAAAAAAAAAAAATGCTCATGTACACTACTTTTGGAATTAACCCTTATACAAAATACACGATTATTTAAACAGTCACTTTTTAAAACAATGAAGTTTTGCATCAGCTTGATGCGCATTGGTGCTGCACACTTTTGTACCCAGTATCTAGAATACACAAATTGCATCATTATTTCTGGACATAAAAAATATTGAAAAGGCATATTATAACCTATTTCCAATGTGCGAAATAATTCCTTCTTTCGAACAACTACATTTAAAACAAAAACAAATTCTGAAAACTTTGTTTTTGTTTAATATGTATTTGTACGTCCGATTCCTGAGGTAATTGTGCCAAAAAGGTTTCAAGGTAGAAATGTAATTTTAACGTCATGGATGCAAGGATTTTTTCAAAATAATACAGCAAGTTGTCCACTCGTGTCTGTATGTCTCTCCCTGTACACGGTTCTTTCCTAAAACACCTTCGATGACTTGTTTCAATGCGTCCCATGCACATAGGTGGTTATAATGGTTCGAAAGCATATTTGTGAAAGATTCGCTTTTCATTAATTTTCGTATATCCGGTCCATTGAGAAAACCTGTTTGAAATATAAAAAAAAAAAACATTTACGAAAAAATTATTGGTAATGAGAGTATATCGAAGTGAACAAATTTAGATATGACAATTTTAAAATACTGACAACGATACGTACCCTTTCTAATTATAGCTTCACTGAGTTTTGGAAAGATGGATTTCAAACAGTCATAGGCGTCATCAATATCTTTGACTGCAACTTCGACGAATTTACCAGCTATTCCTTATTTCATGTGGAGCGATGACAACAAAATATCATCTAGATCCTTTATCAAAGGTTTATTCCGTAATTTTAATTGTTTCTCGAGCTCGGGAGTTCTTGCTTTCCAATCTTTACATTGATATTGATTTCCTGTGTATCGTGAAGCCCAATTACAAAGGAAGCAGAAGTATTTTGGAAAACCGCCCTTTAATACAATGCCTTGTATTATGTTGACAACCTTTAGATCGCAACAAATCTTCCATTTGTGTACATTGTAGTTGATTTTATCCAAAATTTCGACCAATGTTTCTTACGTTTCCTTCATAGTTGTACTGAGTCCCAATGGAATGGACGGTTTTTTGTTCGTTTTGTGCAATAGCACAGCCATCAAACTTGAAACTGAACCATCGATGAATAAACGACAGTTGCCAGCGATAAAATCCATTCCCAATTTTTTCACTAAACCTGGGATATCATGGGAGTAGGTGAACGTATTTGCTTCTGAAAATCAGCTTGGCGTTGTCGGTATGATGTTGCGCTGACATTTTGCTGTGTCAGTTTTCTGCTTTTCAAAAATGATGTCAACATGTCGGAGTTTTGTTGTGATCTTAGCTACAATGTAATCCATTCCGATTTTTGTTAGCGGTTGTGGACCTTTAATTTCAATATCGGGTGTCCAATCAGCATCATTCAAATTGATCGGATTGGTGAAAACGGTTTCGGCTTGCAGGGACACAGTATCCAGACTCGGAGGTTTAGGTGTATCGGTAACAGCAGCGCGTTTAACTGGAAGTGTGGCAGTTAAAACAGCAATGTATACTTTTGTTTTCAATTGTTTTCTGTTTAATCTATGACGACAATTTATGCATGCGTAGCACCTGGATTCATCAGGTCCAGTTAGATCTTCCACCTAAAGTACTGGCTTCATAAAAGAAAACTGTCCACCTTTTCCATGTATCCACTTTATAAGGGTATTATAACAATTTTTGCACACTGTGTTCGGCGTAAAATTTGCACCACTTAAATCTGCTTCATCAAAATAATGACAATACGCTGTTTTGAATTCCTCAGTAATCAATTTTTTTCGATCCAGTTGGCCTGTTTTTGGGACGATATGACAACAAACGTAAAAAAAATTATCCAATTGTGGGCACTTGTTATTTTCCATATATTATATGTTTCGTTGTTATTCACTTTTAAAACCGGAGAAAAGTTCACTTGTAATTCTCGCGTTCGTCGACTCTTGTTAAATGACAAAAATCGATCAAAGAGCACCTATAAATACTACAAATATTTCAATATTGTACTGGCAGGTACTTATGAAATATGTTTTCGAAACGTTCCAAAACATGAGCACTCATAAATGTGGGTGCAATTTCTGTAAACAAGTCATTCAGGTAACTAACGGAAAACCCCAAATTAGTAAAAAAGTGCACTTTCTTTTTTTTTTCTTTTAATTGTCTACTCACATTTATTAACGCTTATTACTTTGCTACATAAAAATCAAATAACCTTTTGTTTATTCCTTTTTTTTTAATTCTGAGAATCTTAAAAAAAGTCATAAATGTTTTTTCCAAAGAGTTTTGTGGATATCTCGAGCAAATTTTTGAAATTCATACCTTTACTTAATTGTGAATAAAAGCGAAACGCGTTCATCGATTTTCATGATTTATGTCTCATTCTGTTCATAGGTTATGGGACTTTACGTGAAAGTAATAGGACTTAATACTTTTTTACCGTTTTGGAATTTTTATGAATTAAAAATAAAAAATTTAAATTTTTTTGGCAAAAAAAATTTTTTTTCTTCAAACTTTTATTTACACAGATTCTTAATTTTTTAAATTTGTTTCAGTTTATTCGGACTAGTGCTTCTCGAGTTATATCAAAGAAAAGAGCCTAAAACGTGACAAATATATACGATATGTACTAACTTCAAATTAATTTTGAAATTATTATTTGATGTACCTTGACCAAACTAATGATGCATAAGTTCTTCTTTTTGGGTCTACTTTCATAAAAAATTATCAGAATTGAGTCCCGAATCAATCACCTGAAAAATGTTGTACTGTGTTATATTTTAGATATACAGGGTTTGACAGTTATCCTAAGTGCATTTCGTTTCATTATATAAGTATTTGTGAATATAGCCATATACATTTGTCACCGATTGAAGTTTTTTTTTTTGTACAAATCATTTTTTTTTCGAAGTTAGATGAAAATTTCATATAGATTTCATATATCTCTCGTATCATTCATTCATTCATTTATTTATTATTAGTATTTATAATCAGTGTTTAAATTGCTTGCTTTAATATAGCAACAGTCGCACATTTTTGCTTTGTTTACATTTTTTGCAGCAAATTAAAAAACTGTGTGTCTAAGTGTTTACTTAACTCTTTGATAACGAGTCAGCAAAAGCAAAACAAAGAGAGTAAATAATTTGTTTAAACTCGCTATGTGCATGTACTCTGCTAAATCTGTCAGCAAAGAAGCCACTTAAGAAAACAAATTTTCTGTTGCTGTAAGTATTAAGCTTTTGATTGTTTTTTTTTTTGCTTTTGATGCGCTTAAAGTCAGCAAGTTAACTTCTTTGCTGTTGCTGGAACTTAATATATTATGAACGAATTTGTTTCGAATTTTTTTGGTATTTTGCGTTTTTTTTTAATAAATAGGTACATACATACATAAATGAAACTACACGTTTTTTTAAACTAATTTGTTTATTTTGTGTTATGTAATTATGTATATATTCTATGAAACTAACGCCTGCAACAGCAAGCAACAGCAATGAAGTCAAAAACAGCAAAGAAGTTAATACTCGCTGAATTTAAGCACATCAATTTACAGTTAAGCCAAAGCAAAAAAAAAATTAACAAAAACTTATTACTTACAGCAACAGCATTTTTTTTTTCAAGTGGTTGCTTGGCTGGCTTTTTAAGCTGAGAACATAAACATGGTGAGAATAAATAAATTATTTACTCTCACTTTTTCTGCGTTTGCTTTTGCTTTTTGCTTTTACTGTGTTCTTTTTCTTAAGTTAAGTTAAGCAATTACAAAAACATTAAAAATAGTCAAGCATTTTTAAACACTGTTTATAATACTTTAAGTTCTCTCTAATATTCAACATATTTAATACTTAAAATCATATTAATTATATATTATTATTTTTTATAAAATTTACACATTTTCGTTTAAATACATTATGATTTTGTTCTGTCTTAATGTAATTTATAAGTGTGTTAAATAATTGAAGTCCTTTATAAAATAATGATCTTTGCATTGTTGTCGTATTTGCCCTTTTTAACCTGAAGTCTTCAGCATTTCGCCGTTGATATGGTTGTACTTCACCGACATATTTGATTTGCTCGCATAGATATTCTGGAGCGTTACCATGTTTAATATTATATATAAAACTCAGAGTATTGAATTCAAGTCGCAGTTCGATATTTAACCATTTAAGTGTGTTAAGCATATCTCTTATTGAAGTATATCTGTTGCATTTTAAAATAGTCCGCATTGCTTTATTTTGTAACTTTTGTAATCTATCTAATTGATATTCATTGCAGCATGTACATATATATTATTGTTGATCCGAACTCAAAATGCGGTTTTATTATCGTATTGTAAATATTTATTGCCGTCATTATTGACACTTTGTTTCTAATTCTTTTGAAAAATCCAATTTTTTTGCATATGTACTCAATATGATCTTTAAATTTCATATCTCGGTCTATTAAAAATCCAAGATATTTAATATTTTCAACTTTCTCTATAACTTCTTCGTTAATTTTGAAGGTTGTTTCACTATTCATATTTATTTGAAGCATTTTTGTCTTTTTTTCATTTAATTTTAATTTGTTAATTTTTAACCATGTGTTGACATTATTTATATCATTTAACATATTTTCTTGACATTCTTCATTTGTGGACCCTTCTGTGTATATGAGCGTATTGTCAGCGTATAAAACAACTTCACATTTATGTAGTACATTTGGCATATCATTTATGTATATAATAAATAGTAAGGCACCCAATATTGATCCCTGTGGGACACCGAAATCATTAATAATTGCGTCAGATTTTATTCCATTAACTCTAGTAATTTGCTTTCTGTCCTTAATATATGATTCAAACCATTTGAGCTCTTTGCCTTGGATGCCGTACATATATAATTTCTGAATTAATATTTTTCTGTCAATAGTTTCCAACGCTCTTTTAAAGTCTAAAAAAATAGCCATGATTTTCCCAGTTTTTTTGATGTTTTCCCATCGATTTACAACAAAGTTCACAGCAGTTTCGCATGAAAATTTTTTTCTAAATCCTGATTGATATTTGGAAAATAATTTATTTTCCTCCATATATTTTTCCGGCTGTTCCTTTACAATTTTTTCTAATACTTTTTCACATGTTCTTAACGTATTTATAGGCCGATATTCTTCACATTTTTTTGTCTTTGCAACTTTTTCAATCGGGGTAACCATTGTTTCCTTCCAGTTTTCAGGGAACTGTCCTGTTTCTAATGATTTATTCACAATTTCAAGTAAAATTTTTCCCATTATATGCCAATTATCTAGTATAATTTTTGATATTTTTGATATTTTACAGTAGTCAGGTTTGTTTTTTAGTTTCATTACTTTATTTTTAAGATCTAATATTGTTATTGCACTGAATTTGAATCGTTGCACAGTGGCGCCATTTGAGTTTTTTCGTTGCAAAAATCATATCTTTTGAACCGAATAAGATAATTGAACAGTTTAAACAGCATATGATAGATAACTGTTCAGCCTATGAAATGAGCGTTTGGAAAGGGTACTACGCTTTGTAGGGGCCTACTTATGGGTTATCAAAGTTAAAATTAGTAGAAAAATCAATTTTGTGGTAACTAAAAAAAATTATTTTTACATTTTTAGATTGTTTTTATTTTTTTTCTTTAGGGTTTTATGTTTTAAATTATTACCCAACAAATTAAAAAAAAAATAATTTTTTTTTTTTAAATTTATTTTTTCAATTTTCTGTAAAATATTCATCACAATTCGTAGGAGAAGGTATATCTAAAAGACTAACCATTTCTAAACTATAATTATTTTGTTACTCTATTCGTGACTTCACATGCCGCAGGGAAGAAATAAGTGGATCGGAAGATGCTGCCAACATGTTGAAGAGGTCCTCATTTTGCCTTACCCTTGATGCTTTGAATGTGTTGTGCAATATATATTTTTTATAAAATTTGTTAAGAGACTCCTGTGCTTCTTCAGAAAGCTCTCCAATTGGCAAAGACTGGTACTCAATTATATCTTTGCCATGCGCCAATATTTTATGGACGGTCGGGGTCAACTTCTTCTGTGGATACATTTCTGCTAAAAGAGATGCAGTTTTCGACGCATATTCTCCATATTTTGTAGAATTTACATTTTCTTTGCAGTTTAAAACATCCAAGATCGTTCCCAATCTTTTCACGATTTGATTGTCAATTCCAATGATTCTAGTTACTGCCTCATCATTTTCAAAAAATCTCCTAGAAGTGTTTCCATCGTTAGAGTTACCGTATCCGTGCTTGGGACAGTCTACTTTTAGTCCAACTTGTTTCAAAAAAACCATCCTGTATTTGCTTCTTTCTGATCTTTTCCTTATCCTTTATTGATGTATTTTCATCGAAGTTTTCCTCCTCTTGTGGTAGGGTATATGCCAGTTTTAGCAAGAATTCCATACACCTTATCCTTGCGTGCAATGGTGACATTCCATATTCGTAATTCTCCTCATTTGTAGAATCGTTTAAATAACCAAAGTTCTTCTGACAAATAATAATATAAAATCGATAAAAAAAATATAAAAATAATACGAAAAAAGGGGTTTAGATAGGTTTTTGCTAAATTTTTACCTCCAATATAATTCTGTCTATGATAACTAATTGAAATATATTATAATTAAGCAGAAAAAGATACTAATCTTAAACTCTTTACAACTAATTATATAAAATTGAGATGTAACATATTATATATGAAATAAATTTAATTGAATTGAAAAAAGTTCTTCTGACTCTTTTTGCAAATCGGGCATGACATTGTTGAGGTTGTTCCTGTCAGTTCGTTTACGACTTTTCCGTCAACCATGGTCAGGTGGAACTCGTAATTGCATTCAATATATTTTCCTTCTCCAATTTGCAGCTTTGTAGGCTTAATCTTGCTTATTTGTTCTTCAATGTCCTTCACCGTAGTCCTTATGAGTTCTGCCGATTCCCTTGCAAACTGAAACATTAGTGGTCGGCAATAATGCACTGATGACGGACGTGGATTTTTCCAGTGTAGGGAATAATCCGATTTTAGCCGCAAATGAACAACAGATGCCATAAACATATTTCCGTCCGATATTGTAGCGTCATCGGAAGATATCCTTTGCTTATAAACTCTTTGTCCGGATGATCCATCGCAGCCCCATTTGCTGATCAATGTCAACTTCTCAGGAAGAATTTTCACTTCCGTGAAAAACTTTGGTGTGGTTGACTTTATAAACAGTTCAACGCCATGTTTTCAATACTTAAATTGTTTAATGGTTTCAGTAATTGTTGCGCCAACTTTCAGGCGTAGACTATCCAGGCATTATGCTTATTTTGCAATACATAGGCTTATGCTACTATGCCTAAAAATTTACCTGTTCCCTGCATACATATGGATTTAGGCTGAATAATGCAATTTTGATATTATGCACGTGTCCAAATAAGATTTGTGCCTACCTGTAGGGACCATAAGTCAATATTGTTCCTGACCATTTGTGCGCCAAAGTATTGTTTATGTGAGGTACGTACCTGCTAATTTCAATGAGTAGTTTTTTTCAAACTATTAGATCAAACTACTGTCAGTCAAAACATATAAGGGATGGACGCCATACAATTTCTGCAACCATGTCTTTTTAAACTTTTTTACCTCTAGAAGCCAAACGGGCACGTACGGGCAGATAAAACCTTTTGAATTATGTAAAGAAATAATCAAAGAACAGGTTTTGCAAATATGGCAAATATAGAAAAATATAGTTTTTTTTTATTTTCCGTCAAAGTTGAAAAATAGTGAAAAAACGGATAGTTTTTAAATAGTGATTTACTAGGAGAAACACAAAGCAAACAGTTAATTTTTTTTTATCATTATACATTTAATAAATACATCAATCAATACAAACAAAAAATAAGGCGATTCGTTACCTATTTTTCGTGATATTACACCTGAAATCGCAACAAATTGACTAAAAATTGTGTGTTTTTTTGAAAACCGAAAGTCGGTCAACTTTGAACGGTTATATCTTCTAAACTAAAAATGTGATATTATTAAGAGTGGCATATTTGAAATCGTTGAAAAGTTTCCTATAATATGGGTTTATTCAAAACTTCGTCGGCACTCATGAAAATTTTGATTTTTGCAACCTCGCTTGCTCTACGGGCGCCACTGTGCGTTGGTTAGTCATATTTATTTGATTGGTATACTGCACATCTTCAATTGAGTCCGTTATTACCTTAAACTTTGCACAAAATATTTGTTGAAATTACTAGCTATGTCAATATTTTCCTTAAATTCTACGTTGTAAAATATCACAGATTTTATCACATTTTTATTTTTCCTTATTACTAAATCTTTTATCTCTCTCCACATTTGTTTTTGATCCTTTGCGTTATTTATTTTATTGTCAATGTATTTAAATTTTTCCTTTTCAATTTTAACCTTGTACATATTTCTAGCTGATTTGTAATCTGCCCACGCTTCAATAGTGTTTTCAATTTTAGCGATTTGGTATTTATTTATTTTGTGTCTTTTTAAATCCCGTAATTCATTACTAAACCATTTATTTACATTATTTTGTTCATTTACTGTTTTGTTGAAAGTAAATTTTTGTATTGCCTCCTCCAAGCATTTATCAAACATTCGTACATTTTCATTAACATTTATATTTTCGTGATAGCACATTTTTCCATTTATTTCTCTTGTAAATTTGGTTTTGTTATATTTAAAAAATTCTAAGGTTTTATTTTCCCTTTCAGTATTCGTTACTCTATCCTTTATTAATATTTTAATCATTTCGTGATGATCGTGATGATTTCGTGTAATCAAAATAAAATATCAGTTTTATTACAATTTTGCACCATTATTTCAGTAATGTTCGTAATAACATAATCAATTATAGTTCTCGATACATTTGTTACACGAGTGTATTCGTTAACCATTTGTTTAACACCATTATCGTTCAATGTACTTTCGATTTTATTTCTATAAAAATTATTTGTTGACCAATCTATGTTAAAATCTCCGGTTATAATTATGTCATTAGTTTCTTCACACAAATCTTCTAAAGTCTCCTGAAACATTTCACAGAATTCCGCTTCAAGGCCACTGGGCGATCTGTAAACTGCTAGAATTATCAATTGTACATTTTTTCGCAATGCTGTACAGGCTATAATCCAATATTTAGATTGTGCTATTTTTTTGAATTTTTTTGTGACTTTCCATTCTTTTTTGTAGTATATGATTACGCCCCCAGTTCTTGAAGAATTTGACAATAATACTAGTTAATTATAATCTTGTATATATATTTCATCTTCGACAATATCTTCTGTCATATGTGTTTCCGATAATATTAAAAAATCTGGCTTTTCCGTTGCTGCTATTATTTCTACTTGATTAAAGTTATTTGTAAGGCCTTGTACGTTTGTATATAATATATATATATTCTTTAATTGTTAAACGGATAAAACCATTTTTCTCTTTCTTATTTGAAGTTTATTTTGGTGCACTGGGCATATATTTTAATGTAGATAAATGTAGAAAAATTTAACAAATATTATAAATAAACAATTATTGAATTTTGCAATACTTTTTTTTAGAAAGCAAATATATTTTAGTTTAAAGCAAAAATGGGTTTAAATGTAGCTAAAGTGAACTAAAGCTATGGTAAGAAACGTTTAGGGGCATTACTTAAAGTTTTTTTCAGGCACCAAGTAATGTCACGGTTGACATAAACCTGTCATATGGGGTGGGCAGCCTGACCGGGACAATTACATCTTGTCCTGTCAAACAAACCAGTGTTTAAAAAACTGCAATAACTTTCATTTCTTTTAATTTGACTTCTGCTTGTGCTTCTGAAATCAACAACAGTTTCAGTCAAAGCAAAATCACAAAACGAAAAACAAACAGTTGACAGAAACTTTTGCCAGCAGTTGTTTTAAAAATTGTGATTTTGATTTTCTTTCCTTTTGAACAGTTTCGCAAGTAAAAGTAAAATCAATCTCTTTGCTTTTGTAAGTCGCAAACAGTCGCAGAAGCAAAAAGTTCTTTGTATTTGCAAGTTATAACTTATAAGCAACTGCAGTCATTTTATTTTACTTCTCGTGTTTTAGAAGAATGATTTTTTTTATTTTAAATAATTCAGTCTGATTTTGTAAACACATAGATCAACATTAAACTTTTAGTTTCATTTGGGATATTAACATACATAGTTCTACTATGGCGGCTAAAAATGAGATTTGGCATTATTTTGAAAAAATTGAAAACGAAAGTTTAGCAATTTGTAAAAAATGCAAAAATAAACTTAAAAGTAATAGAGTTTCCAATTTAAAGACGCATTTATTTAGAATACATAAAATTTGTTTAAATAAAGAGCGTTCTCAATCAGAGTCATCGATTTTCTCAAATAATGCTGCGAAAACAATTAGAAAGAAAAAAATTAAAATTGAAATTAATAAAAAACAATTTTTAAGGTCATATATCGGATTGGTAACAGAAGATTGCATATCTTTTAATATATTAAATTCAGCGAATATGAGAAATATACTCGATCCGATTTGTGATGGCCTTAGAGATGCGGATGGAAAACAAATTACACTGAATGCATCGACCTGTAAAAAAACCTTGAAAACGGTGGCTGATAATATTAAATTGGAAATAACCAGTGAATTGAAAAGCAAGTTATTATCATTAAAAATAGACAGTGCCACTCGTCTTTCAAGAAACATGTTTGGTGTAAGTGCGCAATATATAAATTCGGCCAAAATTAAATCTATTATTTTGGGAATGATAGAATTGAAAGGTGTTGGTTCAAGCACATCCAAAAATCTCGCCGCGGAAGTGTTCAATGTACTTAAACGATACGATATCAATTTAAACCAAATAGTTTCAATAACATCGGATAACGGTGCAAATATGCTAAAAGCGACAAATATTTTGTCATTTGTTTGCGAAGATGTGGATAGCGATGAGTTATGTGCTAACGAAGAATTTTTAAAAAAAAATTGCCCTCTTAGAAAAAGTTCCAAGCATTCTCATAGGAAATATACAAGTTTGCCGCTGTGTTGCACATACAACCCAGCTGGTTGCTCTTGATGTTGTAAAATCTTCGGACATTCTTAAATATCTTTGGAATTGTCGCAACCTTGCAAAATATATCCGTAAAACGTCAAATGGGTTTCGAGAAATATTTGAGCTGAAACAATTAAAAATGCCACAACTTGATTGCCCAACTAGATGGGGTTCAACATATACTATGTTGCAAGACCTGTTTGCGGCTAAAGAAATACTCACAAAAATAGAAGCTATTAGAAATAGATCTGAAGATGAAAATTTTGAAATAGATGCATCATTTTGGGATTTCATTGAAAGCTATTGCACAGTTTTTAACCCGCTGCAAAAAACAATAAAAAAATTTCAAGAGGAGCAACTGCACTACGGCGGGTTTTATGCACAATGGTTAAAACTAAAATTATGTACGGAAAAAATTGTAAAAAGTTCGAGTCAGGAATTGATAAAAACAATTGGAGACATGATTTTGCAGTCAATAGAAGCAAGATCAAAAACATTATTTAATAACAAATTCCTAATTTCTTCTTTGTTTCTGGACCCTCGTTTCCAACATACTCTGACAGCACAACAAAAAACCGATGCAATTCTTCACTTAAAAGTAATTTGGGACAGAATCAATGAAATGAATTATACTGGTCCCTTATGTTCCACTCCAAGTTTGGCTTCCAATCTACCTCTTAATCATTTTTTTGATGAGGAAGAGGAACTGTTGTATGAATATTTAGAACAAGGGGTTCAAAAAGAAATCAATAGTACATCAAACGTCTGCACGAAAATTGAAAACCTCCAACTTCCCTTTCAAAGAACCGATGAAGATGTGCTTATGTTTTGGAAGAAAAAACAATACACAGACCCAGAACTGTACGCAATTAGCAATGTTTGTTTTGGGGTGCCACCAACACAGGTAAATATAAATTCAAAACTATATTGATGGTGGCTTTATAAAATTTGGTTTGTGCTAGGTCACTATTGAGCGAGCATTTTCAACACTGAGGCTGGTATTAACCGACTACCGTAATCGACTCAGTCAAGAGGTACTCGAAAACGTTTTGCTGGTGAAATTAAATTCAAGTTTTCTTGACGCAGCCATACAAACGTTGCCTTTATTTGAAGATGAAGAGGAAGATTAATATTATGTTTTATTTCTGCATTTTTCGGTTATTTAATTTTAAAATTGAAGCTTTTTATTTTTAATTGTGTTCTATAAAGTAATTATTAATATGTACATACATACTTAGTAAATACATACATACATATATCATGAAAATAAAAATGTTGTTCCTTTAACTATTTTTGCCTTTTCGAAAAGTAAATTTAATATAATAAACATGTGTATCAAACGGTATTAATAAAGTGACCTCACTACTACAACAATGACACAATTGAAAAAACAACAGGCATTTTGTTGCTAGAAGTTTTGGGTCGTTGCCAGAAGCTTTGGGAAGAAAATCTAAAAAGTAATATCAATTACGGAATTTTATATAAAAACAGATTTTTTATTATGTAGACCACATATTTAAATTGAAAAACATACATACACACATAACTGCCGCATTTGTTCAAAATTAAATAGGTTTAAATTGTGTTTTTAGTTTAATTTTTCATACAAATTTTATTTAAAATACATTTAAAATCCATTTTAATTTTTCATAAATAAGACCATAAGAAAGTCCCTCTAAATAAAGAAGTTTCATTGAATGTAATTAAATATGGCTGAACTTTACAATATATAAATTTACATAAGCCGTTCTAAAACGTTTACTTCTTTACTTTTTATATGTAATGCTGAATTTTTCGATTTTGTTATTAAAAACATGTTTTTTTTGTGTTTAAAATAGACATTTTTAATTTGCCGATTTTTTTTTTTTTTTTTTTTGAAAATATGCCGATTTTTTACCAACACCATCTGGCACCCCTGTGTGTGAGTAAGTATAAATGTAAAAAAAAAACAGAAGAGAAAAGAGAATATTTTTCTGTTAAAAATGTACAAAACTAAAAGACTGCCTGCTTTTAGGACTGCGACTTCTGACAACTTTCAAAAGCAAAGACACTGCTTGTGATTTTGATTTTTTAACTCATCAAAAGCAGAAGAAAACTTAGCACACTACTGCCGATTGTTTTCATAAGTTTTAACAGAATCAATGTTTGATTTTAAAAAGCAGAGAAAAGTAAAAGCATTGAAAAGTTAAAATTTGGCGACTTTTCGACTTTTGACTTAAGTTTTTTAAACACTGAAACAAACGTAGGGTGAACGTTTCTGTCATCGAAATGTCTGTCCGTTCATTTTGGGTCTTTTGTATATTCTTCCTCCTTTTAATTGCCTCTTTTTTTACCATAATTTCCATTTAAGCACGAATAAAGTAAATAATTGCATAAGCCTAGATGGACACGAACCAGTGTTGTCAGGTAATTTTTTTGTCGTATTGAATGCCTAGATTAAATTAAAAAAAAAAAACATAAAAAATAAAAAAAAAAAAAATTATGAATCAAATATTCACTTACCATCAGGCCATAAAATTTGTAATGAATCGTTGAAGAAAGATGCAATAGAAGCCCCATTTGCATTTTTGAGAACACCCATGTTCAATAAAAAAGGTTTATTTCCAACATCGTGTGACGATTGCCTTAGGAAAGTTGTTAAAAATTGGTGAACGTTGTCTCGGTCAACGAATAAAGGAATTTGACCGAGGGCAGGCAGCTCATACACAGCGTATCCCAGCGTAGCTAACACATCTCGCTGAAGTGACATTTGTTTTTTTTTGTATTGTGGACCCCGGGTAGATGGACACAAGTTCAACTGGAAATTTATAAAAGTTGTATCCTTCGACTTCTTTGTATAAAACTATTATAAATTTCGGGTCATTTATTTACACTTCACCAATAACCGTGAAACACTTTATTACGGACGAAATCGACAGGGAGATAGAAAAAATATGAGAATTTTTGTAAATTTACAAATAAATTAATCCAATAACAATGACAGTAAATTAAATTTTTCTTCTTCTCGGAGTTATTCACTGGGAAGTGGGTACTGCAATGTTACCAACTGTCGAATATTAGAGGAATAAGACAGGGTGGTATAGAAAAAGTAGTAGGTAACATGCGGCTTAAAAATTCGATATCCGTTTTTTACCTTCTAGAAGTCGAGACGAAAGCCACTGCTTGTGGATGGAAGTGTTAATATAATTTCTAAAGTTTATTGGCTTGCTGACATATTCTGGGGAAGATTAAGGGTAAGAGGAATCATTTTTATACGGGATTTTTCTAGAAAACGATTTGGATGGGAATACTGAGTGTTACGGGCAATACAGTGGTTTTTGTACACATTCGTTTCACTGGTTGCACGCGCTTTGATAATGGAAGTAGGGCCCATATTTGGATACTCGTTTATCGCGGGGTCAGTGCACCAGGACGAAACGCGCTCAATTTCATCGGGAACGCGGATTATTTTATGGTTATGTGCATTAACTGAAATTGAGCGAATCTAATGGTAATGGAGATGATCTTACTCAGTATCGTCGTCCAAAATCGTAGAGGATGGCAATATGGTTGGTTCTTAACTTTCCTTTTTATAATTTTTTTTTAGGCTATATATATAGCGAATCAGAGCAAAACGAAGTTTTTGGTCTAGGCATATTAGGAGTACAGGCTCGGGTGAGTTCTTGATGGTTAATTCCAGCTGTAGTACTCAATAATGTGATATGCCTAACTTATAGGATATTTGTCGTAAGGGTCAGTCAGAAGACTGTGTTAGGAGAAGGAAAAACGGAGAAGAACCGATACACCGCAAACTTCATGCCGGAAAAGTTACATCCGGCAACTTCTCAGTTAAGTGAAAATATCCCGAGTGAGTAGTGTCGGAACTAAGACAGCTAAAAAGTTCTTGATTTGCGCAAAATTCCCTAGTAAAGAAAAAAAAAGAAACCACTTTGCTATAATAGCATACTATTCTCTCCCAAGCAAAAGCCGTTGATACTGGATGAATTAAGCTTTCATGCAAATCAAAGTATACTGAAAAAAAAGAAATCAAAATTTATTCTGTGTTGTGTGTTACGCTTTTATGTGTCGTCATTAAATACGTTTGTTCGTGTGTAATTAGGCATTAACATAAAATAACAAGGAAATATATAGTCAATTCACAAGGTATCCTAACATGTCATATTGTCAAAATGTCCTAATATTTCACAATGGTTTAAAAATATTGTTGTTGGTTTGTTAACAAAAAGTGTCTTAAATAAATAGAACGTTGCTTGCTGTGTTTATTGTGCTGTCGTAATTAATCAGAAAAGTCCAGCGCTGAGCGGCTGAGCCGTACAACAATATTTTTAAATCATTGTGAAATATTAGGACATTTTGACAATATGACATGTTAGGATACCTTGTGAATTGACTAATAGTTTAAAGCTTAGTATACTAAACAAATTTAAAACAATTACACGATTCCTAGCTAACCATAGTCTGAGTAGGCCTAGGATGAAGTCTTATAAGAAAAACAAAGTTGGATTGTGTGGATTTTATAATACGATAGTTTGATCCAGAAATAATTAAAACTTATATTCATCTATTGTTTTAGAAACCAAAAAAATTGAAAAAACGAAAAGAAAAAAAGGGAGGAGAGGAAAGTTATTAATATAAGCATAGATCGTACAATTCCGTTCCCAATAGAATTTAATTAAATTAAAATCTGTTTACAGATTTCAACTTAATTAATGAGTAGATAAACTAATAAATCCACAAAGAGATAAATATTTAAATTAATAACTTCCGAAATAAATAACCATTCTAATAAAAAACAAACAGATTAACAAATAACTAAATAAAGAAATAGATACACTCTTTAAAGCAATAAATAAGTAAAGAACTTAATAAATACTTGAAAACACAAGTCAATTAATATTTGAACAAATAAATAATCAAAATCTTAATATTCGCGAATCGAGGAAAGTAAAACCAAATATGGTTTAACACAAAATTTTATTGATATGAAAATAAAATAGTTTCGAAATAACAATAAGATTTTATGGAAATAATATATTATTTCGTTTAATCCATATACATCTTCTCAAAACCATTTTGGTTTCGGAGTTCTATAACGAAGAAAATTTATATAGTTAGAAAGAGCAATATAACTTAAATTGAATATTTCTTGAAATTTTATTGCTAACGTATAAGAGGAAACGTAAGAAAACAAAAATAAATGAATCATTAGGGTAAATTTATAAGTAAATATATATAAATAACTAAACTTAGGAATCGATAAGATAATAGAAAAATAATCCACGATATTTTTTGAATTAAACGTGAACTTATTTTAATTAACATTCTATTTAGAACTGGAATACTTGTAAAAAAAAATATAATAGTAAACAGATTATATAAAGCATACGAATTCTGTTTTTGTATGTATGATCCTTAAAAATAAAAAAAAAGTAACAACCTACCAATTAATCCTTAAAAAAAAAAAAAAAAAAAAAAAAAAAAAGAAAAAAAAACTTTTTTTCAAAGACATTCCTATTTGTATTCGAATAGAACTTTTACTTTTAATCATGATTATCTGAATATCCTCACTAACCTATTTATACTATCTATCCACAATTTATTGGGATTTATTATTCGTAACAGTTATATTATTCGTTTGGTTCGTAATATATGCCTTTGTTCTTTCTTCTAATTATTTTATTACCAATGTATAAATTATTATAAAACTTAATCCTTATTTTTAGTCTTAGAAACGTTTGTTAAATCTAAAAAAAAAAAAAAAAATATATTATTAATAAATGTATTTAATTGAGTTTGTCATGGAGATAAATATGTGTTAATCGTTCATTATTTATATGGGTTGACATGTAGCGCGTGTGGAAAGTTGATTCGATAGGTCTATTTTAGGGACGTTACTTAGAAATGAAAGTTCGAACTTGGCGTTTAGTAACGTCATGGCTGACTGAAAAAGTCAGAAGGGGAGGGCAGCCAAACCGGGATGAATCCAACTGTTCCTGAAGGCTCATATCCTGTAATGTCATTGAGAGGGATGTTATCACTAAATGTCCGTCCGTGTATCAATTGGTTTAACTTTATCTTTGTGTTTCGTTCAGTGTTAAGTGTTTTCATGATCTGGGATCATGGGGAGATGGCACGTTTATTTTAATTGTGAGAACCTGATGGAGAAGAATCCCCCCATCCGGCGAGCTACAGCCGCAGCCTAAAGCCAGCGTTCCAGTTCCATCAAACATCAAGTAGGGTTCCTCACAATTTGGCGCCCAACGTTAAGCTTTTTTTTAAATTGCTTAAACCCGGTATTTGGCTTCTTTAAAAGATGACGGATGTCCTGGAGGGTAACATACGACCATGCCTGAGTCGCAACGCCATCCGATAGGGAAATTGGATACTGGAGAGCTAAGTGATGTCAACTTGAATCGAATTCGAACAGAAAGCACGACACGGGATCCTTGAAGGTCGAGAGGTCATTTGTTTTTGTCTTGGAGGAGAGGAGAAGGGACTTTACAAAGCTAAAATTTCATGTCGTGAGTGTTTTGTGTTCTGTTATACGTCAATTTGGTGATAATATTTCATTGAGTCCACACATTTTACATAGTGTACACAGAGCTCATTGGACATGTGTCTAAATTTTAACGTTTTTGGAGGAGCAGAAAATGTTAATAAATTTATAGCTTGAATAACCTTCTATAACTGATTCTGAATTCTAAACTTATTTAGAACTGCTGGAGCGGCAGTTATATTGAAGATTTTTGACCAACGGGATACAATGAGCAACGCAATCAGCTTTTCCTCACGATGCACTATAGGAAATTGTCCCTTTTTTTTGGCCAAAACTAATTTTTAGCCAAACGAGTGGGCCAAACTAAATGATTTTTTAGATTCGCTTTTTGGAAGTGTTCCTCCTTAAGCTAATAAATTTTTAGTCATGCACTGTCACGGGGAAAAAGTTTGTCACGCGCGCTCACGGACTTTCACAGATTTTTTTTTCGCTCACGTTGTCACATTCTAGCAAATAAAATTTTGTAAACCCCTTACATTTTTTATTCACACATAAAAGAAACTTATATTTTAAACACAATTTTTATTACAAAATTTCGTTTTGTAATTCTAAATTATCAATTAAATCTAAAAAACATGAATTCAAAACAACATCATTTCTCGTTTCTTCATCTTCGCTCTCTGAATTTTGTTCTTCTTCCTGTTGGTAGTTTTCAGCAAAATCGGTTTCCTCTGATCTGAGTAGGTCGATTACTTCTAGTGGAAGTTTTAATTTTTTTTGGTGGCGAATGCGTTTCCCCAATGAAAGGCTGGATATAAATGGATCGGATGTATCTAATGCTCTATTAAAAATGTCTGCTAAATTATTTATGCGACTACTTTTTCGTGCATGAAACAATCTGTCGGCTTTATATAATTTATGCCGAGATTCAGCAGCATCTTCTCCAAAGCAGCCAACTGGCAGTACAGTCGATTCAATAATTTGCCTCGAATGCAGAAGAACTTTGTGGACAGTTGCTGTCATCGGTAGCCATGGATATTTTTCTATGCAAATTTTTGCCGTTTGAAAACAAAATGCTTCAAATTTGCTCAAATTTAGTGGAAGCTGGCATGATAAGCATATCAAAATTATTTTCAAATTAAAAATTAACTCCTCATCAACGCCTGTAATTTTCGCAAATTTCACGTGTTCATTGAAAGCCCGTCGCGCTGTGTTGCCGTCATTTGTGCTACCAAAACCACCAGTCTTAGGCTTATCGACGTTCAATCCTAATTCATCCCAAAAATACTGTTGGATATCACATTTTCTGTTCGCAACCAATTTTTTGTCGGCTTCATTTCTTATTTGCCACTTTTTTATGTTATTTTTGTAACCCGCATTCAAAACAAACTCAAAAAAGCGTATCCAACAATGTAGTGGACTTATTCCATACTTTAAATTCTCTTTTTTAGGCTTAAATTTTTCGTTTTGAAAATCTGTTATTGCAATAAAATCCTTTGGTGTAGCACCACAAATAGAGCACGCCTGACTAGATTTAGTTCCGGTCAATATATTCAACACTTTCCCATCAATTAAAGTCAAATATAATCTAAATTTTACGTGTAGCATTCTTTTATCTCCAATATTTACTATTAAAGTATTTATTGCATTTATTTCTTCTTCTAAATTTTGCTTTTCTTTCAAAATATTTTCTCTATTCTCCTTTGTGTATTCGAGTTTTAAAGGACGACAAAACCTAGTGGATTGTGGGGTACAATTATTCCATAATATATTTCCGGAAGATTCCAGTAGGCGCAAAGGAATTATCGTCGTAGCTAAAAGAGACGAATCAGACATTTGCGAAGAGCCCGCCTTTTGAAACTGTTGCTTGTAGTTTGTATAGCCACTACTGCTGTCAAAGCCATAGCTTACAATAAGTTCAGCGTATAAAATGTCAGTTTGTTTTCTCTCCATTATGGAAGATAAAACTTCACTTTGCAGCTTTATTATTCTTTTAGCTGTATGTTTCAGCAGCATTTCTAATGGAACTTTTGCTATTTTCTCGGTAACCAAAACGCCATTAGGTCTGCAATTATATTTACTATGTGTAAGGTCTTTGTATAAAGGATATATATCACAATTTCGTATTTTGCTTTCATGTCTAATATTGCAATATTGCTCCTTAGAAAAGTTATTTTCTAAAAGAAAAGCAAGCGCTTCATCCGCAGATAGCTTAACTGGTGCTGCTGTCGAAACTAGTTTACGTAGTTTGGAAGCTCTAGTTGGACTACTGACAGTTTCTTTTAGAACTACTGCCAAATTTAATTGGTCACTCTTACGAGCAGCCATAGCTGCAGCAAGAACTAGTGGTTCAGCTTCGTTATTTTGTTTTTTAGAAAGTTCCATTATATGCCGTCGTTTTGATCTGTTTGACTTTTGGGAAAATATTAACTGTGGCCGTCCAGTTTTTAATTCAGATGAAGTGACGAGTTTTTCATGAGGCCTTACAGAAGTTTTGCTTTTAAGCCAAACAGCATTTTGCGTCTCAAAAACATGCAAGCACCTATGACTCTTACGCCATTTTCTACCGAGATTTGCACAAAATATTCGTGACTGCTCTTTCAAATGTTGTTTACAATCTTCGGAAGGCTGGTCTTTAGCAATACAGGATACAAAATGGTCATAAACAACGGCCCGTTTGTCAGCTTCCTTAGGTTTTATGCGCCATAAATTAAATAAGTCTGCATTTGGTACGCTGAAGTTACCTGGAAAAATACGCTTTTTTTAAGACATATGCAAGTATATGCAGCTGAAATAAATTGCGAATGGATGACAACTTATGGCTCTATCGAAATGCGTAAGTGTTATATCTATCACTTTTAATCATTTTTTTTCGGAGCTTAGTGAAGTTGCAATTTATTATTACAGTATATAACATCAAGGTCTTTTTCTTTCCTTCGATTTAACCAAATTAAAAAAAAAAAGTTGAATATCTTTTTAACTACTATAAAAGTACTCACTTTTAGCATTATTGTTCATTTTTCACTTTTTTTACATGAATTTTTTGAATAGAAACTTTAAACTTAAATACACGTCTAATTTAATAAAGTAACTTCCTCGTTTTGTTTAATTTACAAACCTCATGTTTTTGCATTTATAAAATAACGGTAAAGCATCATTGATGCTTTATTCTTCGGGGATGCTTTTTTTAGTATGTTTTTAAGTACATAGTGAAAAAAAAAATCAAAAACTCCAAGAAAAAAATTAAGTACTTTTGGCCAAAAAAAAGGGAAAATTTCCTATAGTGCGATGCTACAACAAATTTCAACCCATAGTCAACTGTAGATATTTGAAAAAAAACTATTATAAATATTAACAAAGATTGTAGAAAGCAGTGTTGGTATCTGCGTGCTACTTAGTCTAATTTGGGGTATTTGGTTTATATATTAAATAACGTTGTTGTGACGGTATAAAACAAAAAAAAAAAAAAAAAAAAAAAAAAACTACTTTCTTCTATTGGTACATATACGTATTCATATATTATAAGTCTTTTTGGGAGAAACCCTCTTGGGATAAACGCTCCTTGCTTAGTTTTATTTTAATTTTTGTTTTTTTAGATAAGTTGTATTAACATTGCTGAATCCATCGGTTATCCTTAACTATTTATTTTCTAATAGAGTTTGTTTTAATAACGCATTGGCTGGAGGGCCTGTGCCTATGATCAATACTTTAGTTTGCTAGACAGTTTAGGGAATTTTAGTTTCCACACTTAGAATTTGCACTTAACTTTTTATTTTCTTAGTTTTTGTACGATTTTGATTCCATCCTGCGATTTTGCCATCCACGTGTCGGGCTTCTGGAGTGAAACGTACGTGTTTAGTTTTGTTAGTTTTCGTGTAAAATGAGCACGCGTAACCTAAGATCATCGGGACGTAATCCGGCGAGCAGCGAAAATAACGTACCCCAAATCGCGGCTACATCGACTACTACAGCTTCCTCACTGACTACGAACCCCGGTGTGTCTACTAACGCGGTAACACCCCTGCTGTCTATAAGATTTAACCAAGGTCCCCAAACGCATTCATCACCGGAAAGTAACAGCAACACCATAACCACCCCGAGGTACAGCAGTCTGACAGCCAGAGAAATAAGCGGCCAAAGTGACACGGTGCGACGAAATATCATGGCTCAACAAAATCCAGATTTGGCTCCGGTAAATGAACAGGCAAACATTAATACCGCTGTTAATGAGGAGGGAATAACCCTTAGACAATACGTCAGTGCCTCTGTAGAAGTCGCCCAAGCATCTATAATGAGAGAAGTGCAAAATATGCAATTGATGTTACCCCAATTAATTAGGGAGTCACTACGCTCGGAACGGGTTAATATGGTAGAAAATCCGACCAATCCACATAATGGGTCGTTCGTCCCTAATAACACACACCCGCCTTACCGAGGGCCACATCGGGCATATTTGCCACCGAATAACTCACTAGGGTATAGACAACAAGGTCAAATTCCTGCTAATGAACCTCAACCTTTCTTTGATAATCGCCATCACAACCATTCTCAGCAATACCCCGAGTTTTACTCTCCACCACAGCACTCAGGCTATAAACCCATGACTCCAAACCAAATGGAAAAGTGGGGAATCAAATTTGACGGAACCAGCAAGTCACTGACCGTTGAAGATTTTGTTTTTAGGGTGGAGGCGTTTAAAACCGACTACAACTGTTCATGGGACGTACTTATGAAAGGGTTTCATCATCTAGTTACGGGAGCCGCCAGCACCTGGTTCTGGTCGTTCCGCATGAAGCACCCTATATGTGATTGGCACACTTTTAAATACCACCTCATTAAAAAATTCCGAAATTTCGAGAGCGACTTTGAAATCCAGAGAAGGATAATGGAGCGAAGACAAGCACCTAACGAGACTGCCGATGCCTTCATTACCGACATTGTGAGGCTTAAGAATCAGATGCGGATTCACGTTTTGGAAAGCGAGTTGGTGAAAATAGTAAAAGACAATTTAAAAGATGGGCTAGCACAACTGATTTTTCCTATCAGGATTGATAACTTGGACCAACTCTTAGAAGAATGCAAACGTGCTGAGAGAAATATAGCGAAACGTTCTTCGCACAGGATGTCGATGGGCAACCCTCGTAAGCTTTACGAGGTGGATTTTTATGAAAACCCGGAAGAAGATGAGCAGGCCCGACAAGTCGAAGCACTGCAAAAAGAGAAGTTGCCGGCCAAACAACTCATTTGCTGGAATTGCAAAACATCAGGACATTCATTCATTGAATGTCCAGTGGTTCAACGAAGCGTCTTCTGTTACAGGTGTGGGTTCGAGGACGTCACCAGCCCCACCTGCCCGAGGTGTTTGGGAAACACCAAGACGAGCACACGGAAAACTGGGGCCGGGTGTTCAAACCTATCTACATCCCAGTAGAAGATAATTTCTTAAATTTTATGCTAGAGGGACAGAACCACACTAACAAAAGGATCAACGTGAAGCAACCACCAAATAAAGTCGCAACCCCCAACAAAGAAATTGTCAAGGAAAACACCAACGATGATGAAGTGACGAAAACACGATTTAAAAGCGATTGTTTGAAAGTAGATTTTAGGAAAAAGCAACCCGGCATCGATCCCAGATTATCATATGAACAACGCCTAGAGAACTATAACACAATTCGTTCAGAAATTTTCTCGGACTATGTACCCATAGTCAGTAAAAAAATCCTAAAAACCAGAAGAAGATACTTGTCAAGAAAAGAGGAGAGAAAAAAAATAGCATCTACGACTATAGGCAGCGAAGATGATATTAGACCCTATATGTCAGTTGAAATTAATGGATCTCAATATCAAGGCCTGTTGGACAGTGGAGCCTCTGTAAGCTGCCTTGGTCGAAACTGCATAGAAAACGCAAGGGAGATTGATGCAAAAATACTTGACTTTAAGTCGTCGGTGCGGACGGCTGATGGGAAACAGCATTTAGTTGTAGGTAAAATCTGGGTAAAAATCAAATACGGAAATAGATTCGTGGAAATGATGTTGTATTTGGTACCGAAGTTAAGTCAAGAATTGATACTGGGATATGACTTCTGGAGGAAAATAGGGTTGAAGGTCTCTTTTGAAAGTGGACTAGTTAATGAAATTTTCCCGACGGAACCGGAAGAGTCAAAGATGCACCAGTTGACCACACATCAGCGAAGAATTTTTGAAAACATGAAGCAATCGTTTCAATGTTATACACAATATGGCCTGGGAAAAACCAAGATTGAAGAACACACAATCGACACTAGGGATGCACCGGCCAAAAAGATGAGGCATTACCCCGTTAGTCCAGCGGTGCAGAAACTGATCTACGCCGAACTCGACAGGATGATCGAGCTGGACGTGATCGAAGTAGCCACGGGAGCGGAGTGGAATAACCGTATGACGTTGGTTATTAAGCCCAACAAGAACAGGCTTTGCCTCGATGCCAGGGAACTCAACAAAGTAACAAGAAAAGATGCATATCCTCTGCCTAACATAGACGGCTTATTGGCGAGACTGGGCGATACACACTTTATCTCGTCAATCGACCTCAAGGATGCCTTCTGGCAGATCCCCCTGGACAAGGAGAGCAGGCCGAAGACAGCGTTCACAGTTCCGGGAAGGCCTCAGTATCAGTTCAAAATGATGCCGTTTGGACTGTGCAACGCTGCCCAGAGGCTTTGTCGATTGATGGATAAAGTGGTGCCATCTGAGCTTAAGGACAGGGTGTTCATCTACCTGGATGATCTTTTGGTGGTCTCTCCAAACTTCACAGACCATATGGACATGCTTCGTGCTGTCGGACAGAAATTAACGAACGCGGGACTCACGATAAACATGCAGAAATCGAAGTTTTGTTACCGAGAGTTGAAATATCTAGGATATATAGTTGGTGGCGGAAAACTAAAACCATACGTAGACAAGGTTAAAGCTATTTTGGATATTAAGCCTCCGAAAACCCAAAAAGACGTACGGAAATTTTTAGGAACCGTAGGATGGTATCGCCGATTCATTCATGATTTTTCAACCCTGACAGCACCCCTTACGGAAACGTTAAAAAAATCGCCAAAATTTCAGCTGACACCAGAAGCCATGCGGTCGTTTGAAGAGTTAAAACGCCATCTAGTCTCCAGCCCTATATTGACCAGCCCAGATTTCGATAGACCCTTCTTCGTACAGTGCGATGCCTCCAATGTTGGAGTAGGAGCAGTACTCTTTCAAAAGGATAATGACGAAGGAGAACACCCGATAGAATATTTTTCAAAAAAACTGAATAGTGCTCAAAAAAATTATTCAACCACAGAGAAAGAGTGTCTAGCAGTGGTCTTAGCGATAGAAAAGTTTCGCCAATATATAGAACTGATGGAATTTACAGTTATTACCGATCATTCCAGCCTCAAATGGCTGATGCGGCAACAAGATCTGAATGGAAGATTGGCTCGGTGGAGTTTAAAACTGCAAGGTTTTAAATTTAACATCGAACATAGAAAGGGTACAAAGAACGTCGTCCCGGACATGCTGTCGAGATTGGATATGGAGGAAGTTGCAATTGAAAATAACACCATAATAGACTTCAACTCAAGTGCCTTTAAAAAAGAAGACTATTTATCGCTTATAGACACAATCGAGCAAAACAAGGATAGACTACCGGATTTAAAAATAGAAGAAGGGGTGGCGTATAAGAGGGTTAAATTCAATCGAAGCGACTTGGATAGTGAAGAAGATTGTTGGAAAATATGGGTTCCCAGTGAATTGACGAGCAAACTAATTGATAGATCACACGTGGTAAACACTTGTCATGGCGGAATAGCGAAAACCTTGTACAACTTACGTGAATACTTTTACTGGCCGTCGATGGTAAAGCAAGTTCGAGAACAGATTGGAAATTGTGGTACCTGTAGGGAGATTAAACATCCGAAACAGATACTTCGTCCACCAATGGGTCAAGAAGTTAGGACTCAAAGACCGTTCCAAAAGATTTATATAGATTTCTTAGGGCCCTATACACGAACGAAATCTGGGAATACGTTTATTTTTATTGTATTAGACCACAAAACCAAATTTGTTCTTCTTAAAGCCCTGCCAAAAGCTACCACCAGAGCGACAATAAGATTCATGAGAGACGAGGTGTTTTACAAGTTTGGAGTGCCAGAAATCGTACACTCTGACAACGGCAAACAATTTACCTCAGATGCATTTAGAGATTTCTTGGTACTCTTTGGCATCAAACATCTTCGTACACCGATTTATTCACCCCAATCAAATGCCAGCGAGAGAGTGAACCAATCTATACTCAGTGCCATAAGAAGCTATCTAGTTAAGGATCAAACAAGTTGGGACGAGAATTTGTCAAAAATCGAATGCTCATTAAGATCTACGGTTCACTCATCCACCGGGGTTACTCCCTATTTCGCATTAACCGGGAATAATATGATCACTCATGCGGACGCCTACGAAATATTACGAAAATTGAAATCAACTGAGGATGGCGAAATGTCAATACTACCAAAATCTGTCCGGATGCAGATAATACATCAGAATGTGAATGAGAAGTTGCACAGCGCCTACTTGAAAAATGAAAGAACGTATAACCGCAAAAGCCGGGACATAAAATATAGGCCAGGGCAAGAAGTTTACAGAAAAAACTTTGTTCAAAGCAATTTCACTAAAGGCATTAATGCAAAACTGTGCAGACCCTGGTTGAAATGTCGGATCCGAATGGCGATTGGAAACAATCAGTACGAAATTGAAAATCTTAGGGGTCAACTAATAGGCACGATACATGCACAACATTTAAAACAATAGATTAACCAAAAGGGATTTCTGGAAAAAATATCTTGAAGGTTAAGATAATCTTTCGTGTTAGCTAAGCTGTTTCTGTGACAAATAAACTTTTTTTCGATTTGAATTCTGATCCTGATAACAATCAGAGTCCACCACAACCCGAATTAATTGGTCTTATTACATGCTCTAAAGCTTCGTTCAAAATGCTAGTCATAATTGCGTATTGTATTATATTAAAATGTAAATAACGTTTAGAAAAGAGAAAAGAGAAAAAAAAAAATTCCATTTTATTTTTTTGTTATAACTTTGTTTGGACAAAATTTGCATACATTTTCTTGATCGAAAATGTAAGGGCTTGGACATCGAATGAAAATGAGGTTGTCATTGTAAATCTGGCCTAATGATCGAGTTGCCTTCTGAGGACGGAATTAACAATTTGTTTTACGATTATATTGTCCGTTGGGAATAATTGGCTCCTGGTGAAATAGATTGAATGGCGAATCTATGCGCTACGAACATTCGGTCAGAATCGTGGTATAATTGACCTAGGGAACGTCAGATAACAAAATTTTACCATACTACAAGTATTTTAATTTTTGCATACCTCGCACTTTTTACGAGATTACATTTTATGAAACATATTTTTTGATTAAAGTGCATATGCACATATATCGGTATGTAGGGTATGGGGGCAAAAAGTTTTTCACACTAAAATTAGATTCAAAAAAAAATATTTTTCCCGTTGTCTGACATCATACGCGTTTTATAATTCGAATCACTAAAGTTATATAAGTATATACATCCTGATACATACCTGCTAGTTTTTACACCATGATTAAAATTAAAACATTTCTTTTCTAATATTGGTATTGCGGGTTTTCAGTTTTTTTTTATTAAATATGGTATTTCTAATAAACAGGAGCTTCGAAAACAAGGGAAGAATAGGAATGATTACGTGCTTAGTAAAAGTAAATATATGACAACGGAAGCCTTGTTTCAAATGCCCTGTAAAGTGATTCAACAATCGCGGCGAAGATGGAAAAGGGGAAGCGGCCGGAAAATATGGCAATGTTTTTTGGTTTAGTCTCGCATTTTTGTTGGCTCTGCAAACTTGTACGAATTGATAAAATTTGTAATCCGAACTGGTTTTGTCTATTTTTTTCAGGACACCACGTAACGAGTGTCATTCGATTTAGGTATATTGCTTTGGAAGTTTCCTTTATGTTACTGCTCTCGAATTCTTAGGTACACCCCACTAGATTAAACGAAGTGATGTAAAGGAAAAAGGCAAAATCTTATCGTTTTACCTATTCTACGGGGAGTAAAAACGTTTTCAGGCACTTGCGAATGAATCTGGATTTTGTGACATCTGTATACTAACATACATATGACTTGGTAGGTTAGGGTAAACGTGCTTCTAAGTTGCTGAAAATATGCGACGAAAAATGTTGCTACCCTCGGAACATCAACTGAAGGAAATAGGGAAGACTTACGGTAAACTAAACTTCATAAGTTTCAAACTTACTGGCTGGAAGTATAATGTTGAGTGATCCGTCTTCGGCTTTGTTTTATTCAGCGAGTGCACCAATCCGTTTTTCCCAACTATTTTCAATTCGCAGACTGCTCGATAATAGCTGGCTTTGTGACGATTGCCTTAGGAAAGTTGTTAAAAATTGGTGAACGTTGTCTCGGTCAACGAATAAAGGAATTTGGCCGAGGGCAGGCAGCTCATACACAGCGTATCCCAGCGTAGCTAACACATCTCGCTGAAGTGACATTTGTTTTTTTTTTGTATTGTGGACCCCGGGTAGATGGACACAAGTTCAACTGGAAATTTATAAAAGTTGTATCCTTCGACTTCTTTGTATAAAACTATTATAAATTTCGGGTCATTTATTTACACTTCACCAATAACCGTGAAACACTTTATTACGGACGAAATCGACAGGGAGATAGAAAAAATATGAGAATTTTTGTAAATTTACAAATAAATTAATCCAATAACAATGACAGTAAATTAAATTTTTCTTCTTCTCGGAGTTATTCACTGGGAAGTGGGTACTGCAATGTTACCAACTGTCGAATATTAGAGGAATAAGACAGGGTGGTATAGAAAAAGTAGTAGGTAACATGCGGCTTAAAAATTCGATATCCGTTTTTTACCTTCTAGAAGTCGAGACGAAAGCCACTGCTTGTGGATAGAAGTGTTAATATAATTTCTAAAGTTTATTGGCTTGCTGACATATTCTGGGGAAGATTTAGGGTAAGAGGAATCATTTTTATACGGGATTTTTCTAGAAAACGATTTGGATGGGAATACTGAGTGTTACGGGCAATACAGTGGTTTTTGTACACATTCGTTTCACTGGTTGCACGCGCTTTGATAATGGAAGTAGGGCCCATATTTGGATACTCGTTTATCGCGGGGTCAGTGCACCAGGACGAAACGCGCTCAATTTCATCGGGAACGCGGATTATTTTATGGTTATGTGCATTAACTGAAATTGAGCGAATCTAATGGTAATGGAGATGATCTTACTCAGTATCGTCGTCCAAAATCGTAGAGGATGGCAATATGGTTGGTTCTTAACTTTCCTTTTTATAATTTTTTTTTAGGCTATATATATAGCGAATCAGAGCAAAACGAAGTTTTTGGTCTAGGCATATTAGGAGTACAGGCTCGGGTAAGTTCTTGATGGTTAATTCCAGCTGTAGTACTCAATAATGTGATATGCCTAACTTATAGGATATTTGTCGTAAGGGTCAGTCAGAAGACTGTGTTAGGAGAAGGAAAAACGGAAAAGAACCGATACACCGCAAACTTCATGCCGGAAAAGTTACCTCCGGCAACTTCTCAGTTAAGTGAAAATATCCCGAGTGAGTAGTGTCGGAACTAAGACAGCTAAAAAGTTCTTGATTTGCGCAAAATTCCCTAGTAAAGAAAAAAAAAGAAACCACTTTGCTATAATAGCATATTATTCTCTCCCAAGCAAAAGCCGTTGATACTGGATGAATTAAGCTTTCATGCAAATCAAAGTATACTGAAAAAAAAGAAATCAAAATTTATTCTGTGTTGTGTGTTACGCTTTTATGTGTCGTCATTAAATACGTTTGTTCGTGTGTAATTAGGCATTAACATAAAATAACAAGGAAATATAGTTTAAAGCTTAGTATACTAAACAAATTTAAAACAATTACACGATTCCTAGCTAACCATAGTCTGAGTAGGCCTAGGATGAAGTCTTATAAGAAAAACAAAGTTGGATTGTGTGGATTTTATAATACGATAGTTTGATCCAGAAATAATTAAAACTTATATTCATCTATTGTTTTAGAAACCAAAAAAATTGAAAAAACGAAAAGAAAAAAAGGGAGGAGAGGAAAGTTATTAATATAAGCATAGATCGTACAATTCCGTTCCCAATAGAATTTAATTAAATTAAAATCTGTTTACAGATATCAACTTAATTAATGAGTAGATAAACTAATAAATCCACAAAGAGATAAATATTTAAATTAATAACTTCCGAAATAAATAACCATTCTAATAAAAAACAAACAGATTAACAAATAACTAAATAAAGAAATAGATACACTCTTTAAAGCAATAAATAAGTAAAGAACTTAATAAATACTTGAAAACACAAGTCAATTAATATTTGAACAAATAAATAATCAAAATCTTAATATTCGCGAATCGAGGAAAGTAAAACCAAATATGGTTTAACACAAAATTTTATTGATATGAAAATAAAATAGTTTCGAAATAACAATAAGATTTTATGGAAATAATATATTATTTCGTTTAATCCATATACATCTTCTCAAAACCATTTTGGTTTCGGAGTTCTATAACGAAGAAAATTTATATAGTTAGAAAGAGCAATATAACTTAAATTGAATATTTCTTGAAATTTTATTGCTAACGTATAAGAGGAAACGTAAGAAAACAAAAATAAATGAATCATTAGGGTAAATTTATAAGTAAATATATATAAATAACTAAACTTAGGAATCGATAAGATAATAGAAAAATAATCCACGATATTTTTTGAATTAAACGTGAACTTATTAACATTCTATTTAGAACTGGAATACTTGTAAAAAAAAATATAATAGTAAACAGATTATATAAAGCATACGAATTCTGGTTTTGTATGTATGATCCTTAAAAATAAAAAAAAAGTAACAACCTACCAATTAATCCTTAAAAAAAAAAAAAAAAAAAAAAAAAAAAAAAAAAAAACTTTTTTTCAAAGACATTCCTATTTGTATTCGAATAGAACTTTTACTTTTAATCATGATTATCTGAATATCCTCACTAACCTATTTATACTATCTATCCACAATTTATTGGGATTTATTATTCGTAACAGTTATATTATTCGTTTGGTTCGTAATATATGCCTTTGTTCTTTCTTCTAATTATTTTATTACCAATGTATAAATTATTATAAAACTTAATCCTTATTTTTAGTCTTAGAAACGTTTGTTAAATCTAAAAAAAAAAAAAAAATATATTATTAATAAATGTATTTAATTGAGTTTGTCATGGAGATAAATATGTGTTAATCGTTCATTATTTATATGGGTTGACATGTAGCGCGTGTGGAAAGTTGATTCGATAGGTCTATTTTAGGGACGTTACTTAGAAATGAAAGTTCGAACTTGGCGTTTAGTAACGTCATGGCTGACTGAAAAAGTCAGAAGGGGAGGGCAGCCAAACCGGGATGAATCCAACTGTTCCTGAAGGCTCATATCCTGTAATGTCATTGAGAGGGATGTTATCACTAAATGTCCGTCCGTGTATCAATTGGTTTAACTTTATCTTTGTGTTTCGTTCAGTGTTAAGTGTTTTCATGATCTGGGATCATGGGGAGATGGCACGTTTATTTTAATTGTGAGAACCTGATGGAGAAGAATCCCCCCATCCGGCGAGCTACAGCCGCAGCCTAAAGCCAGCGTTCCAGTTCCATCAAACATCAAGTAGGGTTCCTCACAATTTGGCGCCCAACGTTAAGCTTTTTTTAAATTGCTTAAACCCGGTATTTGGCTTCTTTAAAAGATGACGGATGTCCTGGAGGGTAACATACGACCATGCCTGAGTCGCAACGCCATCCGATAGGGAAATTGGATACTGGAGAGCTAAGTGATGTCAACTTGAATCGAATTCGAACAGAAAGCACGACACGGGATCCTTGAAGGTCGAGAGGTCATTTGTTTTTGTCTTGGAGGAGAGGAGAAGGGACTTTACAAAGCTAAAATTTCATGTCGTGAGTGTTTTGTGTTCTGTTATACGTCAATTTGGTGATAATATTTCATTGAGTCCACACATTTTACATAGTGTACACAGAGCTCATTGGACATGTGTCTAAATTTTAACGTTTTTGGAGGAGCAGAAAATGTTAATAAATTTATAGCTTGAATAACCTTCTATAACTGATTCTGAATTCTAAACTTATTTAGAACTGCTGGAGCGGCAGTTATATTGAAGATTTTTGACCAACGGGATACAATGAGCAACGCAATCAGCTTTTCCTCACGATGCTACAACAAATTTCAACCCATAGTCAACTGTAGATATTTGAAAAAAAAAAACTATTATAAATATTAACAAAGATTGTAGAAAGCAGTGTTGGTATCTGCGTGCTACTTAGTCTAATTTGGGGTATTTGGTTTATATATTAAATAACGTTGTTGTGACGGTATAAAACAAAAAAAAAAAAAAAAAAAAAAAAAAAAAAAACTACTTTCTTCTATTGGTACATATACGTATTCATATATTATAAGTCTTTTTGGGAGAAACCCTCTTGGGATAAACGCTCCTTGCTTAGTTTTATTTTAATTTTTGTTTTTTTAGATAAGTTGTATTAACATTGCTGAATCCATCGGTTATCCTTAACTATTTATTTTCAATACTTTAGTTTGCTAGACAGTTTAGGGAATTTTAGTTTCCACACTTAGAATTTGCACTTAACTTTTTATTTTCTTAGTTTTTGTACGATTTTGATTCCATCCTGCGATTTTGCCATCCACGTGTCGGGCTTCTGGAGTGAAACGTACGTGTTTAGTTTTGTTAGTTTTCGTGTAAAATGAGCACGCGTAACCTAAGATCATCGGGACGTAATCCGGCGAGCAGCGAAAATAACGTACCCCAAATCGCGGCTACATCGACTACTACAGCTTCCTCACTGACTACGAACCCCGGTGTGTCTACTAACGCGGTAACACCCCTGCTGTCTATAAGATTTAACCAAGGTCCTGTAATGTTTTATTACTAAAAGTAAAACACAAGCGAAGGTTGATGGATAATAATTAATTTTTATTTTCAAATTTTGTTTGCTTAAATACTATTTATGAGAATAAAACTTAACCTAATATTGAGTGACAATAAGTTCACTCAATCACTTATTCTAGTACTTAGCATTAACTTACATACAAATGATACGGTATTGTATCAGGCACACAGAAATCTTTAATTACTTTATCAAATTGTATTTTCATTAATTATTACTCATATCGGTGTCCAGTGTATTAAGGAATTTATTCATAACTAAAGAATTTGTTAGATCAGCATAAATGTAACAACGTACATTGAACTACTGTTGTCGATTTTGTTGTCAAAATAAATAAGCGAACGTTGACCGTTGTTTATTTAAAATATCGAATTACACAAAAAGAATTTATAATTGTGACAACGTAAAACAATTCAGTTATGTTACTGACCTAACTTAATAATATTATCTGTTTGTTTATTTGTAAGAAAGAATGAATTGTGTGAATACACTACACCCCCAATCTTTCAGTTAAAATTTTATAATTTTGTTTGGAATTTTAAAATTTTAATTTATTATGTAATGTGATGTGTGCGTGGAACAATACTCATATGCTTTATATAGATTTTACAGTTTGTAATAAAAATGTATACAAAAGTTTTGTTTAATATTTTTTTTTTTTTTTTTTAAATATATTGTTTGTATTAAAAAAAATTTATTTTTATGTAATTCTTATATTTCAGTATTTGTAGTTTTATATTGTTTTTTTTTTTTTACTAAAAAAAAAATTTTTTTTTCTTATGTTCTAATATTTTTGGTTTTGTTTACAATGTTTATATTTCTTTACTAGATTCTTATGTACAATTTTTGTTTTTCCATTTATTTTTATTTCTACATTAACATTATCGATATGCACTACCTCATAAGGGCCAATGTATGGTGCTTCATTTTTTCTTCTATTTTCTAATTTTACTAACACTAAATCTCCTATATTAAGATCTATCCTATTCATTTTATTGTACGATTCTATACTTCTATTTCTTTTTGTTATTTCTATTAACTTTCTAGCATTTTCTAAAGAATGCTTTAACCTTGTCTTTAATTCATTAGCATAGTTTTCTAAATTGTAAACCTTTGGATGATTCATGACTTCATCCCCTGGCAAACTTGGTAATTTTCCGAAAACTAGCTCAAAAGGTGAGTACTCTGTGTCTACATGAGGTGTTACGTTGTATGCGAATGCATAGTAAGGAATCCACTCTTCCCAATTATCATCCTTTACAAATGATAGGAAATATTCATTCAGAACTCTGTGGTTTCTTTCCACAGTACCAAGAGTTTCATGATGGTATGGTGTTGATAATTTTTGTTCTATTTTCAACAGACTACATATTTCCTTAAGCAACTCGTTTACAAATTCTGTTCCTCTATCTGATTTTAGTGTTTTAAATATACCATATTTTAATATCAAGTTTTCTGTTAAGCATTTTGCTATTGACTTTGCTTCCTTGGTTTCCATTGGTGCGGCTATTATGTATTTGGTTAGTTCACATTGCATAGTTAGTATATACCGGTAGTTTCCTGATGGTCGTAGAGGTCCAACTGTATCTATGACTATAGTAGAAAAACTATCCTTTGGTGTGTCTGTGATACATAATGGTTCCTTGGTGTGTCTCACCTGTTTATTTCTTTGACAAAGGTCACATTTTAATACATAATTTTTTACCATTTTGAACATATTCTTCCATATGTATTTCTGTTTTAATTTTATTAAAGTTTTTCTAACTCCGAAATGTCCTCCGCATGGTGTGCTGTGATACAATTTAATTAATTCATGTTTTTTATTTTCATTTTCAATTCTTTGAGGATTTTTATACAGTAGAATTCTGACGTCTTTTTCTTTACCTTTATTTATGATTTCTTTCAATCTTTCTATTTTTATTTTCTTAAATATCTCGTCACTTTTTTCTAGTGCGAACTTTACACAATTCAATCTGCTTAAAACAGAAGGTAGTTTCTCCAACATATTATCTAAATAATAGGGATTATCGCTACATCTGACGGCCGTTTGATTTAATGCATGATTGTTTTCCACTACGAATTCTTTGGTCGACTTTTCTAATATAAATTTTAGCTTTCTTGCAAGTTTTATATCTTTTATGGAAGTACAATCCCATATTTTGAGTTGATCAGACTCTTCAGGATTTATATTACCATTTTCTTTGGATCGATCTCTTCTCTGTTTGTTTTTCTTTTTATTTTCCTCATTTTTCATTTCCTCATTTTGTATCATTTTCTTTTTCATATTTCTTGTGATCACCAGCGTTTTCTTTATATTTTCGTCAATTGTTTGAGGTACCATTGTTTTTAATATATGTGAGTCTATTTGTATTCTTGACAGTGCGTCTGCGTTAGTATTATTTTTTCCTTTTTTATAAACTATTTGGAAATCATAATCAGATAGTTCCAATCGGATTCTGGTTAATTTTGAGCTTGGGTTTTTGTGTGAGAATAACGCAATTAATGGACGGTGGTCTGTTACTACGATAAATTTTCTGCCGTATAAATAAGGTCTAAAAAATTGTATACCCCAGTAGATTCCCAGTAATTCTTTTTCGATTACCGATTTATTCCTTTCGTATTTGTTAAGTGAGCGACTTGCGAATGATATTGGTTTATCCTCACCAATTTCTCCTTGCGATAATATAGCGCCTAAAGCAAATTCTGATGCATCCGTTGTTAGGACGAACGGTTTTTCGAAATTTGGATATTGCAAAATAGGTGGACTAATAAGTTTATTTTTTAGAGTATCGAATGCTCTTTGACATCTTTCAGTCCATTCGAATTTTTGACCTTTTTTCAATAATTTGTTTAAACAATTCGCTATATCAGCAAAGTTCTCAATAAATCGTCTGTAATAATTACAAAATGCCACAAATCTTCTTACATCGTCAGCATTCTTGGGTACGGGATATTTAGTTATAGCATCAAATTTTTCTGGATCTGGCTTAATTCCTTCTGAAGTTATTAAATGTCCTAGATATATTACCTCTGGTTTCAAAAAACAACATTTTTTAGCATTAAGTTTCAAATTGTATTTTCTTAACCTTTCAAATACTTTTAAAAAATTATTGATACCTAAGTATTCGTCTTCAATATGGAATATTGACTGATATTCCTTTAATATATTTATTAGTTGCTTTTTGCTCTCATCGTTTACTTCATCCAGATTAAGTGTATTTAAAAGTTTTGTAAAACGACTGTTCGAACTTTGTTCGTCATTCTCCTTTTCATTAATGGTACATATATCGTAATATTTTAATGGGACGGTTTCTATCTTCAGATTCTCTATGATTACTATTTTATCGGTAACGTTTAATAATTTTATATGTTGATTTCCATATTTGGGTACTATTACATTTGCCAAAAATACTCCTTTGGTAACTTCTCTGTTTGTAATAACGGCATCTTCTTCTAATTCGATTGTGAATGGTAAAACTATTTCACTTCTTTGTGGTATTCTAATTTCATTTATTTTGTAAGTACTGTCATGTATTGGGATAATTATTGTTTCGTTGTTGATGTTAAATGTTAGCACATATTTGTCATAGTCAATATTGCATTTATATCTCATTAAAAAATCTCTGCCAAGAATTCCATCCGTTTTTATTGGAAATTTATTTTCTACTAATTGTATTTTTTGACTAATTACATCGTTATTTATTTTAATTTTTATTTTTGTGGAACCCAGTGATTTAATTACATTTTCTGTGATTCCTGTTAAGTTGCAATAATCATCTTGATTTTCCTCATAACTTTCTAAAAATTGTTCTTTGCACAGCGAGACATCTGCTCCTGTATCAATCAAAAACGTAAGGCTGTTCTTAACGCCAGCGATATGTAAATTTACATAATTTCTGAGGTTAGATGATATGCTATAGATTCTTTTCGTGTCTAGTTCATTCCCAATGGAGTCTCTGTGCGGGTTGACTCCGGGATTTGGAAGTTTCCCTGATCTTCCATGTGATTTATATTATAACTTCTGTTGTTTGTGTTTCGGCTTCTTTGGTTGTTGTTATTGCCTCTGTTATTATGAATTCTGTTATTGTTATTACCTCTGTTATTGCTGTTGTTAAAATTTATGTTACCATTGTTATTGTTGCTGTTATGATTTCTGTTATTATTGTTACCGTTGTTGTTATAATTTCTGTTGTTGTAGCCTGGTGTTTTGGTCAAACACATTTTTGCAAAGTGGTTGAATTTTCCACAGTTATGGCATTTATTTCCATCTGCGGGGCATCTACCATTATGGTTTCTACCACATTTTCTACAGTTTCTGTTTAACGAATTTTGATTCTGTTGTGTGTTGTAATGTAGTATCCGTTGTTGTTCTACACGAGATGAAGCGCTTTCGGCAATTTTCAAAGCTTCAGAAAATGTCGTTACTTGGCTTGCGTAGATAGTAGATATTAGTTGTGGGTCGGTTAACCCATTCAAAAATGCATTGAAAGCTATTTTATTGTTTGTGTTTACTATAGTGCTCCTACTAGATTCACCTTGTTCTAATACCTGCACCTCGTTTAATTCTGTAATGAGTTTCTCTATTTTTGCAGCAAAACCCAATATGTTGTTATCCTTTTGTGATATCCGTGTTATTTCATTCAGCAAAGTATTGGATGTCTTAAATGATTTGTAAGTCGTTTTTAATATCGATATTAGTTCTTCTATGGTTGTGGGTACTTGTACTTGTTTAATTCTGTTTTGTACACATAATTCCAGTCTTGATTTAAAAACGAAATTGAAAAAGGAAACATGCTTATCTGACGAAATAGATGCAAAGACCATTTCTAAATTTGATAAAAATGTTTGCAATTCATTAGTTTTACCCGAAAATTTTGGTATTAACTTTGTGATAGTTGAAAGCTCATTTAAATCTAAGGATGCCATGACTACGACTTGTCTTTTCTGTATTGAAGATTTCCTATCTAAATGTATTTTTAATAAATTGAGTGCTTCTTCTTTTAATTTTGAATTCCTTGTACATTTCGTTCTATTGCACTAACAATGCTAACTTTAATCCAAAAACCTATCAATGTGACAACTAATCCTAATACTAACAGCGTAACACAAAATTTTTTCATTTCTATTTATCAAAAGTGCTCTTATAATGCTTATTAGGTTTTTTTTTTTTGTTTATACATTTGATTTTGTTAATAGTTGTTCTTATTTATATATTTATTATTTTTTTTTTATATAATGTTTCTAACATTAGTACTATTGTTTTGGATAGTAACAGAAAACATATTTCAATTAATATTATTGTTATTAAAATTTTTAGCATTTTCTTATATTTTAAGTTTTTATTTTACACATAATTATTTTATTTTTATTTTTTTTTTCTTATTCTTTAATTTTCTTATTTGAATTTTAGTCTTCTTTATCGCCTCTTCTATTTTTTCTAGGCATTCCCCTTGTTCGTAGGTCTGTTGGTGTTTCAAAACTTTAAGCTGCTTTTTAAGCCTGTTGGCTTCTCCACCTCTTGACTTGCTTATATTTGGCAGCGGGAATATTGGTACTTCTACTTCCTTCTGTTTTGGAGGTTTTATTTTCTTTGGCTTTGGTCCTCTTTCCAGTATGGCTGGTTTTTGCTCCGTACTTCCTTCTTCTAGCAGTTTAGCCCAGCGTGCTTCGGCTTCCTCTAGACTCCGAAGGATCTCCTCCCAGGTTTCCGTCATATGTAGGGAGAAAAATAAAAAAAAAATTTTTTTTTTTTTAAACGCCCATAGATCCTGACTAAGCTTAAGCTGTGTCTGTCAAGGATCTATGCTCAATTTAATTTAAGCACTTAAGAGATAAGCAAGACTGCTGTGTAGTCTCTTAGATGTGCTATGTCTAATTAAATTAGAGATTTGGCAGGATCGCCATGTAATGTTTTATTACTAAAAGTAAAACACAAGCGAAGGTTGATGGATAATAATTAATTTTTATTTTCAAATTTTGTTTGCTTAAATACTATTTATGAGAATAAAACTTAACCTAATATTGAGTGACAATAAGTTCACTCAATCACTTATTCTAGTACTTAGCATTAACTTACATACAAATGATACGGTATTGTATCAGGCACACAGAAATCTTTAATTACTTTATCAAATTGTATTTTCATTAATTATTACTCATATCGGTGTCCAGTGTATTAAGGAATTTATTCATAACTAAAGAATTTGTTAGATCAGCATAAATGTAACAACGTACATTGAACTACTGTTGTCGATTTTGTTGTCAAAATAAATAAGCGAACGTTGACCGTTGTTTATTTAAAATATCGAATTACACAAAAAGAATTTATAATTGTGACAACGTAAAACAATTCAGTTATGTTACTGACCTAACTTAATAATATTATCTGTTTGTTTATTTGTAAGAAAGAATGAATTGTGTGAATACACTACAGTCCCCAAACGCATTCATCACCGGAAAGTAACAGCAACACCATAACCACCCCGAGGTACAGCAGTCTGACAGCCAGAGAAATAAGCGGCCAAAGTGACACGGTGCGACGAAATATCATGGCTCAACAAAATCCAGATTTGGCTCCGGTAAATGAACAGGCAAACATTAATACCGCTGTTAATGAGGAGGGAATAACCCTTAGACAATACGTCAGTGCCTCTGTAGAAGTCGCCCAAGCATCTATAATGAGAGAAGTGCAAAATATGCAATTGATGTTACCCCAATTAATTAGGGAGTCACTACGCTCGGAACGGGTTAATATGGTAGAAAATCCGACCAATCCACATAATGGGTCGTTCGTCCCTAATAACACACACCCGCCTTACCGAGGGCCACATCGGGCATATTTGCCACCGAATAACTCACTAGGGTATAGACAACAAGGTCAAATTCCTGCTAATGAACCTCAACCTTTCTTTGATAATCGCCATCACAACCATTCTCAGCAATACCCCGAGTTTTACTCTCCACCACAGCACTCAGGCTATAAACCCATGACTCCAAACCAAATGGAAAAGTGGGGAATCAAATTTGACGGAACCAGCAAGTCACTGACCGTTGAAGATTTTGTTTTTAGGGTGGAGGCGTTTAAAACCGACTACAACTGTTCATGGGACGTACTTATGAAAGGGTTTCATCATCTAGTTACGGGAGCCGCCAGCACCTGGTTCTGGTCGTTCCGCATGAAGCACCCTATATGTGATTGGCACACTTTTAAATACCACCTCATTAAAAAATTCCGAAATTTCGAGAGCGACTTTGAAATCCAGAGAAGGATAATGGAGCGAAGACAAGCACCTAACGAGACTGCCGATGCCTTCATTACCGACATTGTGAGGCTTAAGAATCAGATGCGGATTCACGTTTTGGAAAGCGAGTTGGTGAAAATAGTAAAAGACAATTTAAAAGATGGGCTAGCACAACTGATTTTTCCTATCAGGATTGATAACTTGGACCAACTCTTAGAAGAATGCAAACGTGCTGAGAGAAATATAGCGAAACGTTCTTCGCACAGGATGTCGATGGGCAACCCTCGTAAGCTTTACGAGGTGGATTTTTATGAAAACCCGGAAGAAGATGAGCAGGTCCGACAAGTCGAAGCACTGCAAAAAGAGAAGTTGCCGGCCAAACAACTCATTTGCTGGAATTGCAAAACATCAGGACATTCATTCATTGAATGTCCAGTGGTTCAACGAAGCGTCTTCTGTTACAGGTGTGGGTTCGAGGACGTCACCAGCCCCACCTGCCCGAGGTGTTTGGGAAACACCAAGACGAGCACACGGAAAACTGGGACCGGGTGTTCAAACCTATCTACATCCCAGTAGAAGATAATTTCTTAAATTTTATGCTAGAGGGACAGAACCACACTAACAAAAGGATCAACGTGAAGCAACCACCAAATAAAGTCGCAACCCCCAACAAAGAAATTGTCAAGGAAAACACCAACGATGATGAAGTGACGAAAACACGATTTAAAAGCGATTGTTTGAAAGTAGATTTTAGGAAAAAGCAACCCGGCATCGATCCCAGATTATCATATGAACAACGCCTAGAGAACTATAACACAATTCGTTCAGAAATTTTCTCGGACTATGTACCCATAGTCAGTAAAAAAATCCTAAAAACCAGAAGAAGATACTTGTCAAGAAAAGAGGAGAGAAAAAAAATAGCATATACGACTATAGGCAGCGAAGATGATATTAGACCCTATATGTCAGTTGAAATTAATGGATCTCAATATCAAGGCCTGTTGGACAGTGGAGCCTCTGTAAGCTGCCTTGGTCGAAACTGCATAGAAAACGCAAGGGAGATGGATGCAAAAATACTTGACTTTAAGTCGTCGGTGCGGACGGCTGATGGGAAACAGCATTTAGTTGTAGGTAAAATCTGGGTAAAAATCAAATACGGAAATAGATTCGTGGAAATGATGTTGTATTTGGTACCGAAGTTAAGTCAAGAATTGATACTGGGATATGACTTCTGGAGGAAAATAGGGTTGAAGGTCTCTTCTGAAAGTGGACTAGTTAATGAAATTTTCCCGACGGAACCGGAAGAGTCAAAGATGCACCAGTTGACCACACATCAGCGAAGAATTTTTGAAAACATGAAGCAATCGTTTCAATGTTATACACAATATGGCCTGGGAAAAACCAAGATTGAAGAACACACAATCGACACTGGGGATGCACCGGCCAAAAAGATGAGGCATTACCCCGTTAGTCCAGCGGTGCAGAAACTGATCTACGCCGAACTCGACAGGATGATCGAGCTGGACGTGATCGAAGTAGCCACGGGAGCGGAGTGGAATAACCGTATGACGTTGGTTATTAAGCCCAACAAGAACAGGCTTTGCCTCGATGCCAGGGAACTCAACAAAGTAACAAGAAAAGATGCATATCCTCTGCCTAACATAGACGGCTTATTGGCGAGACTGGGCGATACACACTTTATCTCGTCAATCGACCTCAAGGATGCCTTCTGGCAGATCCCCCTGGACAAGGAGAGCAGGCCGAAGACAGCGTTCACAGTTCCGGGAAGGCCTCAGTATCAGTTCAAAATGATGCCGTTTGGACTGTGCAACGCTGCCCAGAGGCTTTGTCGATTGATGGATAAAGTGGTGCCATCTGAGGTTAAGGACAGGGTGTTCATCTACCTGGATGATCTTTTGGTGGTCTCTCCAAACTTCACAGACCATATGGACATGCTTCGTGCTGTCGGACAGAAATTAACGAACGCGGGACTCACGATAAACATGCAGAAATCGAAGTTTTGTTACCGAGAGTTGAAATATCTAGGATATATAGTTGGTGGCGGAAAACTAAAACCATACGTAGACAAGGTTAAAGCTATTTTGGATATTAAGCCTCCGAAAAACCAAAAAGACGTACGGAAATTTTTAGGAACCGTAGGATGGTATCGCCGATTCATTCATGATTTTTCAACCCTGACAGCACCCCTTACGGAAACGTTAAAAAAATCGCCAAAATTTCAGCTGACACCAGAAGCCATGCGGTCGTTTGAAGAGTTAAAACGCCATCTAGTCTCCAGCCCTATATTGACCAGCCCAGATTTCGATAGACCCAATGCCTCCAATATTGGAGTAGGAGCAGTACTCTTTCAAAAGGATAATGACGAAGGAGAACACCCGATAGAATATTTTTCAAAAAAACTGAATAGTGCTCAAAAAAATTATTCAACCACAGAGAAAGAGTGTCTAGCAGTGGTCTTAGCGATAGAAAAGTTTCGCCAATATATAGAACTGATGGAATTTACAGTTATTACCGATCATTCCAGCCTCAAATGGCTGATGCGGCACCAAGATCTGAATGGAAGATTGGCTCGGTGGAGTTTAAAACTGCAAGGTTTTAAATTTAACATCGAACATAGAAAGGGTACAAAGAACGTCGTCCCGGACATGCTGTCGAGATTGGATATGGAGGAAGTTGCAATTGAAAATAACACCATAATAGACTTCAACTCAAGTGCCTTTAAAAAAGAAGACTATTTATCGCTTATAGACACAATCGAGCAAAACAAGGATAGACTACCGGATTTAAAAATAGAAGAAGGGGTGGCGTATAAGAGGGTTAAATTCAATCGAAGCGACTTGGATAGTGAAGAAGATTGTTGGAAAATATGGGTTCCCAGTGAATTGACGAGCAAACTAATTGATAGATCACACGTGGTAAACACTTGTCATGGCGGAATAGCGAAAACCGTGTACAACTTACGTGAATACTTTTACTGGCCGTCGATGGTAAAGCAAGTTCGAGAACAGATTGGAAATTGTGGTACCTGTAGGGAGATTAAACATCCGAAACAGATACTTCGTCCACCAATGGGTCAAGAAGTTAGGACTCAAAGACCGTTCCAAAAGATTTATATAGATTTCTTAGGGCCCTATACACGAACGAAATCTGGGAATACGTTTATTTTTATTGTATTAGACCACAAAACCAAATTTGTTCTTCTTAAAGCCCTGCCAAAAGCTACCACCAGAGCGACAATAAGATTCATGAGAGACGAGGTGTTTTACAAGTTTGGAGTGCCAGAAATCGTACACTCTGACAACGGCAAACAATTTACCTCAGATGCATTTAGAGATTTCTTGGTACTCTTTGGCATCAAACATCTTCGTACACCGATTTATTCACCCCAATCAAATGCCAGCGAGAGAGTGAACCAATCTATACTCAGTGCCATAAGAAGCTATCTAGTTAAGGATCAAACAAGTTGGGACGAGAATTTGTCAAAAATCGAATGCTCATTAAGATCTACGGTTCACTCATCCACCGGGGTTACTCCCTATTTCGCATTAACCGGGAATAATATGATCACTCATGCGGACGCCTACGAAATATTACGAAAATTGAAATCAACTGAGGATGGCGAAATGTCAATACTACCAAAATCTGTCCGGATGCAGATAATACATCAGAATGTGAATGAGAAGTTGCACAGCGCCTACTTGAAAAATGAAAGAACGTATAACCGCAAAAGCCGGGACATAAAATATAGGCCAGGGCAAGAAGTTTACAGAAAAAACTTTGTTCAAAGCAATTTCACTAAAGGCATTAATGCAAAACTGTGCAGACCCTGGTTGAAATGTCGGATCCGAATGGCGATTGGAAACAATCAGTACGAAATTGAAAATCTTAGGGGTCAACTAATAGGCACGATACATGCACAACATTTAAAACAATAGATTAACCAAAAGGGATTTCTGGAAAAAATATCTTGAAGGTTAAGATAATCTTTCGTGTTAGCTAAGCTGTTTCTGTGACAAATAAACTTTTTTTCGATTTGAATTCTGATCCTGATAACAATCAGAGTCCACCACAACCCGAATTAATTGGTCTTATTACATGCTCTAAAGCTTCGTTCAAAATGCTAGTCATAATTGCGTATTGTATTATATTAAAATGTAAATAACGTTTAGAAAAGAGAAAAGAGAAAAAAAAAATTCCATTTTATTTTTTTGTTATAACTTTGTTTGGACAAAATTTGCATACATTTTCTTGATCGAAAATGTAAGGGCTTGGACATCGAATGAAAATGAGGTTGTCATTGTAAATCTGGCCTAATGATCGAGTTGCCTTCTGAGGACGGAATTAACAATTTGTTTTACGATTATATTGTCCGTTGGGAATAATTGGCTCCTGGTGAAATAGATTGAATGGCGAATCTATGCGCTACGAACATTCGGTCAGAATCGTGGTATAATTGACCTAGGGAACGTCAGATAACAAAATTTTACCATACTACAAGTATTTTAATTTTTGCATACCTCGCACTTTTTACGAGATTACATTTTATGAAACATATTTTTTGATTAAAGTGCATATGCACATATATCGGTATGTAGGGTATGGGGGCAAAAAGTTTTTCACACTAAAATTAGATTCAAAAAAAAAATATTTTTCCCGTTGTCTGACATCATACGCGTTTTATAATTCGAATCACTAAAGTTATATAAGTATATACATCCTGATACATACCTGCTAGTTTTTACACCATGATTAAAATTAAAACATTTCTTTTCTAATATTGGTATTGCGGGTTTTCAGTTTTTTTTTATTAAATATGGTATTTCTAATAAACAGGAGCTTCGAAAACAAGGGAAGAATAGGAATGATTACGTGCTTAGTAAAAGTAAATATATGACAACGGAAGCCTTGTTTCAAATGCCCTGTAAAGTGATTCAACAATCGCGGCGAAGATGGAAAAGGGGAAGCGGCCGGAAAATATGGCAATGTTTTTTGGTTTAGTCTCGCATTTTTGTTGGCTCTGCAAACTTGTACGAATTGATAAAATTTGTAATCCGAACTGGTTTTGTCTATTTTTTTCAGGACACCACGTAACGAGTGTCATTCGATTTAGGTATATTGCTTTGGAAGTTTCCTTTATGTTACTGCTCTCGAATTCTTAGGTACACCCCACTAGATTAAACGAAGTGATGTAAAGGAAAAAGGCAAAATCTTATCGTTTTACCTATTCTACGGGGAGTAAAAACGTTTTCAGGCACTTGCGAATGAATCTGGATTTTGTGACATCTGTATACTAACATACATATGACTTGGTAGGTTAGGGTAAACGTGCTTCTAAGTTGCTGAAAATATGCGACGAAAAATGTTGCTACCCTCGGAACATCAACTGAAGGAAATAGGGAAGACTTACGGTAAACTAAACTTCATAAGTTTCAAACTTACTGGCTGGAAGTATAATGTTGAGTGATCCGTCTTCGGCTTTGTTTTATTCAGCGAGTGCACCAATCCGTTTTTCCCAACTATTTTCAATTCGCAGACTGCTCGATAATAGCTGGCTTTGTGACGATTGCCTTAGGAAAGTTGTTAAAAATTGGTGAACGTTGTCTCGGTCAACGAATAAAGGAATTTGGCCGAGGGCAGGCAGCTCATACACAGCGTATCCCAGCGTAGCTAACACATCTCGCTGAAGTGACATTTGTTTTTTTTTTGTATTGTGGACCCCGGGTAGATGGACACAAGTTCAACTGGAAATTTATAAAAGTTGTATCCTTCGACTTCTTTGTATAAAACTATTATAAATTTCGGGTCATTTATTTACACTTCACCAATAACCGTGAAACACTTTATTACGGACGAAATCGACAGGGAGATAGAAAAAATATGAGAATTTTTGTAAATTTACAAATAAATTAATCCAATAACAATGACAGTAAATTAAATTTTTCTTCTTCTCGGAGTTATTCACTGGGAAGTGGGTACTGCAATGTTACCAACTGTCGAATATTAGAGGAATAAGACAGGGTGGTATAGAAAAAGTAGTAGGTAACATGCGGCTTAAAAATTCGATATCCGTTTTTTACCTTCTAGAAGTCGAGACGAAAGCCACTGCTTGTGGATAGAAGTGTTAATATAATTTCTAAAGTTTATTGGCTTGCTGACATATTCTGGGGAAGATTTAGGGTAAGAGGAATCATTTTTATACGGGATTTTTCTAGAAAACGATTTGGATGGGAATACTGAGTGTTACGGGCAATACAGTGGTTTTTGTACACATTCGTTTCACTGGTTGCACGCGCTTTGATAATGGAAGTAGGGCCCATATTTGGATACTCGTTTATCGCGGGGTCAGTGCACCAGGACGAAACGCGCTCAATTTCATCGGGAACGCGGATTATTTTATGGTTATGTGCATTAACTGAAATTGAGCGAATCTAATGGTAATGGAGATGATCTTACTCAGTATCGTCGTCCAAAATCGTAGAGGATGGCAATATGGTTGGTTCTTAACTTTCCTTTTTATAATTTTTTTTTAGGCTATATATATAGCGAATCAGAGCAAAACGAAGTTTTTGGTCTAGGCATATTAGGAGTACAGGCTCGGGTGAGTTCTTGATGGTTAATTCCAGCTGTAGTACTCAATAATGTGATATGCCTAACTTATAGGATATTTGTCGTAAGGGTCAGTCAGAAGACTGTGTTAGGAGAAGCAAAAACGGAGAAGAACCGATACACCGCAAACTTCATGCCGGAAAAGTTACATCCGGCAACTTCTCAGTTAAGTGAAAATATCCCGAGTGAGTAGTGTCGGAACTAAGACAGCTAAAAAGTTCTTGATTTGCGCAAAATTCCCTAGTAAAGAAAAAAAAAGAAACCACTTTGCTATAATAGCATACTAATCTCTCCCAAGCAAAAGCCGTTGATACTGGATGAATTAAGCTTTCATGCAAATCAAAGTATACTGAAAAAAAAGAAATCAAAATTTATTCTGTGTTGTGTGTTACGCTTTTATGTGTCGTCATTAAATACGTTTGTTCGTGTGTAATTAGGCATTAACATAAAATAACAAGGAAATATAGTTTAAAGCTTAGTATACTAAACAAATTTAAAACAATTACACGATTCCTAGCTAACCATAGTCTGAGTAGGCCTAGGATGAAGTCTTATAAGAAAAACAAAGTTGGATTGTGTGGATTTTATAATACGATAGTTTGATCCAGAAATAATTAAAACTTATATTCATCTATTGTTTTAGAAACCAAAAAAATTGAAAAAACGAAAAGAAAAAAAGGGAGGAGAGGAAAGTTATTAATATAAGCATAGATCGTACAATTCCGTTCCCAATAGAATTTAATTAAATTAAAATCTGTTTACAGATATCAACTTAATTAATGAGTAGATAAACTAATAAATCCACAAAGAGATAAATATTTAAATTAATAACTTCCGAAATAAATAACCATTCTAATAAAAAACAAACAGATTAACAAATAACTAAATAAAGAAATAGATACACTCTTTAAAGCAATAAATAAGTAAAGAACTTAATAAATACTTGAAAACACAAGTCAATTAATATTTGAACAAATAAATAATCAAAATCTTAATATTCGCGAATCGAGGAAAGTAAAACCAAATATGGTTTAACACAAAATTTTATTGATATGAAAATAAAATAGTTTCGAAATAACAATAAGATTTTATGGAAATAATATATTATTTCGTTTAATCCATATACATCTTCTCAAAACCATTTTGGTTTCGGAGTTCTATAACGAAGAAAATTTATATAGTTAGAAAGATCAATATAACTTAAATTGAATATTTCTTGAAATTTTATTGCTAACGTATAAGAGGAAACGTAAGAAAACAAAAATAAATGAATCATTAGGGTAAATTTATAAGTAAATATATATAAATAACTAAACTTAGGAATCGATAAGATAATAGAAAAATAATCCACGATATTTTTTGAATTAAACGTGAACTTATTTTAATTAACATTCTATTTAGAACTGGAATACTTGTAAAAAAAAATATAATAGTAAACAGATTATATAAAGCATACGAATTCTGTTTTTGTATGTATGATCCTTAAAAATAAAAAAAAAAGTAACAACCTACCAATTAATCCTTAAAAAAAAAAAAAAAAAAAAAAAAGAAAAAAAAACTTTTTTTCAAAGACATTCCTATTTGTATTCGAATAGAACTTTTACTTTTAATCATGATTATCTGAATATCCTCACTAACCTATTTATACTATCTATTCACAATTTATTGGGATTTATTATTCGTAACAGTTATATTATTCGTTTGGTTCGTAATATATGCCTTTGTTCTTTCTTCTAATTATTTTATTACCAATGTATAAATTATTATAAAACTTAATCCTTATTTTTAGTCTTAGAAACGTTTGTTAAATCTAAAAAAAAAAAAAAAAATATATTATTAATAAATGTATTTAATTGAGTTTGTCATGGAGATAAATATGTGTTAATCGTTCATTATTTATATGGGTTGACATGTAGCGCGTGTGGAAAGTTGATTCGATAGGTCTATTTTAGGGACGTTACTTAGAAATGAAAGTTCGAACTTGGCGTTTAGTAACGTCATGGATGACTGAAAAAGTCAGAAGGGGAGGGCAGCCAAACCGGGATGAATCCAACTGTTCCTGAAGGCTCATATCCTGTAATGTCATTGAGAGGGATGTTATCACTAAATGTCCGTCCGTGTATCAATTGGTTTAACTTTATCTTTGTGTTTCGTCCAGTGTTAAGTGTTTTCATGATCTGGGATCATGGGGAGATGGCACGTTTATTTTAATTGTGAGAACCTGATGGAGAAGAATCCCCCCCATCCGGCGAGCTACAGCCGCAGCCTAAAGCCAGCGTGCCAGTTCCATCAAACATCAAGTAGGGTTCCTCACAATCGTCATTTAAAATACCAAATATAAAGTTGGCCACATATATTTGTTCACTGTCTGTTGTTTCATCAACAGAAATCCATATATATTTACCTTTAGCCTTTTCACGCATTTTTCCCAAAGCTTCCGTATACATTTGAGGTTTGTATTTACCTCGAATAGATCTTTCGCTTGGAACTGACAAATTGGCGTACTTTTGAAAGATGTTTTTGAAACTGGGATGGCTTACTTTTTTTTACTGGTATATTGGTCTCCAAGAAAAATTTACATATAACTTCGTGAAATGTATTAGCAGTAATAGTAACAGGAAATTCCGTTATAAGTTTTTGTGGGCGATTTTCTTGGCAAGCAGCTAATTTGTGTTTTTTGTACTAAAATGTTGCTCCACATTGCACTTCTTTTCGCTATTAATTTTACTCGAACACACATTACAAAAAAGCCAATCTTTTTCAACTTTAAAAACTTCAGAATACAATTTTACCATTTTTAGCAAAAATAACATATTTGACTTTTCTTTCGGCATTTTTTTTATTATTTTTTCGTTCACAACGGACGGTTTACTTATTTTGTTTTAAACTCAAATAAGTAACATGGCTGTTTTTTTTTTTGTGATGGTAAGTTTATTAATTTAAGTTGTAATAAAGCGCCCAAAAACGTTGAGTCCACAAATAACATATTTTTGTTTTAACCCAGAAAAAAGTTGTCAATTATTTTTTTTTCTCATGTTTTCTCAAAAAAATATTTTTTACGTAAAAATTATGTTAAACAAGCTATTTTACAGCAAAAACATAGGAAAAAAGCAAATTAAGCACCATAATAACAAAAAAGCAAATCGATGCCTTACTTTCTCAACCTCGTATCTTAAAAAAATACGGTTTTGACTTTTTCATGTCAAACGATTGATATTTTTGTGTTCTATTACTGCAACAACTTATTAGTTCAATACTTTGTCTTAATTCTGTATATATTAATAAATTATTGAAATAATAAGTTGTTGCAGTAATAGAACACAAAAATATCAATCGTTTGACATGAATAGATAATATATCAATTTATTTTTGAAAAATCTTAAATATTCCTATGTGTATTTCAATATATATAAAAATGTACTACTGGAAATAATTTAAATTTAGAACATTTTAGTTATATTCAAGTTTTTAGAAACACTAAAACTACTTTTGTGTACGTTTTCAGTCATGTTTTGAAATCGATTCCGCGTGATATTATGCACTTTATCATATATGTGATGAAAATCGATTTCGATCTAAAAACGGTGTAAAATCGAAAAAAGTTGTGATTGAAAAGGAGTACGGAGGCCTTCTAGAAGGCCTCTGTACCCATTCTTTTGGATGTGCAAGGCCTGCTCGCTCCATTCCATACTCATATCTTTTTTACACACGTTGTCATTGCGGGGAAGGCCTTCCGCTTTTCTTTCTTTCGCCAGAGCTTTTGAAATGGCTCTTAAAAGGCCTTTCAGACCATCCTTGTAAAAATGCCTTTGATAAAAGGTTATATTGAAGAGTTTTTAATAAATATAAAATATAATATATGAATAAATTTCAAAAAAGTATAAAAGTTTATTGTTTTATAAGTTTAGTTTAATATACATATGTATGTAAGTATATATTTATTAACAGAATTACACATACTATAATTACTACAAAAAATATAAAATTAAATAAAAAATAATAAATATATACATAATTAATACATACTACATAACATTTTCATTATTTAGCACAAGTACCTATGTATATTCTTAAATGAACTAAACTCAACTAAAATAATTTACATTATTGTTTTCGTTTGGTGTTTTAATATGTATGTAAAAACACAAACAAAAAATGTTACTCTTTCTCTTTTCAACTGCAACTAAAATGATTTACATTATTGTTTTCATTTGGTACATTAATATGTATGTAAAAAAATTTAACTTGGTGTTTTGATTTTTATAAAGTTTTATTGAGTATTATTAATTAATTATTCATTAATTTTATATTCCGGGTGGTTTTAGGGATTTTAAGTTTTATAAAAAAGTAAGGTTTAAGCTTAAAGTTTAAAGTAATTAAAGGAAAAATGGTTTTTAAACAACTTCTTTTAATAATTAAAATTAATGTTCTAGCAACTTTTTAAGCACAACTTTTATTGGCAACTTTTTAACGTTTTTCTTTTCAACTTAATAATTCGACTGTATTGTATGACAACTTTATTGCAACTGCAACTGAAAAAGTTTTTTCTTCTTCGCCTTTCAATTCGACATATGCAAGTCAACAACTGATGATAGCCGAGACAAACCAAAGTGTAGGATTGTAGCGCTTTTACATTCGGCCATCCTGAAAATCATCTGTCCCAGATGACAGCTCATTGTCCAACGCTTCAACATATTTCCACGGCTTCATATAATCACAACTAGTGCATGTGTGTATAGGACCCTCAAAGTTAGCAGCTTTTCAACGTCGTATCTATTATTTCGTTTTACTTTTGTAACCGAATAAGGACCGATAAACTCACTTCGAAGCTTCTTTCCCGAAACAAATTGTGTTCTTTTAATCGCTACAAGATCGCCAACTGAATAAATCGTCGCCTCTTTCCTATTTTTATCAAAATTTCGTTTTTGCATATCGTGTGCTTTTAAAATTTGTTGCCTTGCTTCGAGGCGTAATTGCTGCCTGTCTTCATCGAAACGCTGTATAAATTCTTCCTGCAACATCTCAACTATTTTGCTACTACAGTCAACGTTCATTTTTACCCCAAACATCAGCTCGAACGGAGAAGTTTTGACAGAAGTATTCACACAAGAATTGATTGCTTTTTGCACTTGACCTATGTGTTTGTACCATTTCGTAGTGTCCTCTGATGAAAGCTTTGCTATAACGGATAAAACTGTACGATTGATTCTTTCAATCTGCTCATTACCCCTTGGCACGCCAGTGGTCGTCAGTATGTGTTCGATTTTATTCTGCTGGCTGAATTCCTTGAATAGTTGCGATGTGAAAGCTGAACCTCTATCGCTAATTATTCGAATCGGACTTCCAAATGTATCTGTCACCAGCTTCAAATTTTTTGTTGCGAACAGCCACACAAATTTAGAGAATGCATCAACCAATGCCAATATATACTTATATTGCTTTGCCGTTGAGTCCATTGGACCTAGATGATCAATGTGCAACGTGTGTAGCGGTACGTCGCCTTTTTCGACATAATGCATAAACCCCTCTTTTTTGCCAAGCTTTTTATTGTGTATGATACACTTGATGCAGTTGTTAATAACGCGAGTTACATCCTTCCCACAAAAACTATCATTACCGTCCATAAAATGTAGGGTGACAACAAAATATTAAATTACATTTCCATTCCCACATTTTATGGAGTGCAACGTAAGCAGTTTTGCGAACCTTGCATAGCTTAAAAATATTTTAAAATAAAGTTTAAGTGAGTCTTAAGATTGTTTTAAATAAATAAAGTTATCCCTCCGAAGAGCGGACAACTAGAAAAAACTAAATTGTTTTAATACATTTCTGGCGCCCAACGAAAGGAACCTTTTCTGAAGAAAAGATAATATTGGAACAAAAGTTTCATAAAAACCAAATATTTGAGTTGTACTTATATAAAAGCAAATATTTCCTTTATACAAGTTAAGCATTCTTAAAAATAAATAAATAAACAAATAATTAAATATCAAGTGAAACTCATGAACCGAAAAGACACTTTCGACAACAACCGAAAAATCAACATGGAGGAGGAACTACAACAAAGAGTCGTAGAATTGGAAACTATTCTTAAGCAACAAGAATTAAAAATTAATTTACAACAGCAGCAGCTTGAACAACAATTACTGCAAATTAATACTTAACGGCAGCATGTACACCAAAGTCAATTGCAACAAGTTAATGTACATCAACAGGAAGAACCAGTTCAAGTGCAGCAGGGAATTGTTTTTCAACCTGACCAAATCGTAAGGGAATTTAGAAGCATCAAACCTTTAAATGGAAATCATAATATAAGACAATTTATACAATCAGTGGAATCAACAATGGCTTTAGCTGTTAATAATCAGGCTTTGCTGGCATATGGGGTGAGAATAATTATAAATGAGAAGCTTGAAGGCAATGCAGGAAGGATAGTTAGAGAATTAGACAATAATGCCACTTGGGAACAGGTAAAGGAAAAATTATTGAGCAGCCTACAATCAAGAAAGACGTATGCGGAGATATTCAACTTCTATAGAAGTGTTAAAGTGAGTAACTTAAATGAACTTTTTGATATATTTATTAAGGCTAAATATGAAATTAATGAACTATATGAAGTAGATGTAAGAAAACCAATAGTCTATAGCCCAGCTTATGTGGACAGAGATTTAGTAGACCTCTTAATGGAGAAAATTGATGGACCGAGAAGAGCCCATTTAGATGAACATGAAACATTGAATAATATAATCACAAAATATACAAAATTGAAACTTTTATATGATACTAGAGCTATAGCTTTTGCTCACAGAATTGATCTTAGAAATAGACAAAAATCAAGTTACAATAAACCCTTTGCTGATGTTAAGACAAACAATGGTTATCGTACACCTAAGGAAAATTGGCAAAATTTGAGGTCAAATAATTTCCAAAGCCAAAATGGCAGATTTCAAAACACAAACAATAATTCTAGGACCGATAACATTCAACAATTAGATAGAAATTTTAGAAGTTCAGGTCAGGGCTTAAATTATAATATACATCTAGGGCATCAGAATATGGGTAATCGTCAGACAAGATCTAACCAAACGAGAAATTATAACCAAAGTAGACAACAACGTCAATCAAACTTCTCAGGCCAGGAAACAGAACCGATGGAAATAGGCACAATTCATGAGGAACGGGACATAAATTTTCACATACCGCCTCAAGGACCACCTTGCCCATAATAGTAATATCAATAGGGAAGCAAAAAATTAGGTGCCTAATAGATACAGGCTCAACGACAAGTATCATTAAACAAAACAAATTAATTGATAACTATCCGGAACAGAAACTCGAAAGACCAATCAAATATCGAACTTTAAATGGACTTAATGAAATATATTCTTACTTGATTACACCTTTTCCCAAAGAATTCTGTTGTTTGGGAACACTTAGTTGGAAGGTTGTTAATTTTAAGAATGATAATTATGATGCCATAATGGGACAAAACTTCTTCAAACCACTCGGGGCAATAATAAATAGTAATCATGGTTATGTTGAAATTTTAAACAAAAATATATTTTTTGAGGAAATGAGTTATCCTTTTTATATCGACAATATATGTTCCCTAGAACCAATTTCTATAGAATCAGTTTTCGATAAGATTAATTTTGGGCATCTAAATAATGAAGAAACAAAGAAAATTACAAATCTTTTGAACGATTTCAAGGACTTATTTTATATTGAAGGTGATGAACTTTCGGCAACAACTAAAATAGAACATAAAATTATTACTGACACAGAAAAGCCTCTTTATTCGAAGATTTATCGTTATCCTCAAATTCCTGAGGATGAAATCAGGAAACAAATAGATAACATGCTAAAACATTATATTATTCGGGAGAGCAACTCGGCCTATAATAGTCCCCTATGGATTGTCCCAAAGAAAACCGATAACTCAGGTACCAAAAATTGGCGTATAGTCATTGATTATAGAAATTTTTTTTTTTTTTTTTTTTTTTTTTTGTTAGGACCAGCACTCAGGGGATGACCCCTACTAATGCATTGCATTGTGTTGGAACTAGGAAAATAGGTTATGGGAAGGAGCAAAGAGGGAGTAGTGCTTGTGAACATTCGACTTGAACTTATTCATGTTGTAAGTGAGAGGGAAGACTTCAGCAGGAAGGTTATTCCACATACGAACAGTCCGGCCAAAAAACGAATTTTCCCTGTAATGCGTTGTACGATTCACCGGCCAATCGACCACAAAAGGATGGGCTCTTGAGGAAAAACGTGTATTACGAACAAAGCTATGGGTTTCGGGAACCAAATCCCTAATTTCATCAGAACACATCCCGTTGTAGTAACGATAAAATAGGCAAGTACAACCCACATTGCGACGGTGCTCAAGGGAGTCAATAGAATTGGATACCCTACTGTCGCCGATGAGAACCTTCGCCCTCTCCTGCACGCGGACGAGAAGCTCCAAAATAGACTTTGAAGCACCGGCCCACACATGAGAGTTGTATTCCATTCGCGGTCGGATATAGGTGGTATAAATAGTAAGATCAGATGGAGTGAAGTATATCTTACACCGTTTCAAAAAACCGAGGCACTTGAATGCTTCTTTCGACACCTTAAATATATGTTCAGTCCATCGGACATCACATTGTATCCTCATGCCCAGAACATCAAGAGATTCTGTTTCCTCAATATTTATACCACCTATACATACAGATGAGGCACCTTGATCCGTCGCGCGTTTATGCGTCAGTACGCAACATTGGGTCTTTCGGGCATTAAATTCGACCCTATTCGCACGACCCCATTCTGAGATTATGTCTAGGTCACGGCCAAGCGTATCATTCATGTTCTGTCTCATAGCACAAACATCGGACACGCCTGGTCTGTAACCAAATGAATACGAATGGCAAAGGTTACTGTCATCTGCAAAAGAATAGATAGGGTTGGAAGTTTGACATAAGAGGTCATTTAGAAAAATAAGAAATAGAGTAGGAGAAAGAACGGAGCCTTGCGGTACCCCTGAATGAATCTTGAACTCGTTTGAAGAAACCCCATCTATAACAACCCGTATAGTGCGATCTCTGAGAAAGCTCGATATAAATCGAGAGAAATTATCACCGACACCAAATGCAACAAGTTTAGACAAGAGTGCACCATGCCAGACTCTGTCAAACGCCTTGGAAATATCTAAAGCAATTACCTTACTTTCGCCAAAATGGTGAATGGAACGACACCATTTTTCTGATAACAGGGCCAGTAGGTCTCCAGTAGAACGACCTCTACGAAAGCCATACTGACGGTCGCTTAGTAGGTAATTTGACTCTAAAAATTTTACAAGATGTTGATTTACCATACTCTCCATAACTTTGGAAAGTGCCGAACAAATTGCAATTGGGCGGTAATTTTCAGGGTTATTAGCCACTCCTTTTTTAGGAATTGGCGTTACATTAGCAACTTTCCAGCAGACGGGAAATTCACCAGCATGGTATAAAGTGCTGAAAAGATTTGCTAAGGGACGAGCTAGCGTCGAAGAGCACTGCTTCAAGACCAGTGCATGTATACCATCCGGGCCAGGAGACTTGTTTATGTTGAGATCCGCAAGAACCTTTTTAACAGCTCGAGCCCGAAAAAATATTTTTGGCATAGTTACGGATACTTTTTCGAGTTCGGGTAGTGGTTGATTGCTATCTGGTAAGTTAGAATTATTTGCAAATAATTCGGCAAAACAATTAGCCTTATCAACCAGATTCGTGAATGGTTGGCCATCCCTTAAAAGAGTTGGTATTGAAGAACTAGCATTAACCCTTACTCTTTTAACGAATGACCAGAAGCTTTTACGCCCCGGGGAGCAGTAAGAACTTCAGCACGAAGACGTTGCTCGTGAAGAGCTTTTTCCCGTCTTAGCACTTTGGCACACGACGACCTTGCCATTTTGCGTAGCAATTCAGTATCAGCGGTTTCATTGTCACGCCAATTTCTGAATGCTTCCTCTCTGGATCTGACTGCTGATTTGCACGTCTGATTAAACCAAGATTTAGATCTAGGTTTATTCGAAGCATTTTTAACTGGAATGAACATTTTCATTCCTAGCATAATAACATTTTCAACCATTTTCGCCATGGCATTGACGTCATTGTCAACGAAACAAAGTTTCCAATTAAAATGCCGAAAAAAGTCGTTGAGTTCAACCCAACGTGCTTTTCCGTAAACAAATTTTGATCGTTTCATAGCCTGTCGTGAAACGTTCCGAAGTTCGGAGAACGGAAAAGAGGCAGAAATGGTGCAATGATCCGAGTTAACGAGAGGTGCTAGAACTTCTACTTCGTACTTTTGAGGGTGCGAAGAGAGGAAGAGGTCAAGGGTATTGTGTTGGTGCCCATCAACACATGGAATATGTGTTGGTTCATTCACCAGTTGCACGAGGTGATTATGTGCAGCAAATAGCTCAACATATTGGCCTTCATAGGTTGTGCGGCCCGAGTGGTGAAGCCAAGAAGAATTGTGGACATTGAAATCACCAGCAACAACGATTTCACTGTCCGGACAATTCTCAAGAATCTTCGATATTGAGTCGGAAACGGAGTCGAAGCGCGATAAAGTGATATCCCTTCCCGCGTTTGGACTTCTGTAAAGAAACCCAAAATGCAAAAAGTGCGTATTGATTTTGAATTTAACCCAAAGGCAGTTAAATTCCGCATCAAACATGCCCACTGGTTGCTGGCATTGATACACAACTTCATTGCGTATATATATAGCAAGACCCCGATGAAGATAAAATAGGGATAGAAAGAAGGTGATACCCAGGAATCTGAAAATCCAGTGGATCGGAATTTTCAGACACCTGTGTTTCACATAAGGCGAAAACATCCGGCCGATGGAGACAAACGTGAGCGTATACAGAAAAAAAATTCGTTCTCAGCCCACGTATGTTACAGAAGTCGATTCGAAACCAACCTCTCATCACAACACAAAAAAATTCAAATAAAACGCAAAGTACGGATATCTCTATGCTAATTGCCGTTTAGAAACTGTTTGGTGATCAGTGTTATACCTTCATCACCAAAACAGTTCAACAACGATTAACACAAATACATCCGTACTAACACGAATATGATGGACGGTTATAGGGGGTACACAATGGACAATGCCATAAAAGGACCATAAAAGCCCTGATCTGGTCAACGCCGAAAAAGACCATCACTGGCAGATTGTTTTTGTTGTTGCTTGTTTATTATGTTATTTCGTTCGTTTTTTTATATTGTTATTGTTTTTCTTTTCTGTATGTTGAATGAACATACAGTTGAAGACAAATTCCCAATACCAAACCTAAACAGCTTATTAGATAGATTAGGGAGAGCCCAATATTTCTCCACTATAGACCTGGCGAAAGGGTTTCACCAAATACTTCTCGCAGAGGAGGATAGAAAGAAAACTGCGTTTTCTACTCCATTTGGGCACTTTGAATTCATCCGAATGCCTTTTGGACTACGAAACGCAGCTTCGACCTTTCAAAGGTTGATGAACTCGGTGCTGAGGTATCATATAAACAAAACCTGTGTCGTCTATATGGACGATATTTTAATATTTAGCACTTCGCTAACAGAACATATTAATAATATCAGGGAAATATTCAAGACTTTAAGAAAGGCCCAGCTAAAAATACAGATAAACAAATGTGATTTCCTACAAAAGGAAACCCAGTTTTTAGGCCATATGTTAACAACTAATGGCATCAAACCAGACCCAAACAAAATTTCAGTAATACAGAAGATTAAACTTCCAACTACTGAGAAACAAATTAAATCGTTTCTAGGTATGACTGGATTTTACCGAAAATTCATTCACAATTATGCTAAGATAGCGTATCCAATGACGAAGTTTTTAAGAAAAGACGAAAAAATAAACACAAATGATCCTAGCTATATTACATCTTTTGAGAAACTCAAAGAGCTCATAACAAATTCACCCATATTAAGATACCCAAATTTTAATAAACGTTTTAAAATTGTAACAGACGCAAGCAACAATGCAATTGGCGCTGTCTTAACACAAGACGGTCACCCAATAGCATATGCTTCGCGAACCTTAAATAAACACGAAACCAACTATGCAACAATTGAAAAAGAATTGTTAGCAATAGTTTGGGGTGTAAAATATTTTAGGCCTTATATATATGGGAAGGAATTTGATTTGGAAAGCGACCACCAACCCTTAAAATGGCTTATGAGCAAATATTCAGGCAGAGATATAAGTCCTAGACTACAAAGATATCTCATTGATTTAGGCGAATACCAATTTAAAATAGAACACATAAAAGGAAAGTGTAACTACATTGCCGATTTTCTTAGCAGAATTAACGTTGAGACAAATGAAATAAATACAACAGAACCAATTAAAGAGGATTTTGTATATAATGGAGAAACAAATGAGTGTATTGTTTGGAGGTACAAACAATACACTCACAGGAGGAGGACCACGGCGATGGTGTTGGAATATTGAAAACAATCGTAAATCGCTTCAAAATTCAGATCATGGTTGTGGAAGAAAAAGAAAGTAATGTCAAAACAATTTTCGGCAATTTTTTTTTTTTTTTTTTGCAGTATTTATTTATTGAATCTTCATATATTAAATATGAACTAACAATAATTAATCAAATCTTATCCTAATATTTACTTAATGTCCTGCCAGTGCCAGACAAAAAGATTTAGTCAGCACGGTTTCTGTTCACATATGTAGGTGTTTATCGCTCATCTGATTGGGTGAGTGCTGCAGTGTCTCTTCTCCTTAATCGAGTGTGGCCGCCATAATTTAAAATATTTCGAGCTAAGGGATTTGGGTGCAGTTCCAGCCTTTTTAAATATTTTACTGCATATTTCGTTATCATACTTTTTACCAATGGCACATTGAGATCCTTGTGGATATTTGAGTTTTTGACATACCAGGGAGCGGCTGTTATTATTCGAAGAAGTTTATTTTGGCACCTTTGAATTTTTTCGATATTAGAAGCCGAGGCAGTGCCCCATAACTGAATACCGTAGCACCAAATTGGCTTTAAGATAGAGTTGTAAAGTAGAAGTTTGCAATCGAGACTAAGAACAGAATTTCTTCCAATGAGCCAATTAATTTGAATTGCTTTTACATTCATTTGAGTTAATTTTGCTTCTATGTGCCATTTCCACGTTAAACGCCGATCTAGATGTATACCGAGGTATTTTACATGCGAGTGTTGGGGTATTATTTGATTATTGATTTTAATAGGGGGGCATGTTTCCCGACGCAATGTGAATGTTATATGTGCGCATTTTTGCTCATTGATCTTTATCCTCCATTGTTTTAACCACCTTTCCAGTTCAAATATGTGATCCTGTAAGTAACGAGATGCTTCTTGACAGTTTTCATGTACGCTTAGGAAAGCTGTGTCATCCGCAAATGTTGAGGTTTGTGTGTAGCTGTTTGTTGGCATGTCCGAAGTATAAATTAAGTACAATAGAGGGCCCAGGATGCTGCCTTGTGGGACTCCAGCGTTAACTGGCTGAGGAGAACTTAAAAAATCGCCTTCTTTAATAATAAATTGACGACCGACTAAGTAGCTTTCTAACAGCTTGTGTAAGTTTGCTGGCAAGTTTTGCTGCAATTTCAGTAGTAAACCTTCATGCCAGACTTTATCAAAAGCTTGAGACACATCGATGAACAGTGCTGAGCAATATTTTTTTTCTTCAAAGGCTTTTCTTATTACATTTACTATTCGATGAGTTTGTTCAATTGTGCTATGCTTTCTTCTAAACCCAAATTGATGATTAGGAATACATCCATTTTCATTTAAAATCGGCGTTAATTTTGCCACTAGTAGTTTCTCAAATAGCTTTGAAATATTAGATAATAAGCTAATAGGCCTGTATGACTCAACTTTTGTGTGATCCTTTCCTGGCTTTGGTATCATGGTTACTAAGGAAACCTTCCATTTATGAGGGTAGTATTGAAGTCGTAAAATAGCATTAAAAATAAAAAGAATAATTGTCTTTGCTGTACTTGGTAGCTCCAAAAGCATTTTATTACTGATCTTATCAATACCGGATGCCTTCTTGGTGTTTAAATTACAAATAGCCTTTTCGATTTCTCTAAACTCGAATTTTAGGGGAATAGCTGCTCTAACATTTACAGACGGTAAATCGACTGCTATATCGTGAAATATATTATGGGTAAATACATTTTTCAGATGATTAGCAAACAGATTTCCTTTTTCAATATAATTTCTTGCCCAACTTCCATTCAAGTTTCTCAATGGTGGCTTAGAGATAACTGGTCTATTGAGGCTTCTAGCTGCACGCCATAATGAGTAATCTGATTGTGGAGTTGCATCAAGTCCCTTGAGATATTTTTCCAGGGAAGCCGTTTTCTGAGACTGCAGTAACTTTCTCAGCCTTTTTGTGCACTCTTTTAATAAAGTCTTAAGTTGGGGGGATCTGTGCAATTGCCACTCTCTACGAACTCTCCTTTTTTCAGTCAATAGACGCTCGACATCTGTAGAATATATGATTTTGTTTTTGGTTTTTTTGAGTGTTATGCTGGAATGTTGAACAGCTAGTTTAAGATAACTGTCAAAATTAACAATAGCGAGATCCACGTTCTCCGATGTGCTAAGCGGAACATTTTCTGTGCAATGGGCACTCAGATATTTTTTATATTTTAACCAATTTATTTGTGAGGCTGATGTCGATAAGTAACCAGACGGAGATACGATTCTATTTGGATTCATTATAGTAACAATTGTAGGTGTGTGATCTGAAGATAATTCTAGGGACTCTTCCACATGAATCGTGTCTATGGGGATGTTATTAACCACGCCAAAATCTATGACATCTGGAACTTTTTGCTGATCAGTAGGCCAATATGTTGGTTGTCCGCTCGCGACCACATTTAGGTCCATTTTACAAATTGTGTTAAACAAAACACGACCCTTAGGTGTAATAAGTCGTGACCCCCAGAAAGTGTGTTTAGCGTTATAATCGCCAGCAGCCAGGAAGCAGGGTCCTAATGATTTGAAATATTTATTATATTGGCTTTCTGATATTGAAAATCTAGGTGGGGAGTATAATGATGAAATTACTATGTTTCGAGATAATTCCTCAACGCAAATGCTCGTTGCTTGGAGATAATCTTCACGATGATCGCACATTAGGTAGTGTTTTACTCGGTTTTTTATCAAAATGGCAGAACCTCCACAAGCTCTACCTCGAGGGTCCTTGGTATCATATAATATATAACCATTGACTTGAAACGTGTTTCTTGAGGTCAGATGGGTTTCAGAAACCATCATAACATCAATTTGTTTATTTTTAAGGAAGTATTCTAGTTCATTTTTATGTTGGCGGATGCCGTTTGCGTTCCAAAAGCAAATTTTTAAACAGTTCATGGCTTGTTTAGTACAGCTTGCAATAACATCGATTGCATTCTTAACATTTCCTGCATCATATTACCCATTGTGTTTGTAAAGTTATTTACTGTTTGTACTAATGTTTCCATGGTTTTCTCTAGACGACTTAAGTTAGAAACTGGAGTTTCATCATTATTTGGCAACTCACCTTGCATTGGCATATGGTTTGATTTTAGGACGTTAGCGTAGGATGTTCTGTTATTACTAGGCTGCGGTACCTGAACGTCATTAATGTAAACTTGATTTGTTGCCTGCATTTGAGGGGGATTAGGTTTCGGTCCAACCGAGCGCTTGACGATAGAGTATACAGGGCATCCTCTATAGTTGGCCGTGTGATTACCACCGCAGTTGCTACATTTTTTTACATTGGGGTCGTTTTTAGACTTATCGCAGAGAGCTGTACCATGTAATTCTCCACATACGACGCAAACAGGGGTTAAATGACAATATGCCTTAGTGTGACCAAATTCTTGGCAGTTTAAACATTGCACGGGACCATTCCTTTTGTGCGGCTCCTCTATTGTTATTTTTCTATACAGGATATATTTAAGATTATAAATGGGATGCGTTTCGTTCTTTTTGAGCTTAATGTCGCCGGGTTCTAACTCCACTCGAAATAGTGGCTGAGGATTTTTTTTTCTCTATTTTTAATGCTTATTACAGTTTTTATTTTGAAGCCCTTCTCTTCTAAAAACGTTTTTATCTCACCTGGGTCCACGCATGAGTCAATGCCCTTAATCACTACCTGAAGACCTTTACTGCTCTTCAGTTGATATGTATAAAAATTCTTATTAAGTGCTTCAAATTTAGTTATTACCTTACGAAAATCTTCTTCACGATTAACTTGTATTTTTTATTGCAGCTACATAAAAAGAATTTTCACCTATTACCGATATCAAATTCTTTATTAATTCATTTGAGTTTTGCTCTCTAAGATATATCGGCGGTGGCTTAGAAGATTTGATAACGTTTTGTGCTTCCGGGGATTGCTCATCCAGAATTGCAAAACGATTTTGTGAACTTGTTCTATCAGCTGTACCATCTTTTGAGACTTTTGAGACCGAAGCAACTGCTGAGGAGGTTGGGCTGCGACCCCGTTTAAGCACTGTTATGTACCTATCAATACCTACTTGTACTGGAGGCTTTTGAGCACTTTTTACCTGTGGAGCTGAGTTTTCCGTCATGCCTGAATTAGGGGTAATATTTTCATCACTTATTAAAATCGTTTTTGCCGCTGGGGCACCGCTTGCAGGTTTTATATTTTTTATTGTATTAAGATCAACCGTATTATTAGACACCGAAGGTGATAATGAGTTATCTATTATGCCTGATTGGTGGTTAATATTTACATCACTTATTAGAATTGTTTTTGCTGTTGAGGCAACGCTAGCAGGTTTTATATTTGTTATTGTATCAACCGTGTTATTAAATACAGACGGTGAAAGGGATCGCGTGCGAGTAATAGGTTTATCCGTTAGGTATTTGCTATCATCGATTCTTTTTTTTATTTCTGCATTTGTTTCTTTAACACTCACTGTGATATATGCATTTCTACTGTTTGCACTCATAAAAGTTTTTTTTTTTTTTTTTTTTTTTTTTTTCCTTTACAGTTTTGCTCTTCTTATTTGTTATTGTTTATCAACACCGAGAATAAAAAAATGTGTGTTTATGTATGTATGTACATACATGTATTTTTTTTTTTTTTCTTTACTTGTTTTTACTTTTTTTAATACTTTATTTGTTCAAAAAAAAAAAAAAAAATTTTCGGCAATAAAAGAATTTTTATAGATAGAAATGACATTGAGCAGGAAAATGTTTCTAATATCTTAAGAAGAGAAGTTACAAAAGGAAAAATTATATTCGGAGTTAAATGATCATGATTATTACAAAGTGCAACAACAGTTGACTAAAGAGTTTTCTGATAGGGATAAATACAAAATAGTTAAATGTTCCTACTTTGTTAAGGACATGGAAAATGAGAATGAACTATATAAACATATAGCTCTCTTTCATAAATATGAAAGCGGTCATTCCGGAATATTAGCTACTTATGAGAATATCAAACATAAAATATATAACCCAAATTTAAAAATGGCCATACATAAGATAATAAATAATTGCCATATTTGCTCATCGGCAAAGTATGACAGAAACCCTGTAAAGAAAAAGTTCCAAAGAACTGAAACACCAACAACCGTAAACGAAATAGTACATGTAGACACATATGTAAATAGTAAGCAGTCTTTTATGGTTTTCATAGACAAATTTTCAAAATATGCAGTCTGTTTCCACATGCCTGACAGAAATAGTACAACTATAGTACAAAAACTCAGGGAATTCTTAGCAATAAAAGGTAAAACGAAAAAATTTGTGTTTGACAATGAATTCAATTCGAACAATGTCAGAAATTTCTTAAATGAAGAAGGAATTGACTTCCATATAACAAAACCAAATAGTCATACCGGGAATGCTGATGCAGATCGGTTAAACAATACCATAACAGAGAAAATAAGAGCACTTAACCTAGAAGAACAGTTACCAATAGAAACACAAATAATAAAAGCTATTAATTTCTATAATAATAGTTATCACAGTACAATAAAATGTACCCCTTTCGATGTAGTTAATAATAAAATAAACTATGAAATAATTAAGAAAAGAATGGAGAAGTATAAGGATAAATTGGATGAGAAACGAAACCCAAATAGGGAAAATTATGTAGAGAATATAGAAGAAGGTTATATAAAAAACTACAAGGCTTTACGTCATAAAGAACAAATACCAAAAGCATTCCTTGAGAAACATTCATGAATCTAACATTAAAAGACCGTCCAAATTTGCGGAAAATAGGGATTTCTCTGACAACGGCGATATTGACTTTGAATATTTGTCTGAGCGTTTAAAAAATCTTAAGGGCCGCTTTTTGAAAAATACAAATGATAATGATTAGAGAATTTTGTTGTTTCTTTTGTCTTTTGTAGATCATCTTACTCTCGATGTTACTAATGTTTACAAGAAGTTCTGCATTCCTGCAGATCAATCAACTACCGGATAATAACGGTTATATCGACATAAAAGTTGATGATGTAGAGATAGTAAACACCACGAACACAATTGTCCATATTATAAATGTTGGCAAAATACTTGAGACTCTGAACCTTATAGAAACGAATATCAAAGCACTAGATGTAAGTAATAAGCAAGTAATCTTGAGTGAGATAGAAAGCATATACGAAAAAGTTCAGACTTTAATTCCTAGGGTAAAGAGGAATAGAAGAGACTTATTGAACGTTGTCGGCAAGGCACAGAAATGGTTGTTCGGGACTATGGACGACGAAGATAGAACCGACATTTTGGAGCATCTGTCAGCTACGGACGAAAATAACAGAAATTTAATAAAAACAGTAAATAGGCAAATAATTGTAAATGATTCATTTAATAAATCAATAAACAGTTTAAGGGATTCGATAGAAAAAGATAGAATAAACATTAAATCTGCATTTCAGGAGATTCGGAAAAGTAATAATGAAATTGTAAAAAGATTGTTATATTTAGACCAATTGTCAAAGTTGAAGGTTATTGAAGACAAAATATCGGGAAACTATCTAATAAATTTTAACAGTTGTAATCTCACAATTTTTAATCAGCCCTTGAAAAATAATAAAAATGTAATTTATGAAAAGTTTTTTTATCCACCGGACAAAATCGCTAACTTGACTCATAATGAAATAAAGTTTGAAAAAATTATGTTAGAACATACAAAAAATATTGACGAAATAAAAGAATTAAGATTTCATAACAAAATAGTATATGGACTTAACTCTACTGTTATAATATTAGTTATAATTATATCAATAATAATTTATACATTAAAAAGAAGAGAAAAAACCAATTTAAAATTAAATGAAACTAAAAATATTACGGTTCTAAATACCGAAGATATTATAAAGAAATATCGTGTTGATAATGTATCAAAATCAGGAGTTAAGGAGCATGCTGAGTTATAAATTAATTATATCTTAAGTTGTGGTATATTATGCAATTCAATATATTAACGTTAATACTTATTTTATTTTGAATATTGTCACTCAATGTAAGTAATGTTTTATAGTTGTGATACACTTGTATTTTCTGTATGCAGTATGAAATGTATGTATGCAAAACGAAAGTGCCTAATTTGATTTATGTTTTAATTTCACTCATAATTGTGGAATGTTCCTAAAGCACTTTAGCTTGAAGAATATTATTTGGATAAAATTACTAATTACCTTTTATAAGATCAAAATATGAATTTACAACAAACATATTAAGCAACAAATTACATACATTTTGATGATAGGAATTAAGAGATTTTTGTTCGTACTATATATATTAAGAAAAGGCAAAATTCGGGAGAATTTTAGCTAAAGGGTGGAGGAGTTACATCCTTCCCACAAAAACTATCATTACCGTCCATAAAATGTAGGGTGACAACAAAATATTAAATTACATTTCCATTCCCACATTTTATGGAGTGCAACGTAAGCAGTTTTGCGAACGTTGCATAGCTTAAAAATATTTTAAAATAAAGTTTAAGTGAGTCTTAAGATTGTTTTAAATAAATAAAGTTATCCCTCCGAAGAGCGGACAACTAGAAAAAACTAAATTGTTTTAATACATTTCTCGCGTGATACTTTTTTTTCCATGTGTGGTATGTAAAACTGCTGTTTAATTCTATGCATTGTTGCCTGAAGGGCAAAATGACCTCTTTCATGTGCATCTTTAATAATTTCAATTTCAATTAGCTTTGGTACAAAAAGTAAATCTTGCCCATCAACATTTTTATACAACAGGTTACCTTTATCCTTGAAATTTTCATATGGCGCTGTTTTTAAAATAGTAGCTATAGCTTTAATTGTTTCGTCTTGCTGCTGAAGTTTATGAAACCTTGCCGTGAAATCCGAGGAAATAATAAATACATTAACTGGGTTTCTGCTTAATGAATCGACGTGCTTCATCCTGTTAGCCGAACGATGTTCAACGGAATACGTGAAGTCTTGGATATACATTATCCATTGTGACACATCCCTAGGCAAGTCTTTTTTTGCTATTGTTTGCTTGAATGCTGTACAATCAGTTATTAGTTTGAAATGTATGCCTAGCAAATAATTTCTAAATTTTTTAAGTGAAAGATAAGCAGCTTTAACTTCTAAAATATAGCTATGAAGACGGCCCTCCTTCGCAGAAGCTTTTTTGCTCCAGTAAAATACTGGATGCAATTTATTTTCAAATTTCTGGAACAACGTCGCGCCAAAGCTTTCTTTAGATGCGTCTGTATGTAGCTCTGTTTCTGCTTCCCTATCATAAATGCGTAAAACCGGTTCTTTCACTAGCGCTTGCTTCAACAAATTAATGGCATTGATTTCTTTTTCAGCAATTTTAAACGTAGCATCTTTCCTTAACAAATCTGTGAGTGGATTAGCGATTTGTGAATAACCTTGAATGAATTTCCTGAAATATCCAGTCAATCCTAGAAATTATTGAATATCTCTTATACTTTTTGGAATTTTTCTACTGCTTTAGTTTTTACTGTACCGGGCCAGATCTTTCCATCTTTGATGAAGTGGCCTAAAAAGTCTATCTGTGTCTTCATAAATTTACATTTCACCCATTTAAATTTCAAATCGTAGTCAGCTGCCGTTGACAACACCAATTTAAGCTTATGCAGACATTCTTCTGACGATTTGCCGAATATTACAATATCATCGATGTAAAGCTCCATAACGTCAGAGTTTATTAAATCCTGATATATAAAGTTGACATACCTTACAAAATTTGCGGGTGAATTACAGAATCCAAAGGGCGCCTTATTAAATTCAAATAACCCTCTTTTGGTAACAAAAGCAGTAAATTTTTTGGCTTCTTCTGCCAATGGTACATGAGAAAATCCATTTTCTAGGTCCAACGTGACGAAAAATTTCGCGTTTTTTAGTTTTAACAGCACATCATCAATAATCGGAACCGGAAAAGCGTCTTTTAGGACCATAGCATTCAGCTGCCGAAAATCTATACATATTCTATAATCACCACATTTTTTCTTAACTACTACCACACGACTTGCCATGTCAGAGTAAGATTTTCAGATAATACCACTTTTAAGCCATTCATCGACTTGATTGTTAAGCGCAGTTTCTTCTTGATTTGGTAACCTGCTTGGCGACTGGCGAAAAGGATGCATATTCGGTCCTGGAATAATATTCATAACAACTGGACACTCTTTCTTTATTATTGACGGTTTATATGACTTTATCAAATCTTTGACGGCATTTTGATATTTTGTGTCTACATCGATTTCATAGGTTTCAACGTTATACACCGCAAATTCTTTATTGTCTGCTGTATTACACTTATATTGAAATTTGTACCCATTATTGTAGAAGAGCACAAAATCTTTGATAAAGTCAAAGCCAAGTAACACATCTACTTTTAGCGAACTATCTGGAACAATTAGGAACTCATGATATTTTTCTACCCCGTCGACATTAATTTTTCCTTGTACCACACCTAAAGGATTTGTTTTGTTACTACCAAATCCCGACAACATTGCTTTGCTAGGTAACAAGTCGTGATTTCTATACTTGCGATCAAAAATACTTTTTTTCATTATTGATACGTCCGCACCTGTATCAACTAAGCAATTTATGTCAACATCTTCAAATTTAATAACTTTATAACGACAGTCTTTAATTATTACATTAACATTTTTTGCATTGTCTTTTTTGTTTCAACAGTCTTTTGATATATGCCCGAAATTGTTACACTTAAAGCATTTTGGCTCATTTTTGCACTCACTTCTTTTATGTTCTTTTGAGCCGCAATTAAAACAACGATATTTACTAACTGTTATATTATTTGCAGGTTTATGTTTATTTTGTATGTCCGTCACACTATTTTGATTTGCATGTTCATAAATATCATACAATTCGCGCAATTCCTTAAATGTTTTAGCAGCATATAAATTTTGTTTAAATACACTTTTTGCGTTCAACCCGTCTACAATATATCTAATAGCGGCGCAGTCTTCGATTTTAGCTAATGCCGCAATTTTCTTCATGTTAAGCATGTATTCGTGAAAAGACTCTGACTGCTTCTTTTTGCGTTCCCTTAACATTTTATGCACTTCACCACTATCATAGTTTCTGTAAAATTCATTTGTTAATGTTGTTTTCAGAGTTTCGTAATCACTAACTGTTTCTGAGTCAAGAAAAAGTTTTGCAATGCCGGTTATCTTATTTCTTGCCTGTACATACTTTTGTTGACTATTCAACATATAGGCATCTGCATTATGCTCAAAATTTTCAAACCACTTCGCAACTGGTACGTTTTGGCCATCGAAATCACTTAAAATTTTCGAAAAGGTTTCTACTGAAATATTAACTTTGTTTTTGTCTTTATTGTCATTTTCTATTTTAACAGTAAGCTGTTTTATAAGATCAGTTAGTTCACTATTATTTGTAGCCATTGTTTTGTTTTGGTTTGCAAATTCGTAACTTTCACAATTTGAGTTGTTATTCTTTTCTTTTTCTTTATTTTCAAAATTCGTTTTTCCTATTTCTTCTATTCCAACATGATTCTGCGGCGAATCTGATTCACTTTTTTGCATTCTTTGATTTAAACTGAGAGAAGTTTTTTGCTTTTTATTTTCTAAGTTAAAAAAATTATTGTCGATTTCACAGATTTCTTTCTGTTCTAAATTTTGCTCTTTAACACTTTTTACTCTTGATCTTGTTTGATATATTCTTGTTTCTTTATTGCCGTTATTTTCACTCATTTAAACATTTTTTATACACAAGTTTTATTTGTCAAAGCAATATTTTATCACATCATATTCTATTATAGGTACATAAAAATTTTATATTACGGTGCTTTTTATTGCATAAAATCTTCCGATATTATTTTTTAACTGTATTTCGGCTTGATGTTGTTTTAATATTGTATGATCTTTAAGCGACTTGGTTTAAGTTTTTAAATTAGATTTAAACAACGATTTTCAAATAAATTACACAATTAGGCAAAGGCCCGGTTGAGCCCCCAAATGTAAAAAAATTAAACTTGGTGTCTTGATTTTTATAAAGTTTTATTGAGTATTATTAATTAATTATTCAATCATTTTTATATTCCGGGTGGTTTTAGGGATTTTAATTTTTATAAAAAAGTAAGGTTTAAGCTTAAAGTTTAAAGTAATTAAAAGAAAAATGGTTTTTAAACAACTTCTTTTAGTAATTAAAGGAAAATGGTTTTTAAACAACTTCTTTTAATAATTAAAATTAATGTTCTAGCAACTTTTTAAACACAAATTTTATTGGCAACTTTTTAACGTTTTTCTATTCAACTTAATAATTCGACTGTATTGTATGACAACTTTATTGCAACTGCAACTGAAAAAGTTTTTTCTTCTTCGCCTTTCAATTCGACATATGCAAGTCAACAACTGATGATAGCCGAGACAAACCAAAGTGTAGGATTTTAGCGCTTTTACATGTATGTAGTATGTAACTTTTTTTTTGTAAAGGGATCTGAATTGTTTTGCTTTTGCTTGTTCAAAAAACAAAACAAAAAATTTTACTCCTTCTCTTCTCGCTTCTCATAGAAGCGAATGTGGAAGGTGTGTATCTTATCTTTTATACCAAAGATCCAAGGCCTTCTATGAGGCATTCTTTAGCAGTTAGATAATAATAGTAATTGAATCAAAAAAATGTTTAAGAAGTCCTTTAAAAAGGCCTGAAGTTAGAAGGTCTTCTGAGTTTTCCCGCTGGGTTATTTCTGCTTTTTTTTTGTTCTTTTTGTTTGTTTGTCAAATCGAATTCTATTTCATTTCCATTTTGTTCTATGAAAATATAATATAAAAAAGAGTGTGATGAAAAACGAAAAATTACTGTTTTAACCGTTTTAAAATCGAGCACTCTTCTGTACTCGATTTAGTAAAAGAAAACACAAAATTGATATTGTTAAAATAATTAAGCGAAAATGTAAGTATTTTCATACATATGTATGTATGTGTATATTAAAAAATCTTGTAGCTTAAAATTAATAAATGTTAAAATGAAACCTTTAAGGGGAAAACACACAAATAATGCCCAAGAAGAATACACGGTGAGTTTTATGGAAAAACACCCACAACTGGCGAAGAACTTTTTTAAAGGTGATAGAGTCGAAGCGGAGAAGCTTTGGCAAACATTTGCGCAAGAGCTTAATAAGATTGGTCCACCACTAAAAGATTGTAACGGATGGAAAAAGGTACATACATACATACATATGTACAGATTCTATACAATTTTAAATTAAATTTACGTTTCCTTGCCTAGATATGGAGTGATAAAAAGCCTTCAATAAAAAAGAAAATTTCACAAAACAAAAAAGAGGCTCGTGCTACCGGTGGAGGACCACATAACCAATTATATATATCATGTTTAGAAGAAGCTATAGGAAAAATATGTGATCTTTATGATTGTGTCGATGGCATAGAAGGATGCTTTTCATATGGAGGGCAAAAATAAAACAGCACGTTATCCGAAATCGCCATCGATAATGATCGGATTGTATTGGGCCAGAAAATTAAGAATCCGATCAGCCGAGCGCTTCTAAAAAATCTTCTATAAGAAAACGACCAGATACATCCTCCCTTGAAGAAAGTCCTAAATGTTTTATGCACAGCGAAAAAAATAAAAATTCTGAACTAGAAAAAAGTTTAAAAACCAGTTCAGAAATGTTGAAAAATAATGAATCCAACTTGAAACGTGTTTATAAAGCGCTGGATAAAGTGGTTGATCGTTTAGATGCTCAAACTAAGGCTATTAATACCCAGACCGTTGAAATTTCCAAACAAGCTACTGAAATCCAACGCCATAATAAAGAAGTAGAAAAAATTTTATACGAAAAGAACAACCTCAAAAAGCAATGCTTAGAGATAAAAATGCAACAGTTGAAAAAATATAAATAGATTATGCACAAAATATTTGCTATTAACAACCAAATACATACATACATTTGTACGTACATATATGAATTTTAATAAAAAATTAAATTCTTTATTTCCTTTATTTTTAAAAATTAAATTTAAATGCATTTGTTTTATTTACCATAATAAGAATTCTGCTTGCATGAATATTTTCTACTTTTCTGGAGTTTATTTCGGCATCACCAGGCTCAGATTCTTCAAGAGGGGTACTCGTAATATCAAAATGGTGCTCTAATTTGTAAAAGTTACACATATTGTGTAGTGTGCAGCCTGTATTTATTATTTTTACAATTTTCTGTGGTTTGTACCATAAAGCGCCAGACAAAAAACGGAATCGGCTTTTAAGAACTCCGATTGTTCTTTCAATTATATTTCTAGCTGATGTGTGAGCTTTATTAAATTTGTGTTGAGCTGATTCTGCGCTTGGAAGCCTACATGGAACTAATACAAAAGGCTCTAATGCATATCCAGAGTCGGCTAAAAGCCATGACCGACGATCTCCATTTTCAAAATTACCAAGGTAAAAGTCTCGTGCCGCACTTAAATTCCAGATGAAAGAATCGTGACTGGAACCGCGTCGAGTTGCGTCAATCGCCATAATATTCATTTTGTGATCACATATCTAAAAAAATTAAATTATAATAAATGTATTCTTCTTTTTAAACTCTTTTTACTTACTATCATAGCATTAATACTATAATAACCTTTTCTATTATTATAGTATTAATAGTCCTGGTCCCCTGGTTTTATTATTCTAACGTGGGTTCCGTCAATACACCCAATTACGCCAGGAATTTTGAATTTTTCAAAGAAATGTTGTTTGGACTTTTGAACATCATCTGCACCAGCTGAAATTTTAATCCAATATTCGCATAACCTTCTTTCTAAAATAACTTCCATCTTGGAAAAGGATTTCGAAAATGTAGTTATGTGCATTGCTACAACAGAATCGTTCCCAACCGACCTTTGAAAGCTACTTTCGGCTAGGAATCTTAATGTGGCTGCTAACTCGATTATCAGGGAAATTGACTTGGATTCAACATCTGATTCAATTTTTTTTAATATCCAAGAAACCCCTTCCTTATTTAAAAAAAAATATTCTTTAAAACTAAAAAACTTTGGAAAAGAACAGGTCATGTTATTCAAGCTGCTTTGTTGGATTTGATGCAACCCTCAGCCTTTTTCGTTGAATATTTTCAACTTTATTTGAATAATTAATACTTAAAATTTATGCCGATAACAGAAATGCCATTTTTAGTGCTAATAAAATTCAAACGAATGCTAACTTTTTAAATCAGAAAGTTGTAGTTTGACAAAAAACGATTTAAAATGAAACAAAAAATGGAAAGTGAAACCGTTCGTTTTTCATCACATCTCATAGCAAAGCGTTCGCTTTAAATATTCGATTTTACTTAAAAACGAATCAATTTTTATCACATACCTGTATACCTTAAGAAACACTTATCTTTACTACTCTTAAAAGCAGAAAAAACGCTAATTTAAAAAAATTAATTAAAAATCTCCATCGATAAAAACTTCATTTGATTTAAATTTTAAAACATGGCCGTTTCTAATACAAAATCACATTTGGCAATTTTTTTCTTAACCAAAATCTTAAAAAATATCTGTTAGCTGTTTTGAAAGGTATTTTTTATTTTCGATAAAGTATAAAAAACTTTCGTTCATTCAAAACAAATAATGAGAAATCGTGGTGCAAAGTACACATTATTCGAAGTCGCATAATATATTTATATTTTAAAAAAAATATATTCATACGTATTATTATTTTAGAAAAAAGTATCCAAAATGAAAAAAATATTTACAACTCCACATTGAGAACAAAATTACCAATTTTGGTTACAAATAACCAAAAACGGCAGCTCCGGTTCTAATATCAATACTTAAATAAAGCAAATTGCAAAATGCGTCACATTTTACCGAAATTTTCCCAAAAATATTTTTTTTCAAGTTTCCCGAATATTTTTATTTAATAAAATGTCTTAAAAAACATTTTATACATTTAAAAAAGACTGTAACAAATGTACATACATATATAAATCAAAATAGAGTTCGTAGAAATCTGGGGTTTTTTAAATATTGGAATAAAGTGAAGTTTGTACATATAATCGGAATTAAAAAGTTTCAGCATTTCAGGTGTTAGATTAAAGTTGGGACACGTATTGTTCAATGAACACTTCACCCTTAAAACGCTTTTTTTTTATTTTTTCAAAAACGATTTTTGCTCAACCAACAACAAGCTGTAAAATATATCTAGTATTATTTAGTTATTTTTATGTACAGACAAGAAAATATAGAAACCCCCTAAATATAAATATATGCCCACCAAATTTTTCCTTAAGAATTTGTACCCCCTAAATTTGCCCCTAAATGAAATAAAATCCCCTAAATCTGGGGGGGAAACCCCCTAACCTGGACACTTTGACACGAACCCCCATTCTCGGCGAGCTACAGCCGAACACACCAGCGTACCAACGTCCATCGTGAAGCAAATAGTTTTGGAAAAATTTAAAATTCGTTTTTCCCAATGACAATTATTACAGCCTGTTGTTTCTATTACAGTATTTTTCGTTTAGCTGCATTTCGCTTAACTGCATTTGTTGCCTTTCTGCACAAAATACAAAGTATTGTGTATGATGGCTCAACTTAGTTAGAAAAAAAAATCGTGTACGTGCATTTTTCTTAAGTTCATATTGTGGATAACAGCATTAGATTTTTGGTCAACAACGTTTATTTTTAATACAAAATGTTATTTTAAAGTGCCTCATAAAAACAAAAAAAATCATGATTGCATCAATCGCTATTCTAAGATAAAATATGCAGACAATTTTATTTTGCTAATGTGGTAACACAAATCGCTGTTTTGATAATTCATTTGATCTGGCAGCTATTATTATGTGTGCTCCATAAAGTATATATATATTTTGGATCCTTGAGTAGTTTGAAGTCTGTCTGTCTGTCCGTCTGTTGAAAACACGCTCACTTTCGAAAAACTCATAAGATAAGAACAACATTGGTGTACAATTGCTTCTGGTTATCTTAAGCAGTTTTGGATTGAAATCCAGCAAAATCGATTGAGTAAGATAAGAGTTATGAATCCAAATATGGAACCGCCACCTGAAACAAGTGATAATTCTATTACAAAGACTTACATCAATCGTTCTATGAGACTACAAATCATAATGTTAAATTTCCATAATTTACTATAGGTCCCATATAAAGCCTACTCTAGGAAAACATTTTAGTACGCCTAAAACCGTAACAATAATAAAATTGTAATAACATTTTGTATGTCATACTTTTATAGGACTAGAAATCGCACTGTCAAATTTCGTGAAGATCGGTCCATAATTAATCATAGGGCCCATATAATGGGAAATTATTGAAATACGTCAAAACCCGTAGAAGTAAAGATGTTGTGGTAATATAGGGTCCCATTTAACGTCATATGGCCAGAAATAATACCATGAAAATTTGTTATAATCGGTCCATAATTTACCTTAAGTTTCATGTTAAGCGGGCTTCTGAAAACCACTTCAAAACTATAAAACGCTAAGAAAATTGCACTACTATATCAAAATTTGTTCTTATTTAGGGTTTTAATACTAGAAAACAATGATAAGAAATTTGTGATGATTTGTTCATAATTTATCATGGGTCCAATATAAATTTCCCTTGTTGAAAATTAAGTTTTATATGTATAGAAATAAAAGCATAAAGCTTTCTGATTGTCGGTAAATGATTTAACATTTGTAGGGCTAGTGTTAATGCTGACGTCCGTTTTTATAAAGATTAATTAATAATTTATAGTTCCCATATAGAGCCCACGCCTGAAATATTCTAACTGTCGGTGGAGGGTATCGAAGATTCGGCACAGTCGAATATAGCGCTCTAAATTGTTTTTTAATGAATTGGTTTTGTTTTAGATACATATATTTATATTAAATTTAAAAGTGTATTAAAAATATTTGTTGAAATTAATGATTAAAGGATATTGCATGCCTAAATCTATTTTTTAAAACAGAAAAAAACTTTTACATAAGATCACATTTATACAGGTATGTGAATTTACTTAGCAGAATTATTTATACTCTAATAAAATATGCTGCGTTGCAGAATATTTTGCATAACTGCACAAATTTTCTTGCAAATTTGAATGTGCAGCTAAACGAAAAATACAGTATTGTATTTTTTGTCATTTGCAAAATAAAATGACAACAAGAAAATAACTTTGTTGAAAATAGTTTTGCAAAATAGTAAACACGTGATAACAAATAGTAAACATTTCTAAAATTTTTAAAAAATATAAAAATGAAACTATTTTTGTAAGTGTTGATATTTTATAAGATTTTAAATATAGAAACTTTCATCTCAACAACAAGTTTCTTAATACACAGCAAAAATAAAACGTATGCAGCACAAAGAGCTACTTTTAAAAAAAGTTTTAGAAAAGTGGCGTATGTGCACAAAACAATTAGTCAATTCACAAGGTATCCTAACATGTCATATTGTCAAAATGTCCTAATATTTCACAATGGTTTAAAAATATTGTTGTACGGCTCAGCCGCTCAGCGCTGGACTTTTCTGATTAATTACGACAGCACAATAAACACAGCAAGCAACGTTCTATTTATTTAAGACACTTTTTGTTAACAAACCAACAACAATATTTTTAAACCATTGTGAAATATTAGGACATTTTGACAATATGACATGTTAGGATACCTTGTGAATTGACTAAATATTTTTCATTTTAATAGGGTATATTTTAAGAAATCTTCATGTAAATCTTTTTTGTTGTTTTTCTCCACTCCGACGTTTTTGGGTATGCGGCAAACCAATAATGAGCTCCCGATGTATTAACAGGTTTATTTGTTCTTCTTTGTACACTTCAGGCTCTGTTTTAGCATTAAGGTTTGCTTCGATGCCAAAATACTGAAAGCTTCCAAAAGTACTGTCAGAAATTTTCACTATTTTTCCTAGTTTATATAAAAATTAAAATGTGCTTACCGATTTCTGACTTATGTTCTTTTTTTTTAAAATCTATATTTTGGGAACATTTACTTAACAAAAAAATATATTAGGAAGCTCTTAAATTGTGGTTTTCACAGTGTTTAGCCAACGAAAATATAGCAAGGTAAGAGTGAAGTTTATTTCAGCGCTGTGAAGTCGTCAAAAAGTAGTTCTAACTCCGACTCTGATTTCAACCGCTGAAATTTTTTAAGTCCGACCCCAACTCCGACTCCTGCTTTGATGCTAAATGTAGACTGGTCGTTATTTGACATCAATTTCTTTTTTTAATGCAGTACCTTTTAAATGGTTAAATACAGCAAGAAACCGGTTCTGTAAAAATTTCAGTTTGATATTTTAATTCTAACACGTGCTGCATAAACATTTTGGAGTCGAAGTTCCGACTCTACAACTCTGACTCCTCCTAAATGAAGAATTTGATGCAATCACTAAACAGTGGCTTGTGTAGCAAAACAATACTAATTAAACCTAAAAATAGTTGATATAGAGCAAAATGCATGCTTAATATATCAGATACCATATAAAATTTTGCAAAACCGGTTTTGGATTCAGAATGGGGGTATTGAAATATAGCTCAATTTTTTTTTTAAATGGTCAGTAAATGTCATAATGAGCTGACGAATTTTGTTTTTTTAATTTTCCTATTACAATAAAGAAAAAAAGCAAGTTTGCTACATTTAAAAATATGTATATATTTAGCATTGATGGATTAACGGATTTTTGCAACCTTGCAGTATAAAAAATTCGCGATTAAAAAAAACATTCGAATGACCTCACTTTTAAAATACATACAAATAGAAAATGTTTTATTCTTTAATTGTTTGGTTCAGTAACAATCCTGTTATTCGAAAAAAAAAAAAAAATAATAACCACACATGCCTATGCATGTATAATTGTAAATTTTTAATTAAATTGCATTTTTATAATATTTCTTAAATAACTTGAAAAAATTAATTTAGAATAATAAAATTTAATAAAAAATTCATTAAATAAAAACCTGATTTTTTTTATTTTTTTCACACTTGTTAAATATTTGACCAAATACGCATAGTCACTACTTTTGTTAATAGCAACTTACACTTTTTTTCGTGACAAGCTGGGCACCTGGCACAGATTTAAATCATTTATGGCTTGTTTTGTTTGGAATTTCGTTTTTTATACGGATATTTTATTGAAAATTTTATTGCGGAATATCGGTTTTTTAAGTTTTTTCAATAAGCTAAAGCGTTTTTGAGTTACGCGAACATATGTTGTGCAAGCTCCTCCATTTTCGAAATAACCGTATATCTCGAAAACCAGAGCCAATCTTAAAAAACCGCGGGCACCACTGGATTCAGCGTACCCAAATTATGTTAAAGCGCCATGTGCCCGGCGTGTCTGTTTTTTCAACTATCATAGTGCAGTTAATGAGATTTAAAGTTACCCACGCACGAGGCAACATTTGTCGAAACATGGTAATGTTTTGACAAATGTTGCTACGTGTGTGGGGATGTTTCTGGTTGAAATTCTTGTTACCGTTTTGTTTCCAAACGCAATGTTTCATCGTGTGTGGCGATGTTGACTGTTTTTTTCTTTCTCATTTTGTTGAGAGCAGTTGTTGAGTGAGGTGCTTTTGTAACTCTCGGAGAAAAAATATGAAGAAATAAATCGGAAAATGGCAACAATTGCAAATTGTAATTGAATATAAAATTTTTCCAAATTTTTGGGACCTGAAATATGTTAGGTACACAAAGAAAATAAATACATATTTTTTATTATGGTTTGTAGTAATATATTCAAAAAACACGCAATACTGATGTTTCGTTTTTAGTGTAATCGTCTGTGGTAAAAACTGAAACATAAATAGTAACACGTGTTTTGACAAATGTTGCATCGTCTGTGGGTACCATAACATGGTCTTAACATCATAATAAATAATTATACTGCCAGACAAAGGAAAATACTGTTTATTGTAAGACGTAGTATCATCAACAAAATAAATATTGGAATTAAAGGAAATTATATATTGTTTTGCCTTTAGGTCCCGTTTTTTCGTCAAATATTTGACAAGTGTGGCCGTAATTTTACTCTAAGACCAACGATTTTTGCGATGAATACTGTACCGGTTAAACTCGGTGTGCACTTGACTAAATAGAAACACAGAGTGCTAAGACGCTATAGTACTCAACACTGGGGCTAAAATGCAACTCTCCGGGGATCAGCTGTAAGTTTTAACGAGAGTGGCATTGCCTGATGGACAGAAATAGCATTTTGATGAGAGATTTATATGGGAGACTACTACAAGAATAAGCCCTGTGTGGTGAAGTTGGCTGCAGTGGGTGATTTAGTAGCAAAGTACAGGGCGGATGTAGAATGGACACCAAATGAAGTGTATCCGGTCCTTTGTGATATGTACAGCTATGGGCACCACTACATTGAAAGCTTTGCATGTGTGGCATTGTATTGGTTTGTTTATGTTTGCATTTGTTGGTTTTATGTACATTTGTACGCTTTGTTTTTTTCTCATTTCATGACATGCGACGCACGTCTGCTTCGTTCGAAATGTTCTGCTAGACTAAGCACAATTTCTTTTCTCTCTTCGCTCATCAATTTTGTGTATGTACACATCGTTCGCTCTTTTTGAACTTTGATTTTGAATTTGCCCATAGCTGGATATGTACGCAAACGGCATAAAACGGTGAACAAATTGTAGTGGAAGAAATCCGCTAGCACAAGTGAAGGTAAAAGCGAACATAGCGGTGAGTGTAATTGAGGTGAGAAAAAGAAAATAAAATTATGTAATATTAGGTATTAATTTGTTGTACTTAAGGAATCGGATTTTTACCAACGAGGCGATACTACCAACAGCCTAGGCGGCACCAAACTGCCAGAAAGTGGGTCAGAAAACTCCAGGAACCCCAAATTTAGTCATCGATGTGGTAAGACACGCGACACCAATTCGGTCTTAAACCCAGCTCCCTGGCAGCGAACAAAGGGTACACATTAAAAATACACCAAAGCCCAGTGTTCATCACGTAAGATAAAAACCCTCTTCCTGTGGTAAAACAAACACAAGTGCTTGAAACAAAAAAAAAAAAACATAATTTTCATGGTGTATGAAAAAAATCGTAATTTTCATAGTGTAGAAAAAATCCCCCACCTCTGGTGGTAATAACAAACTACAGTGCTTTCAACAAAAGTTGGGGCGTCATGCTGACAATCACCACGAGCACACCCATCTAAAACAACGTTTAGTTCCTCGCCAGCACGCTCAATAAAAACCACCCCAACACTACGTATAATTTACCCGGCGGCAACGTCAAGACTTTGTAGCGGCCTCAACACCCGGTCGACTCCAGGTCAACAACGCATCAGGTTCAGGTCAGCAGACTCATCAAAATTACCCAGCATACACATTAAGGTTCCGGCTACCCATCATCTTGTGTCCACAACCACCACAAACTCTGGATTCCTACCGTGTCGTCTGGGCCGGTAGGTGAAGGTAAAAAGAAAAAAATATGTATATGTATATTGGAGCCGTGTTTAATCTTTTGTAAAATTCCGCTATTTATACAACCCAAAGGAAACCAGCTTCTTAAGTTAATACAGTAATTTTGCAATAAAAAAGGCTAACTATTTTGTGCGGAATAACTTCTGAATAAATTCAAGGTCGATAAAACGAAAGGAAAAGAAAATAAACCTCGGGATTAGGGAAAAAGAAAAGTAGAGTGTTGGCAAGGTATATTTATAACAGGTAGTCTCTGATTATTTTTTTATTTGCTTGTTTTGTGATAAGAACTGTCAAGTGTTGTATATGTTTTTTTCAACACGTGTTAAATTTCTAGCTTAAAAAGTAAACAAGTTTTTTTAATCAAAGTAAAAAGTGATCAGATTAAAAAGAAAATCAAAGTGATTTATAATAAATAACAATTTTGGGTAACGCCTTAAATATATAATTAGAAAAAAAAGACTAATTTAAAGAAAAAAAATTAGAAAGTGTAGTGTGTGCCAAAAAAAAAAACAAAAAAATGGAAATGGAACTTTTTCCGAAAAAAAAACACATTTATTTTAATATAAAGCTTATACTCAATTGTTTTTATGTTTGATGTTCATATAAATATTAATTACAAAACATTTTCTTTCAAAATTAACACAAATCACAAATTTTTCATACGAACTTAAAAAGTAAGTTTAATAAATGATAACAAACAAAATGAATCTATTTTCGTTTAATGGCGTTTTTTCTTGTTTCTTTTTCATTTGTCTTTTATCAACCCCTTTGCTGTTTGACAGTTCGTAGCGCATACCAACAATAAAAAGCCCTGTTGTTTGTTTTATTGTAGAATTGTTGTAATCTCGCGGCTACCTGCTATAAATATACCTTGAGTGTTGGTTTGATAATAAGTCAGGAACAAGTGTATTAACCAAAGTGAAAATAAGGAAATAGGGACTAATGCAAAGTACTAAAAAAGAATTAAATGTAAAATTATCAAAGAAATTAACCGAGTCAAAAGAAAAAATAAGAAGATTAGAAATTAAACATTGAAATATCATTCGCTGTTAAAGAATTATTAATAGCAAAATTGCGCTAATGATTGTGTTTTCTAATGAACTATTAGCAGATAGGGAGTAGAATCAAATAAACTGCATAATTATTTTCAGATCTTAATAAATGATCATCGGATTAGTTAATAATAACTGGGTTTTTACCCACAAGTAAATCAAAATAATAAGGAACCAGGCTCGGAAGCCGTTAAATATTTATTTGAAGTTTAGTGAATCATTGGCAAATAAGCTAGCAAAAGAAGAAGAGGAAAATTAAGTACAAATTTAAAAATTAATAACAAGAAGAAAAAACCAAAATTAAATATGGTAAAAAAAGAGAAAAAAAAAACAAAAATCTGAAATAAAATACCGAATAATAACGTCATAGGTCTTAAGTCAGGAAACGGGAACTTAATTTAGTAAGCTTAACGGATGCGTAATCCTATGTAATCGGTTTGTGCTGTAAGAGACTTGTACTTAAATAAATTGAATTTGTAAATGAAGGCAACGATTTTATAAAAATTGATTAATTTATAAAAGGGGGTAAGAGGTAATTGTGTGGTGGTGAAATTAGGTAAGTGGGGCTTGAATTTCGCAAAAACCGGTTCAACTTTTCTGGTCATCCTCGTGTCTGTATTGCAAAGAACCTTCATCCATGCCGCGAGCTATAACCGAGCGTTAATCAACAAGTAGCCAGTGTGCAATACAGGAACTAGTCCGAGTGGAACGGTTGAGGTTGGGAATGATAAGATGGGCGGTTACACAATTTTTTTTTCAGTTCAAATATCGGGGTGGAATCACGACATTTAAAATGCACTAAATGACGAAATAGTAGTCCATGTAAAATAAATGGTAGGCGGGATTGGATAGTATTTTAAATACAAGTTTGTATTTTGTATTTTAAATACATTCCCAAAATATATTTTGCATTTTAAATACTTGTCGCTCAAGTATCTTGTATTTGAAATACTTATGGTCTCAAAATACATTTGCACAAAATACATTTACATACTATTACTAAGGGGTTTCACGATGGATAGTGCCACGTGTCCACACAATAAAAATGTGTGCAAAAATGAACACATTTGCACAACACAACAACAAAATGTACGTATATCCAATTTTATTTATTTTATTTCGTTTGCACTAAAAAAACCATGAGCAAAAATAGTAGGCCATATTTGCTCAGTTGCAAGCAAATGTAAACAATAGCATTTGACATATCGAGCCATAACCGCAAAAAAAATCTAGCGCCAATTTTTATGAAATATAATAAAAAAAACCTTCTGTAAAATTGTGTTTATGCCGCTTGAGCTTTTTTTGCTGTTATGCCTCGATATATAGCGCCAGTTGTTTGTTGAGGAAACTTATTTTTTTTTTTTTTTAGTATTTATTTATTGAATCTTCATTTATTAAATATGAACTAACAATAATTAATCAAATCTTATCCTAATATTTACTTTATGTCCTGCCAGTGCTAGACAAAAAAGATTTAGTCATCACGGTTTCTGTTCACATGTTTAGGTCAATTCTGTCTGTCGCGCTCGTTGAAGATATACGTGTTTTCTAAGCTCGGCATACGGTTTATTTTTTTTTGAACAAATAAAGTATTAAAAAAAGTAAATACAAGTAAATAAAAAAAAAAAAAAAAAAATACATGTATGTACATACATACATAAACACACATTTTTTTTATTCTCGGTGTTGATAAACAATAACAAATAAGAAGAGCAAAACTGTAAACAGTAAAAGAAAAAAAAAAACTTTTATGAGTGCAAACAGTAGAAATGCACATGAAACAAAGAAAATAAGATAGTGCACTAAAATTAAAAAAAACATTATTTTTCTGCGCATGTACGTCATAGTAGCAAATGAACACAAACATGATCACACAAACACGTGTATGTGCTATGCTGAATGTTTGTTTACATTTAATTCTCTTTACTACAGTTGCGTAAAAATGACGTCAAAATGAGAGTAAAAAGTTAACGGACCTGCGCAATGCACTATCTTGTTTTCTTTGTTTCATGAGAAATGCATATATCACAGTGAGTGTTAACGAAACAAATGCAGAAATAAAAAAAAGAATCGATGATAGCAAATACCTAACGGCTAAACCTATTACTCGCACGCGATCCCTTTCACCGTCGGTATTTAATAACACGATTGATACAATAACAAATATAAAACCTACTAGCGTTGCCTCAACAGCAAAAACAATTTTAATAAGTGATGTAAATATTAACCCCCCATCAGGCATAATAGATAACTCAGTTTCACCTTCGGTGTCTAATAATACGGTTGATCTTAATACAATAAAAAATATAAAACCTGCAAGCGGTGCCTCAGTGGCAGAATCGATTTTAACAAGTGATGAAAATATTACCCCTAAATCAGGCATGATTGAAAACTCAGCTCCACAAGTAAAAAGTGCTCAAAAGCCTCCAGTACAAGTAGGCATTGATAGGTACATAACAGTGCTTAAACGGGGTCGCAGCCCAACCTCCTCAGCAGTTGCTTAAGTCTCAAAAGATGGTACAGCTGATAGAACAAGTTCACAAAATCGTTTTGCAATTCTGGATGAGGAATCCCCGGAAGCACAAAACGTTATCAAATCTTCTAAGCCACCGCCGATATATCTTAGAGAGCAAAACTCAAATGAATTAATAAAGAATTTGATATCGGTAATAGGTGAAAATTCTTTTTATGTAGCTGCAATAAAGCGGGGTAGTATTAATGAGACAAAAATACAAGTTAATCGTGAAGAAGATTTTCGTAAGGTAATAACTAAATTTGAAGCACTTAATAAGAATTTTTATACATATCAACTGAAGAGCAGTAAAGGTCTTCAGGTAGTGATTAAGGGCATTGACTCATGCGTGGACCCAGGTGAGATAAAAACGTTTTTAGAAAAGAAGGGCTTCAAAATAAAAACTGTAATAAACATTAAAAATAGAGAAAAAAATCCTCAGCCACTATTTCGAGTGGAGTTAGAACCCGGGGACATTAAGCTCAAAAAGAACGAAACGCATCCCATTTATAATCTTAAATATATCCTGTATAGAAAAATAACAATAGAGGAGCCGCACAAAAGGAATGGTCCCGTGCAATGTTTAAACTGCCAAGAATTTGGTCACACTAAGGCATATTGTCATTTAACCCCTGTTTGCGTCGTATGTGGAGAATTACATGGTACAGCTCTCTGCGATAAGTCTAAAAACGACCCCAATGTAAAAAAATGTAGCAACTGCGGTGGTAATCACACGGCCAACTATAGAGGATGCCCTGTATACTCTATCGTCAAGCGCTCGGTTGGACCGAAACCTAATCCCCCTCAAATGCAGGCAACAAATCAAGTTTACATTAATGACGTTCAGGTACCGCAGCCTAGTAATAACAGAACATCCTACGCTAACGTCCTAAAATCAAACCATATGCCAATGCAAGGTGAGTTGCCAAATAATGATGAAACTCCAGTTTCTAACTTAAGTCGTCTAGAGAAAACCATGGAAACATTAGTACAAACAGTAAATAACTTTACAAACACAATGGGTAATATGATGCAGGAAATGTTAAGAATGCAATCGATGTTATTGCAAGCTGTACTAAACAAGCCATGAACTGTTTAAAAATTTGCTTTTGGAACGCAAACGGCATCCGCCAACATAAAAATGAACTAGAATACTTCCTTAAAAATAAACAAATTGATGTTATGATGGTTTCTGAAACCCATCTGACCTCAAGAAACACGTTTCAAGTCAATGGTTATATATTATATGATACCAAGGACCCTCGAGGTAGAGCTTGTGGAGGTTCTGCCATTTTGATAAAAAAACCGAGTAAAACACTACCTAATGTGCGATCATCGTGAAGATTATCTCCAAGCAACGAGCATTTGCGTTGAGGAATTATCTCGAAACATAGTAATTTCATCATTATACTCCCCACCTAGATTTTCAATATCGGAAAGCCAATATAATAAATATTTCAAATCATTAGGACCCTGCTTCCTGGCTGCTGGCGATTATAACGCTAAACACACTTTCTGGGGGTCACGACTTATTACACCTAAGGGTCGTGTTTTGTTTAACACAATTTGTAAAATGGACCTAAATGTGGTCGCGAGCGGACAACCAACATATTGGCCTACTGATCAGCAAAAAGTTCCAGATGTCATAGATTTTGGCGTGGTTAATAACATCCCCATAGACACGATTCATGTGGAAGAGTCCCTAGAATTATCTTCAGATCACACACCTACAATTGTTACTATAATGAATCCAAATAGAATCGTATCTCCGTCTGGTTACTTATCGACATCAGCCTCACAAATAAATTGGTTAAAATATAAAAAATATCTGAGTGCCCATTGCACAGAAAATGTTCCGCTTAGCACATCGGAGAACGTGGATCTCGCTATTGTTAATTTTGACAGTTATCTCAAACTAGCTGTTCAACATTCCAGCATAACACTCAAAAAAACCAAAAACAAAATCATATATTCTACAGATGTCGAGCGTCTATTGACTGAAAAAAGGAGAGTTCGTAGAGAGTGGCAATTGCACAGATCCCCCCAACTTAAGACTTTATTAAAAGAGTGCACAAAAAGGCTGAGAAAGTTACTGCAGTCTCAGAAAACGGCTTCCCTGGAAAAATATCTCAAGGGACTTGATGCAACTCCACAATCAGATTACTCATTATGGCGTGCAGCTAGAAGCCTCAATAGACCAGTTATCTCTAAGCCACCATTGAGAAACTTGAATGGAAGTTGGGCAAGAAATTATATTGAAAAAGGAAATCTGTTTGCTAATCATCTGAAAAATGTATTTACCCATAATATATTTCACGATATAGCAGTCGATTTACCGTCTGTAAATGTTAGAGCAGCTATTCCCCTAAGATTCGAGTTTAGAGAAATCGAAAAGGCTATTTGTAATTTAAACACCAAGAAGGCATCCGGTATTGATAAGATCAGTAATAAAATGCTTTTGGAGCTACCAAGTACAGCAAAGACAATTATTCTTTTTATTTTTAATGCTATTTTACGACTTCAATACTACCCTCATAAATGGAAGGTTTCCTTAGTAACCATGATACCAAAGCCAGGAAAGGATCACACAAAAGTTGAGTCATACAGGCCTATTAGCTTATTATCTAATATTTCAAAGCTATTTGAGAAACTACTAGTGGCAAAATTAACGCCGATTTTAAATGAAAATAGATGTATTCCTAATCATCAATTTGGGTTTAGAAGAAAGCATAGCACAATTGAACAAACTCATCGAATAGTAAATGTAATAAGAAAAGCCTTTGAAGAAAAAAAATATTGCTCAGCACTCTTCATCGATGTGTCTCAAGCTTTTGATAAAGTCTGGCATGAAGGTTTACTACTGAAATTGCAGCAAAACTTGCCAGCAAACTTACACAAGCTGTTAGAAAGCTACTTAGTCGGTCGTCAATTTATTATTAAAGAAGGCGATTTTTTAAGTTCTCCTCAGCCAGTTAACGCTGGAGTCCCACAAGGCAGCATCCTGGGCCCTCTATTGTACTTAATTTATACTTCGGACATGCCAACAAACAGCTACACACAAACCTCAACATTTGCGGATGACACAGCTTTCCTAAGCGTACATGAAAACTGTCAAGAAGCATCTCGTTACTTACAGGATCACATATTTGAACTGGAAAGGTGGTTAAAACAATGGAGGATAAAGATCAATGAGCAAAAATGCGCACATATAACATTCACATTGCGTCGGGAAACATGCCCCCCTATTAAAATCAATAATCAAATAATACCCCAACACTCGCATGTAAAATACCTCGGTATACATCTAGATCGGCGTTTAACGTGGAAATGGCACATAGAAGCAAAATTAACTCAAATGAATCTAAAAGCAATTCAAATTAATTGGCTCATTGGAAGAAATTCTGTTCTTAGTCTCGATTGCAAACTTCTACTTTACAACTCTATCTTAAAGCCAATTTGGTGCTACGGTATTCAGTTATGGGGCACTGCCTCGGCTTCTAATATCGAAAAAATTCAAAGGCGCCAAAATAAACTTCTTCGAATAATAACAGCCGCTCCCTGGTATGTCAAAAACTCAAATATCCACAAGGATCTCAATGTGCCATTGGTAAAAAGTATGATAACGAAATATGCAGTAAAATATTTAAAAAGGCTGGAACTGCACCCAAATCCCTTAGCTCGAAATATTTTAAATTATGGCGGCCACACTCGATTAAGGAGAAGAGACACTGCAGCACTCACCCAATCAGATGAGCGATAAACACCTACATATGTGAACAGAAACCGTGATGACTAAATCTTTTTGTCTGGCACTGGCAGGACATTAAGTAAATATTAGGATAAGATATGATTAATTATTGTTAGTTCATATTTAATATATGAAGATTCAATAAATAAATACTGCAAAAAAAAAAAAAAACATGTTTAGGTGCTTATCGCTCATCTGATTGGGTGAGTGCTGCAGTGTCTCTTCTCCTTAATCGAGTGTGGCCGCCATAATTTAAAATATTTCGAGCTAAGGGATTTGGGTGCAGTTCCAGCCTTTTTAAATATTTTACTGCATATTTCGTTATCATAGTTTTTACCAATGGCACATTGAGATCCTTGTGGATATTTGAGTTTTTGACATACCAGGGAGCGGCTGTTATTATTCGAAGAAGTTTATTTTGGCGCCTTTGAATTTTTTCGATATTAGAAGCCGAGGCAGTGCCCCATAACTGAATACCGTAGCACCAAATTGGCTTTAAGATAGAGTTGTAAAGTAGAAGTTTGCAATCGAGACTAAGAACAGAATTTCTTCCAATGAGCCAATTAATTTGAATTGCTTTTACATTCATTTGAGTTAATTTTGCTTCTATGTGCCATTTCCACGTTAAACGCCGATCTAGATGTATACCGAGGTATTTTACATGCGAGTGTTGGGGTATTATTTGATTATTGATTTTAATAGGGGGGCATGTTTCCCGACGCAATGTGAATGTTATATGTGCGCATTTTTGCTCATTGATCTTTATCCTCCATTGTTTTAACCACCTTTCCAGTTCAAATATGTGATCCTGTAAGTAACGAGATGCTTCTTGACAGTTTTCATGTACGCTTAGGAAAGCTGTGTCATCCGCAAATGTTGAGGTTTGTGTGTAGCTGTTTGTTGGCATGTCCGAAGTATAAATTAAGTACAATAGAGGGCCCAGGATGCTGCCTTGTGGGACTCCAGCGTTAACTGGCTGAGGAGAACTTAAAAAATCGCCTTCTTTAATAATAAATTGACGACCGACTAAGTAGCTTTCTAACAGCTTGTGTATGTTTGCTGGCAAGTTTTGCTGCAATTTCAGTAGTAAACCTTCATGCCAGACTTTATCAAAAGGTTGAGACACATCGATGAAGAGTGCTGAGCAATATTTTTTTTCTTCAAAGGCTTTTCTTATTACATTTACTATTCGATGAGTTTGTTCAATTGTGCTATGCTTTCTTCTAAACCCAAATTGATGATTAGGAATACATCTATTTTCATTTAAAATCGGCGTTAATTTTGCCACTAGTAGTTTCTCAAATAGCTTTGAAATATTAGATAATAAGCTAATAGGCCTGTATGACTCAACTTTTGTGTGATCCTTTCCTGGCTTTGGTATCATGGTTAGTAAGGAAACCTTCCATTTATGAGGGTAGTATTGAAGTCGTAAAATAGCATTAAAAATAAAAAGAATAATTGTCTTTGCTGTACTTGGTAGCTCCAAAAGCATTTTATTACTGATCTTATCAATACCGGATGCCTTCTTGGTGTTTAAATTACAAATAGCCTTTTCGATTTCTCTAAACTCGAATCTTAGGGGAATAGCTGCTCTAACATTTACAGACGGTAAATCGACTGCTATATCGTGAAATATATTATGGGTAAATACATTTTTCAGATGATTAGCAAACAGATTTCCTTTTTCAATATAATTTCTTGCCCAACTTCCATTCAAGTTTCTGAATGGTGGCTTAGAGATAACTGGTCTATTGAGGCTTCTAGCTGCACGCCATAATGAGTAATCTGATTGTGGAGTTGCATCAAGTCCCTTGAGATATTTTTCCAGGGAAGCCGTTTTCTGAGACTGCAGTAACTTTCTCAGCCTTTTTGTGCACTCTTTTAATAAAGTCTTAAGTTGGGGGGATCTGTGCAATTGCCACTCTCTACGAACTCTCCTTTTTTCAGTCAATAGACGCTCGACATCTGTAGAATATATGATTTTGTTTTTGGTTTTTTTGAGTGTTATGCTGAAATGTTGAACAGCTAGTTTGAGATAACTGTCAAAATTAGCAATAGCGAGATCTACGTTCTCCGGTGTACTAAGCGGAATATTTTCTGTGCAATGGGCACTAAGATATTTTTTATATTTTAACCAATTTATTTGTGTGGCTGACGTCGCTAAGTAACCAGACGTAGATACAATTATTTTTGGGTTCATTAAAGTAACAATTGTAGGTGTGTGATCGGAAGATAGTTCTAAGGAAGCTTCAACATGAATCGTTTCTGCGGGGATGTTATTAACCACGCCAAAATCGATGACATCTGGAATTTTTTGCTGATCAGTAGGCCAATAAGTTGGTTGTCCTCTCGCGACCACATTTAAATCCATTTTAGAGATTGTATTGTACAAAACACGACCCTTTGGTGTTATGAGCCGTGACCCCAGCGCCAGCGGCTAGGAAACAGGGTCCTAATGATTTATAATATTTATAATATTGGCTTTCTGATATTGAAAATCTAGGTGGAAAGTATAAAGATGAAAGTACTAAGTTTCGATTTAACTCTTCAATGATCACACATAAAGTAGTGTTTAGTTCGGGCTTTTATCAAAATAGCAGAAACTCCACAAGCTCTATCTCGAAGGCCCTTGGTATCATATAATATATAACCATTGATTTTAAACGTATTTATTGAGGTCAAATGAGTTTCAATCTGTTTACTCTTAAGAAAGTATTCTAGCTCATTTTTATGTTGGCGAATGCCGTTTGCGATCCAAAATCAAATTTTTAAACAATTCATGGCTTGTTAAGTACAGCATGCAATAACATCGATTGCATTCTTAACATTTCCTGCATCATATTACCCATTGTGTTCGTAAAGATAGTTACTGTTTGCACTAGTGTTTCCATGGTTTATTCTAGACTACTTAAATTAGAAACTGGAGTCTCATCATTATTTGGCAAATCACCTTCCATTGGCATATGGTTTGTTTTTAGGACGTTGGCGTAGGATGTTCTGTTGTTTCTAGGCTGCGGTACCTGAATGTCATTAGTTTTAACTTGATTTGTTACCTGCATTTGAGGGGGATTAGGTTCTGGTCCAACCGAGCGCTTGACGATAGAGTATACAGGGCATCCTCTATAGTTGGCAGTGTGATTACCACCACAGTTGCTGCATTTTTTATATTGGGGTCGTTTTTAGACTTATCGCAGAGAGCTGTACCATGCAATTCTCCACATATAACGCAAACAGGGGTTAAATGGCAGTATACCTTAGTGTGACTAAATTTTTGGCAGTTTAAACATTGCACAGGACCATTCCTTTTGTGCGGCTCCTCTATCATTTTTTTTCCTATACAGGATATATGTATTTCAGACTGTAGATGGGATGAGTTTCGTTTTTTTAAGCTTAACGTCGCCGGATTCTAACTACACCCGAAATAATGGCTGGGGATTTTTTTTCTCTATTTTTAATGTTTATTACATTTTTTATTTTTAAGCCCTTCTCTTCTAAAAACGTTTTTATCTTACCTGGGTCTACGCATGAGTCAATGCCCTTTATCACTACCTGAAGACCTTTACTGCTCTTCAGTTGGAATGTATAAAAGTTTTTATTTAAGGCTAGATTACACTATCTCACAAGCCTTACGTATTCCATAATACTTTGTGAGATAGAAATCAAATGAGTTTTGTTTCGACTGTCAAAAAATCGAATGTAACTTTACAGTTTGTAGTCACACTATCACACATGAACATGCTTTTGTTAAAATGCAACCCTGATCCAATGAAAAGTATTAGCTTTTAGAAAATTTTCAAAAAAACAATGAAGTCGTATGGGATGTCAAATTTATTTTCGGAACACTTCCATTTTCATGACACATTGCATTCACACTTTTACATATTACTTGAGTTTTTGACATGTATTAATACAAAGTATAATAGTGTAAACTAGCCTTTAGTGCTTCAAATTTAGTTATTACTTTAGGAAAATCATCTTCACGCTGGCCTGTATTTTCGTTTCATTTATGCTTCCACGCTTTATTGCGGCTACATAAAAAGAATTTCACCTATTACCGAGATCAAATTATTTATTAATTCACTTGAGTTTTGCTCTCTAAGATAAATCGGGGGTGGCTTAGAAGATTTGATAACGGTTTGTGCTTCCGAGGATTCCTCGTCCAAAATTGCAAAACGATTTTGTGAATTAATTCTATCAGCTGTACCCTCTTTTAAAACTTTTGGGACCAAAGCAACCGCAGAAGAGGTTAGGCTGCGACCCCGTTTAAGCACTGTTATGTACCTATCAATACCAACTTGCACTTGAGGCTTTTGACCACTTTTTACCTGTGATACTGAGTTTTCCATTATGCCTGATTTCATCACTTATTAAAATTGTTTTTGCCGCTGAGGCGACACTTTCAGGTTTTATATTTTTTATAGTATTGAAATCAACTGTATTATTAAACACAGAAGGTGATACCGAGTTTTCTATTATACCTGATTTGGGATTTATATTTTTATCAATTATTAAAATTGTTTTTGCCGCTGAGGCATCGCTTGCAGGTTTAATATTTTTTCAAATTAAAATTCATATTTTATTGATAAATGTAACATGGTAAATACACAATAATTTTAATATTAAATGTAAGTTAAGAGTTTAGTCTATTTTCTATGACTTTTCTACTTAATTATGTTGTGTATCTGTACAATGTGATAAATTTCTTAAAAAATTAATTTAATAAGTTAAGGAAAAATTTTACAAAAACCTTATAGAAATATAAAAAAAAAGTTTTATAAAAACGGGAAAAGTTTATAGTTAAAAATACTCGGTTTAAGAACATAAAGAACTGATGTGATCATACGAGGAGCCGGCACATCTATTAAAAAATGTTTCTGCTATAACAGATATCTTATCCTTGACTAGCGGGATATTAGAAAGTGAATGAAGACGCGATGTTGAAAAAAGGTGGTTAATTATAAATAGTTTTTAGAAGTTCATTTTGGCTAACTTCCAACCTTTTCAGATAACATGTTCAGATGGCAATGATTGCAGGTTTTATATTTGTAAGTGTATCTATGGTATTATTAAATACAGAGGGTGAGAGGGATCGCGTGCGAGTAATAGGTTTAGCCGTTAGGTATTTGCTATCATCGATTCTTTTTTTATTTCTGCATTTGTTTCGTTAACACTCACTGAGATATATAAGTTTCTATCATTGTTTTTACATTATTTGCACTCATAAGCGTTTTTTTTACTTTTCTGTTTACAGTTGTCCTCTTCTTATTATTTATTGTTTATCAACACCGAGTCTAAAAACAAAAAATTTTTTTGCTCAAAATGTGTATGTTTATGTATGTATGTATGTACATACATACTATAGTTTTTTTCTTTTTCTTATATTTTCTTTTTTTTAATTTATTATAAAAAATAAACCGTATGCCGAGCTAAGAGAACACGTCTATCTTCAATGAGCGCGACCGACGTTATCAAGGATAATTATAAATTGAAATTTTTCGTGGGTTTTAATATAAAATAGAGAATTTAATTTAAATAAAAAAAAAAATGTAATTTCATATGCACATTACATTAACGATTTGTTGTACAACATAAATGCAATGAAAAAGAATCAATAATTTGTTTGCTATACATAAAAATTCAAAAAAGGAGAACTATGACAAATTTTTAAATTGTAGCAAACGAGTCACGGTAGTACCACGGTACCTTAGAGGGTCAAAATGTAAACAAGCAAGTTAGAGTGCTTTATTCGGCTGTGCCGAATCTTTGATACCCTCCACCGAAAGGAGTGGGCTCCATATGATCTGCATTAATATTTGTTGCGGTTAAGACCTATATTAAATTATTGACCGACAATAAAAAAGTATTATGCGTTTCTTGTAAGAACTTTGAACTGGCTTGAGTAAAATATCATGATTTGTAACAGTTTTAGCCGAACCAAAATGATTTTTAGGAGGGTAATTTGTATTGGACCTATGGTAAATTAAGGACCAATAATCCCAAAATTCTGAAGACTGATTTCTGGTATTACAAAAAATAAATTAGAAAAAATTTCAATACAACAGTGTAAAAAGCGAATTTCACAAGATTGCATGATATTTTTTCTGGCGATATGCAATTTTACTGCCATATTTATATCTGTTATGGTTTTAGGTGAATTTAATTATTTTCTCAAATTGGGCTTTATTTGGTTTTAGGCGCAATTAACTGTTTCCGAGGCGTAGGGTAAATTATGGACCGACCTTCACGAAATTCGGCAGTGTGATTTCCCGTCCTATAAAACTGTGACGTACCGAATTTTATTATGAAAGCATTATTTATTACGAGCTTAGGCGTACTAAACTATTTTCCGGGAGTAGGGTTTATATGGGGCCAAGTGTAAATTATGGACGATCTTAAAAAAATTTTACAGTGTGTTTTCTGATTCCTATAAACCTGTGACGTACCGAATTTTAGTATGATAGCGTTATTGATTACGGTGTTAGGCGTTCTAAACTTTTTTCCGGTAGTAAAGCTTATATGGGGTCTAGGGTTAATTATGGACCGATCTTCACGAAACTTAGCAGTATGATTTCTATTCTAACAAAACTGTACCGTACCAAATTTAATTGTGATAGCATTATTTATTACGGTTTTAGGCGTACTAAGCTGCTTTCCGGGAGTGGAGTTTATATGGGGCCTAGTGTAAATTATAGACTGATCTTCAAAAAATTCTACAGTGTGATTTCTGGTTCTTAAAAAACTGTGACGTACCAAATTTTAGTATGATAGCGTTAGTTATTACGGTTTTAGGCGTACTAAGCTGTTTTCCGCGAGTAGGACTTATAGAGGGCCTATGGTCAATTATGGACCGATCTTCACGAAATTTAACGGCATGATTTGCAGTCGTAGAAAGCGAATTTTTTAGGCTGGTGGTTCCACATTTTGATTCATGGTTCTGATCGTACTAAACCGATGTAGCTGGATTTCAATCCCAAATTACAAGCAATTTGAGACCAAGTTTGTTCTTTTCTTTTGCGTTTTTCGAAAGTAAGCGTGTTTTCAGGACGGACATGGCTAAATCGACTTAGAATTACTCAATGAGCCAGAATATATATATTCTTTATGGGGTCTTAGATGTATAATAAAAATTGTTTCACACGGAATGACAAACTAAGTATATCCTCATTCACCCCTAGTGGTGGTTGAGGGTGTGAAAAGTACAATTGTACCAACCATGGTGAAATCACTACAAGGTGGCAGAACTACGGCATCTGGCTATTGTTTGCTTAAACCATAAGAACCCAAATATGTCATTTTTTTTGCTTGTTTCCTTTTTTTGAAATATGTATATTTTAATGCGTTACAAACATAATTTTTGTCGTTGAAAATTTAAATAAAAATATTAATTGTTTAAAACAAGTGCGATGTGATTAGAGATGAGCGATATTTCTGTACCTGTGATTTAATCACTGTTACTGAAAAATCACGAATCACAGTTGTGACCAAATTTGTCAAGTAACAGGTACTTGCTTCGTCGTTCTTTTTGTTACATACAAAAATTTATGATATTTCACTGTTTGTGTGGGTAATAGCGTTTTTTGAATGCAATGGTAGCACAGTTGTGCTTTCAACGCCACCTGATAAATGAATTCGCCTTGTATGTATGTATATGCAAGTAAACAGCTTTGAAAGCTCTTACGATTTGTTGTTAATGTTATTTTGTACAGTACCTACAAAAGCTCATGCGAAAGCACGCGCATTGTACATATAGCTTGGACGAACGCACTTGCTATAAAAGAACTAAAAACTCAAAAACCGTGATCACTATCACAGTTTTAAGGAGCAGTGATTTTTAAATCACATTCACTTATCACGATGTTCTTTTAAAATCACGGGATCGCTCATCTCTAGTTGTGATGTAATACATCTTTTGTTTTAAAAAGAAAGAAAAAACCCAGTTTTGTGTTGTGTTAACTTTTGTTCTCAAAGAGAAATAAAAAGTTTTTGTTTTGTACGAAATTTTGTTTCCAAAAGAAATAATCATTTTTTCTGTTAATTGTTAAAAAATGTGTTTTTGTTTGTTATGTCTTTAAACCTCCAAAGGGCATTGCAATGAAACAAAACTGGAGTAAGGTATGCATGAAGGAATTTATTTCTTCTTCAAGAATATGCATTGAGCACTTTTGCAAGACCGATGTCGTAGCTGTGGGACAGCTTACCCGTTTGTTGCCAAAAGCTATTCCAATAGTGCCTCAGTTGCAAAAAAATTATAAGATGTGTAATAACATAGATCCACCTTGCCCAATGAAAAGTGATTGTATGCCATCGACGACTAATTTACAGGGCCTAACACTCCTTTCAGTTAAAGAACTAACGTGTACTGCTGCTTCAAAGGTTTCAGGACAAAAATGTAAAGATAAAGAGTATCAAACTGAGTAAGTTACAATTGATAATCACCCCTATCATGAATAACAAGTGAAATTTTTGTTCACGTGAAATTTTCATTGCACCCGAACAGAAAATTGGTATAGGCAATTTCACGTGAAAATTTTTTTTCACAATTTGAACAGCTGTTCAAAGTTTAGTGTGTTATCAGTGCATTTTGAGTGGACATACATACATATGTAAATAAAAAGAAAATTGATTTTGGTTAAGAACAATAATAAAAAAACAACACACATATAAAAAATAAAATGTTTAGAATCGGTTCAATACTTTTGCTGCAAGAAGATACAAATAATGACACACGAATTGTTCGTAGAGAGCTGCGAGACGCATCTAACCCTTTGGAATTACCCATCACATTGTAAGTAATTTTTATAAATATTAAAATGTACTTTCTTAACTTTTATTGTTTATTAGATTTATCCAGCATTACAGAGTTAAAAAAAAAACATCCTTTTTGTACATTTTAAATGTGCTCACTACCGCTCTGCCGGCTACACAAAAATCATTTGGAATTCCACCAAACATTTTCGAAAGTCCGCCACCACGTCCTTTGAAATCTTCACAAATCCACAGGCAATGGATATGTTATCTTGCATCTTGTTGAGAAGAATGTCACTTTGAAACTTATTCACAGATTTTGTCCTAAAATAACTTTTTGTCAACCTTAAATTTCTTATTAGATAAAAAATACTCACATGAGGTCTGTCTGCGTACACATATTTTGCATAATTTTGTACAAAATGTCGCAAAATCTTGCAAAATGTTGTCTGCGTACTCCAAATCTCTTACAGCGTGAGAGCCAAAAAGAGAATTTTTTGACAGTTGAAAGTTAGAGAACTTGCAAAATGTTACTGGAGAAATTTCCTCTGGTAAGATTTTGCAACTAGTTTGAACAGCTGTTTTTATATACTGTTTGAATGAAAGAGTTTACGTGTGCCAAGATAGCGTCGACGAAATAGCGTCGAATGTGGGAATTTAAAAACCGGGAAACCAAAATATCCAAATAATGGGGATTTACAGTATATGAACAAAAAGTTAGCGTCGAATTTAGGAATTTAAAAAGGGGAATTAAAAATATTTTTATATTTTAATAAAAATACTATTTTTATATTTTAATAAAAATATTAAAAATATTTACCACAGGGTTTTGCACGGTATAAACTGTACATTTTCTGAAAGTAAATAGTTTTCTGGACAAAATGAGCGATGCGTGCAAAAAATATATAGTTTATACCGTGCAAAAGCCTGTGGTTCATTGCATAAATCAGTAAAGATTTTTACTGACCATTTTGGATAAACCCAGATTTCTCGGAAACTGTCCGAACGATTTATTGCACGCATCGCTCATTTTGTCCAGAAAACTATTTACTTTCAGAAAATATATAGTTTATACCCTGCAAAAGCCTGTGGTAAATATTTTTTGTATTTTTATTAAAAATATAAATATATTTGGGCTTAAATCTAGTTTACCGACGCAGCTCCAAATAAAAAAAAAATTAGCTAGGGTGATAGAAAATGGAAAAATAAGAAAGTTGGCGCAAACGCTTAGTTTTGGAGTTATGGGCGTTTTAAGTTTTTATATAAATATGTAATTTTGCAGTACATTTCCAAATGTATATGGCTAATATTGGTATCATTGCAAAGCGTTTCACTAGATCTTTCTGGACATACAGAATTTATTTTAATATTTTTAGTTTATTAAGAAGTGGGACGAGTTTGCAAAATACAAAAGTTTTTTAGTAAGCATAAAAACAAATTTATTAATTTTTTCTAATTCTTTAATGTATGAACTTTAATGTACAGAAAAAAACAACTTTCAACATTTCAACTAAAACTGCAGTTTTTCTTACCAGAATACGACTGTTATTTACACCAAAATCTTTATTTTAAAATTTCCTACCATACTGCATTTACAGAATATAAAAGTTTTGCCTCGTTCAATTTTTATATATGAAAAGGTAAGCAAAAATTAAAAAAAATGTTAAGTTTGTATTTGAAAATCTGAATTTGTAGTGCTATGAATAAAAAACCATCGAACAAAATGGCAATGTTGCTTTAAGAAACATTTAGGAAATTTAATAAGCTTTCTAATGCATGAAATGATGTTCAAATCCATTCAGAACTACTTGGGTTTGAGGCAAATTACTAAATCAAGATTTTTCCATTTTTTGAAAAAATGGTATTTTGCCTAAAAAAATGAAAAAACGATTTGAGAGACTACTTCCCATTCATCAATATTTAAGTGTTATACACCAAATTTCTTGGTTTTTATAGTAGATAAAGAAAATCGATGTTCATGAAGGAATTTCGAAAAAAGTATAAAAACTGAGACGGTCTATTGTATATACTACATACTAATTTATTTAAGAATTTTAATTAAAATACAAGTAAAACCTTCTTTATGTTTATGTTATACTAATGAGGAGCGAATCCTTGCCCATGGGCAAAGGCTGTCTATGCAGAGAATCTTTAGTTAGCGAAGCCAGTATTAGTTATATCATAGGGGAGAAAATATTTGCGCCCGGCCGATGGCCGGCTATGTAAGGAAGCTTTAGTAAGTGAAACCAGTGTTTATTATACCATAGAGAAGAACATCCTTGCGTCCGGCCAAAGGCTAGCTATGCAAAGAATTTTTTTTTGTGATGCTAGTGTTTGTTATTTTATAAAATTTTTATTACACTTTTATTTAAATAAACTACATTCTTTCCTAGTGCACTTCCCTAACATTTCGACGTAAAATGAAAAAAACTGTAATGTGATCTAAAGAGTTTAATATTTTGAAATAAATTATGTATATCCAGAAAAATCTGTTCAAGAGCTTTAAAATGATACCAATATTGGCCATATACGTTTAGAATTGTAGTGGAAAATCACATATTTATATGAAAACTTTAAACGTCCATAACTCGAAAACTAAGCGTTTTTATTTAATTTTTTCTTCTTATTTTTCCATTTTCCATCACCCTGGTTACTTTTTTTTTTATTTGGAGCTGCGTCGGTAAACTAGATTTGTCCCTATATTTGTACTTCCCAATTTTAAATTCCTAAATTCGACGCTAACTTTTTGTTTATATGTACTGTAAATACCCATTATTTGGGTATTTTGGTTTCCCGGTTTTTAAATTCCCAAATTAGACGCTATTTCTTCAACGCTATCTTGGCTCACGTTTGTTATTTCAATTGTTTTCACACCGATCAGCTGTTTTCTTGCAAGATTTCACTGGATACTGTCTGCGTACTTTTTGAGATATTCTCAGCCGAAAGAGTAAAATTTGTCTTACTCTCCCAAAAAAATTTACTGAGTATTTGCTACTGGAAAAGTACCCAGACAGACCTATGATATATGCATTCCACCAGCAAAATCAAAGTGAACAAAACAATGAAAATATTTCACATTTGGAGCAAAAAGAAAACATTCACAATAAGGTGAAATTTTTTTTAAGTGGATTTTTTTCGGGGGAAATTATTCATGGTTGCAATAATGTGGAATGTGAAAAAATTTCATGCGGAAAATTGTTCATCATAGGGGTGAATAACATTTTCGTATAATAAAATTTTTATCGAAAATCAACATTGTAATTTTTCATGTTCATAAGCCAATACTAGCTTTGTTTTAGTTCATCATATATTGATACGGTTTTGAAAGAATACCAGGAAAAAAATATGTAGATTGGAATCTGAAAATAGAGAACTTAGGTTTCAGCTGCTTCAAGCAAATGCAGCAATAAATTCCACTAAACAATTTTTTACAGAAGGGCAAATACGGAGCCTAATGACGTCAGGTTATGTCAAATGGAAATGGGCTGATATATCGAACGCCATTTGCCTACATGCTTCTGGTCCTCGAGGATATAGACATATGTATAATAAAGGGTTTCCTCTACCTCATGCAACGATATTTCCGAAGGAATTTTGAAAAGAACCCTGGAGTTTATGCGACAAACGACGCATTTATCGTTAGAAGAAAAAGTTTGTGTTTTGGAATTTGACGAGATGAAGGTGGAGGAAACCTTTGAGTACGATGCTGTTGATGACGTGGTGCGAAAGCCAGCTAACTACGTACAGGTAGTTATGGCACGAGGTTTAAAGAATTTATGGAAGCTGCCCGTGTTTTACGACTTCGACTGCAAAATGACTCCGGAACTTTTAAGCACCATTTTTTGCAATTTATTGACATTAATTTTTTTCTGTAGAAAAGCCGTGGTTTTCCAACCGTGCAAATGTAAATGAAAAAATGTTCTTCTTTCTGGATGCGCCTCATCTCTTAAAATTAATCCGGAACTATTTTTTGGATACCGGATTATTTTTTAATAACTGCGTTGTAAGTCTGCGCACTATTTCCGACTTAATAGGTCTAACATCTTAGTCTGATCTCTCAATCGTTTTTAAATTGAGTGAAGATCACCTTTCTGTAAAAGGAGTTGGTATGTAAACTTTTTTAAGGTAATTTATTGTTTAAAAAAATTGTTAATTTAATTTCAGGAAGACAAAAGGTTAAATTGGCTGCACAGCTTTTTTAAAACACTAAAGCCAATGCAATAAAAAGGTGCCATTCGCTAGGAATAAGCATTTGTGAGCCAATAAACACATCCGAATTCTTTCAGTTAAATAAAATAAACAGTAAACGACTGGTTCGATGTTATGAATTCGAAGTTAAACACGTATAATTACCCTGGCAAGGTTCTTTATAATTGAATTTTAAAATATAAAAAAGTTTTTTTCAATATTTTGTTTTTCTCCTAAGGAACCCTTTGGGATTTCATACGAAAACAATAAGCATACCATAGATCGTATGACCAATGATATGTAAAAAAATATTGTACCGGGGAAAAAAATTATGGAGCCCTTTCAGAAAGGCATCATCACCACCAACAACGCACTGGTCTTGCTATTCAAATACGTAGAAATGTTCGACATGAAATATTTAATAACAATTCGTCTAAACCAAGATGTGTTGGAGAACTTCTTTGGCGCAATCCGTAGCAAAGGCGGACTAAACGATCATCCTTCGCCACAGCAATTTAAATATAGGCTGCGGAAATACATACTGGGTATGTTTGTCAATTTCCACTACATATATTAAAAAGTTTTAACTCTTAGGCCCTTATCATGTAAAACGCAACGCAACGCCAAAGAATTATATTAAAAGCACAAACAATGTCATAAATAATTCATGTATGTACCATTTTAAAATTTTTAACGCCACAAGCTGTGCATCGTTCGAAATTTTAAAACGCAATGTGAATTTCCGTATAGAAAGCAACAACACAATTACAAAAAATTTATGACTTTGTTTGTCTTTTTAATGTAATTCTTTAGCGTTACGTTGCATTTTACATTATTAGGGCCTTAATGTTTATTTTATTCATTACATTTTATTTAAATTAGCAAGAAATACAGAACATCTAAATGGCAGCGGAAACGTCAAAAATGACAACATTGATTGGTTGAACACTTGTGTCGACGGCATGCCCACAACACACAGCCGCGTTATATCAGAAGATGAGTATTTCGAGAGTGGTTTTGCATCATCAAATAATGCTGCCTTACCAATAATGATCTATACGATGCGGATCTAGTTGACATTGGTATTCTACAGGATGATGCCCTAGAATATATTGCGGGATATATGATTCGAAAGCTCATCCCTGTGGAATACGAATGTAATCAAGATTCTTATACGTGGGTTGATCAGGTGTCGAAAGGATATTTAAAAAAGCCCAAACCGGAGTTCGTCCAAAAATGTAAACAATTGGAAACAATATTTTACAGGGTAAATGGACTTAACATTTCACATGACCGCAACCTTCGCAAACACCTGGTCGAGAATAGTACATGTGTCGATTTGCCGGAAGACATAAAAATTTTTTTTTTTTAAATGCAGAATCTACTTTCGGATTCGTAATATAAATAAAAGATTAAAAGTGAAAAAGGCTAACCAACGCATAGTGGGATGTAAAAAACTGATAAAAATAAATTTGTAAAGTTCAAAAGGTGTGTAAATCATGTAAACAAAGCTAACAAAATATTTTTCAAATATAAATACTTACATACATATTTTTTATTACAGTTTCTTATAAAAGCAGCTTATCAATTCTGTCATTCCATATAGATCGTGGAGTAGGCTTACTGGGGAAACCACATTAAAAAAAATGCGCCAAGTACACTACCTCATAGGTGGCGTAGAAATGTGTGCCACAAAAAAAATATCTGCCATATTCTATAAATCTTAATGCTACGTAAATTTTTAATTTCAGTTTCACATGATTTAGTGCCTGTTTGTAGAACGCGAGCGCAAAAGTGACTCGCTTAACTTACATTTAAAACAAAATTTTAAGTTAAGCGAGTCAGTTTTGCGCTCGCGTTCTACAAACAGGCCGTAAATCATGAGAAACTTAAATTTAAAATTCACGTATCCTTTTCTGATTTCAAGAGTAGTTATGGTTATCGTAAAGAATAAGTTATTATATAATAAGACATTTTTTTATGAATTTTTAACACTGGACAGTTTTGAAAATTTTTTTCGATTTTATTCTTAATCGAGTTATATTTCCAGATCATGGCTGAATAACAGTTTAAAAAACTTCTCCCTATCTTTTGTGAAGGGTATTACAATTAAGAAAGTATGCTTTAATATATATTTTCTATACAAAATTTGTCTATAAGAATATTTTCAATAGAAAAATAAATTAAAATGTAAAATGTTTAACTTAAAAATTAATTTAAAGTGTATTGATTTCATTTCAACTAATATTCACTATTTTTTTAAACATACAAATACTATTCAGGCAAATACATTTCGTTTAGTAACCCAGGCCCTTTAAGAGACTTTCAGGGGTGTGCTGGAAATCGAAAACGTAAAACGGAAGAGTTTGGAAGTTGTTTCTAATACACTTTTAATCTAATTTTTATAATATTTGTAATGAAATTCGGTTTAGTACAGAAATATTTGTATAATATTTATCATAAACTTTTTTTATTACAGAAATGTTATTAAAAAACGACCTTTAAAATTCTTGCGCTTTACGGTTTCGGTTTTGAGCACACTGCTGTTTAATTAAGATAAACAAAATTTGATTACTGCAATAATCGACAAAGAAAAAACTATATGTAGGACTTGCAAGCGCCCACCTGAATATTGTAAGTTTACTCCTTCGTTTTGTTTATATACAATTCACTGAATATTTAAGGTTTATATTCATCAGCTTGTGTGTTTTATATAACATTTTTAAACTTGGCAAATTTGTCAAGCTCATTCAAAGCAGATTAAATTGTTCCAAGCCAACATAAATATAATTTCCAATTAACAAATTTTATCAAAATCCATTAACTCGGTATGGTGCTCAATTGCCTGTTCAATAAAATCATTTCTTTCTACAATTTCATTAACAAAACGTTCACACAAACCGCCACCAATTAAACGATTACATTCACAATCTGTATTCACACTTTTAATTTCACAGTTCTGAAATAAAAAAAGGATTTTTTATACCACAGAGATTGAGATTGAGTTCTTGCACTTACTTGTGTTATTTTAGATCCTTTTCCAATTTCTTATGTAAGTTGTTGACCAAATTCCATTACTCCTTGCATATTTGTAGCTGCATAACACAGCAGCACAACTTTTTGATATGAATTGTTTAATAGCAACTTCATAAATATTTAACCTAAATTAATTGAATTACAATAAAATAACGAACGTTTTGTTTACTTTTTCATAATATTTTGGTTTTTTTTTTGACAAAATATTTTTGACAGCACGGAGTTTTTACACAAACAAATTTGACTGTTTTTGTTGTATTACAACACCTAGCGCTGCCACCTTCTAGTAATTTCACCATGGTAACTTTAACATTCCTGCTGCTGAATAACAATCCTCACTCTCTTAATATCGTTCTTTTATTACCAGTGCCAGAAGAGGGAAAACCAACAAAAATACGCACAGTGGGTCACATCACTGAAAACATTTATGAAAACGGAAAAATAAAATCTTCTTAAAAAATTATGTGAAGGTTAACCAATTGAACGCTAACATTATAAAATAAGGAAATTTTTTAGAGAGCAATTAAAAAAAAAAAATATTAATAAAAACATGAAATTTTCGCAATAAAATACAAAGAGAAAATAAATTTTAATCCGTTAAAGAAATAAAGTGAAGTGAAATTAAGAGAAATTATTAATTTAGTAAAAGGAAACCCGCGTCGTGTCGCTTATCTCTTTGGTGGGGTGTTTCAATAATTTGCGGAAATATTTTGGCCAAATAATTTTATCTTGTGCTTAATTAAAATGTGCTTTGTTCAACAATTAAACCAAATTTCTTTGGTTATTGGGGGGAAAAAACTAAAATAAGGTGGTTCTCTTAAAATTGGCATTGTTGGGTGGAAATTGTGCTCTCCATTTCAAATATGATTTGGCAATTAACTAAAAGAATTTTTTTTAATAAATTTTCAATGGCGACATTTAAAATGTAATGTTTCTTGTGGCACATATGGAAAGAATCTTAGTAAATTCTAGCGTTTAAATATTAAAAAGGAAATTTTGGAAAATTTTTGGGGGAAAAATAAATTTTATATATGCAAATTCTTGCTTTAAAATATTCTAAAGAAAATTATTTACTATTTTTGTTTGAATGATCATTGAAAATGTCATTATCTCAAAATATTTAAATTACAAAGGTTACATACTCCTTAAAATTCCGAATTACAAAGAATTAAATTTTACACCGTGAATTCCCGATTCACCAACGCAAAAACAAAAATTTATTTTTTCTTTATTTTCTTGCTTTATTTCATACGGTAATACTTTCAATCTTAATCCCAAGATTGAAACTCTACACCATCGATTTGCAAAAAAATCTTCGCTCTTTTTGTAAGAAAAATGGCAACTTAAGAATGAAAGATATCGATGCTCGTAGGAAAAAAGAAGGAAAATCTTATGAAGAACTTATGTTTTCCGAGCTAAGTGAAGAAATCAAAACTACTGCTCAGCAGCAATACGATTCGTGTATTAAGGTATATTACGTAACAGTTTCGAAGATCCTCAATATAGTGGATGCAACCAAAACCAGATTTGCGCTATATTCCAAATAGTAGTTTTAAATCTGGCTTAAAACTTCCATCATGTGATACTCAAGTTTTCTCCGGCAATTATGAGGACCGGCCGTCTACATCAATCATCCTAAACTACTTAACTGATGCGGAAAAACTACATCAACTCAGGAACAAAACGACTGAAACGGCCGGGGCAATTCTTAAAAGTTTTACACTTACAGATGACAACTTCTGATTAGCTTGGCAAGCAGTTAAGTTGAGATATGAAAACGTTCGCGTTCTGATGGACAACGTGGTTCGGAGTCTTTTTAACATGTCGACAGCCCTGGCCGAGGATAGCGAATCCTTGCAAAGGATTCACAGTTCAGTAACCGACAGCTTAGCAATGCCGATTCGAAATTGAGTGCCGATTCCAAATTACCTCACTAGACATTAGCTTATTGGGAACAGTCCTTAAATGCAAGTAGAGAATTACCATCGTGGTCACAGTTAAGCGATTTTCTTTTAAGAAGATGTGAAGTAGTAGAAATAATTTCTACTATAAAAGTTTCAAGATCTCGCAGTAATTCCGATTCTCAAGCACAAATTCAGATGTACGCAACTCAAGAGAAACTTTATTTAAAATGTAAAATTTATGATGAAAATCACAATTTAAGAGTACACTCTCAATTGTCCAAACTTTCAATACAAGAAAGGGTTGATTTCGTTTTAAAAAATCAAGTTTGCAACAATTGTATTACACTAGCCCACACTAAAAAATACTGCACCAGTAAAAATAATTGTCTTAATTGTGGTAAACAACGTCATACATTGGATCACATGCGGGTGGTTAATTCTTTTCAAAAGAAAAATAACAAGGATCAAACAGAAAATTGTCAAACGAATCAAAATAATAAATCTGATCCAAAAACTGTAAAGACTTCTAGTTATCATGATTTTAAGGAATCGATGATATACCGTCCACCTCACAAGCAGTTAAATTAAAAATTAGCCCAAATTATGCTACAAATAGCACAAATATTTTACTGCGAACGGCATAAGATCACATTGAATCTAGAGGGAAACTGTTTACAATTCGTGCGTTGATAGATCCCGGCTCGAAAAGAACTTTTCTATCGGAAAAAATTCGAAAGCGACTTAATTTGCCATCAAGAAATGAAATGTGATATAGTTTTGGTTTCAAAAGTCAGTAATTTCAGACTTCCAGTAACAGCTATTGATCTACCCAAAGTAACAAATAAAATTTCCTCAGCCGCATTTGACGTTACTAGTACAGCTTATCTTTCTGACCTTAAATTAGCCGATCGTCACTTCAATATATCATCACCCATTGAATTAGTTCTTGGAAATGAGAGTGAACGCTACATAAATTTGGAGGGAATTCGAAGAGATGTCTTCGGTTCGGCCACAGTATACCAAACCGTGTTTGGCTAGGTTCTTAGCGATTCGGTTCACACAAAAGCTATATTTGCATTTTCAACTAGTGTCAGCTCACCGGATGATAGCCCCTTAGATAAATTGATACGGAAATTCTGGGAACAAGAGGAAATACCTTCGGCTCGTCCAATTTCTTTCGAGCATGAATGTTGCGAAAGGTTTTACAGCCAAACAACGAAAAGATTACCAAATGGTCGTTATATGGTCAGGTTTCCTTTCCGAGAAGATTTTCCAGAAAATAAATTTTTTGGCTTGTCAAGGTTCGGCGCGCCAAGTCAATATGTACGAATGGAACAAATCTTAACAAAATACCCTTTACTGCAGAATCAATATAAGGAAGTTCTAACAGAATACCTTACATTAGATCATATGGAAGAAACAACGTCAAAGGAATTCTTTGCGGACGATAGATGCAACTCCTTTTACCTTCTACACCACACAGTGGTTCGGCCTGAACGTAAAACGATGAAAGTGAGGGTGGTGTTTAATGATTCCCGTACGACGAAATCTGGGTTTTCACTGAACGATGTTTTATACACAGGTCCCACACTGCAGGCAGATTTGATGAATGTTATACTTAACTGGCGGTTTTACAAATTCGTGCTTAGCGGAGATACCTATACAGAAAATGTACCGTCAAATTTTTATTGATGCTCTGGACAGACGATTTCAGCGAATGCTCTTTCAAAAATCCTCCTGGGATGCAGTTAAATATTACCGAATGAAAACTGTTATATTTGGCGTGAATTGCGCACCTTTTCTAGCTATAAGAACGTTACTGCAATTGGCGTCTGACTCTCAAGAGAAGCTTCCAAAAGCAGCAGAAATTCTAAGAAAGCAAATGTATGTCGATGGCATTCTCACGGGAGGTCATTCAATAGAAAGCGCATTGGAATCATAAGGTCAACTTATACAAATGCTCGCATCAGCTGGTTTTTTACTTAAAAAAATCACAAAGAGAACTTATACGACTCCGATTTTCTTAAATTTCATGACGCAAGTACAATGAAGGCTCTCGGCATTCGATGGAACGCATTAACTGATTCCTTCAGTTATTATTTTAAGCCGATCCCTCCGGCAAACCAAATCACTAAAAGAAAAATTGTTTCATCCGTTGCCAAGATGTTTGACCCAGCAGGTTGGATATCGCCCGTAGTTGTTAAGGGAAAAATGATAATCCAACAACTATGGCTGGAAAAACTTGATTGGAATGTTCGGTAAGTCCAGATTCTTTTCGAAACTGGAACGAGATTATTCATGATTTACAAAAAATATTTAACAGATTCAACTTCACGGGCTTTGTGATGCCTCCAAACTGGCCTATTGCGCAGCTATATACATTCGAATAAAAACTTCGTCCTCAGTCGTATTTCCTAATTTATTAGTAGCCAAAACCAAAGTCGCACCTACACATTGTAACCCGGCTGACCTAGGCTCACGAGGTCGCACACCTCAGGATCTCATCAATAATAATCTTTGGTGGAATGGCACTGCGTGGCTAATGAATCCCAAATCGGAATGGCCACAAAACAACCCACTAAATTCATTCAAATTCTCAGAGAAAAGTACCCATACTTCTGATCTGAACGTTGACACTATAGAGATAAACGCTCCCATTCGTAGCTATTAAATTAGTGTCATATCGGATGATATACTAAAAAGATTTTCATCCTTTACTAGAGCATTAAGAGTACTTATTTATGTATTTCGGTTCATAAGACGCTTTCAACCCTTCTTCCCTAATTCCAACTTTTATCATCAGTATGATAGTTCTCAATTAAGTCAAAATAAAATTATGGCTGTAAAAATTAGACTTATACTCACTCAGAAGAAATATTATTTGTCGGAATATGACACAATCTCCCATTCCCGTCCCATTTCCAAAGAGAGCTTGTTGTTTACGTTAAACACATTCCTAGATGCTAAGGGCATGTTGCGAGTCAACGGCCGGTTAGCCAACTCGCCGTTACCCTACAACGAACGTTTCCCAGTAATTTTACCAGGTTATTCGCATTTCTGCGAACTTTGTTTGCGATACATACACGAATTTTTATTTCATGGTGAATGTAGTTTGATGTGTCGCATAACTCAAACATAGTTTTACATAGCACGTCTCCAACTTAAGGTGAAAAAGATCATTAGGTTTTGCAAAGTTTGTATTCTGCATAAAAACAAGCTTGCTCTCAAATAAAGGCGGCATTGCCCTCCGATCGTTGCAAGCTCTTTTTCCCATTTGATATTACCGGCATAGACTTCGCAGACCCTTTTGAACATAAAAGTTCAGCTCTCCGAAATGCTGCTATTGTTAAAGGTTATGGATACATTTTCGTCTGTTTTGCGACTAAAGCGGTCCATTTAGAGCCTAGTTCTAGTCTCCTCCAGCTTTCAATGCAGCCTTTTCTTACTTTATTGGGCGACGTGGCCTACCACACAAAATCTTTTCCGATATTGGTCGAAACTTCGTCGGTGCAAATCGAGGTATACGTCGAGAGTTCACAAAATTTATTAATACTACTTCCCAAGAAATATATATCACACTGTTTTGAACGGAAGTTTATTCCCCCACAGGCTCCTCACATGGGCGGACTCTGGGAAGCTGTGGTGAAAAGTTTTAAGTTCCATTAAAAACGCGTAGCAGGAGCTTATCGTTTTGACTTTGAAGAGTTCGGCACCATTTTAGCTCGTACTGAAGGTATTTTAAACTCCAGGCAGATTTCACCTGTATCCGAAGACCCTAGCGATCTAACTGCTTTCACCCCGGACATTTTCTTCGGGTCCACTTATGTTCTTCCCCGAACATACTTCTGAAAATCTATCTCTAATTAACCGGTGGGAAAAGCTTAAGGCGATTCATCACAAACTCTCCCTACAATGGAAAGAAGAATATTTAAAATCTATGCACAAAAGATACAAATGAAAATTTTCTACTTCGAATTTAAAAACTGGAGATATTGTGATAGTAATGGAAGATCTTTTGCCACCTTGTGAGAGGCGTTTATGAAGAATTGAAAAGGTTCACAAGCCGATTATTTTCTTCCCATAATTCTCTGCTTGTGGCCAGTCAAAATTAAAATTAAAAGTTACAATGAATCATTAGTAACATACTATCTCTTATTCCCATAAACCTAATTTATTTCCACTACTACCGAAATTATCACTAAAAAACTCATAATTCCATGAAAATGAAGCAAATTCCCCGAGATCCCCACATTCATCAGTGCCAGTTGTGCTACCGCTACCATTCTCTGAGGTTATGTAGGAGATTTATCGATATGGACTCGAATGAGGGAAACCGCGTGGCAAGGGAACACAAGTATGGTATTAACTGTTTTGCCAACACGCATGACGTCTACAGCTGCGGCAGCCCTGACTCGTGCCTCTACTGCGGGCAACTGCACCAGACCTTGTTGCACACCAATAGAACGCAGAGGCGCAGCATTCACGAGAGATTGGGCGCACGTCCTGCAAGGGCTCGCAGCAATACTTCTATACTGAGACAAAATCGCCTTCAAAATCTCCCCTTGCCAACTCTGACCGACAGATCCGTCACACGCAGGAGTCGTCCAATAGCTAACAACAACCGATGTCGTTCAGCAACCCGCATCAGAGCTAGTCGCATCAGCACCAGCCGAATCCGCGCCAGTCGCATCAGTACCAACGAACACCGCATCCGCTTAGCCAGCACTCGTAATGTCCAACAGATCCAACAGCAAGAGCAGTCCAACATCGCAAATTTGCCAAACCATCCGATCGCTGGCTGTCGTCCTTTGCGGCCCTTTTACAAATTAATTTTTCTTCTTCTTTTGTGAAATAAAATTGAATTTTGTATATACCTTTTATATTTATATTTATGAATTATTTATAATTGAATTTTACCATGTATAATATTAATACAGACTATATAGATTGTTTAACGTTATGAATTGTATAACAATTATTCATTAACTGTTTAATAATGTGAAACACTTAAAATTGAAACAAAAAATTGTGGTACTAAAAGCTGTTGATTCTTCTTAAAAAAAAAATCGCTTTGGCAGCAAAATTCTTACGGTAAGCACTCATTTTTATAATAAAATCCCTTTTTATTTATTTATAGAGAGAAGAAAACTAATTGCTTTTGGTTTTATCTCTCATTATCCTTTTTCAAGCGGCATCTAGGACTTATGGCCAATTTTCAGGATTGACATTAAAATCCATTTATGTTTAAAATCATTTTAAATACAAAATTCTCTTTTTCACTAAACACTTAAATGAAACTTAATTCACCGATGTGGTACATTTAAATTCAACTTAATTTTCCATTGGATTATCTTAGCAAGGTGAGCTCAATATCACAACATTACAACAACAACAGGCAAAGCAATAACAACCAGCTGTTTTTTGAGACCACCTTGTAAAGAGCTACACTTTTTTTGTGATATATTTTTGTATTTAGTAGTGCTACCATACTTCTGTCTTAATTAAATAAGACTTTTCAAATAAAACTCAAAAAATCAATCTGTATTTAAATACGATCCTGAAAATTGGGCATTAAACTATCTCATCCCTGGGAAATTATAAGTTGCAAGGATATTTATTAAAGCCGTAATAAATATTCTAGGCACAAAATTATTCGTGCGATTTAATACAATCAGAATACAAAATTGCAAAAGCGAACTAATGAAAAATTTGTGAATTTTCCAGCATATCGAGATTTAGTTTCTCTCAAAAAAAGTGCTTACCTTTACAAACGGCTATCAGTGTAACTTCAAATTCAGCAGCAGTAAAATTGCAGGATCTTCTCGACTTGGTGCTGACTGTTTAAAAAAGCTTGAAAATTGCAGCGTCACTTGTATTTCTATATGGGGATGCGTATTTCTATATTAGGAACAATACAAGCAATGTTATGCAGAAAATTCATCTCATGCTAACCTACTTATGGTATATTTCGTTCCATTACGTTTAGGAAAAACTTATATGGACTAAGATCCGCCACCTGGTAGTGCTACAGAAATGGATGTATAGAAAAATTTAATTCCCTCCTCAACAAAGTATTGCTGACCAATTAGATTTGTTTGTAAAAAGTAAACTAAAGAGTCATACCTGAAGAAGTTCCAAAATGAAAAGGTCAAATTAAAGAACTTTAACCAGCAATATTCCAATTTGATGACAAATGCATTGAAATTTACTTTCAAATATTCCTTACCTTCAACGATGGAAAAGTTGCAAGCTTTAACCCCAATCACAAGACGATAGTTTCTTGCGAATCCCTTCGACTTTACAAAATATTTGACTTATAAAGAGTCATAACAAGTACAAATACATGTCAAATTTTCAACTGCAGCTGCCCACGCTGAAGTAAAAAAGTTTTTGTAAAATAGCGCTTTTTTAGTTTTGTTGGTTACTGGCAACTCTACAAACCAATTGCATATGACATTTCTTATTTTGCTCATTCCTTGTTATTCTTTTTCATTTTCTATTCTATAAGATTAATTGGAGTTGAATAAATGAATTCGTTAAATACAGACGTGTTGTAATTTCTTTTGAGAGCTCCAACAGAGGTTATGGGCCCAGGTCTACGTGTATGAAAAAATAAAGAAATAGTATACAAATAATAAAATAAAATATTTTTATTTTTCCGCGGTACGGTTATAATATAATATTTGTGTTACAAAATGAACTCTTTATCAAGCATAGATAAATTGAATAGTGAGAACTATGTAACGTGGTCGATTCAACTTAAAAGTTTATTAATCACGTTGGATCTGTGGGAGGTTATATCAGTCGCACCTCCAGTGGCTGCAGATAAAAAAGCAATATGGGACATAAATGATCAAAAGGCTCTGGCAACCATTAATCTTAGGCCTAGTGAATTAATACACATCAAGAATTGCAACACTGCAAAAAGCGCCTGGGACACACTATGCAACTTATATAAAGCAAATACAGCTTGCAGAAAAGTAAATTTATTTAAAAATTTAGTTCGTTTTAAAATAAAACCGGCTGAAAAGTTTTCTGGTCAAGTTGGCGAGTTTTGTGGTATTATCGATGACCTAAAGAGCATCGGAGTGGATTTAAATGAAGACTGTGTATCGGTTCTTTTGCTGTGTTCATTGCCAAATGAAATGGAAAATTTTGTTGTTGCGGTAGAGAGTCAAGACAAATTACCTAAGGTTGAACAGCTTATTTCGAAAGTTCTGGAAGAAGAACGACGGTTAAGCGACAAGGGGGATACTGAGGAACGTGTATTTGCAATAAGTTCAAAGAGTGAAAAAAACACAAGAAATAGCAACAACAAATCTTACAGAAAAAATAATAACCGTTACCAGAACAAAGACAACCTTAAAAACATAAAATGTTTTAAATGCGGACAAAAAGGTCATATTCGCTCTCAGTGTAGAGCAAATATTGGAGAATCGGTAGCCTCAGCGTTTTGTGCAGCTAACAGAAAAATAAGCAGCGACGCATGGGTATTGGACAGCGGTGCATCGTCACATATGTGTCGTAGAGAAGCGATGTTCTTTTCAATGCAAATAAAAAAACAGCAAATAGTGTTGGCGACATAGCTGCCAGATAAAATTGGTCGAAAATCGTAAAATTTTGAGGAAAAAATCGTCAAAATCGTCAAATTGACTATGCTAAATCGTCACAAAAATCGTCATTGTAAAAAACCACTCAATTTTTATAAGTTTTGAAAATTAATTGTTATTTTTAGTTTTCGTTGCTAATAAAATTTTAATATATTCCGCCTATTTTTGAAATTAAATAAAAATGTTCGTTAAGAAACTTATTATTGAAGTAACACAACCAAACATTTTTCAAGGGTATTGGCATTCATAAGAAAACTAATAAAATAAACTAAAACCAAAGTATATCAAACACCCATTTTTCACGTCGAAAATCCTGCTTAAGAAATTAAGTCTGGTAAACACTAATAAAATCAGACTTTCTGAAAGAAAAGTTTACCTGCTGGAGATCGAACTAGTACCTAGCTAGTACTAAACTAGTAAAAAGATCACCAGTGCTAGTTCTCGACTGTACTTTTCTATACTATCTTAATGCTCAAATTAGCATTGTGTGTTCTTAGAAAATCACTAGTACTATTGGTTCTAGTCGTGTACCAGTACACTTGGTCCCAATTGGATATTTTCAATAAATTTTTTTTTTAATTGAACGCATGTTTTCCTGATTTGAAAAGAGGAAGTGGTAAAGGTTAGTGGACCTCAAGATATGAGGCGTATAAAAAAAATATTTTTATAAACTTTAAACACAGGATAAATTTAAAATTTTGTTCGATTTCAATTTCTCGTGATTTCCAGTTCCAGAACATGGCCGTAAAAAATTTATAAATAAATTATTTAAAATCAAATTTAAAAATAAGTATCAAAATACGAATTTTTGTTTTTAAAAAAATTTTTGCACAAAAATTCTATCAGTTTACAAGTTATGCTAGAACTCTTAAAAATATTCATAGTGCTAAAAAAAACAATCGTATTTAATATGATGAACAGCTAAGACATGAAAGTTACTGCCAATCAAATAATTCAAATAAAATTATATTAGAAGCTTAACTAAAATGTGAATTTTTTTTAAAAATATTTGTAAATTTGAACAAAATTTGTCATTTTAACACTAGGATTCTCGGTAACTCGGTAACCACTAAGTTCTCCTCTTGGTCTGGCCAGACCACAATTTGTACAGCTAAAACCCCCAATTAAATATAAAGTAAATAAATATATTTTTTATTGAACGTATGCTTATTACTTTGGATTATACAAATTTATTATATAATTTTATTCCATATGCAAGCCATCGAAAATTTAGTCTTTGATTTCGAACATTGCTTTTTCGCATCTACTACAGCTGAAACGGGTTTTGCGTTAGTTTTTTGTAGTTAGATTGAACTAAGCGCATAATGGGCCGTAGTTTTCTGCTTTGATTCAAACTTGATTCATTCGATTTAGAAGATAACATTTCTAGAATTCACGTATCTGTTTTTTTAATCTTTTGTCCTACTTGAAATATCTTTCAAGGAAAAAAAAAAAACCAAGAGGGTAATTTCATAGACTTTTACATCAAAATGGAATTTAACCCCACTTATTTGCTCCAATCGCAACCAAATTGGTTTCATTCGATTCAGAACATAGCAAAACACAAATTTGGTCTGGCCAGACCAAGACGGTAATCCTGGGGTTAAAATCGTCAAATTTGGGGTATAAATCGTCCTATCGTCAATAGACCAATTTTGTATCTGGCAGCTATGGTTGGCGAGTGGAGAATGTGTATACGCTGAAGGAATAGAATCTATCAAACTTAAATCAAAGAGTATGAGCATAACTCTTTTAAATGTTTTATTTGTTCCCAGCCTGCATTCGAATTTCTTGTCGGTTAAATGTGCGCATATAGAGAACAAAAATAATGAAAAAATATTGTCGGCGTATAAAGAGAACGGAATATTTGTTGCAAAGCTTATAAACATAAAAGTAAAAGAATGTTTAAACAGTGCTACAGGGGAAAATAAATGGAAATTGTGGCATTCTCGTTTTGGGCATTTAAACAAAAATTATTTAACACTGCACCATCATCCTTCGTCAAAATGACGACGCGAGATTTTTTTTTTAAGTTTAAGCCTGTTGTTTCTTTTTCTTTTGGTATAATTTTTCTTATAGCGCTAGTCGCCTGCAAGCTGTTGTTGGATAAAGACGTGCAGCGAACTGCGTTCATTGTAAGTGTTTTTTTTTTTCGCTTTTATTTTTTTGCCGTAGTCAAAATGACGAAAGATGAAGTTTGTGTAACTTTTAGGTTTTATGGTGTAAATTTCTTGGACGCAAAATTTTCATGTTTTTCTACGTCTAATCAGCGATCTCTAATAGATGATGAAGCATAACCTGCTTCAAGCTGGCCAAAAGCCTCTTAATCGTGTTAATTTCATGAAAAATCTTTTTTCAGGACTTATAAAAAATCACTTGAATGACAGGCTTGATATGCCAACAATAACCACCAATGTAAGAAATAATATTCAAAATGAGCTGCAAGTCAATAACCCCACAAATTCCGAGACTTTATCTTCACAAAGTCAAAATAATATAAGGAAGATATGTGGAGTTTGTCCCTCTTCGAAGCGAAGAATGACAAATGTTGTCTGTGTAAAATGTCGAAAAAGGCTGTGTGGCGAGCACAAAATTGAAGTTTGTGCCTCGTGCTTTATATGAAATAATTTATTTCGAAAAGAATGTTCCTTTTTTAGTTTAATATTTATATTAAAAGAAACTGAAAGACTGAATTGAAAAAAATTGCAATATGTATTACTTTTAAATTTTTTATTATTAACTGTTAAAAACACCATGCCAATTGAAGGAAGGCTGTGAAATATTTATTTTCTGTTAAAAATTAAAAAATAAATAAATTAATTTCTTTATGTATTAATTAAAAAATAAATAAATTTAAATAAAAAACTTATTTTGGTACGTATTTTTTCTTATGACGTTTTTTAAAGTCGCTTTAAGTATGTCGTAGTCAAAATGACGAAGGATGACGTTAATGTAATAAAAATAAGGATGACTTTCTAGGGTTAAATAAATTATCGAGTGAAAACATGGTGAATGGCTTAAAATTTAAAATAACCGGTGGTTTTGAATGTGTAACGTGTGCTATGGGTAAAATAAGCTGTAAGCCATTTCATAGCTATTCAGAAATATACACTACAGAAATACTCGAGCTCATTCATACGGACTTATGTGGCCCCTTTAAAGTCAAATCGCTAGGTGGTGCTTGGTATTTTATATCTTTAATAGACGATTATTCGTGCTATATAACAATATATTTTTTAAAGAAAAAATCGGAAGCTTTTGAAGCATTTCAAGTTTTTGCTGCGATGGCGGAGAAGCAGAGTGGTCGCAAAATAAAATGTGTACGAAGTGACAACGGCAAAGAATTTGTCAACTCACAGTTTGAAATTTATTTCCAAAAAAATGGAATTCTTCACCAAACAACGGTAAGCTACACTCCTCAACAAAATGGTATCGCCGAAAGGGTTAATCGGACTCTTGTAGAAATGGTGAGATGTATGTTATACGAATCAGGACTTACACACATTTTGTGGGCGGAAGCTATAAACACGGCGACATACATTCGAAATCGCAGTCCTACTAAAGCCATTAGTGACGTAACTCCTTACGAAAGATGGTGCAAAAAGAAGCCATCAGTTTCACATCTCCGTGTATTTGGTTGCGATGCTGTCGTTCTACAAAAACAAAAAATTCGTGGTAAACTTGCACCTAAAGGTAAAAAATTAAAGTTAGTTGGATATGAAAGCCATACTAAAGGGTACCGTCTGTATGATCCTGCCAAACGCGAAATTATTCAAGCAAGAGATATAATATTTTATGAAAACTCGTTTGAGAAATCAAGCATTGATGAAAAATTCGAAGATTTATTTTATTGCGACAAGTAAAATTTAAGAGCAATTAAAAATGAAGATAAGCTTCAACAAATGCCACCATCACCAAATAAGTATGAATCAGCTGAAAGCGATTTTGGAGAGGAAGATGAAGAAAACGAACAAATTGCAGAAAATATTAATAATCAAAGTACCGATGCTATAGCAAAAAGAACAAGAGGCAAATTAAAGGCTAAAGAAACGTGCAATAAAAATCCAGAAACTCCACCAGAACAAGTCAATCTTGCTGTTCAAAATCCAATTACAATTTCAGAAGCATTGAAATCAAATGAAGCTGTAGAGTGGAAAAAGGCGATGGAAGCAGAATATTATTCCCTTATAAAAAATAAAACATGGAGGCTTGTAGATAGGCCAAATGGACGCAATATAATTGGCTCAAAATGGGTTTTTGCTATTAAAAGAAAAGCTGATGGATCAATAGAAAAATATAAAGCCAGGCTAGTGGCGCAAGGATGCTCACAAAAATATAATGTTGATTATCAGCAAACGTTTTCACCGGTTGTACGGCATTCCACCATGCGTATAATGTTGGCATTAGCAGCAAAATTTGAACTGCTTGTAAATCATATTGACATCGTAGCAGCGTATTTAAACGGCGACTTAGAAGAAGAGGTTTTCATGGAACAACCGCCAATGTTCAAAGATGAAAATAACATAAATAAAGTCTGCTTGTTAACGAAAGCATTGTACGGCCTGAAGCAAGCCGGCCGGGAATGGTATAAAAAGATAACAGAAATTCTACTTAAACTCAAATTCGATCGGTGCAAGTCAGATGGCTGTGTTTATTTTAGACGTCAAAACAACAGCATAAGCTTCATAGCATTATATGTAGATGACATGATGCTTGCGTGCCCGTCAGAAAAAGAGATGACCGAAATTATGGATAATCTTAACAAACATGTTGATGCAGTTAATCGTGGGCCAATTTCGTTTTTCTTGGGAATGGAAGTTGAAAGGGAAGGTCTCCGTGGTGCTTTTACTATTCATCAAGAAAGCTATGTCAAAGATCTGCTAAAACGATGGAATATGGACAACTCGAAACCAACGTCCACTCCTTTGGCAAATGGAAAAAATACATTTCGAAATAAACGTGTTTAAAATTTTTGATTTGCTTGATCCACTTGGAAAAAAACGACACATTTTTTTTAAACGGAGAAAGTATAAAATATTTAAGATGCCACCATTATTATCAATTATGTATTTTTGCCTTGGTAAAATTACCTAGATTATTTTTTTGTGTGTACAAAATAAATTAAATTTAAAATTATTATTTTTTTGTGTGTACAAAATAAATTAAATTTACAATTATTATTTTACCACAATCCTGTAAATTTGTATAAGTCTGTTTAGTGGGTAACTTTGTTTACCGCTCTGTCATTTTACACTTTCAGAAAGTGTCAAAAAATTACTTTCTTGAAAAAATCGTTGAAAGCTGAGTGGAAAGTAAAAAATGGGAGTGTATTAGTGAAAAAGTGTGAGTGTATTGCGACTTTCATGAAATTACTTTCACGTGTAAATGCTAGGTTAAGGTACGTTTCTTATGCTTTTGAATATTTGGTTTTTAATTTCAGTTGAAATTACGGTTTTTGATAAGTGGTTGAACACTATTTCAATTATTGAAATATATTTATATTTTGTACCTATTTAAATTTATGAGAAATTGTATATTTGATTATACTTATACAGAGGAAAAAATTAGAATTCATTTGAATTAAAAATTTTGTGATATAAATAAGTAAGCGTTTAATTCACTTGATTTGATTTTTATCTTAAACGGATTTTATTTTTTGATGAATGGTTTATTTAAAAAAATTGCGAAGAATTTTTTAAGTGTTCAAGCTCTGGTCAAAGGATTAAAAAATTTGACTTTGATTCACTAGGTTGATTGGAAAATTTAAAAATGTTTTGGGCCTCTGTGCTTGATTGAATCATAGTTTTGTTTGAAATAATTTATTTGTGAATTTATATTTTTTTCTGTGGTTTTTCCCCTCGTATTTATAAACGCTTTTTAAATGTAACAAACGCTTATAAGGTGAAGTTCTTTACGATAAATTTATTGTATGAACCTTTGTTAATTGGAAATATTTTCTATGGCATAAGAGCTTTTTTTTTTTTTTGCCAAGGGTTGAAAGAACCATACGGCGTATTTAAGGACATTTGTTTGGGGTTTTAACATTTTATTGTATGGATTTTTTATTTTTGTTTTGATTTTTTTTTTTTAATTTTTTTTCCTTTAAAACTGGTTTCATTTAGTTTTGTAAATAGTTCAATTTACACCAAATCTGTGGCGATTTTTTTCGATTTAATTTTTTAGAGTTTTGTTCGTTGATATTTATAGAACGGAAAATGGGAAATTCTCATCATTTAACCAAGTTCAAAACGATGGCTTCGTCATTTCTCGAATTTGAGAACGATTACAACGAAATGCCACAGGAGGGTCGAAACTCATTTATTATAGACCTTCAGAAGGAGGAGTTTAAATCCTTATGGGAAAAGGTGAAAGTTGCTTATGAGTTTTTTGTAACGAGTAAACCGAAATTAGATTCCGATGGCGATTGTGATCAGGCAAAAAAGCTTTACATGGAATGTAGGTTAGCCTATATTACTATTACTGCTCAAATGGATGAACTTTTGCAATCTTTTGTAAACAGGTCGATTCTTACCTCTATTCAATGCGGGCCAAGAACTGGCGAAGCTTCAGCTACTGTGCTGAATGGTAGATCCAGCCATCATATGAAGTTGCCACTATGAACAATGGATGTTTTTGAGGGCGACTATAAATCATGGCCATCTTTTCGGGATATATTCACTGCAGTTTATATAAATTGTGATGATTTAACTGGAGTTGAAAAATTATTTTATTTAAGGCAATTTACTTCTGGTGAAGCACAGGAAATTGTTAAAGATTCTTCATTGACGAATCAAGGATTTTCAAACGCGTGGAACAATTTGAGTGAAGCTTATGAAAATAAAAGGATTTTGGTTCCCGTTAAAACTGAGTCCGCAAAAGAGATAAAAAGATTGCAAAGGGATATCAATAATTGCATTTCGGTCCTAAATTTACGCGGCATAGAAATTTCGACTCTTTGTATACCTTTACTCAATTAATCTGCCAGTTCTTACACTATCATTATGGGAACAATGATGTGTAAAAAACAAGAAAGAAATTCCTAAATGGTGTCAAATGGACGTATTTTTAACCGATCGTTTTCAGTCTTTGGAAACTGTTTTTTAAATAAGAAATTGTGGACAATTTAAGGCAGATTTCCTATGGTGAAAGGGCCATAGGGCTAATGACAACAAAAGATCTAGTGCTTCTAACAATGAATTGTCTGGTCGGAAAGTTAGAACCTTTCAAGCTAAGGTTTTGGAACTAACCTGTGTATTGTTCTCGAAGAACCACTTGTTGAGATAATGCTCCAAGTTTGTGGAAATGGAAAGAGTTATAGTGGTAAAAAGGCACAATCTTTGTAGTAATTGGTTGAGTAGTGGCCATAAATTAGATAATTGTGGTAGCAAATATAGTTGTTTGACTTGCAAGTTAAAACATAACACTATGTTGCACCAAGATGGTACGAATTCGTCAAATAACGTTCTTAGCCAGGATAGCTCAAGCCTGGCAACTACCGAACAACAAGTTTTATTGGGAACGGTTATGGTGAATATTATGTCTCGTTATAAAGTTTTTTCTGCTAGAGCCCTGATTGATTCTGGTTCTCAGGCTACTTTCATTTCGGAAAGACTGCAGAAAAAGCTTTATTTGCCTATCGAAGACATTAGCGCTAGAATATCTGGATTGAACGACGCTTTGGCAGGATCAGTTCAGAAACAATGTTCGTTTGTTCTGTGTTCAGTGGACGTTTCCAAGCTTTCAGTATCAGATTTGAAGCTAGCCGATTCAGGTTTTGCAAAAAAAAGGGGTCAAATTGATATTATGATTGGTGGTGATTACTATCCTAGTATCATTCTCTATGGTGTTAGGAAAAATGCACTAGGGAATTTGATGGCTCAGAAAACCCATTTCGGTTGGATTTTCGCGGGTCCACTTTCTGGTTCTAGACAAAGGGTTTACACTACAACCGATTCCTGTGCGAAATTTTGTGGCTTCGAAAAGCCTCCACAGTTTTCTTCAGTAATGCCTGAAGATAAAAATTTTAAAAATAATTTTAAGGAAAATGTAAGGAAAGCGTTTGAGTGACGTGATATGGTTTCGTTACCCATAAAACCGAAGTATTCGGTGGATAGGCGTTTTAGGCATTAGGTTTTTATATATTTACTTTGCAGGAACATGCTCAGCACGAGAAAATATATGGAAGGTCGTCGCATAACGAACAAGATGGTTCCACTAAGAGATCACCTATTACGCTTCTGCATAGCTTTTTTACGGTATTGGGCTGGTTGCTTGAGTCATAACCATGCCTGGCGTACAAGTGCTAACGCGGTGGTGACATGCACACGCTGGTACCTCGGGTGCCAAGTAGACCTCGTTCGTCCGATGGTCATGAGTTAGAGACCTAGGTCGTCTCAAGCTCAGGTTCTAGGACCTGTAGACAACCGACAGACTCGCCGCCGTCGAGGACACAACTCTATTCAACACTGGAGAGTTTTTTTGATCAGAGCAACTGCCATTGTAAAATTGGACTTTTATGTTTCACTGTTCTGCTCTAACGGGCTTGCTAGTGGGTGGTGACATTTAAAGCCGCACAATAAAATGAGGTGTTTATGGCGATACTTTTGGCAAACTACTGGCTTAATACTTCATATTTTGTTTATATCGTCTCTTGATCATGTGCACCTTTATTGTCAATTTTTTTCGAGTACACTTGAATGAAAGTTGCCGGCTTATTGATGAATCGAGGAGATTCATCACGATTCCTGCAATTAATGGAGTTTTTTAATTTTTGTATCTTATTAGATTTTTATTTTTTTTTTCTTGTAGATTTTCCTGGGGAATTTTTGGATTGCTGTACAGCAAGGCCGGCGTGATGTTCACGTCTGAACCGAAGACAGCGAATTTCCCATCCCTGGTTTCTATTTTGAATGGTGATATGCCCTAAGACGAATTGACAACTTGAGGCGCCGCCACCATCATCATATTTTATATTTAAAGTTTTTGTTTATTTTTTATATTTTTCTTTAAGTTTTTTTTTCTTCTAACTTGTAAAATTTTTTAAGTGAAATCATTGTTTTGAGGCCGTATTGGACGGTCATCTTTTTTAGAAGCTTGATTCTGTATTGTGCGGATATCTAAATTTAACCGATTAAATAAGCTATAATAAATTTTATAAAGTTAAAGAAACAGGAAAGTGTTTTTAAGTGTTCATTGGGTCATTTAAATTCTTTTAAAGTTTTTACCTTTTCCATTTGTATAATAAACGCAAGTTGTCTGGAGACTTGGCAGCTTTTTTCCACAAATCCATCCATACATACCGTCCATACCACCCGAAGAACGTAATCGACGTTTTTAGCATGTACAGTATTTTTCGGTTAATTGCACATCAAAATTTGCACAACTTTTTGTTCAATTAACCGGGGAACCAATTAGCCGATACCCGCTTAATTGAACAATTCGTTCAATTACAAGAATCCCGTTTAATTGAACAGTTTGTTCAATTACAGAAATCACGCATAATTGGAACTACTAATGAATTAAAAGAAATCGCATATGTGCACTTTAAGTTTTTCAAAATAATTTTTTTACCTTAAACGAAAAAAATGCAAGTAACAGAAAAAAATGTACATATATGTGTATACCAGGTATTTATTATTGTAGGTATGTACTATTAAATGCACTATTTATGTGCACAATAGTTTTACAAAAAATAAAATTTATAAACTAAAAAACAATTCATATATTTATTGGTTTTACAAAAAAAAACATAAACTTAAAGAATAAAAACAACTAATATGCATATACATACAGCTCTTCCATTCACGTAAAAATTAAAATATTACATAGTGCTTAAAAAAATAAAAAAAAGGAACAAATAAATTCATGTTGTACATATTCACACTTTTCGAGATCATTATTTAAAAAAGAAAAATAAACATGTTGTTTAAATTTTAAAAGAATTACTTGAAAACGTCTGTAAAAAACACCCAGTGTTTTTCACAAATGATGTCAAATATGTGCAAAAATGCCAGATTATTTTTCAATAATAATGCAATTAACCGGGTAAAAGTAAGAGGAAATTTATTTTTGATGACATGAATTTTGAACCAATTAAGCGGGAAAATCAATTAACCGGGTTCAATTATCCGAGGAAATTTACATGGTTTTCGTATGCAATATGTATTTTTGCCCGATCATGTGGTTCAATTAAGCGTGGAAACCAATTAACCGTAGGGTCAATTAACCGAAAAATACTGTATTACACTTTGGCTTTCAGATCATTTTCTAGTCTGTTCAACCAAAGTAGTGTTTAATTTGTTTATAGTTTTATTTTTACCTTAATCCTTTTTCGGTCTCTTTAGCGCTTAAAAAACTGTATGTTTTGCAGCAGCGTTTTTGATTTTTTAATTATTTATTTAATTTAAAAGTTTTAGAACTGTATGCATATTATAAATGAATTGTTATTTTATTGTTTCACTGTATTTTTATTTTATTTATTTTTTCTGTTTATAATATAAAAAAGTATCAAACATAGTATACAACTAGTATGCCGACTCTTTGACAGGTACATAACTCAACTGTCAGTGGTACAAATTTTATGTTTGTGTTAGTAAGATTTTTTTCAAATGTATTGGTGTATAAAACTATTTCCACCACTAAACATAGTTGCATAAAATCGTATAGAATGTGGCAACAATTTTTTTTCCAAAATAAAATTTTCTTAGTTCAATAAATTTTCAATTTATAAACTTTTAAAAGTCATGTTTGCTAAATTTTTATTCTGCGATATCGGATAACATATAAATAATTAATGATTTCAAATATTATTTTTATACCACAAAATGCTACTCTGCTGGATTTAATAATATTTACAACAGAAAAAATTTAGTGTCAAAAAAATTTATTTAAAAATTTTTAATTTGTGAAAAATAAAAACATTTTGCAAAAGCAATTGAGCAAAATGTATTGAAAAAAATTATTAATTATGTGTTTAAGTCATAAAATTAAACAAGAAGTGTTATATTGTGAAAAATTTTAAATTAAAAAATTTCAAATTTTGTTTTTTTTTTTTGTTGTTCTTAAGTGTGTTGAATTTACACAGAACCTATATGTGTGATGAGAGTTATAAAAAAAAGAGAACGTTCTCACCAGTCGGCATACTAGTTATATACTATGGTATCAAATCAAATAGACATGTATGTTTTTCCCATTGGATAAAATTGTTTGAATTATTCGAGTTTATTCGAGATTAATCGAGCACAATAAAGATTTAAAAATCAATTAATTCCTTACTCGAACAAAACCAAAAGTCGAATAATTGGATACTGTAATAGAAAGAATGAAGTTGTCTGTATAACTGTAGAAAAGAAATGTTAGTTAATACGAGTATATACATACATAAATATATTTATATGTAAAAGTATATGCATTGGACAAAAAGTTAAATGTGTAAATTTACACATTTAAGTAACATGCGACTGGTCTGAGAGTCAATCCGGAGAACACCGAGTTCGTTCTCTTTACGGGGAGGTACAAGGTGAAGAATTTTAAGCCGCCGGTACTAGGGGTAGTAGAGATTAGGCTATCTGATAGTGCTAAGTATAAAGAAGTTTTTCTGGGCAGTAAACTGTCATGGAGGAGGAATACTTAGAAGAGACTTAGGAGGGTCTCAATGCCTACTATGCATGCAGATCATCGATAGGTATGTGCTGGGGACTCCGGCTGTCAGTGGTGGGATGCCTGTACACTTCGGTGATTAGACCCATCCTAATGTATGGATGCTGTGTTTGGTGGGAGGCATTAGGAATGGCTAGTCGAAGGAACTTTCTGTCTAAGACTCAGAGGTGTACTTCGACCGGCATGACAGAGATCATAAGAAGTACTCCTAAAGCGACCCTTTACTGTATTCTGACGATCTTTAGGGCCGTGGAATTGGTAAGGGTCAACATTTCTAGGGGGTGTAGGAGATATGTACAAGGAAAGAGGTTGATAGGGGTAATGTAACGTTTTTAGTTTTGCTGGATCATTGTAAGGCGTTTGATACCGTTGTTCATGGCATATTTTGCCTTAAATTGGAAAAAAGTTTCAACTTTTCGTCACCCGCAATTTGCCTTTTGTCAAAATATCTTAGTAATATATATCAGTATGTCCAAGCCAGGCATCAGAAATTAAGAACCGAAAACTTAAAATTTAAGTTTTTCATTTGAGAAATTCAAAACTCATGCGTACAAAATAAATTTTTTTTTCTATCAGTTAAAAAAAATAGGAAACACAAGAAAAGATATTTATTTTTAAAGTACAATATGTATTTTGTACATGAAAAGAAACAAAAAAATAAAAATTCAAAATTTGAAAAATACACAAAAACGTTTTTTTTATTTCTTTTTTTTTTTTTTGAAAAACATTTATCATTGGTGTTCAAAAAATATTTTCAACTGTACAAAAAAAAAAAAAATAAAAATTAATTTATTTGATTTGTTCTTCAAAGTTCAAAAATAATAAAATTCTTAAAAAAAACGTTTTTGAGAAAAATATGTTTTTAGAAACTAACAATAAAAAATCAGTTTTGAAGTTAAAATTGTGAATTTTAATTAGTATTGTGTAATTTTAATTAAATTTATAATATAAAATTGTGTTTAAAATTGTAATTGCAAAAAAGTTTTCTTAATAATACGTTATACTAAACTGTGTGCATAAATGGGTCGTGAAAAACGTTACAATATGAAGCGTTACTTAGAGCTGGGTGAAAACAGTACAGGAAAGTGCTTGTTGTGTAATAAAGAACTTAAGGCTCATATGGGAAATGTTAAGCGTCATTATTCCTCATTACACAGTGGGCATATTGTTACAGAAGAAGGTGAATCTTCAAATTCGCCACAGCAAAAAAAGAAACTAAAACTTCAACAAGTTTCCCTAAACATGAACAGAAGTGAATATGTTAAATCAGTGGTTAAAGCGGTAACAGAAATGCATATGTCATTCCGCGTTTTTGACAATGAAGCGTTTCAGAACCTTCTGCAACCGTGGACAGATGGGTTTGGAATAAAGTATAATTCCAAATCGATTGGTGTGACCATAAATGACATGGCAAAATCTCTTTGCCAAGAAATAAAAGAAATTATGCATCAAAAATATATTTGCTTAAAATTAGACATTGCAAGTAGAATGGAGAGAAGTATAATGGGAATTAATATTCAAATAATTAATAAAAATTTTGAAGTTGAGGTATTCACAATAGGAATGGTAGAACTTTCAGAACGACATCACTCCACCTATCTTAAGGAACAAGTGCTAAGTATCCTTCAAAAATTTGATATAAATTTAAGCCAGGTATATTCTGTTACAACAGACAATGGAGCAAATGTTGTAAAAACATCAAAGCTCCTGCAAGAATATTCTGAAAACGATGTAGAAATTAATGAAGATTTTAACGATCAGATGTTCGATAATACATCCAATTACGTCTCTGAATTTATATCAGTTGTACACTGTGCTGCACATACATTGCAATTGGTAGCATGGGATGTGTTAAAAAATTTAAAAATTGAAGTGAGTAAATGTAGGGAAAGTGTCAAGTTTATTAGAAAGAAAATGCGAGAGTCGAAACACGGCCCATTGCCAGTTTTAGACAACTCCACCAGATGGAGCTCTACATATGAAATGATTAAATCGCTGATGGAATGCAAACTGTGGGTTGAATCTAGCAACACATGTACTACAAAAGTTGATTGGGAATTTTGTAAACTGTTCCAAGAAAGCTTCAAGCCAATTGCAGATGCAACTACATTGTTGCAGTACAATCAACTTGTTATGGGAGATTTTTTTAGAGAATGGCTCGTGTGTGAAACTGAGCTTGACGAGTTTTTAAACAATAACTCAATTGCTAAGTCATTACAAGAATCTTTAAAGAGAAGAAAAGAAACTCTGGTTGATAATAAAGCATTTTTAGCTGCTTTATATATGGATCAAAGATTTAATTACATAGGATCAACTTACCTAAATGAGAGTCAAAAAAAAGCAGCAATTGTAAGTATTTTTATAACTTTATGTACTATATGCATAAATGCATTCTTTTCCAAACTTCATAAAACAATATAAATATACATATATATATTTCAGTCTCATATCCTTACAATTTACAATAAATTAAAAATCACTGGCGAGATAAGCGACAATAACTTAGGTGAAGACAGAACAAGCAAATGCGTGTCAACAACAGGTAGTAATGTAGAACGTTACCGTAAATTGGAAATAAATTCACTAAATGTAGCAAACCGTAATTGTTCGTCTGTGCAGGACTCATTAGAAAAACTGCAACACGAGGAAAAGTTGCCATTTAGTGCTAATGTATTGGAATTCTGGAAAAACAAAAGCTTTAGAGATCCTTTATTGTCAAAACTAGCTGCTGTTGCATTAGCTGTACCCGCAACACAGGTATCTGTGGAAAGAGCCTTCAGTGCTTTGCCAATTATTATGACCAAAAATAGAAGGAATTTAAGTTCTGAGCATTTAGAAAATTTATTGTTGCTCAAACTCAACATCAAACTAATTGATAAAATTACTATTTAGTTCTAGGATAATCTTTATCATGTTATAACTACTTATTATTAATTAACTTTATAGATTTTTTACTATAATTTTGTACGTACGACTTTTAATTTTGTCAAATAAAAAAATTCAATTTTAAGTTTTCGGTTCTTTTTTTCTTTTCATGCACAAAATAATATTGTACTGAAAAAATAAATATCTTTTTTTTGTGTTTGCTTTTATTTTTTTAAACTGATGAAAAAAAATTATTTTGTACGCATGAGTTTTAAATTTTTAATAAGAAAAAATAAAATTTTCGGTTCGTAATTTTTTGTACAAAAAAAAATATTTTTCTAAATACCTTTTTTTTTGAGAACTTTATTATTTTGAACTTAAATAAACAATATTAAACAAAATATTTTTATCTATTTATGTTTATTGTACAGTTTAAAATATTTTTCGAACACCAATGATAAATATTTTTTAAAAAACATAAAACAAAAACGTTTTCCGGTCCTTGGTCCAAACAACGTCCAAGACATCAGAATCACTACCTGTTACAAGAGGTGTTCCACAGGGATCAATTTTAGGCCCACTTTTGTTTGCAATGTACTCACACGATCTCCTAAATGTTCTCACGCGCTGTGGGATAAGAATGTATGCAGATGACGTTAAACTCTGCATCAGTTGTAATGAAGCAACGTTGGATCAGTGTGTCATTACTTTGAATAAAGAACTAAAGAAAATTTATTTGTGAACAAAGGTTCTGGAATCAAGGCTCAAAAATCAAAATGTATTATTATCCGTAAACGGCTGTCAAAATTTAACTTTATGCCCAATATTTCCATTAATAATCAACGTATAGAAATTGTTAATACTGCCAAAAACCTTGGAATTATTTTTAATAACATGGTCTGACCACATAAAATATGCATGTGGTCGAACGTTTTCCATGGGAAGAACACTTTTTTTTTTTTTTATTCCTACGCTAATTCCGCGAAGCTCTTCGCTTGTCTGCAGGAGAACAGAGTCTATGGCGGGAATCGAACCCGCAACCCCGGTATTGATAGACTAGCTCACTATCAGCTAGTCTACCAGGGCGATATTGCACACCAATAAAAATCCGAATGCTACTCGCTAAAACGTATCTAATACCAATTTTATTGTGTGGATGTGAACTTTTTACAAGCTGTGACACAATAAGTGAAAACAAACTAAACGTAACATTTAATAATATTATTCGTTATGTATATGGATTAAAACGTCGGGCACGAGTTTCAATATTAGCTGCGTTCGAGAACACAAAAGTTTTTACTATTTTTTACTGAACTTTACTGCATTTTACTAAATTGCGTTCGCGTACACAAAATACAGTAAATGAGAACACAAATTGAGAGCGTAAAGTGACAGTTCTTGACTGAGTACTTACAAATTTTTACTGCAGAAATTTTTGCAGTAAAATTTAGTAAAACAAAAAAACATATTTTTCAAAAGGTAAACAAACAAAAGTAGCAAACAAGAGGCATACAAATTGTGAAAAAAATGTTTAAAAAAAGAAAAGTTGAAATAAAACTAAAATAAAAACAAAAAATGAATTAATATTAATTAATTAAACTTGTTTGTGAAGAATTTATATGGCTAAATACCAACTTTTGAAACTTTGTTTTGTTATGTTAATTTTTTGGAGTTGTTAAAGTGTCAAGTACTAGGGTACTTAGAACAGCCCTTGTTTTTAAAGTAATCAATAGTAAAAAAAGCATTCGTGTACTATTGATCAAATTTAGCCGGACACAAATTAGCAAATTCAAATAACATAAAAAACAAACAAATATGAAAGATTACATAAAATAATTTGTTTTTTTTTTCCAAAAATATTCGTGTTATAAAAAGTATTTAATCGAGTACCGATACGAAAACGAGTTAAGTAGTCAAAAGTGTAAACATTTTTCAACACTTCAATTATTTGCGATCAGCTGTTGCCTTCATTTTACGAATTTTTACAAATTTTGCGTTCGCGTACTTTTTTGGACAACAGCTTTTTGTGAGAGAAAATTTTTAAGTTTACTCATTTACTGCATTTTACTGTAAAAGTACTCAAACGCACCTATTGGCAATCAAGTTATATGGCATTTGTTTCAAAGATTTGCTAAAAATGCGTATCTTAATTTTTCTGCACAAAATCATCTACATGAAACAGCCTGAACATTTATATGAAAAACTAAATTTCTCGAACTCCGAAAGTCGAGGAAAAAGACTAATACCGTATAGACACTATAGCCTTATATCATCGTGGCAATTCTTCATCCACGCCATTCACCTCTGGAACTCAATTACATATAGTTTTCAAGTTTAATGTAACTCACTAGAGTTCAAAAAGTCAATAATTTGCTTGTTTTCCACATTTAATTGATTATTATTATTTGATTTGATAAAATTAATATTTTTGATTCATGTTTTCAATCTATATCTTTTTTAAAATCTATTTCTTTATTACATATATTGATTTTTGTAACTAGTTTTAAGATTTAACATTACAACAATTTGCTAATTCTTAGTTCTGTACTGCAATATAAGACCCTTGGTCTTGTGTATGGAACGACAAATAAAAAAATAAATAAAAAAAATATATATGCGTTCATTGGACATCCAGGCGGCTCTTAGAGCCTTGCTGGGCTGTTATGTGAACTAAAAGGTAGATAGGTAGGTAGAAAGGCTAGTGTGAAGTCTCCGTAACACTTTCACCCAGAGATCAATATGGTCCATTGTGATGCCTTGTTAAGATATAGATAGATGGAAAGTAGGTGCAATAAATAAAGCATAAGAAAATATACAAATGATAGATAAGAACAGAAGATATCGCCACGTAGCCAGACCATCCCCATTACGAATCCTATCAGACTATCGAGTCCACAGCCCGAGACATCCCCTAATTCGCCTAGGAATCTGCTGGCCAGCCACTTCAGTCTGCTGCCCTGTAGCCAGGGACAGTGGCACAGAATGTGCTCGACTGTCTCTAACTCCTCGGGGTGATCCCACAAGCCGCACATATCCGACAAGTCGGACAAGTCGGATCCTATCCTCATCGCCATCCTGCCTATCATACAGTGGTCCGTGATAATTCCTATCATGGTCCTAACGTAGACCTTAGTCCTGCCCAGCAGAGTGTTCGAATTGGACTTTCTAAGCACCGGACACAGCGTCCGTGATACCCGGCACCTGATCGGATCCCCCAGGCCCGTCTCTGAGCTCTGTCTCGCTAACTCATCAGCCACCTCTTTGCCGTTTATGTTGCAGTGACCCGGCATCCAGCACAACATTAACATATACCCTCCTAATTCTCCCTCCTGAGCCATCCTACAACCATCAACTAGCTTGGAGTTCACATAACAGCCCCTTACGGCCATAAGAGCCACCGTACCGGCAGCCTTAAATTCTCCACCCTGTACCTCCTAGTAAAAAGAACCCACTCCGTTTTCTCCGGATCAACTCCCATTCCCTTATCACTCGCCAATGCTGACAGTTCGCGCATCGCCCCTTGCATGACTTCGCTAATTGTCGGCAGATGTGAACTCCAAGCTAATGGATGATTGTAGAAGGCCTGTAAGATAAATCTTAGGGGAGTATGTATTGAGGCTGCGCTGGGTACCGGATCACTGCTACATCAGCGGCAATGGCAAGGATGATGGGTTGGTGAGACTGGGCTCGAAAATAAAGGATCCCGACTATCTGTAGGTGGTCAGGCCACCAATTGGCTTATAATTTGCAATGATCAAGGAATGTATTCGGAGCGGACTTATCGGGTCTGCGGGAACCAAACGGACTGTCAGGTATCGCGTGCGCTGTGGTCGTTGCTTTGGAAGTCCGATTCGGATACGCTGCTGGGCAGGAGTAGGGTCTGCGTTAGATCTATAATAGGGATGATGACGGGACACTGTATGATAGGCAGGATGGCGGTGAGGATAAGATCTGACCTGTCGAATATGTGCGGGTTGTGTGAGGATCCGGAGGAGTTGGAAACAGTTGTGTCACTGTCCCGGGCTGCAGAACAGCAGACTGAGGTGGCTATGTAGTAGATTCTTATGCGATTAGGGAGAATCTTACGGAATTCGCATGGGAAATGTCCTGAATGCGCAACAGGAGACTGGGTAATGGGTACATGTAGGACAGATATCTACTTAATAGTGTTGTTTGGTTCGATTTTCTACCTTCCATTACTTTTTCTTCTCTTGGGGTTCACTCTTTATTTCTCCTATTCTTATCCTATCAATGTGTGAAGGTGACTTCGCACCTATCATAACATAACCTTCATATAGCAAGAAATAATAACATGCCAATTCAATGATTTACCTTAGGTCCCATATTAAGTACCCATTTGAAAACCAATTTAAACCTATAAAACACTCTAACAAATTTCACTGATATATTGAAATTTGTTCTAATTAATGTTTCATAATTCCAGAAATCACTCTACAGAATATTTTGATGTTAGGTACATAATTTACCATGGGTTCAATATAAATTCCCCTCCTGAAAACAAATATAGTTCGGCTAAAACTGTTACGAATCATGATATTTAAAATATAAAACACATAAAGCTTTCTGATTATCGGTAAATAATTGAACATATTGCACTGGTTCCTCTTAAGAGAGTCAACTCAAAATTTACTAATTTTCAGTAGAGGCAAACAACAGTTTTTTCTATATATTTTCAATGAAAGTTAAAAACAATTATGACATTGTAAAGAATTTTTTTAGGGATTATCGAAAAATAACAAGTTTTTCGAGTGATTCCCTGTTATGTGAAATTTGTTCATTTATTAAGTGGTGTAATTTCAAGTTGTGACAGTTTAACTGAACATATAAGATCATCAAAGTAAGCCGTTGTGACATAAACACTAGAACATAGTATAGAACTAGTATGCCAACTCGAGAGAGTGTTCTCAATTTTTTTAGTTCACCCCTCACACATATAGGTTCTGTGTGAATTCAACACACATAAGAACAACAAAAACAAAACAAAATTTGAAATTTTTCAATTTAAAATTTTTCACAATATAACACTTTATGTTTAATTTTATGACATAGGGGCCTGTTCTGAAAACCGAGTGATTTCAAATCACGTGCTTTTAAAATCAAACGTGTGATTTTGTGGTGTTCTGAAAATCATTTCGTTTTTGTGTTTCTCGGTATGCTTTCGCAATTGAAAATCACACCAAAACACGTAAGAGACGGAAAACAAAAATATCACACGTGAGATTTTAAAAGGCACATGTGATTTGAAATCACGTGATTTGAATAAAAGTGAACAGGGCTGATAAACACATAAATTATAATTTTTTCCAATACATTTTGCTCATTTGCTTTTGCAAAATGTTTTTATTTTTCACAAACTAAAAAATTTTAAATAAATTTATTTGACATTAACTTTTTTCTGTTGTTAATATTATTAAAGCCAGCAGAGTAGCATTTTGTGGTACGAAAATAATATTTGAAATCATAAATTATTTAAATATTTACCGATATTGCAGAATAAAAATTTTGCAAACATTGTTTTTAAAAGTTTATAAATGCTGCCAGCATTTAATAAATTGAAAATTTATTGAACTAATAAAATTTTAATTTGGAAAAATTTTTTTTGCCAAATTCTATACGATTTTATGCAACTATGTTTAGTGGTGGAAATAGTTTTATACACCAATACATTTAAAAAAAATCTTACTAATACTAACATAAATTAGGTTCCACTGACAATTGAATTATGTACCTGTCAAAGAGTCGGCATACTAGTTGTATACTATGCACTAGAACAACTTAAAATATTTCTCTTTAGTTAAAACAAAACTGATATGAATTCAGCTAACATTTGGGGAAAACTCCAAATATTTCTCTTTAGTTGACTCTGGAGACGCTACTTTTAAGGCCATGTCAGATAAAACTTTTGCTTCGCGTTGCGTTACCGATTCGCTTTGACATCTAAGATAAAATATACATACTTATACGAAACATGTCACATAAAGTACTTTCAAAGCAGAGCGAAGCAAAAAGTTAGCCAACTCTCATTTTTTTGCGCGCTTTGACAATTGGCTAGTATAATTTTCTTTTGTTTTTTAATTTGTTTGACAAATTCAATTCCAAAAAACGGTCCAATAAAATTTTTAACATTTATTTTTATAACAAATAATTAAATTTACAAATTACCAACCGCTTTTATAAGTAAACAAACAATGCGTGAGTGTTGTCAAAGTTTTCATTGTGTCATACACCTTTTGCTTTGCATTTTTCTGCCAAAGGAAGAAACGTCACGCAAAGCGACAAAGTTGTATCTGACACGGCCTTTATATCAAGAAGAGTGTATCCCTCTTCTGTACTTTTTTTGGCGAAAGAGTAGAGAAAATGATGTAAGATTTTTGTAGTGGGTAGATATGACCGCTGTACATCAATTTCTTGCAAAAAGTGAAAATTAAAATTATTAAAAATGAATATATGTTTCGTATTCGCAAAATATTCGCTTGAATTTGGCGAATACAAATGTCCAGAAATAGGTAAATTTTCGGCGATACGAATATTCGTAACATCAATATCAAATATGTTGATTTCAATTTGATGCAAATTTAAATAATGGCGTGGTTTTATAGTCAAAACCTCGAATTTAATGCGCTTCTTAATATCACATCTAAATATAAATACAGCAAAACAAATAATTTAGTAAAGGAAACTAAAGGCATTCAAAACGAAATTTGTTTTTTTTTATATAAAAAGATATAAAACATGATTTTGAAAATAAAATTAATAGAATTATTTACTAAATCGAAGAAATTGAAACTAGAAATAAATTAATTTTTGAACAACAGATGGTAATTCAGTTAATGATGTAAAATTTCAAGTATAAACTGATTAATAAATTATGAAAAAGAAACATGCTTTAAAATGCTGCCTGCGTCAGTTTGTCTACAAACACGTTTCAATATTTGAATAATAGGATTTTCTTATGGTAGGTATTTTATAAATACATTTGCATGCATATATGTATGTATGTACATACATACCCATGCAAACATACATATAATGTATGTATTATAATTTTATTTATTATTGAACAGAGATTAGCATAAAACAAATCAATTTAAACTGGTTTTAATCCTCTAGATAATTTCGTTAGTTTGGGTATTTTTTCGTTTAAAAAAAAAAACGTGTTTAATGTTAAATGAATGTCTTTTAAGTATTTAAATAAATGGAAATAAAAAAGTAAACACACCAATCAAAATTAAAATAAAAATTTATTAATATCCAAAAAAAAAATATTTACAACTCCGATATTTGTTTAGATGCATAAAGTGCAAGTGACAATTCCAAATATATACAATTTAATGTTTCCTTCCTTTTTTGTTTTGATTTAACAAATTAAATAAAATCAGGGGGCTCATGGTGTCAGCCGATAACGATCTTGGTATATCCTAAACGTGTGTTCACAATATATCAATATAGTATTGACATTTTTTTAACTGCATTATTTGCTTTTTAAAGTTGCATTTCGGAAAAAATGCATTGTCAAAATTTTTACAGTTGAATTTAAGAACATGTTGCCATGTATTACAACAATGCAACAGGCGTTTAGGAAAACAGCCAACTTTTGTTTTGGTGTGAAAAAATCTTTGTGCAATAAAACACAACTGTTTCAATACCATTTCATTCTCCATTAAAAATGTTTACAATAAATTTTACAGACCACAATAAGAACAACAAGTAATGATGTTTAGACGAGTAAAACGGTCTTGTTGTTTTTGGTAATTGGTATTGTGCAAAGAAAAATAAACATTTCACTATATGAATTTTCTATGAAAATTTGTTTAATTAACCTTTTATTAATCAAAAATATTTTTTATGAATATGGGGGTAAACATTCTAGAGTTATGAAGGATTTGAATAAACAAAAATTAGTTGACCTAAAATTAATCGCTTAAGGCCTGTATTCACTATCATATTTAGTCGCACGATATGTCAAAAAAAATCGTGTGTGCTCATAATGTATGACAGTGTGGCTTAAAAATGCATTGAGTGACAGATTTTTTGACAAGTCTGTCCGAAATGTTTATGACAATTTTCATAAAATGATAGATTATATGCGATCAGAGTTGCATTTTCTTGTAAAGTAGAAGAGTCATTTGAGTTTGCATCTTTTTTGTGGGATAGTGTGGCGCTGACAACAGATTTTGCAGACATTTTTTTTTATGTCGGATAGAATTCCGTCAGATTTTCGTGTGAATGAATCATATGATTATGTAGGATAGTGAATACCGGCCTTTACTATGCTTATGTTGCAATTGCTATTGGAAATATTTAAGTGGAGTTAAAGTGGTTTTAAGAATTCTCAGAATTGGTTAGGCTATGTTTATTAATACAATGTAATGATTGATATGGGTATGAACTAAAGTGTATGCTATTAAATAATATGTCGTTGCTCAGCATTATACCCTTCGTGGTGGTTGTTGTTGTTGGTGTGGTGGGTGTCGTAACGCCTCCCCCCTTAAAATAGAGCGACGGCGAAAATGATGTTGTTGGGGTCGGAACGATATACTGTAGATCGGGTTGGAAATGTATGTAGCTTTTTCTTCTTTTGATGACTATGATGAGTATAGTACTATGGTTGTAGTAGTTGTGATTGAATGTATTGTTGTTGCGGGTGTCTATACGACATCTAGGTTGACTGTGGAATGTCGGATGTCTTTGAATGAGATTGCTGAACATTCGGAGTTAACGCTTATTTGGATACCAGGGCACTCGAATTGCCCGGGAAACCAGGTAGCAGATGAGCTGGCCAAGGAAGGTGGTCGTATGGATGAAACATTCATTGATCAATTCATTGGCCTTCCAATGGCTCACTGTAAGTTACTCATGCGGCGCGAGAACTATAGAATTGCGCAAGAGGGATGGACCCGTGAGTCCACCTGCTCCACATCCAGGGCACTTTGGCCTGGATATGATGAACGGAGAACCAAATCTCTACTTAGGTTTAATAGGAACCAAATCAGGACCATCGTGTCGGTCATAACTGGACACTGGCCTGTTGGGACTCATGCTAGAAGAATGGGTCTGGTATTCAATGACTACTGTAGAAGTTGTCATGATGAGGAGGATGAGGAAACTGTGCTTCACTTTCTCTGTCAATGCCCTGGGCTACGGGGCATTAGGGAAAAATACCTGGGAGAACCGGTGTTTTCCTGTTTAGAGGATCTATCAAAAATAGAACTAAGATTGCTTCTTCTCTTCATTAGGAAAACGAATTGGCTCAACCTTGCAGTGACGCCATCTGAATAACTGCTCTTCGGGATGGGCATTGGCGCTGGGTATCACAAAGGGACCGCTAAAGGACCCAAGTGAGCTGTCTCTCGATGGCTGCCCATGGAACCTAACCATGTATTGTTGTTGTTGTTACTTCGAGTTTGTTGACCTTGGAGTCCGTTTGAAGGTTTAAGTGTTTTAGTTTCTTAAGGTTTAAAACTTCGGTTGTGTAATTTGCGGAGACATTGCTGTTTGCTACGGGGGAATGTGAATTTGGTCCCAAAAGGTATCAGCATCATCGTGATATGTTATGCCGTTTATTGAGACATCACATTGTTGGAAATGTGTTAGAGCAGTGCCTTCTACCTTGAGAGTTTTGGTGCTGCAAGTAGAGTTTTTTAGTTTTTCTGGTGAATTAATAAAAATAATGTAATTTGGTTCAGCTTGTAAGTTTGATTCTATTTTCCCACGCCATTGAGAGGACAGCTTGCTGCTTTGTTGTTCATTAGGTTTCCAATACAAATTGAGTTTTTAGTATCTTCTTGTTTGATTGGTTTGTCGAAGTAATATGTTTCTTCGATCTTGGGGCAAAGTGTTTTGTGATGTTGTGTGGAATTTTCATTAAATATTATATATGATTCAGTTTTTACAATAAAATGTAATATAAAAAATATTTTTCATTTAAAATATTAGGTATAAGTATGTTAAATATAATATTTGATTTATTATAGTAGGCATGCATGCCTAGCATTTCATAAATGTTCTCGATTGATTAGATTTTTATGTCCTGGGTTCTTAGTTTAAATTTAATAATGTCAAGCTCCTCAGGAATCTTGAAATTATATTGAGGTCGATAGAACCACTGCTTCGGCATTATTTGATAAGTGTTATGTTAATAAGTCGATATTAAAGTTAACCTGATTTAGGTATTGTGTTCTAATCAGTGTTTAAATTGCTTGCTTTAAAATAGCAACAGTCGCACATTTTTGCTTTGTTTACATTTTTTGCAGCAAATTAAAAAACTGTGTGTCTAAGTGTTTACTTAACTCTTTGATTACGAGTCAGCAAAAGCAAAAAAGCAAAAGCTAAACAAAGAGAGTAAATAATTTGTTTAAACTCGCTATGTGCATGTACTCTGCTAAATCTGTCAGCAAAGAAGCCACTTAAGAAAACAAATTTTCTGTTGCTGTAAGTATTAAGTTTTTGATTGTTTTTTTTTTGCTTTTGATGCGCTTAAAGTCAGCAAGTTAACTTCTTTGCTGTTGCTGTCGAATTTGTTTCGAATTTTTTTGGTATTTTGCGTTTTTTTTTTTTAATAAATAGGTACATACATACGTAAATGAAACTACACGTTTTTTTAAACTAATTTGTTTATTTTGTGTTATGTAATTATGTATATATTCTAGGAAACTAACGCCTGCAACAGCAAGCAACAGCAATGAAGTCAAAAACAGCAAAGAAGTTAATACTCGCTGAATTTAAGCACATCAATTTACAGTTAAGCCAAAGCAAAAAAAAAAATAAACAAAAACTTATTACTTACAGCAACAGCAATTTTTTTTTTCAAGTGGTTGCTTGGCTGGCTTTTTAAGCTGAGAACATAAACATGGTGAGAATAAATAAATTATTTACTCTCACTTTTTCTGCGTTTGCTTTTGCTTTTTGCTTTTACTGTGTTCTTTTTCTTAAGTTAAGTTAAGCAATTACAAAAACATTAAAAATAGTCAAGCATTTTTAAACACTGGTTCTAATAATAATGTCCTCTTCGTGCTATATTCTGTCGGCTGTGTTTGTTATGTATTTTTCTATTGTGTGCAGCGTTACCGTTGGATATTTTCAAAAAGTACCACAAAAAGGGGATATCTACTAAAGGGCTGCAAGAATACATTCATTTGTTTATCACACACAAGCATCCCAATATTCATTCAAATATTTAAATAGTTCAAGAGTGGTTTACAGAGCTTAAGAGTTAAAACATAAAAGAGAGTGTAGTCTGTGTTTTACTTTATCATAACAAAGGCACACATTCTATTCACCCTTTTTCTTTGAATATTTATTTACTTAATTTGTAAATGCAAACAAACACAAGTTTATGGTAACAGTTAGACTGTGTGCAAGAAATATTACATAGTAAAATTAGTACTTATGTATATTTTCATTACAAATATATCACTATTAAACAGAATTTTGTAACAAAAATTATAAAAATTGCATTAAAAGTATATTAAAAAGGACTTTAAAATTCTTGCGTTTTACGTTTTCGATTTCCATAATAAAAGTAACTATTAATAATATGAATAGGTATATTCATGTAAGGAGTAAACATTCAAATAATATTATATTCGAGCCGAGTGAGTAAAACGGCAAACCCCACTGACGAGATTGTGTGGTTACAATCGAAACTAGTATGGGCAACCTGTCCGTGAAAGCCTGGGTTCGAATCTCAGCGCAGTCAAGAATGAAAAATTATCAATAAAATTTTAATTAATTTCATGTTGTGAAAATTCCTGTCTTCATAAAAATAATTTAATGAAAATTAAATTCAATGAACTTAAGCCTAATTAAAAATATCTAAATTTGGATTTAAAACCATAAACAGTTCAATAAAATAACCACAATACTAATATTATATTCGAAACTTATACACATTTTATTATGTCTGTTGTTTTCTTTTCTCTTTCGCTTTGTGTGATCATTCATTTGTTTTTTAACACAAAATGTTAAGCACTGCGTGCTTAAATCGTGTGTTGTACTTAACTTTACCTACTTAAAAAACAAATGAATGTATTTATATGCCTTTTAAATGTAGTCATGCAGACCTTTAATATCTACAAAGAAAGTGGCACCAAAAAGGGGGTTTAAGAAAAAAAGGAGGCACTTCTTTTAAAATCAGAATCGATTTGCTTAAAATTTCAAACAATACTTAATAAATGGTAAAAAAAAAATCCCAGACAACATTATATTAGTCGAGAGTAAGAATTTTTATGTGATTTTAATTGACTTTAGCGTGCTGACTCCAAATCTGTTCACAGATTGGTTCTATTACTTTTAGTTTTTTATGGGCTAAAGCAATATTTCGCCCGAAATAGGCGGTTATACAAATAGGTACATTTTTTCATAACTTGAGATTGATTTGTCCGATTTTATCAAAACAATTACAGATGATGAGGAATAAAATTTCCTTTGAGTTAACTAAAAACATTTCTTTATATTTTCAACTGTTTCGAAATTATTATTATTTTTTTATTACTAATTATTTAATTTGTTTTCAAAAATTCATAAGATAAGGGCAGACATTTTTATCATTTATCCCAAAGCCTGGTATATTACGAATAAGATACGGCAAATATAATGAAAATAGTAGGAGAAATGTTTATTTTATGTATTATTAATTTTTGTGGGCATGACTAATATATTGTCCAAAATAAGTCGATTATGCTTATATATTTCACCGTGACTTGAGAACGAGTTGTGCAATTTGGAAACAATTATCAGTGAATGATTTGGAATTAAATTCTCTTTTAGCCACCTTAACAATAGTTTTTTATATTTTCAACAGTTTCGGAGATATTCAGAATATAGTGGCGGTAAATTTTTTTAAGCAAAATGAATGCTATTTCCTGTTTTCAAAAATTCAGAAAAAATGTGACGAGAAATATGACGATATAACAATAAGCCATAAACTATGAATATTTTGATTTTATTCAGAATTAATTGAAATTTTTATTTATAATACGTCAGTGATGGAAAACTTAAAAATTGAGATGGTACTAACCATCAAGCAAAAGAGTACTTTTTTCAACATTTTGGTACTTTTTTTAAACATATTTTTTATTGCATACATATGTATTTGCTTGTGATTTAATATAAGGTACACACGTTTAGATGTCTAAGGCTGTTAAGCAATTTGTTTATTTTACTTAATGATATCATTAGTAATATTATAATTGTAACAACAAGAACCATTTGACATTAATAGAACTTTAGTTTTAATTAAATTTGAAAGAGTTTGTACTGGAAAACGATTTCTTTTTTTCGTTTTTATAGCATCTTGCACTGAAAGCGTGCGCTTAACTGCTGCTGATAAATGGGGTATTGCCAAAATTCCAATAGCAATACGTGAATTATCAGGAAACATAAGTTCGTCCATTTCGTTCTTAATTTTGCTTAACATGAACGAAAAAAAGAACAATAAATTTTGTGTAGGCAATGTTGTCAATATTAAAAAAAAACGCTAAATTTCTCAACAAAGAAGCATAACAAGAAAAGAGTACTAAAACTGACGTGGGGGTACCGTGGTATTTTTGAAATGAAAAAGTACTGAAAAAAGTACCATAGTACTGAATTTTCCATCACTGTAATACGTATACAGAAATTTCATGAAAGTTCTTTCATGTATAAGTGCAGTGCTTTTTAAATTCAACAGGCATAAGTATACGCAATGATATAAAAATTTATTTCATTAAAAAAAGTGGGTTTTGCCCCAAGTTCTCTTGCTTGTAAATATGTACATGTGTACATAAAGGTAGAATGTACATAACACCCGCTAGTGCGCGAGCGCGCTGTAGACTTCTGTCAAGAGAACAATTTAAAGGCGATTTACTTTAAACTGGGTTGTGGGTTCGATTCCCGCCAGAGACTCTGGTCTCCTGCAGACAGGCGTTGAGCTTCGCGCGGGATTAGCATAGGGAATAAAAAAAAAAGTTAAGCCTTTTATGTAAGTTGTAGACTGGATGTTAAGGCTGGGAGTTTTAATATAACAGAAAGTACAAAAAATTATTTTTCCATTTAGTAAAAAGTATCAAAAGTCTCAAGAGTTACAAAAAGTATCATATTTGGGTGCATTTTATAAAAGTAGCACAATAGTATCCAAGCAGTCGAAAAAGTGGCAAATTGCTACTTTAGTAGCACCAACGGTAACGCTGATTGTGTGTTGTTCGTTGTTGACGTGTGATGTAAGGTTCTTCAATCTTTCCATCATCTTCAAATTGATTTAGTGTTGCTGTGAGAGTGTATTTGTGACATTGTTAAGGTTTGTGTAAACGTTGGATATTTGTTCGTTAATCGTTTCTGGGTCTTTAGCGTCCATGTTCCCCGTTATTACTTTAATCGCGGAACCTATTTTCTTAATATACATTTGCTTATTTCTTTTTGCCTTTAGTTAATATAGTAATATTGTTATTCTTATGAACTATTTGCTGTTCATTTGAGAAGTTTAGTGTTTTCATGAATTTGTATGGTCGACCAAAAAAAAGTACGTATGGTATGAGTCGTGTTGTGGAGTGAATTGCGTTATTGTAAGTTATAAGCGTCTCAAAAATATTTCCCCATATTCTGTTGTGAGTCTATTCTCCCTTCTCTTGGACAGGATTAATCGGTATATTTGCAATTGAATTTGAAATTGCTTACAGAAGTCCTGAAAAATGTTTACAACAAATTCAGAACCTTGATCGCAGACAACCGCTTTGGGCATACCATAGGTGCTAATGTAACTTTTGAAAGCTTTAAGGACTGTTATTCTACTTCTGCAATTGAGAGTGTATCCCCAGGCAAATTTAGAACATTTATCGATAACATCGATATCGATATGGTGTAAATATCGATGTGGAGTATTTCCAGGGGTTTTAATGGGGCTTCTGGGATTAAGAATTTGGGTTTAGGACGTTCTCTGACGTACTTAAAAGTTTTACATTTTTCGCAGTTGTTCAAGGTTTTCCTAATTTTATCCTTCATATTGGGAAAATAATATTTCCTTTTCAGATGTAACAGTGTTTCGTTTATTTCCGTATGATTTGAGCGTTCATGATAATCGCGACATCTTTCCTCTTGGTTATCTTCCATTGGTATGTCTTCAAGAATTTCTGTACACCTGACAAGGCGAAATGTTCTGGCCTGAGAAAAGTATTTGGAGAATGTTGCCTGTATTATTAAGGGCTAATAAATCGGAGCAAGTTAAACTCTCTTTTTGGTTAAAAATGTGTTTAACCCAACAAATCTATAAATCAGTAAACATTTAAACCATCTTCAAACGCAAAAAATTGGGCGTTTAAACTACCAATACAAACCATATGAATTTGACAACATTTATCGTAGTGCTGCCACATGTTACTTTTCAAACTACATATAATACATGGGACACTGATTTACAACTGTTGAGTTTAAACTACATATAAGTTTAGTTCAACTAAACCAGCGTTTAAACACTCACTGATTTATTAGCCATAAGAAGATGTCGTCATCTGTGTAAATGGCTGTTTGTTTATTGGGAGAAAAGTATTTTTTAAATATGTCGAAAATGATTTCTTCTCTGTTTATATTTGAAAATAGTCTCAACGGTTATTGGGGAACCTGTTTTCTTTTCTTTCAAGGATGATTTGTAGATTAAATTCATTCAAAGGTTTCTCGGAGATAGGGATACCGTCATCTAGATTTTCACCTGCACTGTGAATTGCGCTTGTGTTGATAAAAATTTCCTGATTGTTTCTTTCTGGCGATTCATTTATTTTTACGCGGCTGAGAACGTCAGCATTTGTTTTATGTTAACCTTTTTTATAGATGATTTCAAAAACATGTTCCTCTAATTTTAACCTCCATCTTACCAGCTTGGAGTTGGGTTCTTTCAAGTTCATTACCCAGGTAAGAGGTTTGTGGTCTGTAAAAATTTTGAATTTCCTTCCAAAGATATACGGACGGAAATATTTGACAGCCCAAACTATAGCAAGTAACTCCTTCTCTATTGTGGAGTAGTTACATTTGGTTTGTGATAGTGTGCGACTCGCGTAACAAATTGGTTTGTCGCTTCCTATATGACCTTGGGATAAGACTGCTCCCAATGCGATGTTACTTTCGTCTGTTGTAAGAATGAATGTTATAGTAAAATCAGGGTGTTGGAGGATAGGGTCGTTCATTAATAAGTCTTTACAGGTTTTGAATGCTTCAATGTAGCTTTGGTTCATTGTTATGGCCGCGCCCATTTTTTAAACATAGAGCAAGGGGTTTGGTAAGCTTGGACAAATCTTTAATGAATTTACGGTAATAACCAATGAGTCCCAGGATGGCTTTGATCTCGATACAGGTTTTGGGAATTGGGAAGTTTTTTTTTTGCTTCTATTTTTGCCGGTTTCGGTTTTATCCCTTCTAAATTTATGATATGCCCTAAAAAGGATATTTCTTTCCTGAGGAACTCGCACTTATCCATTTGAATTTTAAAATTAGCCACCCTGAGTTTCTCGAATACTTAAGTTATGCTTTCCAAATGTTAATGAAAGGACGTAGAGTAAATTATGATATCGTCGAGGTAAACGAGACATATTTTTCCCACTAGGTCTTTTAGGACGTTATGCATTACCCTCTGAAATGTGCTTGAGGCATTTTTCAACCCGAACGGCATCCTAGTAAATTCATAGTGATCATTTTCGTTTGTAAAGTAGGATCCATCTCGATTTGGTGGAAACCGCTGGCTAGATCTAGTGTAGTGAAATACAAGCGTCTGCCAAGTTTGTCCAATATCTCAGATATATTTGGTATTGGGTATCTGTCGGATGCAGTTTTGTCGTTGTGTTTCCTATAGTCGATTATCAATCTCCACTTTTTCTTACCGTTTATTATGTATGGATATATGTATGATTTTGTATAGATGGGAATGTCGTCGTTGGTAATAATTTTGTGTTTTCTCTTGTTGATTGCTAAAATTACTACACAGTTTCAAAATTTTTTCTCGGTCTTCGCTGTTGAGTTGATCTTTTCTTAATAGATCGTTTAAATTCAATGGAATTGACTGATCGTTTTGGGTTTCAGTATTACTATATTCGACGTTGAAATTATTTAGCTCGATGTAATTTCTTTCATTCTAATAAAAATGTTTGGACTTCAAGCGAGAAATTTGTTATTTCGAGGTAGCCATGCCCGAGTCTAACTTTGTACAAACCTGGACTAACGAATAGCTTGGGTCTTAATTCAATGGAATTTATGTAGACAGTGACATTCTGTTTATTAATAAGTAATTCTACTAGTATTTTTGATTTAGCCGGTATATTCAGAATACCAGTAGATTGATTAGTTTTGATATTGATATTATTAGTGTCATTTCGCGTAATTAGGGTTCTATTCCCGAGGTAAATTTTAGCGTTGAGCGATAGTAGTGTATCCATGCCCAAAAGGCCACCGAAGAAATTATGGAACTTGAAAATGAGGAATTTTAATGATCCTGTTTGATTAAATTCCTAAAAATATTGGTAATATTATTTGTTTGTACACTTGGTAGCTTTTGAAAGCGGCCGTAATCGTGATTGGTTCGCATTTAAATTGAACTTTAGGTAAAACTATTCGGGGCTTATAAAAGACGAAGATGCTCCAGTGTCTTAAAGAAATTTAAGTGGTTTTCTGGAAGGTAGATTATAGTTATGTAGGGTAAGATTGATGGATGTTTAGCTGGGTTTATATAACCGGTTGGTTGTTCGAGGCTGTGGTAAAAAAATTTTGGGCTTCTTCATTGTTGGTCGGCTTGATATTGGAATGTTCATCTAATTGTTGGTTATTATTATCGGAGGTACTTGGTCCGTTTGAATAGGCATTATCAAAAAAATTATTTCTTTGGTTAGAAGTTTGATCAGTGTTGAAGTTGTTTGGATCGTTATCAATATATTTATCAATTGCTGAAAGTGATCGTCTCATGGAAATTGAAATTTGGGTTTCTAAACCCGATTTGCTGGCTTGGGCCCATTTTTATTTGTGGAATGTTCTGGTACTTGAAATTGTTTGTAGGATATTGGTTCCTAAAATTTTGGTTAGTCTGTTGGTGTTGTTGTTGTCTATTTGGAGGTTGATATTTCTGATCCCTGTAAAAAAGGTTATCATATGGTCAGTATCGGGAGTAATGCCCCCTATTTGATGTTGGAATTCTTTGTTTTTATTAATTTGGTATTTAAAGTATCTTGTTAGCGATTGAAGATTTAATTTATAGATTCCTCTACCACCACTAGTGGTGAATGAGGGTATAATAAGTTTGTCATTCTGAGTGAAACTTTTTTATTATACATCTAAGACCCCATAAAGTATATAAATTCGGGCTCCTTGAGTAATTCTAAGGCGATTTAGGTCTGTCCTTCTGCTAAAAGCAAGAGAAAAGAACAAACTTGGTCTCAAATTGCTTGTAGTTATCCTAAGCAGTTTGGGATTGAAATCCAGCAACATCGGTTCAGTAGGATCAGAACTATGAATCAAAATGTGGAACCACCACCCTAAAAAAAGTGCACGAATTCGCTTTATGCGACTGCAAATCATGCTGTTAAATTTCGTGAAGATCGGTCCATAATTGGCCACAGGCTCCATATAAACCCCACTCGCGGAAAACAGCTTAGTACGCCTAAAACCGTAATAACTAACGCTATCATACTAAAATTTGGTACGTCACAGTTTTTTAGGAGCAGAAATCACACTGTACAATTTCTTGAATATCAGTCCATAATTTACACTAGGCCCCATATAAACTCCACTCCCGGAAAGCAGTTTAGTACGCCTAAAACCGTAATAAATAATGCTATCACAATTAAATTTGGTACGGTACAGTTTTGTAGGACTAAAAATTACACTGCTAAATTTCGTGAAGATTGGTCCATAATTAACCCTAGACCCCATATAAGCCCTACTCCCGGAAAAAGTTTAGTACGCCTAAAACCGTAATCAATAACGCTATCATACTAAAATTTGGTAAGTCACAGTATTATAGCATCTGAAACCACACTGTAAAATTTTTTGAAGATCGGTCAATAATTTACACTAGGCCCCATATAAACCTTACTCCCGGAGAACCGTTTATTGCGTCTAAAACAAATAAAGCTTACTTGGGGAAAATAATTAAATTGGCGTAAAACCATAACAGATATAGATATTGCGGTAAAATTTCTTCCAACTTAGATTCATATGGCCAGAAAAAATATAATGCAATTTTGTGCAATTCACTGTTAACGCTAAAACTAATTACACTGCTGATTGAAATTTATTCTAATTTATTTTTTGCAATACCAGAAATCAGTCTTCAAAATTTTGGGATGATTGGTCCATAACTTACCCTCCTAAAAATCTTTTTAGTTCGGCGAAAACTGTTACGAATCATGATATTTTACTCAAGCCAGTTCAAAGTTCTAACAAGAAACGCATAAAACTTTCTTATTGTCGGTCAATAATTTAATATGTATATGTAGGTCTAAACCGCTACCAATTTTAATGCTGACGTTTGTTTTTGTGAAGATTAGTTAATAATATATATGTATTTATAATATAGAGCACACTCCTGTCGGTGGAGGGTATCAAAGATTCGGCACAGCCGAATATAGCACTCCAACTCGTTTATTTTAGATTTTAAAGGGGTATTTATATGGTACAAATGTTTGTCATGCAGGGGAATTAACTTGAGTACGTGTACTGGACGTAGTACACGCCGTCATATCTAAATTTTTTGATTTTTTATCTAGCATCGCCAGTGTCACAAATACAAACACATTTTCACTAATAGTACCATAGCGCTTGATGAGAAATGCTTGACCGTGTACAGACCTCTTTATGGCTCAATTTTTATAACGTCTGTTTTAAACGACACACAATATTGGGAGATTTTGAAAAGAAAAATAATTAAATTTTGGGGTGACAAGTTTATGTTTTGTATTTGGAGACACGTTATTTGATCCCAAAGTAGAGCATCTCGAGTATAACAATAATTAACAACGATCCAGAGTTCTAAATTTTTATCCGATTTTAAAATTAAAATGTACTAGTAGAGTTCTACCAAATAAGTAAATAAATTTTAAAAAACTTATAAACCGAGTTGAACAATTTGGGGAAAATGGAATCATTAAAAGGGAGACAGTACACGTTAATGTTAGTGCATATTAATACTGATTTTATGGTCATACCTACATACATATATTAAATGTGCAGGTATGTATGTACGCACTTGGTTGCGTATTTTCAATGAGCAAATACAGGATTGCCGTGTAAAAATTTTTTTTATAAAAAATATATTGTGTACGTATTTTTATTATTGGCGCATGGCAAAATATTACTTGGATCAATTTTTTTTTTATAAAAAGTTTTCTTATAAAAATATTTTATATTGACACATTTGAAAAAGACACGGTGCTTTTGAAATGCTTTCTTAAAACCGGTTTTTATATGAGTTCTTACACGCATTATCTACTGTAATTAAATTTATTGTAAGGTAAATTTATGGTGTTTTCTTTTCTGACAATAATGTTCCATATATGCTACCATTCGCGCGGGTTTTTGTTCTATTCTAAAAATATATGCAAAAATGTGAGAAGTTGTCGTTTTCCTTTCTAAACATGTTGCAAAAATAAATGGCAAGTTTGTTCCATTTCTTACCCCTAGTTATAATTGAGTGTGAGATCATACCCTTTTTTGCATCTGCGTTAAGTACTTTTTATGAAAGCAAGTAATTTTCTTATAAACTTTTTTTTGTGTTTGCGTACAATTTGTTGATTTTTGATTATATTGTGATGGATATAAAAACTTTTTGTTTAAAAGAAATTTTGGAAACCTCATCATCATCTGATGAAGATGAGTTCATTTTACTTCTACAAAGTAGAGAACTTCTCCCTCGTGTGAAAAGCTTTTTTGAAAATGTAGTCCATAATTATTCGGATTCCAATGTGTGTATTTGACATTTACATACAAATATTTTATTAACACAAAAATTTTATTTTAAAGTTTCAAAAGAATTTCCGTGTCAGCCGAGCAAGTGCCGCCTATCTAATAGAGAGGTATACTCATTCCTCGACCAAAAGAAGTTACCGAGGAGGAAGATTGCAAACCAGTTTTGAGACTCAGATTTTATCATTTTTATGGTTGTTAAAACGTAAAAAATAGGAATTAAAGTTATTAAATATACATTTTTAGGTTTACTGGCAATAAAACCACAATAAGGGAGGTGGCAAACCTTTTTGGAATGTCACTTTCGAATGTGCATAGATCCTTCAACAGCGTATTAAATTTTTTTACTAACGACGTAGCGCCAGAGGTAATCAAATTTCCTCAGTCGAATCAAGAAAAAGAAGCCGTGGCTAATGAATTTAATGAGGTAGGTTGGATGGTTAAATTGGTTTATATAGTATGAAACACATACATAACTATACATGCATATGTACATATGTATATATTTATTATTCTAGATTTCTGGAATTCCCAATATTTTAGGATGTATTGATGGAAGTTATATTTCGACCAGGACACCTAAACATAAAATCCGATCTACTTACTGCAACCGACATGATGGAATCTGTGACAACCTCTGTGGTTGATTCAAATTAAGCGTTTTTTTTATACTAATTTAAATGAAAAAAAATACAACCCTACAACGCACCCGAAAGAACACCACTCTACCACATGAGTTTTTTTTTAGACTTGGCGTGGGGATAGACATTTTTCTAGATTCATTCAACAAGTGGCAGTGAACAGAATCGTGGACGGTAATAAATAAAGAATCGTGCTAAACCAAAATGGACAATACAAACTCGGTGAAATGGTTTTGAAAAATAAAGTTATTTTTTTTTAATACGCGCACGTTAGAATTGGACAACAAATGTTTAAGAATATAAGGAAATAAAATTAATAGTAACCGAAAGACAAAAAAAAGGAGCATATAAACTACCAACAACAATAATAAAATTTTCCCTGTGTGAAAAAAACAATTACGTCAAAAAGTGGAAAATTCAATAGTCTTTAAGAACAACGTGATCGTAATTAAACATATATAAATTTCATTAGCAATCCGGGAGTTTATATAAAAAACTATATTCGGTATATTAATTGTTAAGTTAACAAATTCGGGCGTCTCAGCTCCAAGTCCACGTGTTATTAAAAAACACGTGCGACGTTTATGTGTCAAACCACGACACCTCGTTAACCGGACACCGCCCACGAGTTCACCAAAAGAGCCATCTGGCGTTTCAGCACCAAGTCCACGTGTTCTTAAAAACACGTGCGACGTTTATGTGTCAAACCACGACACCTCGTTAACCGGACACCGCCCACGAGTTCACCAAAAGAGCCGTCTGGCGTTTCAGCACCAAGTCCACGTGTTCCATAAAACACGTGCGACGTTTATGGGTCAAAACACGACACCTCGAATCAACAGGCATAACACCTCGTGTCTCGGTCTTTCACCGCCACCGTGCGTCTCCCTTCCCCCCCGGGAAAAGAAAAAAAAGGAAGGTCATAAATTGGAACCAACACCACCACCATCCCTGGCCATTTTTAGGAACATTTCCGGAACCACAGGTAACCCTCACCTATCCAAGTGCTGCTTTCGTTCTTGGAGGGCAGAAGTCAACCCATTTAGTGGTTAGACTCTCTTTTTGTTAGTTGAATCATAAGGAACAAGTATAAAAAAAGAAAGAAAAAAAAAAGAAAAATGAAAAAAAAAATTGTTTAAAATTAGAATCGGAAAAATAAATTTTTGGCTATTCACGCAAAATTCCAATTGCAATTTACCATGACCATTTAAAAAAACAAAAAAAAAAAAAAAAACAAAAAAAAAATTAAATTTTTTTTTATATTTAAAACCTAAATTTGAATGATTCCACTAATTTTCACTGCTTAAGCAAAGCCGAAATTCGGAAATGAAAATAATCTATTTTTCTTTTAGAACCTATTTGGTTAATTGAAAATAATTCTTTCTTACTATTTAAACTATTTTTAAATTTGGTCACATAGGATTTAAATCTTAAATATCAAAGGCAAATTTGCATATTCTAACTAGATCAAACTACTTAAACGGAATTAAAATTAGATTACGTAGAATTTAAATCTAAGGAGCTAAAACTTATTTGAATATATAAACAAAAACTAATGACGTATATTAAATTCAAGCGCGCAGCTTGAATGTAACTACATGAATTGAATTCCAATATTTATCCCTAAATAAAAGCTAAATATTTAAAACGAATTTTAAAGCTTAACTTTAACGTAAACTTAGAGTAACTACGTAAACTAAATTTAACCGTTGCTGAAATACTAGTTCTAAAACATCAAACACAATTGCAATATTGTAAGCAAATTTTAATCGTTAAACTAAATATTAATGAGTTAGGCCTAAGTTCAATTTAGAAATCTACAATACAAATTAAATAAAAAGAAAAAAAAATGAGAGAAAAAAGTTTTGAGCACGTACCCGGAATTTACTTCACTAAATCTAATTTCAATCAGGATATGTGAAATTTAAAAATCCAAAGTAAATGTGAATATTTAACCTAAATTTAAATACCTACACTGGATTCCAATTAGAATCGGTGAATATTAAGTTCAGATAAATGAAACCACGGATGTTTACACTAAGTCTGATTGACGATAACGTGAAGGTATGTTTGAATGACTGATAGTAATTTGAAGATTTGAACTGAAAATTAAGGACGTAGACCTAATTCACGGCCGAGTAGGTGAACGAGAGGGTTAGGACTTAGAACGAATTTTGAACACTAGGTTTAAGTTGAACTCCTGAAACTAACCGTAAAATGTGAATACGTGAAAACACGAGGTTAAATATTCAAATCAAATTTTGGGTAAATGAATAAAAGCTAAATAGTTAAGACAAATTTTAGTTATTAAGCTAAACTTCGTACGTAAACTAAATGTAAAGTCAACTACTTCTAGTACAAGTTAAGAAAAGATTAAAACAAAAAAAATTTAAATATAACCACATAAATTATGTTAAAAATTGAGATACGCAAAAAAATAAGATTGAAATAGTTAGTTTACATCTAAATATTGATACTAAATTTAAAATCGAATACATAGATAACCTCTAATTAAAGAAAGTCTTGAGATTTAAGACACGTAAACCAATTGCACCTCTAACTACCTTAACTAAAACTTAGTTTTAAATATTTAAAATTAAATTCATGTATATAACTTAAAATTTTAATCTTTCAAACAAAAAAAAAAAATATATAAAAAAATTTTTTTAATATTTTAGCTAAAAATAATTTTCGTGCTTAATCCAAATTGAAAAAACCGTGAATTAAAATTTCAATTTAAATATGTAAAACTAAGCTTAGAGATTTATCTTGCCACCCTTCTTAAACTAAATAAATAATAGAAGTAACTGCAATTATTAGCTGACTAGTTAACATATGAATAATCAAGTATTGTAATCATATAACAAAATAAATAACGAAATAGATATTACTAAATAAATAGCTAAAGCTGTCCAATAAACCTCTATTCATAAAGATATATATATTTTACGAAATGGGGTTAGATATATAAACCTATCAATGAATAATTTAAATAAACAACCAAAAAAAAAAACATTTTTTATTTCCTCTTGGAATTAAATTTCATATTTTAAGTCTTTTTCTCAGTACCTGTATTTAGAACTATATCCCTATAGAGGTATTAATTGCAGATTACGCAGAGTATTTGTTCATGATTGAAGTAGTATGATAACATAGTGGAATTTACCTAAATTTAAGATAAATTAAACAAATTTATAAATAAACAATTCTTGTATTTAACACATTTGTCTGGTAAAGAAAATATGTTTTAATTAATAGGAGGGTTTGGTGAAATGTAGCTAATGTGAAATAAAACAGTGGTAAGTAAACGTTTAGGGACATTACTTAAAATTTCTTTTCAGGCAAAAAAGTAATGTCACGGTTGACATTAACCTGTCATATGGGGTGGGCAGCCTGACCGGGACCGTAACATCTTGTCCCGAGGATTCGAGTCCGGCCAAACGTTTGAAGTGTGAAAGTTTCGGTCATCGAAATGTCTGTCCGTTCAATTTTAGGTCTTTTATTTTTTTAGGTATCTAGTTCATTGCTGCTCGTTTTTTTTTATATTGCTTCATTTTTTTTTTGATATTTAGTTTTCATCTCGGCACGGAGTTAGGTAATAATTGAGTAAACCTAGATGGACACGAACCCCCCATTCCCGGCGAGCTACAGCCAGATACATCAGCGTGCCAACGTCCATCGCGAAGCAAAGGGTTTTGGAAAATTTTTTAAAATTTTGTTTTTCCCCCAATCAAACAATTATTACATTACACAAATATGGCGCCCAACGTGGGGCCCGAAAGTGTTTTAACCCTTTGGGTTAAATTTATTTAGCCTGAAGGTGTTTTAAATCATCTTTGCTGGCTTCCACACTTTCGAACATTTCAATTTAAAAATTTTAATCTCATACTTGTTTTTTTTATATAATGACTTATGTCGCGGAAGGTGTTAAGTAAACACCATGCCTGCAGTGCGTCGGCATCGTATAGGGAAACTCGGTATAGGGATCTCGGTATTAGGAACTTTTTTTCGGTATTGTATGTCCTGGAAGGTACGTGAATAGTGCCACGCCTGAGTTGCGTCAGCATCGGACAGGGGAACTTAGTACTGGGGGAGTTAAAGAATCTTGATCAAATCTTTTGAAAAAACCGTGAGCATGATCCAGCGGCTAGATAGCTAAGCGTTCATTAGATTCAGGTATTTGAGAAGAGGAGAAAGGGATTTGGCGACTCAAATTGATGAGATGTTTCTTTTTGTTTTTTTATTTCGATGACCGTAAACTGAATAATTCCAAAGTTTCACACAACATAAAAATTCTTTCGTTTGGCAAGATTTAGATTTATTCGTGTTTTTTTGTATTGGAAACAATGCATAAAAGCAATTTTATTCTAAATCACGAATATCGTACTCAATATTCTGATTGGAAGATTGATGAATCGCGGACTCGAACAATTTAGTTTTTCTTAACCACAAATACTTTATTTCACTTTATGCTACACATTTCAACCTCAAGATAATAATTACATTAAATAACAAAAATAAAAATTTGATAAAATATTGGCGAAGACTTAACTATTTAATACATTAGTTAATCTTTTGGCAGTTTAACAAAACGTATATAGCAAGTAAATAAATAAAATTTAGTTGCAGATTCGTAAACTTGGCTACTAAATACATTATTTAAGCATTTGTAGTGTTACAAAACGTATATACTAATTATATTTTTTTTTATCTTCAGTATTTTAACACTATAAATTATTGATAGTATTCAACTTTTGTAGTATTAAACTTTTGTAGAATTTCACCTTGTAGTATTAAATAGTAGAATTACTAAATACTAAAACTATTACACAAAGAAATAAAGATAATCTTAAATAAAATTGATTTCTTTTTTTTTACATACATTTTTTTATTGAATTTATATATATATATTGCGTCTTTTGCCTACGGGTCAGGTATACCTATTTATCGACGATTTCAGAAATTTTTGGAGTAAGTTTTTTTAAAATTCCATCCATACCACTGTTAATTCTACTGTCGGTATTGGTACTGGTGGTTTTGTAAAAGGGAGTTGTGCTGATAGTTTTTTTTGCGGCTTGAACGGGAGCTGTCCTAGACGATTGCGTTTTTTTTCAGTTTAGTATTGACCCTAATTATTTATTGTGCGTATTCTATTATTGGAGGTTAGTCGATCGGATTGAATTAAGGAATTTTTTTAGGTTGTCTGTTGAGTAGGTTGAGGGAGTTTATCTGTTTTGGTAGGCAGTTTATGATGAGTACTAGGAATCTTAGGTCAGCTAGTCGAAACGCCGTTACCATCGACGATAACCAGCCTCGGGATTCGGCAACAACCACAACCTCACAGAACATTGCCCCGGTTATTTCGACAAACGCCGTTACGCCGTTAATGTCTATCAGATTTCCTCCGGGATTTGGACCACAAACACATTCGTCGCCGGAGAGTGAAATCACTATCCGTACACCAACGTATAGCAGTATAACAGCAAGAGAGATAAGCGGACAAGGAAGTAGAACTGCAAGGCGCGATATTGACAACATGGATCAACAGGATCAAGATTTACCACCAATTCCAGAAGATGAGGGAGCGACGATTAGGGAATACGTCACTGCATCTGTTGGAGCGGCACAAGCTTCAATAATGAGGGAGGTGCAGAATATGCAGTTGATGTTACCGCAGCTAATTAGGGAATCCTTGCGTTCCGAGCGTAGCTATTCTCAAGACCAGGCGAATCAGCAAAATACTGGACAGGCGAATCACAATCACGATTTTCGCACAACATTTAACCATCCAGATAGACGCCAACCACAATTTCGTCCACCAAACAATCCCCAAAGGCCTTTCGAACAGCGATTACCTCAGTCACGTGTACCACAACAATTATTCGGAAATAGTCCACTAAATTATTTTGAACCTCCTAGCTTTGAAAACTCACCGCATAATCAGGGTTATAACACCATCAGTCCTAACCAGTTAGAGAAGTGGGGAGTAAAGTACGATGGTACCAACAAAACATTAACCGTAGAAGATTTCGTTTTCCGTGTAGAAATTTTGAGGCATGATTATAATTGCTCATGGGACATCGTTATGAAGGGTTTTCACCATTTGGTTACTGGAGCTGCTAGTACTTGGTTTTGGGCTTTTCGTATGAAGCATCCAGTATGTGACTGGAATACATTTAAACATCACCTGATTACAAAATTCCGCAACTTTGAGAGCGATTTTGAAATACAGCGCAAAATAATGGAACGTAGACAGGCTCCGAATGAATCGGCTGACGCTTTCATAACGGAAATAATTAAACTCAAAAATCAAATGAGAATCCACGTATTAGAAAGCGAATTAGTAAAAATGGTGAAAGATAATTTAAAGGATGGTTTGGCACAGCTAGTTTTTCCCATTAAAATTGATAATTTAGACCAACTTCTCGAGGAATGCAAAAGGGCCGAAAGAAACATCGCCAAAAGGTATTCTCAACGTATGCCTGGAGGAATCACGCGTAGGGTATACGAAGTTGACGTTTTTGACAGCGAGGGAACCGACGATCAAGCGCGGCTAGTGGAGGAGTTACAAAAGGAAAAACTCACAGCAAAACAGCTTATTTGCTGGAATTGTAAAACTCCCGGCCACTCGTTTTTTGAATGTCCTGTAACCCAAAGGAGGGTATTTTGTTACAAGTGTGGGTTCGAGGATGTTACTACCCCTACTTGCCCTAAATGTGTGGGAAACCTCAAGCTGAACACGCAGAGGACTGGGCTGGCGTGTTCACACCAAAACCCAACCCAGTAAATGACAATTTTTCAAATTTTATACTAGCTAGCGACAAACCAACCAAAAATCAAAATTTAGACCCAACCACAGACATAATTAAGTCCGAATGCAGCCAAATGAGTGAAAAGAATAGCCCACAAGTGAAACAAAATCCTGACGTATGCCAGAAACCTGATTCTAAAGCAACTATTAACCCCCATCTTTCGTACGAACAACGCCTAGAAATATATGAACAAAAAAGGGCGGAAATTTTTGCTGACGACGAACCCAAGATAAGCAAGAGGATAATTAACACCCGAAAAAGATATGCGACAAGAAAAGCGGAGAGAAAAAGAATCGTGTCAACGCTAATAGGTAGTCCGGACGACATAAGACCATACATGTCGGTATCTATAAATGGGTTGAATTATCAGGGCCTTCTCGACAGTGGCGCTTCAGTAAGTTGCCTCGGCAAAAATTGTTTAGAAAACGTTCGGAAGATGGATGCGAAAGTACTGGACTACAAATCTTCAGTGAGAACGGCGGACGGTAAACAACACCTAATAGTAGGGAAAATACGGGCGATAATAAAATCCGGAAACCAGTCAGTCGAATCAGTTTTATACTTAGTACCTAACTTGAGTCAAGAATTAATCCTCGGATATGACTTTTGGCGGCAAATCGGATTGAATATAAGTTTCGATAACAAAACAATACACGCCATTACCGAGGAAGGTTCAGAAAACTCAAAAACTCACGACTTGACTAGTCACCAGCGTAGAGTTCTTGAAAATGTTAAACTTTCGTTCAAGTGTCATACTCAATACGGCTTAGGTAAAACTGATTTGGAAACTCACAAAATTGACACTGGTGATGCACCCGCTAAAAAAATGCGATATTATCCTGTTAGCCCCGCCGTACAAAAATTAATTTTCACAGAATTGGACCGAATGTTGGATTTAGATGTGATAGAAGTAACCACAGGAGCCGAATGGAACAATAGGACAACGTTAGTAATGAAACCCGGTAAAAATAGGCTATGTCTCGATGCGAGGGAATTGAATAAGGTCACTAAAAAGGACGCTTATCCTCTCCCTAACATCGATGGCTTACTAGCTAGGCTCGGCGATACACATTTTATTTCAGCAATCGACCTAAAGGATGCGTTTTGGCAAATCCCGCTAGATGAAGCGAGTAGGCCGAAAACAGCATTCACAGTCCCAGGTAGACCTCAATATCAATTTAAGGTTATGCCTTTCGGACTGTGTAATGCTGCGCAGAGATTATGTCGATTGATGGATAAAGTGGTACCGTCTGAGCTGAAAGATAGGGTTTTCGTGTACCTCGACGACCTGTTGGTAGTTTCTCCGAATTTTGATGAACACATAGAAATGCTCCGAATCGTGGGTCAGAAGTTGACAGCAGCAGGTCTGACGATCAATATGTCCAAATCCAAATTCTGTTATAGGGAATTGAAGTATTTAGGTTACGTTGTAGGTGGAGGTAAACTTAGGCCCGATGATGAGAAAGTCAGAGCAATTTTAGAAATCAAACCGCCGAAAAATCAAAAGGATGTTAGGAGATTCCTAGGCACCGTAGGGTGGTATCGCCGGTTTATCCACAACTTTTCAACGCTCACCGCACCTCTGACGGATACCCTGAAGAAAGCCCCTAAGTTTATTTTCACTGCCGAAGCCATGAAATCGTTCGAGGAACTGAAACATCGTTTAATAACCAGTCCTATACTGTCAAGCCCCGACTTTGAAAAGCCTTTCTTTGTTCAATGTGACGCATCGAATGTTGGTTTAGGCGCGGTCTTGTTTCAAAGGGATGATGAGGGTGGAGAACACCCGATCGAGTATTTCTCCAGGAAACTAAACAGCGCCCAGAAAAATTATTCAACGACAGAGAAAGAGTGTCTCGCGGTGGTACTTGCGATCGAGAGGTTTAGACAATACATAGAACTGATGGACTTCACGGTTATAACGGACCATTCCAGTTTAAAGTGGTTAATGCGGCAGAATGATTTAAATGGTAGACTAGCTCGATGGAGCTTAAAGCTCCAAGGCTTCAAATTTAATATTGAGCACCGGAAGGGTAGCAAGAACGTGGTCCCAGATATGCTATCGCGTCAGGATATGGAAGAGGTAGTAGCCAACCCTAGCATTGTAATAGACTTTAATTCCGAAGAGTTCAAGAGTAAAGAATATCTAACACTAATTGACACTGTGGAACAAAATGCGAGTAGGCTTCCAGATTTGAAAGTGGAAGAAGGCATTCTTTACAAAAGAGTAAAATTTAACCGGAATGACATAGAGAGTGAAGATGAATGTTGGCGAATATGGGTACCGTCACGCCTGACAGATAGCCTAATAAAAAAATCACATATTGATAATACATTACATGGAGGGATAGCGAAAACTTTGTACAACATAAGGGAATATTTTTACTGGCCGTCCATGGTGAAGCAGATCCGAGACCTTGTTGGAAAATGCGAAACATGTAAGGAAATAAAACACCCTAGAACAATATTGCGTCCACCAATGGGAAATGAGGTTCGAACTCAAAGACCTTTTCAAAAAATTTATATTGACTTTTTAGGACCCTATACCAGAACGAAATCTGGCAACACGTTTATTTTTATAGTGTTAGACCACCGAACCAAATTTGTTTTATTGAAGGCGTTATCTAAAGCCACCTCCAAAGCGGTGATTAAATTTTTAAGGGACGAGGTGTTTTATAAATTCGGAGTACCGGAGATGCTACACTCGGACAACGGCAAACAATTTACATCCGAAGCGTTTAAAGAGTTCTTACAACTATTTGGCGTTAGACATATTCGTACTCCTATATATTCACCACAATCAAATGCGAGCGAAAGGGTAAATCAAACCATACTCAGCTCGATTCGCAGTTTCCTGGACCAAGACCAAACGAAATGGGACGAAAACTTGTCTAAAATAGAATGCTCACTACGGTCTACGGTTCATTCTTCTACGGGTGTTACACCCTATTTTTCTCTAACGGGGTATAATATGGTTACTCATGCGGACGCGTATGAAATTTTAAGAAAGCTAAAATCAGCCGAGGAAGGAGAAATGTTAATCCTGCCGAAATCGTCACAAATGCAACTGATCCAGCAAAAAGTTAGCGAAAAGTTACATGAAGCCTATCTGCGGAATGTTAGATCCTACAACCTCAAAAGCAGAATAATAAAGTATACGCCCGGACAAGAGGTCTACCGGAAAAACTTTATCCAGAGCAAATTTTCTAAGGGAATAAACGCGAAACTTTGCAGACCTTGGCTCAGGTGCAGGATCAGAAGGGCAGTAGGAAACAGCCAATATGAGATAGAGAACCTTAGAGGACAGTTCATTGGAGTGATACACACTCAGCATCTAAAACAGTAGTGGACGTAGGGCTGCAGAGGTAATATTGTTCAATGGACTAGGAGAAACGGTGCGGGAGTTGCCAGAGTGGAAGATTTCCCTTTCCCAACTCTTTTCACTCCACAAGCTATGAGAAAAGAGCTGGCTTTGTGACAACCTCTGTGGTTGATTCAAATTAAGCGTTTTTTTTATACTAATTTAAATGAAAAAAAATACAACCCTACAACGCACCCGAAAGAACACCACTCTACCACATGAGTTTTTTTTTAGACTTGGCGTGGGGATAGACATTTTTCTAGATTCATTCAACAAGTGGCAGTGAACAGAATCGTGGACGGTAATAAATAAAGAATCGTGCTAAACCAAAATGGACAATACAAACTCGGTGAAATGGTTTTGAAAAATAAAGTTATTTTTTTTTAATACGCGCACGTTAGAATTGGACAACAAATGTTTAAGAATATAAGGAAATAAAATTAATAGTAACCGAAAGACAAAAAAAAGGAGCATATAAACTACCAACAACAATAATAAAATTTTCCCTGTGTGAAAAAAACAATTACGTCAAAAAGTGGAAAATTCAATAGTCTTTAAGAACAACGTGATCGTAATTAAACATATATAAATTTCATTAGCAATCCGGGAGTTTATATAAAAAACTATATTCGGTATATTAATTGTTAAGTTAACAAATTCGGGCGTCTCAGCTCCAAGTCCACGTGTTATTAAAAAACACGTGCGACGTTTATGTGTCAAACCACGACACCTCGTTAACCGGACACCGCCCACGAGTTCACCAAAAGGGCCATCTGGCGTTTCAGCACCAAGTCCACTTGTTCTTAAAAACACGTGCGACGCTTATGTGTCAAACCACGACACCTCGTTAACCGGACACCGCCCACGAGTTCACCAAAAGAGCCATCTGGCGTTTCAGCACCAAGTCCACGTGTTCTTAAAAACACGTGCGACGTTTATGTGTCAAACCACGACACCTCGTTAACCGGACACCGCCCACGAGTTCACCAAAAGAGCCGTCTGGCGTTTCAGCACCAAGTCCACGTGTTCCATAAAACACGTGCGACGTTTATGGGTCAAAACACGACACCTCGAATCAACAGGCATAACACCTCGTGTCTCGGTCTTTCACCGCCACCGTGCGTCTCCCTTCCCCCCCGGGAAAAGAAAAAAAAGGAAGGTCATAAATTGGAACCAACACCACCACCATCCCTGGCCATTTTTAGGAACATTTCCGGAACCACAGGTAACCCTCACCTATCCAAGTGCTGCTTTCGTTCTTGGAGGGCAGAAGTCAACCCATTTAGTGGTTAGACTCTCTTTTTGTTAGTTGAATCATAAGGAACAAGTATAAAAAAAGAAAGAAAAAAAAAAGAAAAATGAAAAAAAAAATTGTTTAAAATTAGAATCGGAAAAATAAATTTTTGGCTATTCACGCAAAATTCCAATTGCAATTTACCATGACCATTTAAAAAAAACAAAAAAAAAAAAAAAAACAAAAAAAAAATTAAATTTTTTTTTATATTTAAAACCTAAATTTGAATGATTCCACTAATTTTCACTGCTTAAGCAAAGCCGAAATTCGGAAATGAAAATAATCTATTTTTCTTTTAGAACCTATTTGGTTAATTGAAAATAATTCTTTCTTACTATTTAAACTATTTTTAAATTTGGTCACATAGGATTTAAATCTTAAATATCAAAGGCAAATTTGCATATTCTAACTAGATCAAACTACTTAAACGGAATTAAAATTAGATTACGTAGAATTTAAATCTAAGGAGCTAAAACTTATTTGAATATATAAACAAAAACTAATGACGTATATTAAATTCAAGCGCGCAGCTTGAATGTAACTACATGAATTGAATTCCAATATTTATCCCTAAATAAAAGCTAAATATTTAAAACGAATTTTAAAGCTTAACTTTAACGTAAACTTAGAGTAACTACGTAAACTAAATTTAACCGTTGCTGAAATACTAGTTCTAAAACATCAAACACAATTGCAATATTGTAAGCAAATTTTAATCGTTAAACTAAATATTAATGAGTTAGGCCTAAGTTCAATTTAGAAATCTACAATACAAATTAAATAAAAAGAAAAAAAATGAGAGAAAAAAGTTTTGAGCACGTACCCGGAATTTACTTCACTAAATCTAATTTCAATCAGGATATGTGAAATTTAAAAATCCAAAGTAAATGTGAATATTTAACCTAAATTTAAATACCTACACTGGATTCCAATTAGAATCGGTGAATATTAAGTTCAGATAAATGAAACCACGGATGTTTACACTAAGTCTGATTGACGATAACGTGAAGGTATGTTTGAATGACTGATAGTAATTTGAAGATTTGAACTGAAAATTAAGGACGTAGACCTAATTCACGGCCGAGTAGGTGAACGAGAGGGTTAGGACTTAGAACGAATTTTGAACACTAGGTTTAAGTTGAACTCCTGAAACTAACCGTAAAATGTGAATACGTGAAAACACGAGGTTAAATATTCAAATCAAATTTTGGGTAAATGAATAAAAGCTAAATAGTTAAGACAAATTTTAGTTATTAAGCTAAACTTCGTACGTAAACTAAATGTAAAGTCAACTACTTCTAGTACAAGTTAAGAAAAGATTAAAACAAAAAAAATTTAAATATAACCACATAAATTATGTTAAAAATTGAGATACGCAAAAAAATAAGATTGAAATAGTTAGTTTACATCTAAATATTGGTACTAAATTTAAAATCGAATACATAGATAACCTCTAATTAAAGAAAGTCTTGAGATTTAAGACACGTAAACCAATTGCACCTCTAACTACCTTAACTAAAACTTAGTTTTAAATATTTAAAATTAAATTCATGTATATAACTTAAAATTTTAATCTTTCAAACAAAAAAAAAAAATATATAAAAAAATTTTTTTAATATTTTAGCTAAAAATAATTTTCGTGCTTAATCCAAATTGAAAAAACCGTGAATTAAAATTTCAATTTAAATATGTAAAACTAAGCTTAGAGATTTATCTTGCCACCCTTCTTAAACTAAATAAATAATAGAAGTAACTGCAATTATTAGCTGACTAGTTAACATATGAATAATCAAGTATTGTAATCATATAACAAAATAAATAACGAAATAGATATTACTAAATAAATAGCTAAAGCTGTCCAATAAACCTCTATTCATAAAGATATATATATTTTACGAAATGGGGTTAGATATATAAACCTATCAATGAATAATTTAAATATACAACCAAAAAAAAAAACATTTTTTATTTCCTCTTGGAATTAAATTTCATATTTTAAGTCTTTTTCTCAGTACCTGTATTTAGAACTATATCCCTATAGAGGTATTAATTGCAGATTACGCAGAGTATTTGTTCATGATTGAAGTAGTATGATAACATAGTGGAATTTACCTAAATTTAAGATAAATTAAACAAATTTATAAATAAACAATTCTTGTATTTAACACATTTGTCTGGTAAAGAAAATATGTTTTAATTAATAGGAGGGTTTGGTGAAATGTAGCTAATGTGAAATAAAACAGTGGTAAGTAAACGTTTAGGGACATTACTTAAAATTTCTTTTCAGGCAAAAAAGTAATGTCACGGTTGACATTAACCTGTCATATGGGGTGGGCAGCCTGACCGGGACCGTAACATCTTGTCCCGAGGATTCGAGTCCGGCCAAACGTTTGAAGTGTGAAAGTTTCGGTCATCGAAATGTCTGTCCGTTCAATTTTAGGTCTTTACCTTTTATTTTTTTAGGTATCTAGTTCATTGCTGCTCGTTTTTTTTTATATTGCTTCATTTTTTTTTTGATATTTAGTTTTCATCTCGGCACGGAGTTAGGTAATAATTGAGTAAACCTAGATGGACACGAACCCCCCATTCCCGGCGAGCTACAGCCAGATACATCAGCGTGCCAACGTCCATCGCGAAGCAAAGGGTTTTGGAAAATTTTTTAAAATTTTGTTTTTCCCCCAATCAAACAATTATTACATTACAAATCTCAATCACCCTCCAAGGCATTTGCGACGCGAAGTTGAGGTTCTTGGATGTTTTTACTGGAGTTCCCAGTAAAATACATGACTCAAGAGTCCTTAAACTTTCGTTTATCGGAAAAGAGCTGCAAAATTTATGTTCCACCAAATACTACTTGTTAGGTGATGCCGCATATCCTTTGAGGGAATACTTGTTAACGCCTTATAGAGATTATGGCAAATTAAGTAATTCAGAAAAGAATTTCAATCTACATTTTTGCCGAGCTCGTGTCAAAATAGAAAATGCCTTTTGTTTATTGAAGAATCGCTTTCGGCAAATAATGCGATTAGATTTTCATAATGTCGAAACAATGGCAAAATTTATTATTGCATGCTGCGCTCTTCACAACATTTGTATCGACAGAAATGAAATGTTATCAGAAGAAATATCTAATACCGAGCTGAATTGTGATAATGAAGAAATTATGGAAAGCGATCAAAGAAATAATTTACTGACTCAATTGGGGCGCATAAAAAGGGACGAAGTAAACAATTATTTATAAATTTTTTGTTACGACTTTACATACTATGTATGTGCAAATATATATAAATACATACATACAAAGATATAAAATAAAAAAAACCGAATTTAAACAATTATGTATAAAAAACAAATTGGCTTTTATTTCATTAGTTGTTGCTAAACTAAAAATATAGGTACAAGGTATTCGTTCGAATTTAACGTTTTATATGTTGATTTAACTTGGAACAAAAACTAAAACTTTAATTCAGAAATGTATTTAAATATTGTTCGAAATTCATCACACTTTTTAAAAACGAAAGTTTTTAAATCAATCGATTTTCATCACATACGCGTATATGTTAATATGAATCTATTACACATTTTTATCATCTAAAAGTTTTTTTAATAAGTCCATTTTCTCCTTGTGGCGTTTTTGTCGACCTTCGTCTTTATTTTCTGCAATTTCTAACAAGGTTTCCTGAACACTTTTGCTTTTAAGTTTTTTAATTTTGATATTTTCACACTTCTCGGCCTTGATGCATTTAGAACTGCTCATTTGTATTTCAGGCTCAATCGAGTCGTCCAAAAAACAAATTTTGTTAAGCTCTTGCTCATAATTAATATGTATTCTTTTTGAGCCAGATGCTCTATTGTTTTCGACTGCTAACTTTTTTCGCCGTAACACAGTTTTATAACGTTCTTCGCACTGCTTTGAAGTTTTTTCTTCAAACTCCAAGGCAATTTTGGCCCACATATCTTTTTTAGTTCTGGATTTTTTTTTGTGGCCCTATTTCAGGCATATACTCTCCGTATAAATCCAGAAGTTTTCGGGTTTCACCATCAGACCAAACTATAATGTATGTGTATATTAATAAGCTGTATGTTTATCTACGTATGTACATATATGTATTTACATACCTTGAATTCTTTTAAAAGAAGTAGGAAATTCAATAATTTCTTCGACTAGGTTGAAATCCATTTTCGTGTGTTTTACTTTAATTTAATAATTTTTTCTTTGGCGCAAAATTTTTATAGCAGCTGATTTAAATTATTGAAAATCAGTGTTGTTAACTCTTATTGGAGTTCAAATATCGCTTGTTAGTATAAACTTTGCATGCAATATTTGACACGCTAAATACACATTAGTGTTGGGTGTAAAATGTAGATATTTTTTTGTTCCATTGTAATTTAGAAAAATGTATCACTTTGTAAGGTTTCGTGTAACCTGATAAATATATTACACAATTATAATGCATCATTTTTTTTTAGAAAAGAAAACACCATTAAATGAGTATTTTTATACCCTTCACCGAAGCTAAAAGTGTATATATGTATGTATAAGTTTGTCATTCCGTTTGTAATTTCTACAATATTGACTTTAGAAAGTATATGAATACAGTCCGGGTCGTTACGATCAGGGAAATTGTTTAACGATGTCCGTCTGTTGGTCTATGCGTTGAAAAGGGGTTTCCGAAGACCCCATGTATGATAGGGGCTAAGTTGTAATACATTTATGTCACATATAGTCCGAAATTGGTTGCTATTGAAATTTTGCCTGATCGGCCCACAAATGGCGGAGATATTAGCAAAAAACCACGACTTCCTCTAATTTTTTCCATAAAATCCCTGGTTTTTCTTGTTTTACATACAAATGTATTTACATAATTTGCCGCTTAAATAGATAAATATATATTAAACAAGCAGATAGACTCAATATGTTTTATTTAAATGCTTCGTTAGCAATAGCTCGTGGCTGAGTTGTCTAAGTGGACAGCGTGTGTTTCGCACAGAAACTACCAGTTCAAATCCTCGGCTTTCCCAGTTTTTCAAAACCAAAAAATTTTTTAAGTGTCTTATGTCCTAAAAACGATTTAAAATTATTTAGCAGTTTTTTATTTTTTATTTTATTGACAATAACATACAGTTTTTTATTACATTTCACACAATCATATAAAATTGTTTTATGGAATTTAAATATAGTAAATATGCTGATAGAAAAGGCGACAAAACGCTGATGTATTTTGACATCAGTACTATGACAAGTGTATTCGTTCTTGACCTCATGACACTATTCATCATTGTGATGTCAGCCCTAACATTACTTGGCCAAATTGTCATCAGGCACAAAAATGGGAAGAAACATCGGCATCAAAGAAATGACGTAACAGTAACATCGTAGATAGGACTTATTAGGCTGAATTTAATGACGAACTGTCATTAAATTGAGTCATTTTGATTGACTTAAGTCAAATTGAGAGAATTACTTACCCGTTACAAATGTTTGTTTCACTTTTGTTGTATTCCGCCCTTTGTTTACAGAAGAACTTTCAATTATAAGACAACAGCAGCATGCTTAATATGATTGTCGTAATTAATTTGAAGTTAGTAAGTATCGTATAGGGGAATTTGTCACGTTTTAGGCTCTTTTCTTTGTTATATTGGGAAAATTGCGTTTTTTTTTTGTTTGTCAAAAAATTATCAGAAAAAGGTTTGTCAAATAAAGGATAATGCGAAAAATGAAAAACGCCTGCACATTCTAAATAGCCTTAGGTGCCGCATTTGTAATGTGAAAAAATAAAAGCAATTTGTCAACACACTTGGCCGTCACACGCTAAAAAGTGAAAATGGGTATTTATATACCCAACCGTCCATAATGAGTTCAAAAATTAACTATTTTCTTTATATTGAAATAAGTCTTTTTGGCGTAAATAAAAGGCGAATTTATATATTTTAAATTTATTTAAAGTAAATTAGAGGTTTTATAGACTTTGCAATTTTAGATTTATCTGGTGTGACACTTCTATGGTAATCCAGGAAGCATGGTGCTGGGTGCAAATTCGCCTGGCACTTCAAACATCCGTACTCTGTTTTTCCACCGCACTGCCAGCAGCGACGACGTGCTGGGAGTTTTCCGATTAAATGATCGACGCGATCATATCTAACTTCCATTTGTGCTCCGGAAATCATAATCTTACCAACATTTCGCCGATTAAACTTCATCATTATCATCTCGCATACTTCCACTCTAAAATCAAATTGAGACATTTGGGGGTTTTTTTCATATTTGCGACAAAAGCAATGCAATTTCCATGCATTCACCATAGCCGCATCGAAAGCATTTGTAACTAATGGCCAATACCTTTTTCGCATAACCTATGAACAAAATGAGACATAAATCGTGAAAATCGATGAACGCGTTTCGCTTTTATTCACAATTAAGTAAAAGTATGAATTTCAAAAATTTGCTCGAGATATCCACAAAATTCTTTGGAAAAAACATTGATGACTTTTTTTATGATTCTCAGAATTAAAAAAAAAGGAATAAACAAAAGGTTATTCGATTTTTATGATTGCGGTAGCAAAGTAATAAGCGTTAATAAATGTGAGTGGTCAATTAAAAGGAAAAAAAGGAAAGTGCACTTTTTTTATTGTTTGGGTTTTTCCGTTAGGTACCTGCATGACTTTTTTTTACAGAAATTGCACCCACATTTATGAGTGCTCATGTTTTGAAACTGTTATATTCATGTGTAACAAATGAATTAATTAGAATAAGTTTACTATCTGGCAACGCTTCTCGTTTGTCAAATAATAAAAGTAGATATTAAGAATAATGAAATAAAGCATTCGGTAATTAGCTGTATCGAAAAGTGGTTGTTTTTTTCTACTTACGGACCCCACGACATTATAGGAACGTTTCGAAAACATATTTCATAAGTACCTGCCAGTAAAATATTGAAATATTTGTAGTATTTATAGGTGCCAACTAACGTCAAATTTACGATATTATTCGAAGTGAGTATAATTCATGAAAATTTAAATTTTAACGGAAACTAGATAATTAAAGTACTTCAAGCTCTAATTCATAATAATAATATAGTTAATGTAACGTTGATTTTAAATGTACAAATGTAGTTTGTACAGAAACCAATTGAAAACAAAAGTATACATTGCTGCTTTTACTGGCACTTGCAGTTAAACGCACCTAAACCTCCGAGTCTGAATACTGTGTCCCTGCAAGCTGAAATCGTTTTCACCAATCCGACCAATTTGAATGATGCTTATTGGACACCCGATATTGAAAATAATGGACCACAACCGATAACACAAATCGAAGTGGATTACATTGTAGCTAAAATGGGACTATCACAACAAAACTCCGAATGTTGACATCATTTTTGAAAAGCATAAAACTGGCACAGCAAAATGTCAGCGCAACATCATATCGACAACGCCAAGCTGATTTTCAGAAATTTTATTCCGTTGACGAAGCAAATACGTTCACCTACTCCCATGATAAATCAGGCTTAGTGAAAAAATTGGATGATGATGCAGACTCAGAACATTAATATGAACAACCTACGAAGAAAATAAGGTCATCAGAACCACCAGCGTCAACTTCAACGAGGATGGATGGTGACAATAATTGAAAATGTTCTAAGTTTTGTTTCCATGCATAGATAACATAAAAATCGCATGTTTTCTGTGTAAAGATATTCGTAATATGAAAGAATCAATAAAAAACTCATCAATGTTTTTTCCATAGGATTTTTTATGAATTAAAAATAAAAAATTTCAATTGTTTGGGCAAATAATATTTTTTTTCTTCATACATTTATTTATAACTGCGAAATTATTGCTTATGTTGTTCGAACAGATTAAAGGAATTGTAATTCTTAATTTTTTTTAATTCGTTTCAGCTTATTCGGACTAGTGCTTCTCGAGTTATAACAAAGAAAAGAGCCTAAAACGTGACAAATTCCCCTATACGATACTTACTAACTTCAAATTAATTTTTAAATTATTATTTGATGTACCTTGACCAAACTAAAGATTCAGAAGTTCTTCTTTTTGGGTCTACTTTCATAAACAATTATCAGAATTGAGTCCCGAAATCATGTGTTGTACTGTGTAATACACAAAATGCGGCATCGAATTGATCTCACTGCAGTCATATAATAGATGACGCATAATATATGACAAAATTTTATGATGACGTTCGTCATGTGATTGATGGCAGTCACAACACACCATCTCAGCGTTGCCAAATGTGCCGATATGTGATTTTTTGCAGTTTTTTACTTCAAACCCCGTGTTTTTAATCAATTTTATTCGAATAATACAAAGAAGCATTTAATTACACAGGCCTGCGAAATTATAGTCTTTGCAAGTTTTTTTTTCATAAACTATTATTATTTGTAGTTATTGTCGTAAAAGTAACGGAAAACGATATTGATACGATTCATTGCATGCACCGATGTATGTAGTTATACTTCTCTTTAAGGCATTAACCGGTTAAAAAAATAGCTAAGCTATATTGGGTTAAATCTAAGATTTTCTGAAAATTTTTTCGTTTTTTGACAATTTTTTTCTTTTAAAAAATATGTTTTTTCTCATATGTAATTACAAAATTCATGGTCTTAGAAATTAATTGTATAGCCAATTTGATTACAAAAATTTTAAGTCATAATTAACCGAGATCGTATAAAAGCTAAGAATCATTTAATGTACATCTTATAAATACATTTATTCTAATGCAACAATGTTATAACTTGTGCTCTCATTTAAAATGTACATCAGAACCATTTCCGAATTTAAAAAATAAACAATATTTTATGCAAACCAATTGTGTATCAACCACAGTTGTGGGGCACTATCACTAAATAAAACTGCAAAGCAATTAGTTTGCACTCTTTTTTACCAGCTTTAGTAATGATTGCTATTTTTTAACTACCACTAAAAAAATTTTGTGATATTGCAAATTTTTTCACTATCACTAAACGAAGATTGAATGCAAAAAATCTGCACTCAATTCAAATATAAAAATAATGTGAACGCAATGTGTTATGAAAATGACAAGTATTACGAAAAAAAAATTGGACATTCCATACTTCAACGTTTTTTGAAATTTTTCTAAGCTTTTTATTGGATCAGGGTTGCATTTACACAAAAGCATGACAGTAACAACAAAACTCCTTAGATTTCTATCTCACAAAGTATTATGGAATACGTAAGAAATGTGTGATAGTGTAAACAATCCTTAAGGTGCAGTTTTTCTCATAAAAACTGATTTTTTTTTGTGGAAATTGTCAGTTTTTTTAAAACAAATTGGTAATACTGCACCATCATGCATTAAGCCATATTGAATTTTATGTAATTTTTTAAAGCGAATTGGCTATTTTGACAGCAAAAATAGGCGAATTGGCGTTTTGTTTACATTCAAATCAAGGCGAATTAGTTTATTTTGACATTTGCCGTCACAATTCTAGCAACAAAATGACTGTTGTTTTTTCTTTTGTTGCATTGTTGTAGTAGTGAGGCCACTTTATAAATACATTTTGCGCCGCGCTATTTAGGGATGCTTCATACAAATTGTATGGGCATGAGGATTTTTGACAGCTAGAAAACGCGTACCGCTTTTGTTTAGGTATGGCTGTTAAATATTAAATAACAAAATTTCTTTTGCATGTAAACCAATTTTTGTCACTGTTAATATTAACACTATATCGTTAACTGAAATACAAAACCACGCAACTAACATTTTTTAAATTTTACAGTAGAAACAAAATTAGTTATATTGTTATGGTCACCCTACCGATGGTAAGGCAGTTTATAGTTGGCAATCTTTGATTAGGGGAATTTTTTCTTTATTATTTTTGAACAAAACAGCTGGTAGAGAAAGAGAAAAATAAAAAAATAAACAGAGACCAGTAGATATAAATAGAAGATGGAATTGTTTTTATTTGTGTTATATTGCTGAAAAACAAAAAAAAAAAGGAAAGTTTTTTATTGAAGATGGTGGATGGTAGCGTCCCCGAGGTTTCTTGGGGAGGAAGATGAAATATGTCGGCCTTTTTAAATTTTGGAAGAAGTGTGACAAGTGGCCACCCGCATCGGAAGAATAAAAAAAAATAAAGAAAATACAAATTTTGCCTGGTGGAGTATTTTGGTGGAAATTTTATTAAAGACACAATATAAAAAAAATTTTCTTTTTTAAAAATAATTTATTAAAAACGTTCTTATTTTGGTTGTGTGAACCAAAAAGCTATATTATAAAAAATTTAAGCAAGTGAAATTTTTAATAAACAGCGAAGAGACTAGATTCTAAAATAAAATTATAAGTCGCTATTAAAAAAATAATCTGGAAAGCCAAAGACAAAAATAAGAACAAAAAGATTGAAACAATTAAAAAGAAATGAGCTTTAAGACGAATTAAATTAGAATTAAAATTAAATTAATAAAAAGTGTAATGTAAATGAAGTTTTTGAATAAACATTATGTACAATAAATAAAAGCCAAAAATTATAGAAACTTCAACTTTTGTTTTAAAACCAAAAATAAAAATAAATATTGCCAAATAAAGTCGGGTGCGCCACGAAACTTCCGAGTCACACCAGCGTGGGTTTAGCCATCAACCAGCAACACCGAACCTTGAGGTGAACAGGTAAATGCCTTCACATCGGACAAAAAAAAAGAAAAAGACAGACGACCTACGGACAAAATAATATATATATTAAGCTTGTGTAGAATTTAAGCTAATTTTTTTTATAAGGGAATTTTACCGTATTTTCCAGTCCTTTAGGCAATTAGGGGCTTAAAGTGCGCGGTGTTAGGGTTGAGCTCAAGCCTAGGTACTCGTCCGTGGTAGGGTAGAGTTGCCCACAAGATTAGAGTTCCCTAAAAGAAAAAGTAGCGGAGAATTTTTAAGACAGGTGCAATATATATGTGTACAGGATTTTATACATACAGTAAATTTGGACAGCCGGACGAGATAACGGACGGACGGCAGACTTGCAAGCTTCATCCTGGAGGCAGGATCGACGGAGCCAAATTTTTATGTTTTGCTACATACAAATAAAATCTAAAAGAGAAAAAAAATTTTTTTATAATTAGTTTGTTTTTTTTTTAATTCTCAAGTAAATTTATTTTTTTTATATCTGCAAGATTAAATTTAATTTTTCTTTGTGGTTTTTATAAATTGTATATTTAATGATTTAAGTTTGTTTTTTTTATGAAAATTTGCATTTTTTTCCTACCTTTTTTTTAAATTATTTTTTTTTAATAAAAAAATGATTTATAACGTTTTTAAATGAATATTACCTGGTATTTAATGATGATTTGGTAAGCTTTTTTTAAAGGCGGGTAAGTAGAGGAAAGATAATATTTTGCAGGGTAGGATTTGGGGCATCCAAACGTTTTCTTTAGGATGCCATGGAGAGATTTAGTCTCTAGAGGGAGGGCCAAGCCTGGCAGAACATCAGCCAGAGATGTGTGAAGCGTTGAAAGAGGTGTTTTCTGTTTTGTTTTTTTTTTTGCTACTTCGGGCCCCGGAGCAATTTATTTTTTTTATTTACTAATTTCGTAGCTGGTATGAAATATATTTTTTTTTGTACACGGTTTCACGTCAGCTGGTCGGCAAGAACCAACCCATCCGGCGAGCTTTAGCCGCGCAAACAACCAGCATACCAGCGCCGCCGACAGTCTGGCCACACTACCTACTGGTTGCTGTGTTACACAATAACCAGCTAAATATTCCCGTCCCGTACAGTACAATATATTGAAAAAAAAAATGCAATTTTGTCATTTAAATGTCGCAGATTTACTATATATATAGAACGATTTACTAATTTCTGAAATAAAAATAATAGCGGCTTTCACCCTTTGTATTAAGTGTACAACTCTGTTTTATTTAATACGATTTTATAATACAAAGCGTTTGTGTCTTTTTCGTATGTATTTTAAATAAATGAATTTGCCGAGGGAGAAAAAGATACACAGAGTTTCGTTAACTGTTTTATTCTGGTAGATTAACACACGTGCAAGGCGAATTCATGTATACGGTGGTGTCGATACTACAACAAGTAACAACACCAAAAACACAGCAATGTATTTTTTGTTGCTTTCGTTGATCGATTTGTCAAAAACACAAGCAACTTTTGACAGTTCTCTCTAAGTAAGAAAAAAAAGTAGCACAGCTGTGCTTTCAACGCCACCTGATAGATGAATTCGCCTTGCACACGTATTTACTGTAGTTTTTTGTTGGTTTTTTGACCACTGCGTAGTAAATATTAGTCTAATACATTTTGTTGTCGCAGTGTTGTAAATGTTAGTACTTTAACTGAATTAATAAGATTAACAAGCCCTACAAGGGACTTTACTATCAAGGGTGAAAACCTCTATTAATATGTTAATGATTCAAAGAGTAATGCTAGTTCTTTTGAACTGATATTTTCTTTAACAAAAACACGTAACAACCATGACATTTTTTAAGTTTTGACAAAATTTAACTTCCCAAATGCAACTTAATTGTTTAAAGAATGAAATCCGGTGGAAGAATTGGTTAAAGGTCCTGCAGGTGCTGCCACTTCTTGCTTTAAATTCATTATATTTTAAAATTTCACTTTTACAGTTTAAAAGCTGTTAGTTTTTTTCCAATTCTTTGCGGAAGTTTCATATACTCATCTGTTACATTTTCAAATAAATTATTCCACAAATCATATTGGCAATGGGATCTCCAATCTTTGTACCGATAGAAAAAAATGTTTTTGTTAGTCTTAACAAGGAATAACATAAATAATACCTTAACCTGGTACACAAGTTTGAAAAGGGGAATTGTTTGAAAACCTCAATGATAAAAGCTGCATTACATATAAAAACTTAAGCCCACCATGAACTATTAAGATTTCATGGAAATAAATTTGAGGCCACGTGCATTTGGTTTAAATAGTACTTGCATCTTTAGTTACGTACTTTCGATTTTCGCTTATAAAATTTCTAATTTTCATTATATGAGATTAAGAATATGAGAGGACATGGATGATGTTGTGGTATGAATCACAATCAATCAAAAGACTGAAATCGCATTTTTTCGTTAATAACGTGGTTTTGCATTTCAACTAATGATATGTAGATACAAACGTGCACATTTAAATTTATGGAAAAAACAAGTTTTATGTTAAACAAAATTATTAATTAAAATGAATTAATATACATAATACATTTTTATAACAATTAATATACATACATACATACATAAATATGTATGTATGTATTAATTTCAATCAACAACTTAAAATATACTTATACATTTTTTATACTTTGCTAAACAAAACAACATTTACATATGAATCAGAGTTTTCAGTAGCGGTACTTTTGTTTATTTGGTAAAAACACAAACTTCCGTTCATATACCTTAATAACCAACAAAATATATAAACATATATAATTAATTATGTATATGTATATACCTACATATATTAAATAAACATTTTTTCTTTTTCATTATTTATTTATTGAATCTTCATATGTGACTTTCTCCGAGAAAAGGGCCTAGTGTGCCAAAAAACGGGTTTGGACTTAAGAGTGGATTCTGGTACCTAAAAGGGTGTAGAATAAGATGAAATGAGTTAGATATCTGATAAAAATTTATTAACCCCATAAAAATGTACAAAACGAACTTAGGAAAATTGATAAAAATGAAAAAAACATTAAAATTTGAAACTTTAAATGTTATTTTCTCAAAACTTCATTTTCACACACTACACCATTTTTCATTGAAAATGAGAAAATTCCAGATGAAATTGAGAAAATTCCAAATGATAATGAGAATTTCAATTGAAATTGAGAAAATTCCAATTGAAATTGAGAATATCAATTTGAAATTGAGAAAATTCCAAATGAAATTGGGAAATTTTAATTTGAAATTGATAAAATTCCAAATGAAATTGAGAAATTTTAATTTATAAAATTGAATTGTATAATTTTGTTTAATATTCATACAACGTTCGGCCAAAAAGGCCGAATTTCAAAAAGTACCAGGCACCTGTCTGCTTATTTTTTTATTCAATAACAATAAGTATTCATTTTTTTGTATCTTTTTTAGCTTAGAAGATATGAGGTTAGCGGGATCGATTTGGCGAGAGCCCGGCTTTCGTTCCAAATGTTAACTTTTTAGCTTCTGCAGTTTAGGATAAGTGATGATGAATCAGTCAGTTACAATTTTCTGTTATATAGAAAGATAGAAATTATTTACGATTTTCACCTCTTAAAGGATCGAATTTCAAAAAGTACCAAATATGTATTTTATTTTTAGATAACTTACGAATGTGACATTATTTTTATTTGCATGTTTATTGGTTTAAAAGATAGATGGCTTGAAAAAAAAAGTTTCAAAATACATGGTTTACCCGTATACTCCATACTTCAAAAAAGTGCTATACACCTTATATACAATATACACATTCACTTTTATATATATATATAAATAAAAAATTTAATTTGTCAACATCTCTATAGAAAAAAAGTGATTTTATTCCTGGGATTAACTTATTGGGGGTATTACAGTATCGAGGGTATGAAATGCTAGTTAGGTATGTAATATACCGTCGGAAAGGTTAATTTGTCTAGTTTCTCACCATAAGTTTTATTTTTAAGATTTAAGAAACACTTACACACAAATAGGAAAAAAATTCAAAATAGTGCATATGCTAAAAATTTAAAAATCCTCGTCTTGACTTAGAAATTATTATTTTTTATACCTAACCCACTAGCGGCCCAAATAGCGACCAGAACTAACTTAAAGGAAAAGACTTAAGTTTTCTTTTGAGCAAAAAAAAAACCCGCTTCAAATCAAATAAAAAATATGTTTTAAATTGTAAATAAAAAAAAAAAAAAAAAATTGTTTGAAAATTTTAAAGAAATAGCTATCTAATTTATTTGGGACAAATTTTGGTAACACCAATAGATAATAAGTAACATGGATACGAAAGAACACCTGTTTGGCGAAAATGTAAATTTTGTGTCTAGATTACTATCCAATAGGACTAACCTTGGTGCAAATTTCATCCAAATCGGAAAACGTCGATTTCAAAAGTTGGGTCACTTGACAAGAAATCCCCCAGGTATTACCCCTTTACTCCCTAAAAGGGCCGAATTTCAAAAAGTACCAGACACCTGCTCGCTTTTTTTATTTAATGAACAACAATAAGTATTAAATTAAAAAAGTGCCACTTTAATTAAAAAAGTACCAGTAAGAGAAAAAAAGTACTAACAATCCCCCTTACAGATTCTCAATCACTCAGGAACTTGCATGTTTAATTTTATGTCTCTTGGTCCAATATTAAGGGCAAATCAAAAAGTACCAGGTAAAGCACAAAAAGTACCAAAAAGCGCCTCTTACAGATGCTCATTCATTCAACGCATTGCCTGTTTAATTTTATGTTTGTAGGTGAATACTAACGAAAATTCAAAAGGTACCTGTTGAACAACAATAATGTACGAAAAAGTACCAAAAAAATCACTCGTACAGACTTTCATGAACTTCGCAACTTGCATATTTAATTTTACGTGTCTAGGTCCAATTTTAACGGAAATTAAACAAGTATCAGGTAAAGAACAAAAAAAAAAAGCCCCTCTTACAGATACTCATTCACTCAGGGTATTGAATGCTTAATTTTATGTTTGTAGATCCAATATTAACGAAAATTGAAAAAGGTACCAGTTAGAGAACGAAAAAGTTTCGAAAAGATCCATCGAACAGATTCTCATTTATGCATTAAACACATTCGAAACAGCAGGCAACACGAAGGCACGACTACAAATGCTGCAGGTTGCAATTAGCGTTACCGTTGGTGCTACTAAAGTAGCAATTTGCCACTTTTTCGACTGCTTGGATACTATTTTGCTACTTTTACATAATGCACCCAAATGTGATACTTTTTGTTATTCTTGCCACTTTTTTGGTACTTTTTACTAAATGATGAGATACTTTTTGAACTTTCTGTTTTATTAGAACTCCCAGCTTTAATAACAACTGTAATTGTTTTAATATAGATGTAAGCAAGCTTATCTGAAATAATTTTTTGTCTACCGTAATAAGCTTATGCATTTATTGCGCATATATTATGTAACATGTGGACTTATTAATTATTCGCAAGTAAGTGCTCTTGGGAAGTACCACTTGCTTTTGTGCGTATGCGGTATACCATGATGAAATAAATACTTATACCATGGCGTATACTTATGCTTTTATATATCAGGGTTGTCAGATTTTTTTCACCTTCGTAAACAATTATACTCCCAAAAACGCCAAAATTGGACAAATTTAATTTTCTTAAGATTTTTGTTATGACAAATTCGCTAAAAATCCCAATATTTTATTTTTATATAACATTTAAATAAACATTTTCATGGTTTATGGCTTATTTTATTCGTTATATGCCTAACTTCGATAATTTATAAAAATTTTAAGTTTTTGTTTTTATATTTTTCTTGTAAATTTTTAATAACGTTTTTTTTTTTTTGATTTTTTTTTTTGAAAAATGCACCCATTATTTCTTTAATATCTCCGAAACTGTTGAAAAAAAATTATTGATAAGAAGCCTAAAAGGGAATTTAATTTCAAATCATTTTCTAGTAATAGAATCCAAGTCGGACATATCGCTCCCAAGTCATGATGAAATATACATATTAGCATCATGCCCCCAACAATGAATAATACATAAAATTAACATTTATCCTATAATTTTTTGTCGTTATAAGTTTTGTATGAATTTGAAATCAAAACTAGTATTAATTTTGCAAAAAATATATTGCCACTAATTTTGGAATAACTTCGAAACAGTTGAAAATATAAAAAAATATATGGATGACTTAAAGGCTTTTAAAAAACAAGACCTGATAGAACCAATCATTGAACAGATTTGGATTCAGCAAGCTAATGTCAATTAAAATCACATAAAAAAGTTGTACAAATTGCATTTGTTCATTTTAAATAAAATTCTGAAATTTTTATTATTATTATCTTGGTAAATTGTACACATTAATTACTGTTTGAATTATCAAAAGTCCGTAGTGACCGTTAATATTTAAATATTTTTATAAATTTTACTCACCACGAGTAATATCGTAGATTTATTGTAAGTTTCCCGCACTGTAAGATTAATACTCGTCGCAGAATTACCAATTGTCAATTGTAGCGAACTTTCGTTAACTTCAAGTTGGTGTAACTAACCTTAAAGGCCCAAATAAAATGTGCTTAACCAAACTTAAGCTAGTGTCAAAATTCAACGAAAAGCATGTCAAATGCTAAAGTAAATTACTGAAGACTTTTAGGTGGCTATATTGTACTTATTGAGCTTAAAGACTTTCTACACTTACATAGTTGCAAACATTTGTACTTTTGGAAAAATATTTTCGTTTTTTATCTTTAAAATGTAATATTTTTGACGAAATGTCATTTAATTTGTAAAAGTTATAAATATATTACCATAAACAAGTAAATCTATGTTTATATTTTATTAATTTTTAAAGTAAACGAAAACTAAAATAAAAAAGTACTAAAAAAAGCAACTGCGGTTGCATCTTTTAATTGTAAACAATTATATGTATCTATTATGTGTCATTTGCTTAAGGAAGAGCGAAATTGACCGCACTTTCCTTAAGCAAATGACACTTGACGAAACTTAACGAAAAGTGTCTTAAGTACATTATAGTTGTATACATTTGATTGTGTGTATTCGCACATTTGCTTAAGGTTCATTAAGCACATTATAGTTAGGCCTTAAGTTTTGGAACCAGTGTGTTTTTTTTTCTTCTCTCAACCACGAAGCGAACAACACAACCACTATCCGGCAGTGCGGACAGCTTACTCTAAATCTACAGATTTTTCAGAAATTTTTTAGTTGTTTATCCAATACGTATGTATGAATTGAAGTGAAATTTGAATTATAATAAACCCAACCATAATTGGAAAAAGAAAATGATTAAAAATTTGGTTTTCACTTTCTCTCCCTTCACCCATCTATTACAATTACTCCCCTATAGCAATTATAATACTTATCTTACTCTGTCTAGCCCAGCGTTTCCCTCTAGGCGGCCATCCCCCTTGGCACGATTTAGAACAATGGTGGGCGCCCCATAGTACAATTGTGCTGAGGGACTTCACACGTATTCTTAAGGCCCAACCATAATATGCATAAGTTAGCTTAAAGTACTATTCAAAAGTTAACGAAAAGTCTGTCAAATGCATAAGAAAATTAAAGGAGAATTAAAGGAGGTCATAATGAACTTACATAAACTTAAGATCCATGTTGCATATTTGTGCAATATTTTGAATTCTTGCGAGTACTTCAAAAAAAAAGAAGTACCAAAAATTACAGCCCTTAATTTAATTTGCCAGCAACGTTATATAAAGAACAAATATTGGTGATTGTTGTACATACTTATTAATAAAAAATGGATACAAAATTGAAATTTGTAAAATTCCTCTTTTTCTATATTCTTGTGTTTCTTTATCCATTTCAATTTATTTTATTTTTTGTAACAACGCACAAACAGACGATTCCGTACGGAATGTGCGTTCAGTTTGGCACTTTGCTTAAGCAAATGACATTTGAAGAAACTTAACGAAAAGTTTTATTAATAGTTGGCCATATATGTTTTATATATATTCGCACAGTTGCTTAAGTTGACTTAAGCGGCCTAATGCATATTATGGTTGGGCCTTTAGCCTCTTTAATTTAGTCTTCGATGAAGCAGCATCGAATGCACATGTAGCGGATGCTTACATATTTTTTATATTTTTTATATTATTTTTTGGTGGGTACTTCTGCCATCTCACTAATACTAATAAGCAACAATACAAGCACAGTTTTAGTTGTGCCCACTTCTGATTTAGAAGAAGATTGGTTGGCATTGGTGTCCAAACCACACACCAATACAAAGTTTATGCTAACATCTGATATAATCTTTTCTGGATTTTTTTTACCAATTAATTTATTTAACAGTATTTTGTGTACTTCTTCCAATTTTAAAACATGTGCCGCATTTTTTTTCGTAAATCGCCTTTTTGCTGCCACTTTTTTTGAAAAATCCCCTTTTTTTGGTACTTTTTGAAAATATCCAAAGGTAACGCTGGTTGCAATTGTAGTCGCGTAATCAGCTACTGAATTATTTTGAAGACGACAGCTACAATTGAAAAAATATAAACAGCTGTGTTTTTTATTATGTATTATTTACATTTCAGTGGTGCCACTATCATTTTTAATTTTTATAAATTTAACAACATGCATAATTGCAGACTCGTACACAAACTTAATTTAAGCCTACAAAAATATAAATACTTATTTATGATACACTTTTTAACGTAAAACCAAATGAATTTATTAAAAAACATTAAACATATTTTAATTTTATTGTTTTTGGAACTCATAAGGAATATCATCTTCATGGCAGGTTGAATAAAAAAATCCTAATATACAGTATAATCGCGAAAAAGTAAACTGAAATGTCCTAAGGGTTGTTCACTTTTTCGTCTTATTTATTAACTTTTCTAAATTGTAAAAAAATGCAATAATAAACATATGTATCTATATTTTTTTCAATGACTTAGTTTTCATCTGTTCAAAAAAGAGACTTAGATCTAATTTGTACCGGCTACAATTTAGAATAATTAATTATATCAGTCATGTATTATGTGTTAGGAGCTACAGATGACGTTTGTCAGAAAATTAGTTCTTCAAAAATTTTCAGATAGCGAATTCTGGGCATTTTCTAAACATTTGCCAGCCATCCATTACTGACATTATTGTCTTTTTAGGTTGCAGTTACACGAACTCGCCCTTAGCTATTGATATTGAAATTAGAACAGTGATTGCGCAATTACGTTTTCGATGCTTCAAGAAAACATTTGTACAAACTTGCTTTAAGATCGGCATATTTTGGTCTATAATGTTTTCCTGTATGCTTTTTCCTATGTATTCTTCAAAGCCTCGAAAATTTTGTGACGTTTCGTTTTTATTTTTGAGATGGAACTTCAGATATACAATAATACAACGCCGATAGTTTTTCTTTAATGTATTTCTCAATTTTGTTTAAACTCTCAACTTTCAGCTTAAAATTTAATCTAATTTGTTATCGTTTGTACAAATCAGTACTTTTACTAATACGATCTGAAAAGTTAGAGTTAACGTTTAGAGCGGCACAGAAGCGCTAAAATTTGGTTAACTTGACCGCAAGATTACTGTATCGCGATTCTACTGTAATTTTTTGGTTCAACGCACTAAGTTTATGAATTATAGGTCGTAAAGGTTTCAGAGCACTTTATCAATAGTATAGGAGGAAAAATATAATCTGAATCTTGAAAGTATTGGTATCATAATAAAGTCTTTCGAAACACATTTCATATGATGTATTAAATATACCGATTTATTACCCCTTAAGAGGATTTATATTAAAATTTTGTGGATATGTATAATAATATTTCCTCAAATATAAAATGTTATAGAGAACACTCCATCATATAAAATTTTAAAGTTATTAGGGTTAAAAAAATTTTATTTTGGAAAACTTCACAATTTATTTATAAGTTTGAGTTATAATATATAGTGGTAATAGTTTATGCACTTGTTACATATTGAAATATAGTAATATGTAAATATTTGGAAACTGTTCCGAAAGGATGAAAACCCGCAAACTTTATTAATCAAAGTCCTAATAACTTTGGTAACATGTGTATATTATTGTTAAATAATTATTATTAAATCGACATAACTTAAAGATAAAGCAAATTTAGTAAAAAAAGTGAATCAAGAAGTATGAGCATTTGAAATGTGCTCTTAATGGGTTAATAAATCGGTGTGCTTTAAACACCATGTGAAAAGCACTTTCAATTTTTCAATGATACCCACACTGCTAAAACTAGGAGCGTTGGCGTGACAAACATCTTCCTATATAACTTCATTTAAGGATACTAAAAAGTAATAATAATATAGATTTGGTGGTGAGCCGCGCTTATATTCTTGTTTCAATCCGGTTCTTTGCTGTTTAACCAAAAAATTATTATTATATATTATAAGCACTAATTCTTCTAATTTTTGATTATATTAGCAGCACTTTTTCTGTTTTGTAGCGTACAAAAATAGAAATTAGTTTAATTTGACTACAACGACAAAATTAGCATAGACAACAACCTGCAGCCATTTAGCCGTGTCGTCGTTAAAATAATCATTTCCATATACACACATGTATTCTATTGTTGACATATTGAAGTCGAATGTGTTTAAAGCATTATGGTTTTATTTCTAGCAATTTGAACTATGGATGCCAATCCCGAAATCTCGATCCGGAAAATCCTGGGATTCAGCTTATCCCGAATCCATGGATTGGAATTTTTCAAACAAATACTATATCAATTACTATATTAATTACACTATGCTAGTTGAAAAAACAGACAAGCCGGGCACATAGCGTTTTAACATAATTCGGGTACGCTAAATCCAGTGGTGCCCGAGGTTTTTTAAGATTGGCTCTGGTTTTCGAGATAAACCGTTATTTCGAAAATAGAGGAGGTTGCACAACATATGTTCGCGTAACTCAAAAACGCTTTAGCTTATTGAAAAAAATTATTTTTATATATTTTTTGGTGAACATTTATTATGTTAAAATTATTTGTTTAAGCTGGAGGTCCACACCACGCGTTACACGCCTTTTCGCAGTCTACGCAGCTGTCAAAAAAGTAGAATCTGTGTAGTTGTATGTAACAAGTTACATGCACAAAAGCGTAGGATGCATTGAGGCGTTGAACGCGAAAAGTAGGTTTACTTTCTACTTTTGCAAGCGTCACAAGCAGCGTTCGAATAAAGCAGCTGATTTTGACAAATGAAATTTTATTTTTACTTGTGGTGATGCCGCATCAGAAGCGTTGCATGTAACTTGAAACGTAGAACGCAAGTAAGGTATAAAACGCATGCAATGCGTGGAGGCTAAAACGCGTGGTGTGGACCTCCAGCTTTATTCCTGGTTAAAGGCCCAACCATAATGTGCTTCAGTTGGCTTCAGCAAATGTGCGAATACATGTAAATCATATGAGGCAAACCATATTAAACTTAAGGAAACGTTTTGTTAAGTTTTATGAAATTGTCATTTGCTTAAGCAAAGTACGAAACTGATCGCACATTCCGTACGGAATCAAATGTTGTTTTTATTTTGTTATTGTTTTTTTAAATACATTTGAGAGGCTTTTTTTAATTTTTGACAGTAGGTTAAGCAATGCTATGCATATTATGGTTGGGCCTTAATGTCGAAATTTCTGTGTGTTAATTTTCGTTAAAAAATAATTGTGAGATAAAAAAAAACAATTTTTTCAGTATTACATTTAAAAAAGTGAAATACAATTAAAATAAACTTGAAAAAGTACGTATTTTATAATAAAAGTGTGTTTTCGCAAAGAAGAACTTGTGAGTTGAATTAAAACCAATCGTTTGTAAATGTTACATTCTGGTCGAAAAAATTGTGCAAAAAGTTTGAAATATAGCTTAATAAAATAGTATTGTGTTATAAAAGTTCTTTTTTAGTTGTTTCACAGAACAACTTGTGTTTTAAATTATATATTAAAAGCAATAATGATTATTAGTGTGTTTAAAATCCATATTTTTGACACAATAGACTTTTTTACACAAACAAATTTGCATGTTTTTGTTGTATTGTTGTACAACAAATCCTAGTGATTCCACCTTTTGGTAATTTCACCATCATAGTGAGTAAATTACACTACTTAATTTCGTGAAATCACTCCATAAATTACCCAGGTCACATGCCCACTCAAGAGTAAAGTTTAAATTTTGCATGTGGAATCAATTAGATAATAAAAGCACACGGACTTTTGGTTTTTCTTTTTGGTTTGTGCATTTGAAAAGACATTTATTTATTATATATTAATTTTCTTCTTTAATTATTTTCACCACTTCTCACATTAACATTTCTTTATAATTGTTGGGCACGCTTAAAAAGAATAACGAAGTTTAACTTTTTTCTTTCATCTTCAATGACAGTATTTATGGAGATAATCAAATAAATATAAAAGATCAATATCGATGTTTAGAAAACATGTTTAGAAAACATCGATGTATCGTTTGCATCCCTATTCATCTGACATACACGGAAAGAATTATTTGCTAAATCACCAGAAAATATGGCTTGAACCAAGAAAATTTAGCATGATTCTCTTCCAGGCCAAAAATTTCTTATTCTAAATATATGTGTGGCTTGATTTAAGCAAAAAGTTATTACTCAAAGCGAATAAAAATTCAGTCGAGTACAGCAAACAAAAATTCTCTTAATTCTATAGTTACTAAAATAAAGTTCTAGTTGCTATATATTTTTGAAATAGCAAGGAAAGCCTATTTAATTCATACCACCAGTTTCTCTAATCAAAACATGTTATTTGTATTTACATTCAGAAATATTTTCTTGAACTGAAAAAAGTTTTAACATTAATGCCTCAATTTTCAATTAAAAGTTTCTCATAGTACACCTAAGTAAATTGATTTATGAAATTATTTCTTGAAAAACTTAAGAAATTATAACTCGATTCAAGTAAATAAATTTTTAGTTTTCTAAAAAGGTAAGCAATACTTACTCGATTCAAATATGTATTGTAATATTCTTATCCTAAACAACAAAATCTTGTAATAAGAAAATGTTTCTTGAAATACTAAGAAATCTCTAGATTCTAGTTTATAAATTTAAAATTTACTTAAAAATTTAAGAAACACTTAATCAATTAAAATTAATTTCAATTGTAAAACATTAAACTCAATATATTTTACTTTTTAACACGAAAATAATTTGCTTATGTTTTTCTTCTTGATGTGTCGATTCAAATAATAAAATAAAAAAATTTTAAGAAACGCTTTTCTTAACCTTAATATATTGATCAGTTGTGAACACAAAATGAATATGAATACTAAAAAAATCGACTAAAAGTCAAAAAAGGAGAACATTTCAAACAACATAAACTTTTAAATCAAAGTGGAAAAAATCTAACAGATCCCTTTAAGAAAAGCGTGGGGCGCGTTGTTATGAAACAAAATGCTCAATTATTAAAAATTCGTAGCTTTAAACATGATTGGTTGTATTTCTTTCGGTCTGAAATATTAACCCTTAAATGCATACTTTTGCCAATTGTCTACACACCAGTTCTAGCTAATTTTCTTTTTGATCCGATGTGTGTCCATTCATAAAAGCTCGTTCCTAAGCACACACAAGAATTATGAATAAAAAAAGGACGTTACTTTGTTTTTAGTTGCTTTGATATTCAGTTGGCATTTCAATGCAGTGGGTGATATAAATCAGTATTTAAATTAAAATAAAAAAAGAAAAAATCATGCATTTAAGGGTTAAAATGTACTCACGGCAGTCATGTTTTTTTAAGTTCAGATTGGTATGCGCGCCCCACGCTTTTCTTATAGCTTTTCGAATAACTTTAATTAATACATTACAATTTCCATGCTAAATAAGAAAATTTGTTTACATGTTTTGTATTTTATATTCATATAATAAAAAAAAAATTATATTCATATAATAAAACTTTACACTTGTGGATTAGTATTTACTGTTATGATAAATTTCGCAGTCTCTCCATCTCTTCCAATGCTTTAATAATGCACGGTTTAGGCCCTGTTAATTTTTTGCATTGTAGTGCTTCGATTCGTACAACAAATGTGAAACCAATATGTGCAGCGTATGGATAAACAGCTGTGATTCTCTGAGAATTTGTGGCCAAACTGGGAGACCCAAAAGGGTGATTTATACTTTATTTTATAGATAATGTTCCCAATTAAGTGTTCCATTAGTTAACTTTAATGATATTTACGAATTGCCGGTTAAAAAAACCATTTTACAACAAAAAAATTCTGCCCCCCCTAAATTTCATCCTGGCTAAGCCCATGTATTCGTGTATTGTCTTCGGTAATGTGTATGCCTGCAAAGTTTCATCCATTTGCATTGAGTAAAAGGCGGTTAAATTAACGTTACAAGATTTGATTTTCCGAATTGAAGCTAAAGAAAAGCATTTAAAAATTACTTTTTTTCTGAAAAAATTTAAATAGTCCGTATTATTTGTTTCTTGAAGCAAGCTGTTCGATTCTATTTAAAAATCAAGAACACCAGACTAATATTAAATATTTGCAGCTTGAACTCAGAAATATCTTTCTTATTTTTAGTAAAGACTAAGTGCTTGTGTATATTTTGTTTTAAGAAATTGTTGATCATTTAACGTGCATTTTTAGATCACAAGAAAATGTTTCTTTATTTAAGAAAAATTAATAAATACGAACCAGATAATTTAAAATCAAGAAATTATTATTGGATTATGGGTATTTTTGTTTTAAGAAACGAAATTGATAACTTTAGAAAATAAACTTCTTTCGTGTAACATAAAATCGTCCATAACAGGAAACTATATACTGGTTTATATTTCAATTTACTTCTAATTGTGTTTCAGTTAATTCATGGCCCAATTAGTAGGTCTGCTCGAAACGCCTGCTGATTTTTTGTAGAGTTTTATTTTTAATCAAAATGTCAAAAGTTGTTTACATTTATTATTATATTTTTTTAATATTCTTTTCGATTTCAAGAAATCGTTTTTCTTATTGTGAAAATAAAAATAATATATAATAATTGTGAATAAAAATAACCATAATAATAAAAAAAAAGTGTAATAACATGAAAATGCGTTATTCTGCAGTGTGTAAAAAACATTTAAAAAGTGGATGCGGTACTTTATTTTCATTGCCAAAAGACCCAGTGGAAAGTACAAAATGGGGTTAAATTTGTGGCAGGAATTTGGCCCCATCACACGAAATTTGCGCAGACCATTGTACGTCAAAATTCCGGTTGAAAATTTTCATGAAACAAATTAAATAAGTACATGATAAAAACAAAACACATTCTTCTTAACAGGTGACAAGTTTTTGACATTTTTACCATTTTAAACACAAACAAAACGCGTGTAGTTGTGCGCAGACCTACTAATTGGGCCATGAGTTAATTAAAATGTCTTTTTTTTAAGAATATGTATAAAAAAAATGAATGAATAAATTTTATATGCCGCCACAAACAAATGACTTCTATATATGTCAAATTTCCACACAAAATTCAGTTTATTGAAAGTTAATAAATTGAATTTTTTTTAATATGTATGTCCTTTCACGCATAGAAAAAACCAGGGTTCAGAAATATTCATACATGAATTCTAAAATTCCAACATTCATGCTAAATTGTCATGAATAATGCTTGTAAAATATTTTGTTTTATTCTCACACTGTAAAATGAATAGCTAAGAATTTTTTTATTTTTAAGCACATGAATACTTTTGTTTTTTATTTTCCACTTTGTACATATGCACGTTTGTGAATAAAGAAAAGTACAAAATTGTCAATACTAAAATATGAGAGGCTAATCGTTGCTCTCATTAATGTTTTTAATAAAAAGAGTTCCAAATATTTACTTGCTATTCATATCATAATCTCTTTTGTGTTTTGCTTTATTCGTGTTTAAAAAATATCTCTTGCTTCATTTGTTCTTGTTTAATAGTATTTGTAGCCTTGATTTGTACATGATAAAAATGTTTTTTTAAGCGTCGTTTATTCGTGGTTTTTTCATACATTAACTGCCTATTTCACTAAATGCGAACGCTTTCGAAATAGGCAGTAAGAAAATAAAAACACTTGCAACTTTATTTTGAATAATTGTAAATAGGTATAACAACAGTACAAATTTTCAATGAATTACTCATTTTTAAAGTGTTGTGTTATGTTTTTTTAAAGCTTTAATAAAAAAATATAAAATAAATCATACCTATTTTTTTTTTGTTTTTTTTTATGAGCAGTATTTTCACTTAAAAATTTTTTTCTCTAAATTTGCACTTCAAAAAAAGACATAAAAAAAACTAACCGTGACACTTATTGTTGAAATTTGTTTTTTTCAACGTTCATAAATATTTATGTAGGTATGAATAGTAAAATTCAAACATTTATAATAAATAATTTGTCTAATCTCGTGTTTTTTGTAGAAACAACACAAGAATGATATAAACATAGATTACGCATTGCGCATGTTTTTTTATTATTTACAAAATTTAACGGTTTAATATTAAGTCACATCAGCACATTATACACATGTTTGTTTACTTGTGTTTCTACATTTCATTTTTAAAAGCTGAATGAGCTATTTTGGTGTCTTTGTATCATGGAAACAAAAAACAATACAAATATAAGAACAAATAAAGCAAGAGATTTTTGTGTTTTAAAACACGAATAAAGCAAAACACAACAGAGATTAAGATGTGAATAGCAAGTGAATATTTGGAAGAATGTATATGAATGCAAGATGAACAAAAAAAGTTAAAAAAAAACAATTCTCTCATGTACAAATGTAAGAAAAAAAATCTCTATTATTATCTCATGTATTTTGTAGAAACGAAAAATAATGAAAATACTTTTATACAAGAACGAATAGAGCAAAATTGTTTTTGTGTTTTTAAACACGAATAAAAGAGCACACAACAGTGTATAAAATTTTTTATTCCTACCCATGAGTGAACAGTGAGTGAATATTTGGAACTCTGGAAAAAACATGATTAATGAATGGTCACTACGACCATTTTTGTTTATACTTGCCTTATAAGTTTACCCTCATAAATTAATTATAGTCTTAATATAACTTAAAAAATTGTTTTTTGTCCTTAACATTTTTAAATTCACTAGAATAATATTATATGGTGGCTTACACCTAAAAAGGTACTCTGGTCTAGCTAAACATATTAAATTATTTGAAATTAATTATCTATATATATAAAAATAAGTGCGTATATGTACGTCGCCGAACTAATCATAAACGCGTCGTGCGATTTCAACCAAACTTATACACTACGTAGGCAGTGGCCCATATATGGTTTATATGAAGTTTGGTTGAAATTTTCGGTCTGGGGGCGGAGGGGCGTGGCAAAATCCATAACTTGAGAACGGCTTGACCGATTTGAACGATTTTTTCTTTAAAATGATCGCCATGGTCCAACTTAGGTTTTTTCGGAAAGAAAATTTTGCCCCGCCCTCTTTTACGCCCACTTTTTTCGATTTACCTAAAATCAGAAAACGGCTCCATCGAGTTGACTAATTTTTCTTTCAAATGTTCGTATTAATCAACTTTAGGTTTTCATCGAAAGAAAAATTTACCACGCCTACTTTACGCCTACTTTTTATATTAAGCGCATAACTGGAGAACGGCATGACCGATTCCAACGATTTACCATTTGAATTCAAGCGGCTCCAATTCCCTTTGCGTCTTGCCTTTGCTATTACCATCAACAAAGCACAAGGCCAATCATTGACTATTGCTGGCTTAAAAGGTCATGAACAATTTGATCGAAGCAAAAGTTTAAAGGTGAAGATGTATTGATTCCACGAATTCCAATGATTCCATCAGATTTACCTTTTGAATTCAAAAGACTACAGTTTCCAATACGTCTTGCATTTGCTCTAAGATAGTCTAAGATATATACATACACAGATATATATATATGTGTATTTAATTTTAGTTTTAATATATGTATGTATTAGGGATGCCAATCGGGACTGATTTTTGAAAATTCCGGGATTCGGGATTTTGAAATGCCGATCCCGAAATTCCGGGATTTTGTGTATCCCGGATTTTTCGGGATCAATGTGTTGCCTTAAAATGCATCTTTTTTTTAATAAACAACACTTTTTAAATATTCAAAAGGTTTTATATACGTAACAGAAATTTTTAAAAATGAAAACAACAAAACAATTTATTTTATACATATGTTTATAACACTGACCCATGATCAAACTGATCAGATTCTGAAAAAAGCTTAAAAAAATATACGTCTTTCTTAGTTTTTCTAGATCAATTCATTTCGGTTTTTTGACAGCAATTCCATTTTTAATGTGAATTAAGTTGTGACGACATTAATACACTGCAAAGTGTAGTCCCTCATCGATCTCGATAGCTGAGTTAAAAACTGTAAAACTATGTCGACTGCAGTGCAGTACACTTCTAGGCTGATGGCGAGGTTCATAATCAATAATTTAAGAACGTTTGAAATTTATTTTAAAACAAAATGTTTATACAAATGTTTCTTAAAACAGATTTCAAGTTTAAATAATTTATTTATGAATACGTAATAGTGTTTATTTATAAAAAAAAATTATTTTATTTACCGTACCTATGTTTTTTAAGCAAATTTTTTATTATTATTGGACCGGAAGGAATATGAGCTATTTCATCAATATTACGACTTAATTGTTATAATTATATCAACTTTTATTCTTTAGTTTCTGAATAAAACTTTAATTGGATCGTGAATAATTTTTATTTTTTGCATAAAAGTTATCATTTTTATTTTGGAATTATGTCTTAAGCCAAAGCTGAACATGCTAAACGTAATTGTAAAAAAGGCTTGAGATGTGAGTCTGCAAATTTCGTTTCTACTTAAAATAATGGTTTTTATTAAGCAAAATACAAAAATTCAGAAATAGTCGTCATATATCAAGCAAAAATTGCAAATTTTAAATACTCGCTGTGTTCCAAAAACAAAAATTAAACTCAAAAATAAGAATTATTTACAATAAAAAATAAACTTAAATATAATTTTTAAAAAATATTTTGGTAAAAATCCCGGGACTCATAAAAATAAATCCCGGGATTCGGGATTTATCAATCCCGGGATTTCGGGATTCGGGATTTCCCGTTTGGCATCCCTAGTATGTATGCTATATTTTATTTATTACTAGCTTAACCCGGTGCGCTTCGCTACACTGACCCCGCACATTTTTATATTGAAATTTATAGTTTACTATAATAGTAGCTTTAACCACGTTTGAAGACTCTCCCTTTAATAGTTCTTCAGTTGAGCGATATTTAATGTATGCATCCTATGGGAGGTATTTCCCCCCCTGCGCCTACCCGCTTTATTTTTATTTTCAAAAGTGTAGTATACCATAAGAGTGACTTTTAGAAAGTTTGAACATTCTCACTATTACAGTTCTTAAGATATGCGATGTTAAACATTGGCGTCCTATGGGGTATTCCTATACCCCCGATGCTATTTTATTTCAATTCCGGGGCTCAGAAGATCCTACTACAAAAAGTTCAGCAAAATGCGTGCAGCGGCTCTTAAGATATGCGATAATTAATATTGGCATCCTATGGGGGGTACCAATTCCCCTGCCCCTATCGAAAAAAGAAGTAGCCTATTTTATTTTTAGGGCTCACGTGATGTTACTGTAAACATTTCAGGAAAATCGTGCGATAATTAATATTGGCATCCTATGGGGGGTACCAATTCCCCTACCCCTATCGAAAAAATAAGTAGCCTATTTTATTTTTAGGGCTCACGTGATGTTACTGTAAAAATTTCAGGAAAATCGTGCGATAATTAATATTGGCATCCTATGGGGGGTACCAATTCCCCTGCCCCTATCGAAAAAATAAGTAGCCTATTTTATTTTTAGGGCTCACGTGATGTTACTGTAAAAATTTCAGGAAAATCGTGCGATAATTAACATTGGCATCCTATGGGGGGTACCAATTCCCCTGCCCCTATCGAAAAAATAAGTAGCCTATTTTATTTTTAGGGCTCACGTGATGTTACTGTAAAAATTTCAGGAAAATCGGTTCAGTAGTTTCGGAGTCTATAAAGCGACAAACATACAAACATACAAACACACATAATTTCATTTTTATATATATAGATATTTGTAATAAAACATAAATTTTTTAAAATTCATTTTTTATTGTTTTTATTGTAAGAACCATATAAAATGTTGAAGTAGACATTTTGCATGGTATTGGGAAATATAGAAAAATGGTTTGAAAGATCGTGCACATTTTTCTTCTGAACATAATAATATGTTTGAGACAACAATTATCTAAAATCATTATAACTGAATATATATTGTTGCTTAAGACGTGTTTGACACAATCATAACCACAAACATTAATGATAGTTTGCGATTGTGATTGTATCAATCATGTTTTTTCTTTGCGTGTTACAATAAACGAAATTTGTACTTCAAACTTATAAATAATAAAAAAGAAAAATTAAATTGTTTTCCGCTTTTTAACTGTCCGTGGTAAGAATGTAAAATGTGGAGATTTTTTTAATCCTCCTAGCGATCGAAATTTACGATTGGCGATATGGCGTTGATTTTGGCGAAATTGGAAACTTTTGGCGATATACGAAATGCATTTTTATTTATTTATTCCATTTCCCGTACAACAAGATTGGGTCTTATATTTATAGTACAGGAACGTACCTTACAAAACAAACTTTATACAAATAAATACAACAATGGGTACGTTCATAATGCTATGTTCATACGACGATAAAAACCACTCGTTTCGCTCTCTGAAACTCGATTGCCAAACACGCTGTTCATACGATTCATTCTTGTTTCATGTTGACATTTTTTTTTGTGTTGTTAGTGTGATTTTATTTAAAATAGATTAAAATGTAAGTAAAAATTCAAAATATATTATTTAAAACTTTTATTAATATTATTATTTAATTATTTTCACTTTATTTTATTTAACATGAATTTTTATTTTGTTTTTTTCTTTGTTTTGATTTTTTTTGAGAGCTAGTTCAGATAAACTAACGATAATTGTTATCAAAATTGGAGATGATAGTATATTTTTCCTGTTTCGCAACATGTTTCAAAATGAAACGACCTGTTTCGCTCTCAAAATTTTGTATGGCAAAACATGTTGTTTCAATCATGTTTGGGGCGCGAAACAGGAATGGGAGAGCGAAACACGAATATTGCTGTCCGTGTGAACATGGTATAAGACGTAGCTGTTGAACTCAACTGCTAGAAAACTGTTGACAACTGTTGAGCCGAACATTTTCGTCTTAGAAACGGCATTATGAGTATAATGCAAAATTAACAGCTGATAAACATAAACAATTGAAAAAAAATAAAGGTTGAGGTTGAGCACAACATGTTGACTTTAGGTAGCTAAAAAATTTTATGATGGAATAAATGGCCTCAAATACCCAACTGTTGTGTTGAGCGGAAGTGCTCAACTATGCGTTTCTAAGACAAACACTAAACGGTTACACAACAGTTACACCTTATGAACGTGCCCAATATTGATATATAAAAAAAAATAAAAATAAAGGTAAAAAAATAAAAATAAAATAAAAAAATTAAAACTAAAAATTATTTAAAAAAATTTAATAAAAATGTTTTGAAACTATTAGCATTGCTGTTTAGTTGTTGACTTTGTGGAAGATTGTTCCAAAAACGAGCAGCATGTACATGAAACTGCCATTCAGATTCAATATTTCGGGGTGATTAGAAAAATGGTATTTTGTCGAATATATATTTAGGTGTCTTACTGTTTATTATTTTATGTAAAAAAGTAAGAGTGCGAATTTTTAGAAGACTTTCAAATGATACTCCATAAAGATTATTAGCATCAGAAGAAACTTGATCAAATCGTCTTAGTCCATACACATATCTTATTATGTTATTTAACAAGACATTCAATTTTCCCTTACTAACTGAGTCACAGCTTCCAAATAATTCGCACCCATAGATCAGGGAAGAAATCAAGTACGATTCGGCAAGTAAGGATCTTGTTCTTAAAGGGGTGAAATATTGTGTGGACCAGACAGCTCGTCGTAGCTTTGCATAAGTTTGACCAACCAGTAAGTGCACATGATCACCCCAAGTCAAATTGCTATTGAAAATTATGCCACAACAATTTAAATTTTCAAGCCATTTAAAACAATATCCTTAGATAAGTCGTCATTTAGGTTGGATATACTCGACGCAATATTTTGAACTGGGCTACTTAAAGTGAGCTGCACGTCATCGGCGTATAAATGGATGTTACATTACATTACACGTAGAGAAAAAATATGTTTAGATATGGTCACCTCCAACAAAACTATTTTTAGACAAAATTTTAAACATATTATGTTTAAATTTAACCATATTATTGTCACCGACAAACATATAATTGTTAAATTAGTCCTCCATCAAGAAGCTACAACCGTATTATGGTTGCCTCTAAACATGTTATGGGTAAATATGACAATAATTTGTTTTTAAATTAACAATAGTATTTTCCTCTTTTCTAAGAGCAACATGCTTTGGTTGAAAATCAACCATGCTATTATAAATGTTAAACATATTTTAGTTATTACTAACCAAAATATGTTCGGAGGCAACCATAATATGGTTGTGCCTTCTTGATGGAGGACTAATTTAACAATAATATGTTTGTCGGTGACAATAATATGTTTAAATTTAAACATAATATGTTTGCAATTCTTTTTAAAAATAGTTTTGTTGGATGTGACCAAATTTAAACATATTTTTTCTATGGGTGAACATGTAAAGAAAATAAATGTGGACCTAGAATAGAACCCTGAGGCACTCCCCTAGTACCCTCAACTTAAGAATTTACTAAAAGAGTGCACAAAAAGGCTAAGAAAGTTACTGCAGTCCCAAAAAAACATCATTCTTTGAAAAATATCTTAAGGAACTCGATGCAACTTCTCAATCAGACTACTCATTATGGCGTGCAGCTAGAAATCTTAAAAGACCAGTTACCACTAAACCACCATTAAGAAACTTAAACGGAAGTTGGGCACGAAATTATATTGAAAAAGGAAATCTTTTTGTTAATCATTTGAAAATCGTATTTACCCCTCTGTTGCTGTTAGAGCAACTGTTCCACTAAGATTTGAGATAAGAGAAATCGAAAAGGCTATTCATGATTTAAACTCCAAGAAAGCCCCTGGTTTTGATCAGATCAGTAACAAAATGCTTTTGGAGCTTCCCAGCATAGCAAAGAAAATTATTCTCATGATTTTTAATGCTATTTTACGCCTTGAATACTACCCTCAAGAATGGAAAGTATCCTTAGTTACCATGATACCTAAACCAGGAAAGGATCCTACAAAAGTTGAGTCATATAGACCTATAAGCTTATTGTCTAATATATCAAAGCTGTTTGAGAAGCTGTTAGTGTCAAAATTAGCCCCAATTTTAAATGTAAATAGATGTATTCCTAACCATCAATTCGGCTTTAGAAGAGAACATAGCACAATTGAACAAACCCATCGTATAGTAAACGCCATAAGAAAAGCCTTTGAAGAAAAAAAATTTTGTTCCGCCCACTTCATCGATGTTTCTCAAGCTTTTGATAAAGTCTGGCATGAAGGCTTATTACATAAATTGAAGTTAAACTTACCAGTAAACACACACAAGCTGTTAGAAATCTACTTAGTCGGTCGAAGGTTTATTATTAAAGAATGTGATTTTATAAGTTCTCCTCAGCCAATTGACGCTGGAGTCCCTCAGGGAAGCATCATGGGCCCACTGTTATACTTAATATATACCTTAGACATGACAACAAACAACCACACCCTAACTTCAACATTTGCTGATGATACAGCTTTTTTAAGCGTACACGAAAACTGTCATGAAGCATCTCGTTACTTGCAGGATCATATATTTGAATTAGGAAAGTGGTTAAAACAATGGAGGATAAAGGTCAATGAGCAAAAATGCGTACATATAACATTAACCTTGCGTCGAGAGTCATGTCCCCCGATTAAAATCAATAATCAAATAGTGCCCCAACAATCGCATGTAAAATATCTTGGTATTCATCTAGATCGGCGCTTAGCATGGAAATGCTATATAGAAGCAAAACTAACAAAAATGAAACTAAAAGCAATTCAAATTAATTGGATTATTGGAAGAAATTATGTTCTTAGCCTCGATTGCAAACTTCTACTCTACAACTCTATATTAAAGCCAATCTGGTGCTACGATATTCAGCTATGGGGCACTTCCTCGGCCTCAAATATCGGAAAAATTCAAAGGCGCCAAAATAAACTTCTTCGAATAATCAAAGTCGCTCCCTGGTATGTTAAGAACTCAAATATTCACAAGGATCTCAATGTGCCATTAGTCAAAACTATTATTACCAAGTATGCAGTAAAATATTTAAAAAGGCTTGAGTCGCACGCAAATCCACTAGCTCGAAATATTTTAAATGACAGCGTCCACTCTAGATTAAGGAGAAGAGATACTGCAGGACTCATCCGACGAGAAGCCCGCTAAAAATCTACATATGTGAATAGAAACCGTGAAGAGAAAAATATTCGTCTAGCATTGGCAGGACAAAAATAACGTACTAGTATAAGATTTGATTAATTATTGTAAGTTCATATTTGATATATGAAGATTCGATAAATAAATAATAAAAATGAAAAAAAAAACTCCCCTAGTCAGTGATAAGCTATCTGACCATACATCGTTTACAAACACCGATTGTGTGCAAGATAAGACATTATAAGTTTGGTTGACGTGTTCGTAAATCTAAAAAAGTGTTTTAGTTTTCTGATGAGTATATCATGGTCAACCGTATCGAAAGCCTTGGAATGGTCAAGAAGCACCAAAAAGTTAATATTTCCATTTTCCAATCCTTGCCGTATATTTTCACTAACTCCCACAAGAGCCGTTACACAGCCTCTGACGAGAACCAGATTGTGTGCTGGAAAGCAAATTATGATTATTAATATATGTAATTATTTTTTTAAACAAAAGTTTTTCCAATACTTTCGACAGAAAACACAAGATGGCTATAGGTCTGTATTCTCCATTCGGCCTAGATAATGGCACATTTTAGGCATGTTTCCAGTTTAACATATGGTAAATTTCAAAATATTTAAAATTCCTATTTATATTTCAATATCTTAAAATATAATACTGGAAAAAATGTAAATTTAGAATATTTTACTTCAATTCAAGTTTCTAGAAACACAAAAACTACTTGTGTGTACTTTTTCAGTCATGTTCTGAAATCGATTCCAAATGATATTATGCACTTTTTACTTTAAGTACCACTTATATTTACTACTATCAAAATCAGGAAAAAATAAGCTCATTTTAAAAAAATTAATTGATAATCTCCATCGATTTACACTTCATTTGATTTTAGTTTCTGAACATGACCGTTTCTAATACAAAAAATTACATTTGGCAATTTTTTCTTAACAAAAATATCTGGTAACTGTTTTGACAGGGATAAAGTATAAGAACATCCAAGGCGAATTCATTTATTAGGTGGCGTTGAAAGCACAGCTGTGATACTTTTTTTTCTTATTTAGAGAGAGAAATGTCAAAAGTTGCCTGTGTTTTTGACATATCGATCAACGAAAGCAATAAAAAAATACATTGCTGTGTTTTTGGTGTTGTTACTTGTTGTAGTATCGACACCACCGTATACATGAATTCGCCTTGAGAACATCCATTCGTTCATTTGAAGCAAGTAATGAGAAAATCGTAGAGCAAAGTACACATTATTCAAAGTGGTAAAAATTTCCTTCGAATCAAAATACGGTATAACCCAACCCCCCCTTGAAAATAAAAACTTTCAAATTTAAAAAAAAAAAACGTAACTTGCAAGTGTATCAAGAGAAACATATTTATACGTATATTATATTTTAGAAAAAACTAACTAAAATGAAAAAAATATTCACATTACCAGTTTTGGTTAGAAATAACCAAAAAATGGCAGCTCTGTTTCTATAACAGCCGATGCCAGAGGGTTTGTCCGTTCAAAAGATAACACGGTCTAAATGAAAGTTCGAGCTGACATTTACAGAAAAGTTTTTGCTTTTACACGACATGTATGGATTATGCAAAGGAAAATTTTCCAAGTACAGTGTTAAATAAATATCGTGTAAAAGTGCATTTACGCTGTATGAAAATGGGTACGTTCATAAGACGTAGCTGTTGAGCTCAACTGCTAGAAAACTGTTGACAACTGTTGAGCCGAACATTTTCGTCTTAGAAACGGCATTATGAGTATAATGCAAAATTAACAGCTGATAAACATAAACAATTAAAAAAAAAAAAAACGTTTAGGTTGAGCACAACATGTTGCCTTTAGGTAGCTAAAAAATTTTATGATGGAATAAATGGCCTCAAATACCCAACTGTTGTGTTGAGCGGAAGTGCTCAACTATGCGTTTCTAAGACAAACACTAAACGGTTACACAACAGTTACACCTTATGAACGTGCCCAATAAAACCAGGCCATCGAGTTTTCAAAATGGCATCTAAATAGTCTCATTATAAAATAAGCGCCCTAAAATATACATCATTAAGTCAACTATTAAATAAAAGGTCAATATGAATCACGCACCTGACATATAGATGGCGCAATTATATGAAACAGTAAGTAAATTTGAATTCGAATTACACAGTGCTGCCAGAATAAGTAAATTTTCTACAGTAGAATAGTGAGTGGGGTAAGAAAAATCTGAGAAACTCTAATTTTTTTTAGAAAAATTAATATTTAATGAGTTTAATATTATTGTCATAGATACATATATCTTTCGTCTGCAATGACTATTCGTTATTATACATTTGTTCTACAGTGCATTCTGCATCCGTTGTAGGCCATTGAAAAATATTCACATAAAACTCTTAATATCCAACCAAGTAGTGTTTTAAAGCTTGTAAAACATGTTTGCACATTTATTGGGAACTACAAGATTAACGAAAAAGATTTGTCCAGGGCCATGTATTACACCACTCAAGCACCGTCATTTGACTTCTTTCTGCATTAAACAAGGTTTTCTCGGATATTTTATTCAATAAACTAAGCCGTTTTTGAGCTACGCGAATATACGTTGTACAGCCTCCTCCATTTTCGAAACAACGGTATATGTATATCGCACACAAAAGCTAACCAAAGCTGTAAGATGTGTATTAACTACAAAATTAAAATACTTTTTTAATTAAGCCTCGTACACAACGCTAGGAACAATTTTGTTTTTTCTTCTATCTTATTTCTTCACAAAGTATTTTATATACATATTTATTTTCCTTTAATTTTTCAAGCAAAAATTTAACTAATTTTTTTTAAAAAGTTGAGTCTACTCAGCATATAATAATTTATAATAATTTTATTAAGTTTTAAATGAAAATTTCAACAAAATGTTTGAAATAATAATAATAAATACGTAATATTGTTGTGGGCAAAATTTGCAATCGGTTTCTTAATGGAAAATGTATGTGGTAGTGAAAAAATTGTTGCCCTATTATGAACTACCAGTGAAAATGTTGCTGCCTATTGTGTACGAGGCTTTGTAATTTCTACTTAACAAAATACAATTTAAAACAATTAAAATTTAAGATGATTTTCTTAAAATATTTGTGTTATTAAGTTTAATAAAATCGACTGAATTTCTGATATACATATTTAGGTAATTAATAATTAGTATTGTGGTTATTTTATTGAACTATTAATGGTTTTTAATCCAAATTTAGATATTTTAATTAGGCTTAAGTTCATTGAATTAAATTTTCATTAAATTATTATTGATAAAATTTTTATTGATAATTTTTAATTCTTGACTGCGCTGAGGTTTGAACCCAGGCGTTCACGGGAAGGTTGCCCAGACTAGTTTCGATTGTTACCACACAATCTCATCAGTGGGGTTTGCCTTCTTACTCACTCGGCTATTGCAGCCGGATGACGTCAATAGTCAAACATCAATCTTTAAACCTTGGTAGATCGAAATTTGCTTTTTTTAATGAATGACTATCTATTTTTAATTATTTTACATGTTCTTCCTAACATCTGTTTTTTCGTGTTTTTTGTCAAGAATTCTTCTTGAAATCCAAAGTACATTTTTTTGTTTTTCCTGTTTTTGTCTTTCTTTTTTCTTGTTGACCTTTTTCAGCACAACTTGAAAAAATTTTAATTGATTTGGTACTTAATTGATTTAAGACGATTTGGTATTTGAAAATTTGAAAAATTTTACGACATTCTATAATTACAAGTTACGAACAGTGGTGCCACGACTCGTAACATTTTTACAACCAAAATTTTTCATAAAGTTACCAAATGTGAAAAAAATATAACCAAATTATAAATGCCTTTTGTTAATTAAAAAAACATTGTAATTAATAGGAAAATATTAATTATAAATTAAGAAAACAAAGCAGGAAATGTAATTCTTGTACACATTAAAAAAAAAAATAACGAGAAACTTAAGTTAAAAGTTTTTATTTATTTGAGACTTTTTCATAAAAAATATTTTTATTTTATAAGAGTTGAACCCGTCCAATTTCCATACAAAATTCAGTATATTGAAAGTTTGATATATCCTTTACAATAAACGAAATTTGTACTTCGCAGTTATAAATAACAACAAAGGACATATTAAATTGTTTTCCGCTTTTTAACTTTCAGTGGCAGGGCTGTCAACTGTTGCGATTTTTTAATCCTCTTGTTGATGTAAATTTACGTTTGGCGGTCGTTGTTAAAGGTTTTTTTTATAAAATAAAAATACTGCCAAAATATATTAAATATATATACATACATACCGACAGGTTATAAAAAGGAAAATTTAAAATTTCTAAGATTTACGCCATTTTCTTAGAGTAAAATCCATTATTTCTAAAATTTTGGATAATACATCACTTTATTTTTATTAATCTTTAAGATTTCTATGTGTTTTTCACTATATTAAAGTATTCTACTGGAAGTAATATAAATTTAGAACAGTTTACTTCAATTAAAGTTTTTAAAAACACTAAAACTACTTTTGTGTACTTTTTCAGTCATGTTTTGAAATCGATTCCGCGTGATATTATGCAGTTTCTACTTAAAGTAACATTTATCTTTATTACCCTAAAAATTAGCAAAAACTACGATCATTTAAGAAAAAATTAATTTAAAATTTCAATCGATTAAAACTTTATTTGATATCAATTTCATCACATTTGGTAATTTTTTTCTTAACAAAAATCTTAAAAAAATTTCTGCTAGCGGTTTTGAAAGGGATTTTTTGTTTTCGATAAAGTAAAAAAAAAACTTCCGTTCATTTAAAACAAATTGTTAATGAGAAAATCGTAGTGCAAAGTACAGATTATTCGAAGTCGTAAATAATTTGCTTCGAATCGAAATACGCGATAACCTCCCATGTAAAATGTTAAAAGTTTAAAAACGTATATTGCAAGTGTATCAAGGAAAACATATTCATACGTATTATTTAAGAAAAAATGTAACCAAAATAAAAAAAATATTCACATCTCAACATTCGAGAAAAAAATGACCAATTTTGGTTAGAAATAACCAAAAACAGCAGCTCTGGTTACGAAACTGAAATTGAAAAAAACATATCCGAATATATAAAAGGTTATAACGTTTTTAAACTACCAAAATCTTTTCTTATATTAACCAAAAGTTGTAATGAAGTTTTAAATTTTAGAAAAATAAAAAAAACACAATAATTCTAATATCGAAGAACAGATTATAAATTATTCCAAAAATTTTTGTTAAATAAAAATATTTAGGCATTTAGTATTAAATTTTGAATTTATTTCATAACAATCTGAAATTATTTTATTCAATAAGTTTTATACAAATGTATTTTATTTGTATCTTTTAAATTGAATTGAATTTGTGTGCTTTTCTATTGATTTGAATATAAAATTTTTAAAATATTGTTTTGAATAAAATAAATTGAAATAATAGTAAATTTGGCTTCCAATAAATTTGAAAAACATTATTGTAAATTATTCGAAACTGAAATTCTTATTTAAAGAAGTAATAAATTAATTTAACATATTTTAATTTATAATATTTATAAGAGAATAATTTACAATGAACAGCTATGAAGCTTAACTAAAAACGTTTGACACACTGGATTCAGCGTACCCGAATTAGGTTAAAACGCCAGGTGCCCGCTTGTTTCGCGTTTTTCATTTTTTCGAGACGCATGCTAAAGCAGAAAGTAATCTTACTTCTTGCTTTCGGTACGTATATGCATTTTACGCGTTTGCTGTGTAAGTTGTCAATACAATTTTACACTAAGGCTTTTTGAACTGATGCATAAACGCATTGAACGCTTGGTGCAGACCTGCAGCATCAGCCGTTTTGCTTTGCACCATAATGGTTAAACGTTCTTCCATTGATAATTGTATGTAATTGTACGTTTTAAGAATTTTCCGCTAATATTTAATAATTTTCGTGAAAATAAAAATAATTTCGATACAAATTTTGGTTAACTTCAAGGAGACCACAAAATCCATAAGCAAAGGCACTGCAACATTTTCCGACGCAATTTCGGTAGTTAAGAGACTTCGAACATTATTAGAAAATACGATAAATTAATAAACTGAAAAATTGGCGACTTACGTAGCATTACCTTACGTAGCGTAGCATTAGAAGGAACATGATCCTCTGTCCATCCTACGCTGTTGTTCAGCTAATAAGAAGTCTAAAATTTGGTTACCTTAACCGCGAGATTAATTTTTACGAGAATTAACTTTTTTCGCGATTCCACTGTAATAGTTTGTGGGGTGGTCATGTCAGTTATTTGGAATGATTATTTCATTGATAGAATTCCATCTAATTTTAATTGGTTTTTGCAAAAAGTCTTAAGGCCCAACCATAATGTGCTTAAGTTGTCTTAAGCAAATATGCGAATACATGTAAATTATATGACCCTAACCATATTGAACTTAAAGAAACTTTATGGTAAGTTTTATGAAACTGTCATTTGCTTAAGCAAAGTGCGAAACTGATCGCACATTCCGTACGGAATCTAGTTTTTTTTTATTAGGTTTTTGTTTTTAAATACATTTGAGAGACGTTTTGTTAACTTTTGACAGTAGGTTCAGCTAGGCTATGCATATAATGGTTGGGCCTTTAAGCTAATTTTAGGTACATGCTTTTACTCACCCCTATCGTGAATAATTTTGTCCACGTAATTTTTTTCCTTGTCACGTATTTGCGATCATGAATAACTCCAACGAAAAAAATTAATTCAAAGGAGAATAATAACGTAAAAAAATGTTCGCGGCAAAAAAATTCTCCTTATCATGATAAAATTTTCCATCGTAATTTGTTAATTTTTCCCGTGATTATCTAATTTTATTTTTGCTGGGGAACAGAACATTAATGTAAGTTATTTTTCTCATAATTCCAATGTTGCGTACTGACGCATAAACGGGCGACGGATCAAGGTGCCTCATCTGTATATATGGGTGGTATAATTATTGAGGAAACAGAATCTCTTGATGTTCTGGGCATGAGGATACAATGTGATGTCCGATGGACAGAACGTAGTATATTTAAGGTGTCGAAAGAATCATTCAATTGCCTCGGTTGTTGAAACGGTGTAAGATATACTTCACTCCATCTGATCTCCTTACTATTTATACCACCTATATCCGACCTCGAATGGAATACGAATCTCATGTGTGGGCCGGTGCTTCAAAGTCTATTTTGGAGCTTCTCGACCGCGTGCAGGAGAGGGCGAAGGTTCTCATTGGCGACAGTAGGGTATCCGATTCTATTGACTCCCTTGTGCACCGTCGCAATATGGGTTGTATTTGCCTATTTTATCGTTACTACAACATGAGGTGTTCTGAGGAAATTAGGGATTTGGTTCCCGAAACCCATACATTTGTTCGTAATACACGTTTTTCCTCAAGAACCCATCCTATTTTCCTATTTCCAACACAATGCAACGCATTAGTAGGGGTCATCCCCTGAGGGCTGGCCCTAACCAAAAGATAAATAAATATTAAAGTTTACCTAACCAAAAGATAAATAAATATTAAAGTTTACCAAAGGGGAGTATAAATTTCATGGAAATAAATATTCCACTTGTTATTCACGATACGGGTGACTGTCTTTATAAGCAGGTAATAACAACTAATGCCTGTACGAACTTTTTGAATCTTTATTAAGTATTATATGAAAAGCTGTGTTCATTTACTAAAAATCATTACGAATTTGTAACAAATGTTACTGGAAAGTGTTCATTAACCCAAAAAATTTGCAAGTTAAGAGCGTCGAAAGAGAGAAAAAAATTCTTGCAAATTATTACTGTTAAAACTTTTACTTGCAAGAGTTTTTCAATCAGCTGTTTCATGTTTTTGTTTACAAGACAAACTTTTCCAAAATAAGTTTTAAATAAGGACATTTTGCAAAAGTCATAAGTTAATGTCGATTTTTAAAATTATTAAATTTATGCGATAAAAAATCATACTTTTGTTTAACTTAGGACATATATTTCAATATTTTTATTGCTAAATAAAATAACGAACTTGTTAAAAAAAAATCCCTTTTGTATTTTGTTTTGCTCTTAACCGATCAGGTGTTGTTATTAGTACTGTGAGTATAATGTATACCTAGATTAGGGATGGGCAAATTGAACAAGTATATCGATATATATCGTATCGATATTTTTTAAGAGTATCGATATTTATTAATCAAAAATATCGATGTATCGAACGTAATAAGCTGAAATTATTACCAAATTTAAAAACTTAATATACCTATGCAAAAACATATTTACATGTGTTCAAGCATTTTACATGTAACTTCATTCTAGCTGCCTGTTTGTAGAACGCGAGCTCAAAAGTGACTCGCTTAACTTACATTTAAAACAAAAACAAATTTTGAAATTTTTTTTTTTTTTTTGGTTTTGTTTCAAATGTAAGTTAATCGAGTCACTTTTTCGCTCGAGTTTTACAAACAGGCAGTAACTTAGGGTTGCCAGTCGGGCTTGTTTTGGCTGGATTGTCCAGCTTTTTAATGGCAAGTCCAGTTTCAAGCTAAAAAGAAATTTGTCCAGCTAAAAAAATTTTCCACAAAATGCTCTTAATATTTATTGCTTTAAAATAATTTTTATAAATTTCCTTATTGGAACATAATGACTCTGCAATAGCGTCAAAAAAAAGAAATAGAATGTCTTTCGATCTTATAAGAGCGGAAATATTAATAAGAATAAACTTAGAGGAATCGTGCAAAAATTTTCAAAGTTTTTTTGCAAACCTTGGTTTGGAATTAGTAAAGGCCGTAAGTGCAAATACAAAATATATGTGGCAGAAAAAATAATTTTTTTTTATTAATTTGCTATAACTTTTTTACTTCAAAATACAAAAATATCTAGTAGCTTTTTTGTTTTGTTTGCGTCTTTTTGGATACATATCACTCATTTGCTGGAAAAAGTCATAATTGAAGTGTTCAATTTGCAAAGAAGTCAATGGGAAAATGATATTTCTCTCAAGAGCTGAATATGCAAGATTTTTACATCAATTTTTTACTTAAGATAAATAAAGGAGCGATAATTAATTCTACATTAAAATAAGAAACTAATTTTTTGAGTTATGACGTTGTTCCAGCAAATGAGAGGTATGTAGATATATAGTACATATGAATGAACTGAAAAAATTTAAGTTTAGTTATACTTTGTTATGTTAGTATTGTAGTAAAGTATAATAAAAAAAACAATGTAATAATATTAATGTCATACTCGTACATATGGGTATTTTTTAATAAAATTGTTTGTACAATAAACAAGTTACAATAAACAACTTTTCGTGAAAATTTTATTTCAAAATGTCCAGTTTTTTTTTTAATATCCAGCTTTTTTAATTCACATGTCCAGCTTTTTGATAATTTGGATCTGGCAAGCCTACAGTAACTTCTTATTGTTTTTTTCCGATTTACTAAGGCTAGATTCAGACCGTGATTTAAAAATCATGTCTTTTTTTTAATTCCTTTTGAAAGTTGCTTCCAAAATCACAACAGATTCAAACGAAGATTTTTTCCCCATGATTTTATGGTTGATTTTTTTTCCCATTATCGGTAATTCTTCATTACTTGCTTATTTATAAAAACAAACAATTTTAATGCGCTCCATGTTTTGTATTGTAAAGAGATGTTGCCACATTGAAATAAAAATAAAATGAAGCAACATAACAAAAATACGAATGGGTGCAAAGAAAAATATAAAAAGAGACACATAGATCAGAAAACGTGTTTTTTCTCTACCCCGCTTGCTTTACTACACCGTTCGCCAACAAACACCAAAAATCATGTCTTAAAAAACATGGAAAAAATCACCGTCTGAACCGCGTGTTACTATTAAGGCTAGATTCAGACCGTGATTTAAAAATCATGTCTTTTTTTAATTCCTTTTGAAAGTTGCTTCCAAAATCACAACAGATTCAAACGAAGATTTTTTCCCCATGATTTTATGGTTGATTTTTTTCCCATTATCGGTAATTCTTCTTTACTTGCTTATTTATAAAAACAGACAATTTTAATGCGCTCCATGTTTTGTATTGTAAGGAGATGTTGCCACATTGAAATAAAAAATAAAATGAAGCAACATAACAAAAATACGAATGGGTGCAAAGAAAAATATAAAAAGAGACACATAGATCAGAAAACGTGTTTTTTTCTCTACCCCTCTTGCTTTTCTACACCGTTCGCCAACAAACACAAAAAATCATGTCTTAAAAAACATGGAAAAAATCACCGTGTGAACCGCGTGTAAATGTCTCTTGATTTCGAACGAATTTTTCGCTCTTTCAGCTTAACTTCCATTTGAAACAAAAAAATAAAATTTAGGTTTTGATGTAAGTTATGCGAACGAAGTTTTCGTTCGAGATCGAGGGACAGGCAGTTAATTCTACAATAAAATAAAATTCAATACAAATTAAAAAGTGAATTTATGCCCAAGACCACATTTTTTTAATTCGCCATATTAAATCTAAAAAAAAAAGTTAATTATGAAAAATATAAATGCGATAATATAATTATATAAACGTAAACGAAATTTGTAACACATACTATACAGGTAAACTGTGCGATATTTCATTTTTAATATATAAGTGAAGAACATTTCCAAAAAAAAAAAAAAAAAAATAAATATTGGTTTCTTTTTTATTAACATTCCAACTTTCATTAGTCTTTTGCTGCTTTTAATAAGGCGAATCTTTGCATATTAGGCTTGTCCGGAATATTTTTCCCTGCTTATTATTTTGTTGTCATCTCTTAAAAATCTATAAATATGTACAATTGAAAAGGGCCGCTTTCATTCTTATTATTGGTCAGAAAAATTCTAAAAACAACAGTATTGTAAGCAGTTAAACGGTAACAATGTTGAATTTTATTATAGAGTTCTTAAAAATATCGAATTCGATAGTATTAAATAAATATCGATGTATCGATATATGGGTATTTTAAATATCGGCGATATATATCGATCATTATTTTTTTAAATATCGATATTTTTATATATCGATATATATTGCTAATCGATTAGCAAAAACTTTACTTACCTGGTAAGTTAGCAAATAACATTGGAGAAATATAAGCACTACTTATTTTTCGGCTGAATAACTACTTATTTTTGTTCGAGTTGTCCACAGAATTCAGTAGTTACAATACACTTACTAGAAGTCACATAATATCTAGTTATTATTTAACTACCAGTAAGTTGAATTGTAAGTTCTTACAATATACTTACTAGAAGCCAAAAAATAACTAGTTTTTATTTAATTGGCGCTAGTAAATAGACCTAATAAGTAGTTATGGAGCTAGTTACCAGTACTTAAATATTCAGTACTGAAAACAAGACAACTAAAAGGTAGTTACTTAGCTGATTATTAGTAAGCAAATATTCATTACTGAAAATAATAGTAGTGAAAAGTACTTACTGAGGTCATTACTAGCAAGTACTTATTGAGGTTTTCAGAATAATGACAATTGTAATGACAACTACTTACCAGGTAACGTATGAAATAACTACGACCTATTACCAAAATTCAAAAAGTTTTTCCTGGGTCCCTATCCTAGATACCCGATACTTTACACTGTTGCAGTATAATACCCCAGTAACGAACGTTTGTTATACGTACTTAAATGCGTATAGCATACTTTGTGTGTACAGAGTCCTCGGAACTCTATATACGTTTTAGGCTTACTTTTAGAATAACTTGGCCGCTTTTTCATTGATTACCACCAACCCACAAAGTATATGAGAAAGTATCAGTTCTTCATACAATTCCATGTACTTTGTGTTATGGTTTTGTAATCAAAATGAAGTATTTTCTCATATACTTAGTATACGGTGCTGTAGTTAACATAAAGTATCTGTTCATATACTGAGTATATGGAAGTGTACATTAAATACACCCTAAGGAAAATGTTAGATATACCCACTTTGTTACAGGTACTCGTTCAATCTATTAAGTCCCTCGTATATCTCTTAAACTCTTAAAATTTCAAAATTTTCATATAAAAATTTTTAAATGTAAGAGTTTAAGAGTTATAAGAGGCATTTAACAGATTAAAACAAGTACCACACTATTTAATATAAATAAAAAAAGTATTTTTGGTACTTCACTTATTATTTTTATTATTTTATGAAATTAATATAATAAAATTTAAATAGTTTTATACAGTACAATAGACAAAAATACATATTTACACATTTTCCATGAATTAAAAAAAAAAAAAATTATGAGTATAAGCGCAATTTATGTATTTATATTTAGGGCCTTCATTTAATAATGTAAATACCTCGTATATGCCGTAAACTGTGTAAATGTTGTCAAAATGCTTAGGATTTGGTAAACTTACACAGTTTACGCAGTATACGAGGCATTTCCTTTTTTAAATTAAGACCCCAATTGTTTTTTTTTCCAAAAAATGTACATACATTTTTACAGTATATCATGCACATAACATACATAATGGCGATATTTTTTGTTTAAAACATATATAATTAAAAATTAAACTTGTATAGTTAAACATTTTTATAAATTCGATTAATACTATGTATTTATGCTTAAACTTAGATACGAACTAAAGGTATTATATTTTAGTACAATATACAAAATTTATAAAGCTATTCATACAATTTAAGTACAAACTTTTTAATGGAATTAATACGTAAATAATAAAATTAAATAAATTTTTGCATTATTTAAATCAACAGCCTTTTTATATTAAATAAAGTTTACAAAAGTGTTTAGGTGGTATCAGCGGCGTGAGTACATTCTGATCGTATTTTTTTTTATCAGTTTTCTTATTTTCGTCGTACTTTCTTTTGTGAATTCTGTTTTTTAGAGCTTTAATGGATTCGCGGATATCCTTTACGTATTTCGTATACGTGTATCCATCATTTTTAACAGCTAAATCAAATAAAATGTGTCTTACCGAAAATTGCAGAATTCAACGATTTATAATCTTTAAATGCGTTTTTTCCGTTCACGTCATCGTAATTAAACAAAAAAGTTACATTGTTGTCAACGAGCCGATGAAAATTCTTCGCCAATCCTCCAGGATTCAAAATTCGTTTTATAACATTTATCTGGAAAAATATCCATAATAATTAAAAAGAACAGGAGTGAAAATTTTGTAAAAATTAAAATTCACCATTTCGGTTTTGTTTACTTGTGAAAGACGGTCCACAGTTTGGATTTGCTCTTCATTTTCAAGAGGAAAGAAGGCTTGATGTTCTAAAATTCCCTTTTTGGATGATTGCGTGAAATAAGCTAATATTTTTGCCTGATTATCGACTACCTTTTCTAACAACGACTTGTTAGTCTACAGATCCTTTTTCATCGACACGATTTCTTGTTTTATAGTGTACAAGTCCTTTTTGATTGTCTTGATTTCCTCTGTAAAAATATTAATTTTGGTTAAATTAATTATAAATTGTAAATATTAAAAAAGAAACAAGTTAGAAATACTTACCTTTAAGTGCATGGGTTCCATTATTACGCTTACTAAATCCTTCCAACATCTTTATACTTTTTTTTTTAGTAATAAATAATAAAAATTAATTTTGTAAAACTACGCGTGCTTTTTACCTCAAAACTATAAACACTTGCGAAGTTTTTCTTGTTCTTCTTCTTGTTTTCTATTAGCAGCCCACCATCACACACTTTGTACATTAAAAAGTAAGCAACAGCGTCTACGCCTAGGATACTTTGTACAATGAGAAAGTGTGTTACACACAATTCTATACCACATTCAACTTACTTTCTCTCTGACTGTGTACATACGTATTGTACATTGTACAATACAAAGTAAGTTGAAGCAAACTCTGTGTCACTCTTTGTCTTACAATTCTCACTACTCGGAAAATTCGTAACTGGGACCCCATTAGTTAAAAAATTTGTTTGCAAATTAAATTATTTACAAAATTAAAGATTCTTATTAAATTTGAGATTTTCTCATTGTTTACTTTATGACCGTCTTTTTTATTATGAAACAAACGCCAAAGTAATGCATTTGGACCAGATAAAACGGCCATAAAGTAGATAATGAGAATATCTAAAATTATTTTATCATTAACAATAATTTTACCGCTACCTCGTTACCTTTCTTTCGTGGTCATATTTAAATGCCAAAGTTTGTTTCTAAGTTTAAAAAAAAATTACCAACGCTATAGGTTTTCCTCATTCGCTCAGGACCCTGCACCTATAATTGTATGTTTCTAATATCTATCATAGCAAATTAAAAAGGTACCACTTGTAGAACGAAAAAGTAAAACAAAGACGTTGAATTTCCCGCATTTCACTATTTTTTTTTTATTTTTTCTCCCCATTGAAATATAAGAAAAATTCATTATTGTAGTGGAAGCCCATTATTGAAAACGTACATATATTGCAAAGAATGGATAAAAATGTTTTGTTAAGAAAGTACCACAAATAGGTACAAAAAAAGAAACAAATTTGTATTTTTTTGTATATGTTAAACAGTTTTTATTTCTATGTTTATTGGCATTAATTGAAAAATTAATGGTTTAATTTTAATTCTTGTTCAGAACAAAATGAACTACGATGCCACTTTCTTTTCTATTTGTACATAAAAGTTTAATTGAGCTACCACATAATATAATGCTATAGTGCAACAATTGTTTTTTTGCTGAATCTATCTATCTATCTATCTACATATCTCAGTGATGGAAAATTAAAAAATTTAGATGGTACTGACCACCAAGCCAAAGAGTACTTTTTCAACATTTTGGTACTTTTTCAAACATATTTTTTGCGGAAAATAAATTAAAAATAAAAAACTAAATACATAATTTTTTTAAAATTTTTTTTTTATTAGCATATTATTAAAAAAAAACAAACTATGCAATTCCTCAACTCAATTCTGCTAAATCTAGCAGAAAATATGCTAAAATGCGAACACTGCAACCAAGTCCCCGTAATATCTGGGGTCTTCGAAAACCCCATTTCACCAGACGCCCGTATGTCAACCGGATTTGAACTTCTGTTCTCATAAGGATCCATTATATATACATATATATGTATATACTTTATAGGGTAAACGATCAATATTATAGAAATTACAAACGGAAAGACAACTTTATATATACCATTTTACCTTCGGTGAAGGGTATAAAAACATGAACGAAAAAAGAACAATACATTTTGTGTAGGCAATGTTGTCAACAGGGCTGTGGAATCGGAGTTGTAGAGTCGGAGTTGAGGTGTTTGCACCGGAGTCGAAGTACCCACAAACACTCGCGACTCCGACTCCAAAACTTTTCGGCATAAAATATTTAGAAAAATGTTTTAATATATTCCCAAATAAAAATACTTCGATAGTGGCGATGCAATATATAAAATATTGATTCTAAATTTTTACAGAATCATTTTCTTGCTATATTTAACCATTTAAAAGGTACTGCATAAAAAAGAGTTTAAAGTCAAATAAGGTCCAATCTCATATACATTTAGCAGAGTTCTTAATTGCAGATATTGTGTCAGCTCATAAAGAAGAGAAGCTAAGTGGAAAATTAGCAGTGAGAAATTTAAGAGTGAGATTAGGAGTCGGAGTTGGAATTTCAGCCCTAGTTGTCAATGTTAAAAAAAATATCAAAGCTAAATTTCTAAACAAAGAAGCATAACAAAAAAAAAGAGTACTTAAACGGACGTGGGGGTACCGTGGTATTTTTAAAAGGAAAGAGTACTAAAAATAGTACCATAGTACTGAATTTTCCATCACTGACATATCTATATATATAAAATAGGATGTGTGTATGTATGTATGTAACGTATGGACTCCAAAACGGCTGGGCCGATTTTGATGAAATTTTCAGGGAATCTTCAGAATTTTCAGGCGGGTGGCACTGTGAAGTCTGACTTCTGATTTTTGATTTTCAGTCTGGGGCCGGAGGGGCGTGGCAAAATCCATAACTTGAGAACGGCTTGACCGATTTTTTCTTTAAAATGATCGCCATGGTCCAACTTACGGAAAGAAAATTTTGCCCCTCCCACTTTTTTCGATTTACCTAAAATCAGAAAACGGCTCCATCGAGTTGACTAATTTTTCTTTCAAATGTTCGTATTAATCAACTTTAAGTTTTCATCGAAAGAAAAATTTACCACGCCTCCTTTTACGCCCACTTTTTCTATTAAGCGCATAACTGGAGAACGGCTTGACCGATTTGGACGATTATTTCTTTAAAATGATCGCCATGGTCTAACTTAGGTTTTGCGGAAAGAAAATGTTGCCCCGCCCACTTTTACGCTCACTTTTTTCGTAAGATTCGCAGCATATATATATACATACATACAACCATATGTATTTTCAAAACAAATGTAAATCAAACATATGTATATGAACAACATTTTAATTTATAATATTACAAGCCGTCAATTATCCCACTGAATTTTTCAATTCATTGGAACCATCCGGAATGCCACCGCATGTACTAACATTAAAGGTTGGGTCGCCGGTAATTCTTATTCGCAATTTAAACGCACCAAAGTTATGCAACGGAACCAGATTGACCATCAAAAACTGTTCACCAAATTTAATCGAGGCAACAATCATCGGTGACAGATTCAAAGGCGAAGACGTACTTATTCCACGAATTCCGATGATTCCGATTTTATCCGATGATAAAATAAAAAATTAATGAAAAGTAAAAACCTTTTTAAATAAAAGCGTTTATTTAAATGAGCTAAAAAAATAAACTTTTACTTTAAAAGTTTTGCTATCAACTTATAACGGCATTACACAATTTATATGATTTAAAGCTTGGCGCGAGATTTACTTATGTAAAAAACATATTAATTAAATAACTTAATGTAATTAATTAAGGTCCTAATCATGTAAAACGCAGCGCAACGCCAAAGAATAACATTGAAAGCACAAACAATCTTATAAATATTTTGTAATTTTGTTGTTGCTTTCAACAGATATTCATGTACCGTTTTAAAATTTTCAACGACATAAGATATGCAGCGTTTGAAATTTTAAACGCAATGTGAATTTCTGTATAAAGCAACAACAAAATTACAAAATATTTATGAGATTGTTTGTGCTTTCAATGTTATTCTTTGGCGTTGCGCTGCGTTTTATATGATTAGGGCCTAAGTTAATGTAGTTAAGTTATTTAATGTAAAAATTATTAAAAAATTTTAATTTCAATTTACTTAGTTCACACTGCACCAGTGCGTGTGCGAGAGTAGTTTGACAGAATAAATAGTTTATTTACCTTGCTCTAAAATGTCATCACAACAAATTAATAAAATATTTTAATCTTTTTCTAATAGAGTACTTTTCGGAGTTTCTGTTTTCATTTTATTTAAGATGTTTTGATTTTGTTTTTCATACATAACTTAACATAGAATTTGAAATTTACAATATTAAATATTGAATTGGTTTTTATTACATATTTTATTTATTTATCAATTTTTTAATATTTTTCTTTTGCTATTTTGTTTGTTTTGTTTGCTTGCTTGCTGGCTTACTTGCTTGTGCTAGTATGCACATGTACATACATACAATACAATATTATTTTGTTTTTCTAATAGTATTTAAATATTAACTTTCTTTCGGCTTTAAACACAAACGTTAACGAAAGTTTTAGGTAGAATATTTCGCGTTTTCATTTTTATTAAATAAATAAATATAACTTTTATATTCGTTTTTGATCATTTCTATGCTTATTTACGCATGTTCATATACATATGTATTTTTATGTTTCATTTAGTCGGTCGGTTGGTTGGTTTGCTTGTATGTATGCATATGTAAAAGTGTGTGCAATAAGTATTTGTATTATTAAATGCGTTTTATATTTTTATTTTTTTTTTTCATTTGTTTTTAATTTTGATCATTTGAATGTACCTAATAGACTTTTTGAAACAAAAATGTAAAATTAAAGGAAACGTTGAGAATCGGTAGCTGGTAATGGGGAGGAAGGGGAAGAAATGGATGTACTTTAATAAATATAAAATAAATAACTAACAGTATTAGTGTATGTATGTAAACATACTTAAATATACACAATCAAAAAGAATAAAATATATTGCAATAAATCAATACAAATTAATTTAATTTGAAGAAAAATACATACACAGATGGATACAAAATAAATAAAATAAAACAAATAAAGAAATTATCTCAACTGATCATCAGGAAACAAGCTGCTCAGTGTGTAGTAAATAGTTTGAATGCATACATTTATATGAATTTCAACTAAGTACATACAAAATATGTGTAACTAAATTGAAATTTTGTATTTTTTTTTTTTTTTTTTTTTTTTTTTTTGAGTTATTATTGCAATCGCTAGGGTCGCTTAAATAAAAGTCGCAAAATAGTATACATATAAATAATAAATACGCTTAGTAAAAAATATATGTATGTATATGTTTATATTATAATTAATATATAAGTTGGTTTGCTTTTTATTCTATACATAAACAATTAGGCATGCCAAGGAGGAGTAAGAGGATGTGGAGCAGCAACCTGCACTTTCATTTTACATTTATATACTTGTAATTTCGTTTATCTCATATTTGTCATCCCAAACAATATAATATTAATTGTCTCCTTATTTTAACTGCCTCAAACATAAATTATAGCCCCTGCATTGGCTCGTTCATTGAACAACACAGCAGCCCTTTTTCTTGTTTTTCTTTTCGTCTATAACAACATGACTAGCCGACGTAGGTCCAGGTACAACTTGCTTTGAGACTTGAGCTGAAGATGTAACACCATTATTTTCTGCTGGTTTAACAGCTCCGCCACCAGTGTTTGCCGTAGACGATGGTATCCTATGGGTACCATTTGTACCATTTTGTGCGGACTGATTTTGGGATACCTTCAAAAAATTTAAAGAACAATAATTATTTAATAAATATGTACATAAAAAATGTGAATAAGTACAATACAAATACTTTTCCTATTAACTTACATTTGATTTTGTTATATCTTCTGTTACCACTGTGCCATTACCAGCAGTGCCGTTGGTCTGTGACTTTCCATTCCCTATCACATGTTCATCTGTCGGTGTTATTGGTTTTCCACCTAAACGAATTAAAGTTTTTATAAAACAATGCTTTATAGGAAATTTAATTAAAAAGTCTTTGCACAACTATTGATTAACAAATTAATTTGTTTAAAATATGAAATATTTTATTTTCTAATTCATTTTACCAAATACACACAACTTAAATGAATTACTCTTAAAACAAACGTTATATTTGTACAAATAATGAAATAATAATTGTAGCCAATAAATTGTTAAAAGTTTAACTTTCTTCATTTAAAAATCTACTCTCAAAAAGTAGTAGAGTTTCTTTCGGAGATACGTTTTGTGGAGGGCTGTCAGATGTGGCGATTTCTCGCCAAACGTGGCCATTTTCAAACTTGTTTGGCAACCTAAATTTCGATTTGGCGATATTTTGGCGTTTTATAAAATAGTTCGCGATTTTGTTGGCTATTTTTGAATGAATTTGTTTTGAAATTTGTTAAATTCGATACGAAGAAAGAATATTATTTTTGTTGTAGTATTTATCTGTACGAAATTTGAAGCATTCATATATATGACCAGTATTTAAAAAAACTAAATTATGTTGAAACTAATAAGTAGAATTCCTTAAAAAATTAATATATATAAAGTTTATGAAAGTTTTTCCATTATAAAATGTGGCAATTTATTATCACAGATAAAATTCGTTGTTGGTAAAGATATATTACAGATTTTTTTTTGAATCCTTACCGACATATCCATGTTTGTGAAACACAATAGAAAAAAATACCGTTTGTTAATTGGAAAGATAATTTTAATAATGATATTCTATCTAAATGAGTTTAGGTCAACATTTTATAGCTACAAGGATACGGAAGGTACGTACCATTTTCAAGATCTTGCTTTGGCTGTTCATTATATGCTGGTTATTACAACTTGTAATGCCTGTATTGAAGTATTGAACTCCACTAAAACTCGCCTTCGAAGTAGAATACGATATGAACTCTTGAACTCTTTATTACGAGTTAAAAGTTCTATGAATGAAAATAGTACATGTTGCATTTTAGACCTTCACAATACATATATCCAAAAAGAAGATAAAAGGGGGTCTTGTCGGTGAAGTGTATAGCGTTTTAGATATATAATACATACACATGTATATCCAATATTTGTTTAATACTAACCCCAAAAATTCTTTTTTTGTTGCTGTAAGTAGACTACTATAAAATATTTTATTGTAAAAAATGTACCTTTTTTGTGTTCACTAATCATTTTTACTTTGTTTTAAATACAAATTTAACAAAATATATATCATATATATATTTATTTGAATTTTTGGCGGATTTTAGCGATAGGGAACAAATTTTTTTTTTTGGATTTATAAAAAATATTGTTAATGCTTTGGCGATTTTTGACACTCAAAATATTTTAAACAAAAAAGGTTACTTCAGGTCGCATATTTTATTTTTCAAAACGAATGAGTTTATGCAAACGACAACAACGAAAAACAAAACGTACAGATTATAAGCAAGAGTGAGTTTATGTCAATGACAAAAAAATACAACGATAGTGTTGGACCTGAAATTCAGTGTACACTTCTCAGTACGGACTGAATTCGAAGCCAACAAGAAAACACCAACAATGCGAACATTTGTTTTCTTATTTGTTTTTGCAATGGCAAAAGAACAATAGCTATACAAATGATTCAATAAGGTGTTAAGAACAAAAAATTATGTTGTTTTTTTTTTATTCTACTGTTGCTTTTTATATTTTTATAAAATGTAAAAATTTTATTTATTATCTTTGTTTCTGTTTTGATTTGTTTCGGTTTTTGACATTGTACAATGATTTTACAAAAACAAATTGCTTGTGGTTTTTGTACGAGTTGTACTTGTTGTACTACCGAGATTACCTGTAATGAATTCGCCTTGGTTTCTACATGTTGTTCCAAAAACAAACTACAAAAAATTATTATAGCTATTTAGGGCCAATTTCACCAAGTTCACTTATAATTAACTATCAGTTATAACTGTCAAAAACATATTGTTAACTGGAAGTTAAAGAGTAATAGTTAGTTTTAACTGAACTTAGTGAATTTGGACGTTAGTTCTGTAAATATGTTCAGTTATTTTTTTATGCATGAAATAGAAGTGAAAACTTAACTGCAAGGCAACTTTTAATAATTTTGTTATTAACATACATACATGTGCACATAAAGAAAGAAAAAATACTCTTTTAGCTGCCTTAGTACGCAATTTTAATTTAGTTAAAATTAACTGAAAACCCTTTGTATCTAAAAAAAAATTTTTAATTCTTAAAGAGTTTCTCCGTTGCGAAATTAACATCAAAATAGAAACAAATTAAGCAAAAAAACAAGTAAGAGTGCTATATTCGACCGTGCCGAATCTTTGATACCTTCCACCGACAGTTCGAATATTTCAGGAGTGGGCTCTATAAGATATCTATATATTATTAATTAATCTATAAAAACGGACGTCAGCAATAGGAAAGTTTTATGCTTTTCTTTTCAGAAATTTGAACTAGCTTGAGTAAAAACTAATAATTCGTAACAGTTTTAGCCGAACTAAAATGATTTCCAGTGGTGGGAATTTATATTGGACCCATGGTAAAATATGGACCTATCATACCAAAATTCTGTAGAGCAATTTCTGGTATTAAAAATATAAATTAGAATAAATTACAGTTGTGAAATTAGTTTTAGCGTTCACAGTGAACTTCAGAAGGGTGATTAATATGGGATCTAAGGTTATGGACCGTATATTATAGAAACCTTACGATTTTAGGCGTATTTGATTAATTGCCCAGAGTGGGCTTTATATGGGGCCTATGGTAAATTATGGGCCGACCATCACGAAATTTATTAGTGAGATTTCTAGTCCTATAAAACTGTGACGTACAAAATTTTATTGCAATAGTATCATTTGTTGCGGTTTTATGCGTAATAAACTGTTTTCCGAGAGTAGGGTTTATATTAAAGGGCTGCATGAATAACTTCATTCATAAACAAACCGAAATGTTTATCCAATGAAGTTCGTATTCAAATAAAATTCAGATTACTGAACAAACTGTTGTTTTATTCATGCTACTAGCAAACACATTTCGTTTCATTTGGCAAACACAAACACTTCGTTCAGTGAAACGACTTTTGTTTTACAGTTTTCACTCTCTCTTATTTTTTTATATAAATACTCAAATGCAATGTTGCCATTTACTAAATTTATGTAATTTTTTCTTTTTTGTTACCTTTATAATAAGATATGTAATTTGTAAAGCATTTACTAAATTAAATTTAAATTTTTTTCCTAACTACTTTTTATGTACTTTCAAGCAAAACACATTGCTGAAAAATGTTTTTGAAAATAAAATGAATTTATTTTGAAGTTTTAAAATTTACAATAAAAACAATTAATTTACATTGAAGAAAACAAAGTCAAATTTGTGTAATTTTTGTTATTTTAATATTAATGTACCTCCTAATCTTGTTGCTTTTACTCTTTATGGTTGTTTTTTTATCTTTCCTAATGTTTTTCATTTCCTGCAACAGGCAATACTGACTTTTAAATAAATGTGTTTTTCCATGAACTTATTCGACATTTATTCAGTGGTTGTTTTGTTTCTTGTTTAAGTAAACAAAAAAAAAATGCATCTTACTCGTCTCTTAAATTTCGTGTGCTTGTTGCTTTCATTTCGTAGTGATTCATCTTACTGAATACAAACGAGGCAAATACAAGATTATAATGAAAGTTTCATGAACATCATTACTAAGTTTCATGCAGATGTTTAGTTTAAATGGGGTCAATAGTAAATTATGAACCGAACTTCACGAAATTTCACCGTGTTATTTCTTGTCTCATAAAACTGCGACGTACCAATTTTTATTATGACAGCAATATTTATTATGGTTTATTTATGGGGCTATGGTAAATTATGGACCGATCTTCACGAAATTTCACAATGATTTTTAGTCATATAGAACGAATTTGTGCATCTTATATCAATCTGTGCATTATAACACAATTATTTTATTTATTTAATTTTAAGTTTTACAATCCAATACAAAGATTAAATCTTATATTAAGTACTGGATAATATACTGGGTATACAAAAAGTGGTTACACATAAAACAATAAAAAATTAAATTTATAAAAAATACTATTTTTGAGTTAAATATAAAACTTTGAAAAACTTTTAAAAAACTATTAAAAAAAAAATAAAAGAATTTTGTTATTTTTCAAAAGTGAGCGTGTTTTCACAAGGCGGACAGACAGACAGACATGGCTAAATCACCTTAGAATTACTCAAGGTTGCAGAATATATATAATTTATGGGGTCTTAGATCTATAATAAAAATGTTTCACATGGAAAGAAAACTTGTTTAGTATACCGTCATTCACCACTGGTGGTGGTATAAAAATAACCGTAAAATTCCTCTACTTTAATTGAAATGTAAATGATCCGTTTTTTAATTATATTTTCCATTATTAAAACTTAATATTCTTTTGGATTTACCTACATAATATTTTGAGTGTACGTTTATAACATTGAAATGTACGAATAACACGAATTACACTGTGTCACAAATTTTCAACAAATGAATCTGACAGCTAATCCTTATGCAAAATTGTACGCTGAATCGGAATATGAAGTCAGAATGGTCAAAAGTAGAACAGATATTGCAAAATTACCACTTTTTGCATTTTTAAAAAAGATGATGTCACTTTCATAAAAATATCTCCGAAAATATTCAGTGGATGTTTTATTTGTTTTTTGTTTTTTTTTTTTTTTTTTTGTTGAAAGATAACAAAATTACCAAAACAACCACAAGTCGTTTGTAACTATTGGTCAAGAAATGACTGACTTACAGTGGACCAAATTTAAAATTTCACAAAAATCTTAATGATTTTTTGTAATTTAGTTTTTTTCAACTTCTTTTTTTTATAAGCCAAACAATGAATTTTCTTAAGTGTTATCACTTATTACGTTAGCTTATTTCAATAAAAACATTTTGTGCCCCATAGGATCTAGATCGGTGCAAAAATGGCAAAGTTACAGTAGATAAATTAAATTATCCCACTTTTCGATATTTATCAAATAAAAAAAAAAAAAAACAGAACAGTAAATATAGTAGCAATTCATATTAAAAATGGCTTAAAACTGTTGAATGGTTTTGCATATTGTGATTATTTTCTGTCTCTCGCACAAGGAACCAATAATAGTCGCCCAACATCGCCTCATCATACGCCCCTTTATACCGATGCTCCATTTCTTGTATTTGTTGGTAAAAGCGCTCACCATGCTCGTCACTTTCATCGCCAAGGTTATTTGGGAAGAAATTTAAGTGGGAATGCAGAAGGTGGGTTTTTAAAGACATATTTGCTCGTTTTAAAGTAAGATATAAAAATGAATATTAATTTAATTCAGGCATATGAGGAGTTGCTTTTGTGAATGAGTTAGTTAACATCTGCATATTGAACAGACTTATGACGTCCATTTTGCTTTACCTTGGCTAAGCAAAAATAACAGTCAACGTCGTAGTTCGTAGGTTTACGCCAAATTGCTGAATAATCAAATGGCATATACCGACTGCGGTATAGGAAATTAAAATAAGATTCTGAAGGCAAATTTTTTAAACATAAAATTAAGAAATGCATACTAACTTTGCGCCCGACATTCACATTAGAGATGAGCGATCCCGTGATTTTTAAAGATCATCGTGATTAGTGAAAGTGATTTAAAAATCACTGCTCTTTTAAACTGTTATTATTTTAAAGCCGTGATTATCAGTTTTCTGTTCTTTTATAGCAATTGCGGCCAAGCTATATGTACAAATCGCGAGCTTTCGCAAGAGCTTTTGTAAGTACTTTGCAAAGAAACAACAACAAATTGTACGAGCTTTCAAATCTGTTTACTTGCATAAACATACATAGATACTTGAGCAAATAAACTTTGGCTTAAAAAAATACTTATAAGATAGAAGAGAGAATGAAAGGAACAGCAATATTATTCGCCATTTCATTCAAAAAACGATATTGATTCTGAGATTCGTGATTTTTCAGTAACAGTGATTAAATCACAGGTCCAGAAATATCGCTCATCTCTAAACTACCTAGTTAAATGAGTTTTGTATGAATTGCATAAAGTATTTGGGGTCCAAGATTTCGAAATATTTTCCCAATATTTTGCATAGTCGGCTTTTGTTCGGAAATAAGGCAGATTTTAGAAGCTTTACTTAGCGAAGCCGGTGTTTGTTACACCATAGAGGAGAAAATCCTTGCGCCCGGCCGAAGGCCGGCTGTGCAGGGAAGCTTTAGTTAGCGAAGCCGGTATTTGTTATACTATAGAGAAGAAAATCCTTGCGCCCGTCCGAAGGCCGGCTGTGCAGAGAAGCTTTAGTTAGCGAAGCCGGTATTTGTTATACCATAGAGAAGAAAATCCTTGCGCCCGTCCGAAGGCCGGCTATGATCCCAAATTTGAAATTTTAACGGTATTTCAAAACAAATTTTACACATTTTAATATTTTTCATTATAAGTTGTGGACATTATGACACTTTGCAAAGTGTCATAACTTTTGAAAGTGTCATAACGTCCATGGACACTATCACACTGGACGTTATGACATGCCACCGGTATATACTATATAAAGGGTGTTCTTTAAAGATGTATAGAACTTTCAGTTGACAAAACTTTTTTTTAAGTTTTTAGCCGGTCAGCTGCCAAGTGATTTATGTTTAGTTTGGTTTGGCATTTCAACAGGAATAGACTGCCGACAACGCTTCCAAATTGTGCAAGTACATTTTGAAAAGCATGCTTCTGTTCAAAATACGAATTTTAATTAGCGATTAAGCTCACGTTTGTTTGAATGGATACGTCAATAAACAAAGCTGTTGTATTTGAAGTGGTGATAATCCTCAAGTGTATGTTAAGACACCGTTTCATCCTGAAAAACTGACTGTTTGGTGTGCTTTATGGGCTGGTGGAATCATTGGTCCGTACTTCTTTAAAAACTATGGTGGTCAGAACGTTACAGTCAATGGTGGCCGCTACAGAGCAATAATTACTCACTTTTTCGTTCATGAATTGAACAAAAATTATGTGCAGGAGCTGTGGTTTCAACAAGACAGCGCGACGTGTCACACAGCTCGTGCCACAATAAATTTATTGAAGGAAACGTTAAGTAACCGCATAATTTCACGTTTCGGACAAGTGAATTGGCCCCCAAGATCTTGCCAAGATCGCCGCTAGACAATTTTTTTTTTTTTTTTTTTAATTATTCCTACATTAAATCCCGCCTTTTTGCTTGTCTGCAGGAGACCAGAGTCTCTGGCGGGAATCGAACCCACAACCCCGGTACTGATAGACTAGCTCACTACCAGCTAGCCTACCGGGGCACCCCGTGGGGATATGTGAAGTCGTTAGTCTACGCCGATAAGCCCGAAACGATTGGCCACTTGGGGGGCAACATTCGCCGCGATATGACCGATATATGGCCACAAATGTTGGAAAAAGTCATCGAAAATTGGACCTCCAGATAAGACTATGTCCGAGCCAGCCGTGGCGGTCATTTGCCATAAGTCATATTTAAATTATAACGCCAGAAGATTATCTTTCGAACAAGGTAAATTTCATGTCAATTTAAAAAAAAATTATCTTTGTTTTATTCCATTTCAAAGTTCTATACTTCTATAGATAATACCCTTTATTTGTATGTGATTTGAAACTTCATACTACAATATAAATAGCAATTTTAATTAGGAAAACAAAAAGTGTTTCTCCAATGCAGACAAATTTTCGAAATGGGTACGCACAAATATCTCAATGCAAGGCAATGAAATATTTCGTACAATGCTCAAGTTTTCTTTAATACATATAAGAAACAATTTTTTTGTGTAAGAACATATAGCATGGGAAAAACAGATTTTTATGTATGTTTACGAATACAATACATTTACATAATTTATTTCAACAGGCTGAAAGACTGCACTAAAAAATTTCCTACCGGGACAGCCACACCAAAATTCAGAAAGTTTTTCTGGCAAAAATTAATTTAATATCAATGGACCAGTTGCATACAACTTTAATTTTTACGACTTAGGAAAGAAAGAAATTTTTTTACAACAAAGGCACTGCAGGAATAGCGGGGTTATGGTATGGGGTCCCAGGGATGATTAATGACATTTTTTAAATTGTACTTAATTCAGTAAAAAAAAGTACTTTTTTGCCCCTAATTGTACTAAAACCCAAAAAAAAAATAATTTTTAATAGTTTTATTATTAGATTAACAAAAAATGTACGTAAAATTCACTTGTATGTACTATACATTTCTACTGATATCTGAAAAAATTAGTTCATTATTTTCCTTTTCCAATTCTCCAACCAAAAAGGTTCAATCTGAAAAAAGTACAACTTTACTGACTTAATCATCCCTGTGGGGTGCCACATTCTACTATTGCACTATCGTCTTAGTATTTGAAACGGAAAAAAATACTGAAGCACCGGCAAAAGGATATTTGAAGGCTGTGGAATTGGTTGAATTACACATTTACATTGTTATGTTCGACTGGATTTCCAGTATGCTTTTTGCTAAAGTAGGCTATGGAATTCCAGTGTAATTCAAGTATAATTCACGGCTTGAAAATGAAAAACGGGACTGGAATTACACTTGATTTATACTTTAAGTCCAGCAAAAAGTTATAGGGATTTTTGTAGAGACGTGAAGTGTATAACATCACTGGTCTAGGACTAATATTTTAAGGTGTTACAAACATCAGCACAAACGCATAATACCCCCTCCTCTATAGTGGTGTTGGTACAAAAACAAAAATAACCCGCATGTTATACTAAATGCTAATAAGCAAAAGTTCAACTTTGACCTTAAATGTTTCAATATCTGCTAAACCGATTTTAATGAAATTATAATTGGAGAAAACTCAAGAAATCATCTACTCCCTCTATCCTTCTTCCAATAACCTATTTTTCTAGTTCCAACACAATAAAATGCATTAGTTCTGGTCCTAACAAAAAAAAAAAAAAAAAAAAATTTTTACAATTCCAATGAAAACAAAAATTGCTTATAGCATGAAAACTGTGATTACATATTTGGATTCAGAGTGTCGATATGTATCAATTCCACATTAACATATGTACTAGGGTATTCATTCGGTTAACCGTTAATCGGTTAACCGATTAACTGCTACCCGATTAACTGATCGGTTAATTTAAAATTGTCTATTTTCGATTAACGATTAAACCGGTTAATTTAAGTCGATTAACCGGATAACCGATGTAACTAAATTTTTATTTTTTTGTAGTATTATAACATTTTGTTTGTGTTTTTAATTATTTGTTTCGTCTCATATACAAAAGGTATGTGTTTAGAAAACAGTTTTTCATATAAACAGAGAAAGTGTTCAATAATCTTCATTTTAAATAAGTGTTTACTGTCAACAGCTTTTGTATGTAATTTTTTCTTCTCATATCAATCTTTCAACAGAATTAACCGAAACAATTAAAAGTGTTAAAAATTAAAAAAAAATGAAAACAGGGCTCTGATGGCATAATGGGAGATTTTATTTGTTAAGAGAAATCCAGGAAAAGGACGGATAAATTAGATATTCTGTATTATGGATTGCTTTCGATTTAACCAACCTTTACGATAATAGAAAGAATTTTTTCCAAGTCAAGTTTTATCATAATTGAAGAAAATAATCGCATAAATTCTAAACATTTAAGTCAAGTTATTTTTCTGAAAGGTTTTTTTTTAGATCTCCCTAAACTATTGAAATAACTAATAAAATTATCTCACAGTTTATTTTGTAATTAATACATATTATTCATATATTAATTAATAAATATGTATTACATATTTATGAATTATTTTTTTGTTAGCTCGTTTTAGTTTAAGAATTGTTTTGCTTGTCATGATTTTGGGTTTTTTTACTAATAAACTCCAAATAATACATAATTTGTGCATTTTTACCTATTGAAATTACTTAGTTTATAAAAAAACTTTATTAGTCGGTTAACCGATCAATAATAAAATGAACCGATTATTAACCGGTTAAAACAAAACGTCGGTTAAAAAGCCCGATTAAATGAATGCCCTAATATGTACATTGTTTTGCTCATATTTGATGCCGACCAGTGTAATTAATAGATTTTTTTTATTACTCGTATTAGTATTCAAAACTTTATCTAAATTGAGTTTCTCTCTTGTTCAAGTGATTAACTTAAAATTTTATATCGAATACTGCAGTTTGCAGGTAACATCCTTCGTTTTTTTTTTTTTTAAGTTTTATTCGAGGAGTTTTGTTTCTGCTCTAAGTCTGTATCAAAAACAACTTTAATTGAGGCTAAAAGTAAATGTTTAAACAAAAGTTTTTAGTAAATATGAAAGATTTTACACCTTTTCTTATTGTATTAACTTATGTCTTAAAACGGCTTGTATATAATTCTTTTTAGCTAAATTAAACGAAAAAAAAAACATTTTATTTAAACAGAAAATCACAAACGATGTTTTCCTATTAAACTTACATTACTTATTGCCCGAATATTGGCTTTTTACGGAAACATTTTGTAATCCCACAATATACAATTCATTATTTATTTGATCCACAGTGTATTAATGCAAAAACTTTTTATAACATACCACTTATCATTTTTACAATTTCATCAGCCTCTCTCGATAAATCGCCACCAGGGCGAAAGGGATTATCCCAACCGGAATCAGTACTGAAATTAAAAAAAATAATGAAAATTTTTAACATTTCTTATTATCATTATTTAAAAATTTCAACGTTATTAATTTACCTTTGTTGCCTGTCATAACCAGGTATTGGTGATGCTGTCGTCATGATGTCTTCTAAATTACAATTATAGTTACTTAATGAATTATCTAAATTATCTTCAAATTTCGTAAAATATTCGGGAGGGTAAATTTGTTGTGGTTGACTACTTTGGTAAATTGATACACGTACTATAGAGCGTTCCGATCTGTAAAAAAACAATATATATATTAATATGAATTTAGTTTAAATAGTGATAATATAATAAAGGTGGCAGCACTAGGGCAACAAATACAATAAAAAAGAAAGAAAATTTGTTTCCGAATACGTCGAAAATTATTTTAAACAAAAATCAATTGTGGCGCTCATTTTCAATATAAAATACTTTTAAAGCAAGAGCTAACCTAAAAAACGGTTAGTTAGACTGGATTCGGCGTAGTCGAATTACAAAAAAAAGTTTTCGATTCCAGCACAGTAGTATTAATTCATTACAGAGAACAGCACATGTTTTTAGGACAAAATTCTGAGAATTGCACGTGAAAGTAGCCCCAAAATTAAGAACTTCTGAATCATTCGTTTTGTCAAGTTGGCTGCAAAAATAATTTAATGGTCATACGAATTTTTTTGCTCAGGTGGATTTTTATCACTTTTTCTATATCTTAACCAGGGCTGTGGAGTCGGAGTTTGAGTTTAGCCGGAGTTGAGGTTTTTGTACCGGAATCGGAGTCGTAGTTCCCACAAAAACCCGCGACTTCGACTCCAAAATTTTTCGGCATAAAAAATTTAAAAAAAAATTTCTAATATTTTCCAAAATAAAAATTCTTAGAAATTGGCGATGCAATATTTCAAATATCGATTTGAAATTTTTACAGAATAATTTTCTTGCTATATTTAACGGTTGAAAAGGCACTGCATTAAAAACAAGTTAGAGTGCTATATTCAGCAACGGACGTCAGTGTAAAAATTGGTTCCGGTTTAAACCAATTGGACGACAATCAGACAGTGTTATGCTTTTATTTCTAGGAATTTGAACTAACTTGAATAAAATTTCATGATTTGTAACAGTTTATGCCGAACTAAAATGATTTGCAGCAGAGGAATTTTTATAAGACCCATGGTAAATTATGACTTCTGTTATTAAAAATATAAATGGAACAAATTTCAATATGGTAGTGAAATTTGTTTTAGCGTTTAAAGGGCTTTTCAGAAGGCTGCTTTATATGGATCTAAGGTAAATATGGAACGATAATCAGAAAATTGCATATTATTTCTGGCCATATGAACCAAAATTGGACCAAATTTGTTCATAATATCTATATTTGCTACGGTTTTAGGCGTATTTTAATAATTTCGCAGAGTGAGCATAATATTCGACATTATATGGAAAATTATGGCCCGAGCTTCACGAAATTTTAGTGTCATTTTTATTCCTATAAGTCTTTGACGTACCATATTGTATTACAATAGCATCATTTATTACGTTTTTTAGCATACCTAACTGTTTTCCGAGAGTAGGTTTTATATGCGGCTTAGGGTAAATTATGGACCGATTTTCACAAAAGATTGAATTCTAGCCTTTTAAAACTGTGACGTACCAAAGTTGATTATGAAAGCATTATTTGTTACGGTTTAAGGCGTATTAAACTATTTTCCGGGAGTATGCTTTATATGGGGCATATGTAAATTATGAACCAATATTCACGAAATGTTGCAGTATGATTTTTTGTCCTATAAAAGTGTCACGTACCAAAGTTTGTTATGATACCATTATTTGTTACGGTTTTAGACGTACTAAACTGTTTCCCGGGTGTAGGCTTTATGTGTGGCCTATGGTTAATTATGGACCGATCTCTTCGAAATTTGACAATGTGATTTCTAGTCCTATGAAACGATGACGTAGCACATTTTAATATGATAGCAATATTTATTTTAGACGTATTTTAGACGTACAGTATGATTTCTAGTCATTTAGAACGAATTTGTACAAAATCTTATATCATGCCGTGCATTATGCCACCTTTTATGTTAGTTTTTGTAACAAATTTGTTAATTTTTTAGGGTGGTGGTTTTACATTTTGATTCATAACTCTGATCCTACTGATCGGATTTTGCTGTATTTCAATCCCAAACTGCTTAGGATAACTAGAGGCAATTTGACACCAACATTGTTCTTATCTTTTGAGTTTTTCGAAAGTGAGCGTGTTTTCAACAGACGGACATAGCTAAATCGACTAAGAATTACTAAGGAAACCAGAATATATATACTTATGGGGTTTTTGATGTATAATAAAAAAGTTTCACACGGAATGACAAACTTAGTATACCCTCATTCACCAGTAGTTGTGTAGGGTATAAAAAGAGTTTAAACCCAAATAAGGACCAGTCTCATATAGAGTCAGCATCAAGGTTAGAGTAGGAGTCAGAGTGGGAGTCGCAGTTAAAAAATTTCAGCGTGTAGAGTCGGAGTTGGTACTTTTTTCTGACGACTCCACAGCCCTGATTTTTCACCTTTTTTGCTCAATAACTGGATAACAAATTCACTATATGCTCCCGAGCAATTCTGAGAATTGAGGCCCAAGTTAATGAGCTGAAAAATGTTGCACTGCGTTATGGTCAATATCTTCTTAATTTAATTAAAATGATAAAAAAAAAACTTTAAAAAAAAGTAAACAAATTACAACACAAAACGTGGACTTTTTGAAAACATAAACAAGACTTTGAAAAGATTGTTCCAGTATTCGAAATTGGGATCGCGCGGGATCTGGCAAAATTGGGAAATTACAAAATTTGTGAAAAACGTTAAAATTTTTATAAAATCTTAAATTTGATCCACTATAACTCGGTCAATTTGTATCCGATCAAAGCCTCTATTCGATTCGTAATTTAGTAAGCATTTAATTAATTTCAATATAATTCATTTCAATCGAACCAGCATTTCACTCTGGATAGCGCCTAAAAGAGAAGTATTCATCGAAAAACACAAATGTACCGTTATCTCACAAAGGTGACCAACATCTTCCTGTTTTATATGAAACTAGCTTAACCCGGTGCGCTTTGTTACCCGCCATCGAGATAAAATTGGTAAGATTTTTTTAAAAAGCAAAGCATTTTGGATTAAATTCGAATGATTTTACGGTAACCGTTCAACAGATATACAGAAATTTCAAGTGTTTTCGTTTGGGAGGTGCCATGCCTACTTTTTCCATTGAACGTACCTTTTGAAAAATGTCGCGGGTTATTATCTAAGCTATTTGTACAAAATTGGAATACTTTCACTATTACAGTACTCCATATTGATAACGAAGTTATTTGCTTCATATTGAAAAACTCTTACTGTCACCGTCCTCCAGATACCTAGCCTCGCCTTCTTTAAAATTAAGATATATTAATAGCCTATGTTAAGCGCCGGGTAATTAGGAAATAGCTGTGATCCGGGTTTCAGGAAAATCGGATCAGTAGCTTAGGAATCTGTAGAGAACAAAGAAACATACGCTTTTTCATTTATTACATCCAGAGAAAAAATATGTTTAAATATGGTCACCTCCAACAAAACTATTATTAAAGAACATTTTAAACATATTATGGTTGAATTTAACCATATTATTGTCCCCCTGCACCTACCCCCTTTATTTATATTTTTAAAGGTGAAGTTTTCTATCAGAGTGACACCTACCAAGTTTGAACATTCTCACTATTACAGTTCTTAAGATATGCCATATTAAACATTGGCGTCCTATGAGGGGTACCACTTCCCCCGCTGCTATTTTATTTAAATTTTGGGGCTCAGAAGATCCTACTACCAAAAGTTCAAAAAAATGAGTGCAGCGGATCTTAAGATATGCGATATTTAATATTGGCATCCTATTGGGGGTACCAATTCCCCTGCCCCTATCGAAAAAACAAGTAGCCTAATTTATTTTTAGGGCTCACGTTATGTAACTGTAAAAAATTTCAGAAAAATCGGTTCAGTAGTTTAGGAGTCTATAAGCCAACAAACAAACAAACAAACAAACAAACAAACAAACAAACAAACAAACAAACAAACAAACAAACAAACAAACAAACAAACAAACAAACAAACAAACAAACAAACAAACAAACAAACAAACAAACAAACAAACAAACAAACAAACAAACAAACAAACAAACAAACAAACAAACAAACAAACAAACAAACAAACAAACAAACAAACAAACAAACAAACAAACAAACAAACAAACAAACAAACAAACAAACAAACAAACAAACAAACAAACAAACAAACAAACAAACAAACAAACAAACAAACAAACAAACAAACAAACAAACAAACAAACAAACAAACAAACAAACAAACAAACAAACATACAAACAAGCAAACAGACACAACATTTTTATATATATAGATTATTATGGCGATTTCTTTTCTGAGAAATATGTTGCATAAATGGTACATGCTCTATCTCTTTTGTGTAGAGCATGTACCATTTATGCAACATTTTTCTCAGAAAAGAAATCGCCATTAGTATCCGACTAAAGTCACATTTTTAGGCAGAAGCCGATGCCCAAGAACCGAAACCGATCTTAACTTATCGAAATTCACAACAACAACAAAACTTCGACATTTTTTAGATCAATTAATTTTTTAAACAGAAAAAAATGTAATTATAAAAACTTTTGGTAATTCAGCATTTTTTTATTTTTCGAATTTATTCTACGGCTGGTCGAGCCGGGACTATGGACACTCCAGCATAATGGGATACTCGATTGTCCCTGAGGGAGTGGACTACTGCACCCCGGAGCCTTTCTTTAGTGCGAGGTATGCGACACATATAGCGCACGAAAGTGCTCCGTCGGTAATGGGCACCTTCCATGGACCAACCCTGGGGGTTTACACTGATGGTTCAAGAAAGGGGGAAAGAGTTGGCGGAGGTTTCTACATAGAGGAACTGGGCGTAAAAGTCTCCTTTCGCCTGCCGGATGGATGTAGTGTCCTGCAGGCGGAAATCTCGGCTATAAAGCGGGCAGTCAACTGGCTAAAGTATTATCGCGTATCGGGAGATATACGTATATTTACTGATAGCAAGGCTGCCATTGCCTCTCTTGCGGGTGTCTATACGACATCTAGGTTAACTGTGGAATGCCGGATGTCTTTGAATGAGATTGCTGAACATTCAGAGTTAACGCTTATATGGATACCAGGGCACTCAAACTGCCCGGGAAACCAGATAGCAGATGAGCTGGCCAAGGAAGGTGGTCGTATGGATGAAGCATTCATTGATCAATTCATTGGCCTTCCAATGGCTCACTGTAAGTCACTCATTCTGCGCGAGAATTATAGAATTGCGCAAGAGGGATGGACCCGTGAGTCCACCTGCTTCATATCCAGGGCCCTTTGTCCTGGATATGATGAACGGAGAACCAAATCTCTACTTGGGTTCAATAGGAACCAAATCAGGACCGTGGTGTCGGTCATAACTGGACACTGGCCTGTTGGGACTCATGCTAGAAGAATGGGTCTGGTATTCAATGACTACTGTAGAAGTTGTCATGATGAGGAGGAAGAGGAAACTGTGCTTCACTTTCTCTGTCAATGCCCTGGGCTACGGGGCATCAGGGGAAAATACCTGGGAGAACCGGTGTTTTCCTGTTTGGAGGATCTATCAGAAATAGAACTAAAATTGCTTCTTCTCTTCATTAGGAAGACGAATTGGCTCAACACTGCAGTGACGCCATCTGAGTAACTGCTCTCTGGGATGGGCATTGGCGCTGGGTATCACAAAGGGACCGCTATAGGACCCAAGTGAGCTGGCTCTTGATGGCTGCCCATGGAACCTAACCTAACCTAACCTTCTATGAGTTAAATTTCGGTTATGCATTTTTAAATATAATAAAGTAACTTATAAAAAAGAAATAATTCCCAGATTTTATTTGTTAAAATAGTTGAGTTAAATACATTCAATTTATAAAGTATCACTATCCAGTGTGCCACAAAGAATGCTGACGAAGGCCGTAGCGGGTCAAAAAATGCATTACATTCTGCTGGTATCTAATAGTTATAAATTTTTTTTTACATAGATATACTTCATTGCTATCCAACGGAAAGCTAAGGTAAAATGTCACAAGAAGATACAAGATAATAGTCTGGTAGTGTATACAGTCATTTTTAAAAATTTAAGGAATAGAACTATGTATTACAAAAAGCTTTATAAAATGCAAAACTGAAATGTTTGGTAATAATAAAAAAAAGAAAAACAAAAACTTTTTATTAACAAGTAGTTATATCAATGTAGATACATATCGCTTTTTTATTGCAACGTAGTCTTATCTAAAAAAATTAAAAATTTGAAGTTGCTTTAGAAAATTACGTTTTAAACACTTTAATCGCATATTGACAAGTTTGATTTTTTTTTAGATATGGCTTCGCTGCAATAAAGGAGCGATATGTGCTACATATTTGGGGGATTCACAAGGTGTGAATTATTTTACAATAGTTTAAAAACAATTATTGCTGTGTTTCAAACAAAAAGGTCCTAAAATAATAACACTCGTATTCAAAACGAAAATTTGTGTGCTCCGACTATACTCCGCTCATCGAGTGAGCAACTAAAATGTTGATTAAGCTTAATCACCATTTAGTCATGAGTTTATTCAAAACTCTTTTAAATCGCCCGGTTAACAAAAATTTGTACATCTCTGTTTTAGTTAAATTCAACGCAAATTGACAGCAGTTAATTGGGAGTTAAAAAGTCTTTGATCATTCGATAATCATAGTTTATTAATAAGTGTTTTGAATAAGAAATCCTTAATCAGGAGATATGCAGTAACTAAATTTTTGTTTTGAATACGGGTGTAAGACTTTTATGTTGTGTTTATTGTTTTGTCATAACTACGCAGAAGAAATCTATATTATGAGGGGTTGCTCCCAACAGTCATACTTTTTCTTGTTATTATTTTAAAACATATGACTTTATGACTACCTTGTGAATCCCCCAATTGATTTATATTCAAAAGTTGAATGTTTTGATGACAAAACACTAATTTTTATGCATTGATACCAAGAAGGTTACTTTTGCAATTGGAATAAAACTGCCCAGCTGCACTAAGCGGTTGCTCGCTGACAACACTAGTTGGGGTTGCTGACAGATATTTCATTGCTAATACCTTCAATACTCAAATATATAAAGGCTTATTTGCATAAATACGTTATTCCTTAATTAAGTCCTGCTTTTCACATATAGAACCTTTAATTTGTTTTCCCCTTTTGTTTTCTTTTTTAAACACAATTTAATTTACCACAACCGGGTTTTGGAAAAAAGTTGTAGTTGATTATTTTTGCATGGTTTTGTACCATTTGCATATGATGGTATAAAAAAGTTTGGAAAAAATCGCCCAAATTAATGCCGACCACCGCACTATGCTTCGTTCCCATATAACGAAGGGACAAAAATAGAAGGAGTTGTCAGATATTTTTGAAATTTGGTACACTAGCATAAACTAGCTTAGTTAAGAAAAATATGCATTTTTGGAAAAATCGGCCCAAGGACACGCCTACCTCCCATGTGTCCTGAAATTGAAAAATATAATTTTAGCTTCAATAATGCCCACAAAATTACAAAAAGTGGTCATGCTGATACATATACAACTAGCAACGTGTGTGTAAATTTTTATTTAAATCGGACTAAGGACTTAAAGTCCTGCCATACATCCTCTTTTTTTAAAAAACGCTATCACTCCCACAAAAATTGTCCGATCGTAATAAATTTTGGTATGTTAATTGATATTTGCAAGATATATATTTATGCCAAATTTGGGTAGAATTGGATTATCAATGTGGAAAATACAAAATTAAATGAAAAATAGGCTAAAACGGTTAAAATACTCTTGCAAAAATAAAACTATAAGGATATTTGAAAGATAACATAAATGAAAAAATTAAAGAGGAAAACTAGCAATAAAACTACAGTTTATCTTAAATGGGACAAAAAAAAATGATGTAATTATATCATTAGTAGATTAAAAACTCCGAAAGTTTTTAAAAACTTAGCTCGAGATATTTTTTTATGGCCCACTGAACTTTTTAATTTTCTTTAAAGGTGTTTGGAATGTGTAAAAAAACTATTTAATGTTTGTAGAACATTTTAATCCTTTAAATACACGTTGTAAAGGTTTTCAATAAGAATATTTAAAAAAGAGACTTAAATGACTCCTAAAAATAGGGGTCTTTTAATCCTAAAAATGGGAGATAGTGGGTTAGATAATATGTTAAGCTCAAAAGTAGATTTATTAAATTTTTTCGAATTATTTCACACCACTTTGCTGAAACACAATTTAATAATAATATATGATTATTTACAATTTTACTGTTTTAAGCATTTTGCTTATATCACACGAACTTATGGTCTTTTGCAACCCCTAGTGAAATTCGATGCAGAAAATTGTTGTAGAATATTTTAACCCTTTAAACGTACGTGTTAGTGGTGTTCTGTGCGGAGGGGCTGAAATGACCCCTAAAAATGGCAGATAGAGGGTTAATTAGTTCTATGAAAAATGCCGTCATCAAATTTTATTAAATTCATCTATTAATCTTATTTAGCTCAGAATTAGATTTAATACATTTTTTTGACGCCTTTAAAAAAAATTAAAAACTTCAGTGGGCCATAAAAAAAGAACTCGAGCTAAATTTTGAAAATGCTTCAGTGGTTTTGGTCTACTAATGCTATAATTATTTTTTTTTTTATTTTTTACCATTCAAAATATAAAACGTGTTGAGTAAAAATCAAAAAATTAGGCATTTCAAAAAACGCATTTTTTTTTAAGTTGTGGTAAAAAATAGGCACTAATTTTTGAATACCCTGTTAGCTAAGAGTATTAACTTCCAAAAACAGAAAAAAAATATCTAATTTTATATAATTTTTTTTTTATACTCCATCAAACTTAAGTAATTTTTGGATTTTCAACAAAAAAAATGTGTTTTTCAGAGCAATAAAAAAAAGTTATTTTGTAAATAAATACTAAATTCTACATTTTAGTTTAACTGCAAATATATCAAAGTACCTGAAAACCCAATTTCGAGTGACTTTTAAAAAAAATGAATTTTTCAGAACTATTTTTGTGAAACAACTTAAGCCTATTTTTCTGTTAAGTCATTTTTGCAAGAAATTATCTGATTTTAACGCCCTCTCGTGGTGGCAAAAGCAATCAGAAAAATTTTTTTTGTTAACATTTATTTGAGATACCTTATTATCTTTCAAAAAATCTGTATTTAAAAACAATTTGAGACAACATTTTTTTTTTTTTATTTTTGTCTATGGGTCGAAGCATAGTGCACCGGTCACACTGCGCTAGAACTTGACCCTTTTTTTCTAACAAGCAGATCACCTGGCGGGTTAACTTAATTCGGGTACGCTGAATTCAGTGCTGCTACCCACTATGTAAATGAGAGACCCTTAACCTAATAATGATATCTATTTGTTTTTTATATTACTTCCTAAATCTTTTCTAACCCTTTTAAGCATTCAGCCTTATGCCAGTAAGTTCTACAAATAGATATCTAGCTGTAAATAGATATCTATGGTGTAACGAATTTTTCATAATTTTAACACGTATGTCTTTCCTACTGGTTACACTGTAGTGCATTTTACACCATCGATTTTTGACAGTTAATTAATAACAATACAAATGTTGCCATATTTTAAAAGAAAACTTAAAGGAAAAACGTAGGCAAAATGAACGTTGAAATTACCAAAATAATTTTACCGGATAAGTTAAGATAACTGTTAGGTACGAACACGACCAGATATCTCTTTGTTGAAATTACGGGCATTATTACGGTTCTTGATGTCGGTAACAACGTAAGTCGAATTTTGTAGTAGATTAAAGACACAGGTTATAGATTAAAGCCAAAATTATCTTACAAAATTTTATTGGAATCGGTCCATATTTGACCATAGCTCCCACACAAATATCGGGTGGTTCTTAGTGTGGTTTGATTTATAATGTAAAATAAAACACATAAATTTGAAAGTAAACACGAAATTTTATTTTATTATTCCTGAAGACCTCAGACTTTACATATCCACAGAGATGGCCAATTTACTGTAGCAAAACGTGAAATGAAGTGCTCACCAAAATTATTTCTCAAAAAGGTTATTTCTTCACGCGCTGTATGGCCAATAGCGCCGTCTTGTTGAAACTAGAGCTCACCGAGACCATGCTCTTGAATTTCAGGAAGCACATAGCCCGTTAACATGGTGGATAACGATATCATCATATATATACTAAGAATATTTTTCCACAAAAAAAAAATCAAACAAAACAAACAAACAACATTGACGATAACATTCTGATTTTCCTAATTATTGAAGAAATATGGACCAATGATTTCAGCAGCCCATAAACCACACCACACCGTTGTTTTTAATGGATGTAATGGAAGCTCTTGATACTCTTTGGGTTGGTCATCAGACCAAATACGGCAATTTTGTTTGTTAGCGTATCCATTAAGCCAGAAATGCGATTCATCAGTGAACAAAACACAGCTGATTTTCGTAATACAGCTGAACAATTTGTAGACGCTGTTGTGGTATGAGTCTTTCCATGATGACTTGCCAAACGATATCGAACAAAATTTACAAATAACTTTGATATAAGTCACGCGTATTCCGTAAAATAACTACTACTACCGAAAATAGCTTTCAATGCCATAACTTTCTAATATATATTAGTATTTACATAAAATTTGGCGACAATGACTTTTACGCGCCTCCTAAAATCACTTAAAGGCAAACTTATTTCATATGGATGAAGATATCTAAATAATATTCGGCACAAAGAAGTGTTTTTTATATGACTCTTAAAATCAATTACATAATTTTGTCTTGGCGGATCCATGATTGCCAATTAGAGCGTACCACCTTACAAGGGGAAAAAAAGAGCGCCGTACCACCTCTAATATAAAGTATTTTTGCAAGGAGGTTTCGAAAAAAATTTTTTCTGCCGAACGTAGGGGTCACCTTTTTACATTTTTCGTTATATCTTAGGCATTTACAGTCCGATCTTTGCTGGTATTATCGAATTACTTCCTTAGCAATAGTTTGCTTCTCGAGACAAAAACATTTATATCGTACTTTAAGATCGAAAAATTAAAAAGGCGACCCCTACGTTCGTAAATTTTTTTTCGGAACCTCCTTGCAAAAATACTTTATATTAGAGGTGGTACGATCTATTGCCCATGGGTCCCAAATAGAGTATACTACCAACAATTGTTTTTATATGGTATCATATGGTCGGGCTTGACCGACTTACTTTCTTGCTTGTTTTAAATTGTTGTTCTTTTGACTTTGGAATTCATATACATATTGTCAGAAAGATAAGACAAAAATATTGTTAAAAAAAACTGAAAATTTAAAGAATAGTTTAAATAGAATTTTCAACAGCCTATTTAATTAATTCCAGAAAATCGAAACTATCTTGAAAATTGCGAAGTTATACTTAATAGATATAATACTTTTATTTTAAAGCGCGGATCCAAGATTATTTTATATTTATAAGGTTTTTTTTAAATCTTTAAGTTAAGATTTATTTAATAATTTAAGATAATTTTAATGTATATGGAATGGTTTTTTTTTATGAGAATGCTGGAAATCAAATCTGTTATAAAATTAAAAAAACTCAATAATGCCTAAGCCAAAAAATGTTGTAAAAACCGTACTCCATGATAAGAAAATATTTATTTCAATGCAAAATTAAATTTATCAATGTTAGTTTTTATGTTTATTGCACTCTTTAAAAATAAATGCAAATTGTACGAGTGAACATAAATTACCCACTGAGTTGATTCAACTGCCAAAGGACTTAACAATTATAAAGCAGTGGCATTGAATCTACTTGGCTTTTCTTGATATCCTTCCAAATTAGCCTCCAAGTGCGCTTCAGTTGTTTAAGTTGCTATTCATTAAAAATAAATTGTGTATTTTAACCTTGAAATACCTGATTTGGCAAATAAAACTGTGTCAAGTGAAAACAAATAGATAAGGACATCGCATTGAATATGTATGTATCTATTTAAAGTGTGTCTTTTGCACAAGGATAGTTTCAATTGCGCAAAAACATCGCCACATATTTTTTAGATGTGTTCGTTTTTTTTTCGATTTAATTTAAAATTTTTAAATAAAACTCACAACAACAAATGTATTTAGAAATATACATTTTTTTTCTTTGGTAAATTCCAAAAGCGAACTATCTTTTTGAATAAACGCGTGAGAGAAATAACGAGTATTTTTAAATTAAATACGAGTTGATTATTTTTTTTTGGTGGGGTGTTCAAAAACAAAATTTCATAACTAAATCAGGTAAAACAAGTAAGAAAATATATTCGGTAAAGCCCGAAAATATGATACCCTACACCACAGTATATACAAACCATTTTTGCTAGTGTAGCCTATTTGGGACCCATGGACAAATAAAATTTTTTATGAGGTTAAGATTTATGTAAAACTTCATTGTGTCGAATATTACTTAAATATCTTCATATATATGAGGTTACCTCTGGTAAGTGTTGCCAATTAAGCATTTTTAATGTTAGATTTAACAATTTTCCAACTCAATTAGAATGAAAAAGCACTTCTAGCATAAGCACCTTTTTCAGCATTTTTCCAAAATTATTAAGCATTTTTTTTTAGCATTTTTTAGTTTAAGTGATAACTTCTTGTTTCTTCCATTAATTTATAGCTTTTTACTATATGTGCAAACATTAATACAGTTTTTTTCTTTAGATATAAATTGATAACATTATTTTTAATATTTTAAAAATAATTATTGTTAATTATTTAAGCTTGAGGTCTTTTTGTTTATAAAAAATATTATATTTATTTATTTTTTTAATATTTCGCTAACCTTTGGTTAGCATCTTCAGGAAATTAATAAAATTTTATTTAACGAAAAAATAAACAATTACAAAATTATGAAAAAATTATTTGTCATAAATTAAATTCAAAAACTTATTTGTCATAAAAAATTTCAAAAGCATAATAACAAAAAAATAAAATATAACTAAAGTATAACAATTCATATAAACTGAAAAAATTTCTTATCTATAAACCTAATTCAAACACTATATTTACAATAATAAAAAATAGTTTCACTAAAGAAAATTCCTATAGCATATAATAATTGTTTAACTAAACTTATTTTTATCTTAAATACTTAATAAAACATATTTAATTAAACTTATTTTTAATCTAACATACCTTTATGTATATCGTGACCTAAGGTCAAGAAGGTCCAAATATTTTTATATAATTAAGGTGCAAAAATTGAACCCTCTTGTTCCAAGGCTGCGATTGGAATATTTATATTATATCTTATCTCTCAATAACTAAATTCCTATAATTATTCGCTATATGTTCTGTGTCTGCTTTAAAATTTATTCTTTGTACCATTATAATTATTTAAAAATTATTGTAAAATTAAATCGATTTTCTATTTATTGTTACATAACATTTTTTTTAGCACTTTTTTAAAAAATTTTTTGGGATTATTTTTTAGCATTTTTTTTTTTACAAAAATGTAGCATTTTTCCTTCATTAGGTTTTGCCAACACTACCTCTGGATTTACCAGGACAACATTTTGTCATGACATAGTATCTATCGTTAAAGTTATTCTCGCCAATTTGTATGTTTATACCAACATTTATAAGTAAGTTATGGCATTAAAAGCTTTTTTCGGGAGTAGTATCTGTATGAGAGCTATGTTCAAAAATTTACCGATTCCAATAAAATTTGATAAGATGATTTTGATTGCAATAAAATAAGTTTGGATAAAATGTATAACATATTTTAATAACATAATAAAATGGTTAATGGCAACAAATACCCTATTCCGGAAAGAAGCTTGTTTGGGGGCTATGTGAAATTATGGACCGATGCGCCCCATTTGGTCCTTGTGCCATTTAGAAACTTTGTACCAAATTTCATCCGGATGAACATCGATTGATCGACTCAAAAAGTGATTCTGAGTCGATCGCTATACTCCATGACCAATATTTTAAGTTGTTACAAACATTAGCACAAATGCATAATACCCTCTCCATTATTGTGGCGTGGGTATAAATGAAATTGGCAGATATTCTAAGATCGTGCCTGACCAAAGTGCTCTCTTTTTTAAATGGAAACATGTGGAAAAGCGGTTAGAACCCAATATGTACATTAAGGTCGACCGATTTCTAAGGACAAAAATTTGTCGATATTGTGCCATCGTTTTTTCGGTAGCTTTTGCCATGAGGCAATAAAGTTCCACTACGACATTTAATAAAAATCATTTTCATTAAAAATTTTCGAGGCGCCCATATTTAAATTTTTTTTACTTTTTATCAACTTTTCTTTTTAAGGTTTTTTTGTAGGTACCTAATAAAAAAAATCGGATGATTTAATTTTTTTTTTATATAACCCTTCCAAGGTGAAATTGTACGCTAAAAACGATGGCGATAGCAGTTTTTTTTTCCAAAAAATATTTTTCTTAAGCTTTTGGACGATTTTTTGTCGAAGAAATTTTTTTCTTTACGCGTTAATTTTCAAGGTTCTTTTAGTAGGTATATTAAAAAAAATTCGCCAATTTAAATTTTTTGAAATATATCCTGTCCTAGGTAAAATTGTACGCTTAAAACGATGACTTCAAGCATATTTTTGCAAAGTACAAACAAAATATCTTAGCCAAGATTATAATACATTTAAAATGATTTTGTTTCAGCATTATAGAAACGAATAAAAATAATAGCATTTTCCGCCGGAATGTTGTAGTTTTCTTCTTAAGATTGGTAGTGCCTTAACATTTTTTTGAAACAAAATATGGCTTTGCGATTTTCTTAAGGGTGTAGCAAATTATTTTTAAAAAAGTTTTTTACTTACAAGTAGCTGTAGCCAAATTTGTCGCGCAAACGGCTTTTTGCAAATTAAATTAAATTTTTAATTTACTTTTAATATTTATTATTTTTGTTTACAAATTAAATCAGGTACTCCAATTTTTATCCGTCTTATTTATAAAAAAATAAAACAGGTTTATAAAGGGTTTATTAAACAAATTTTTATAGAAAATCCTATCATAAAGCTCTTATAAACCTGTTTTATATTTTTATAAATAAGGCCTTATATTTTCAAGATAAAAATAACTCATATTCGACAAATTTTGTTTTTCCCATATGTTTTACGGTTTGTATGGGAGGTTCTATTAGGAGCAGAGTTAGAGCTTTGAATCATTTACCCCATTTTTCGCCGCACCAAGTAAACTGACAATTAGTCAATTCACAAGGTATCCTAACATGTCATATTGTCAAAATGTCCTAATATTTCACAATGGTTTAAAAATATTGTTGTTGGTTTGTTAACAAAAAGTGTCTTAAATAAATAGAACGTTGCTTGCTGTGTCCAGCGCTGATCGGCTGAGCCGTACAACAATATTTTTAAACCATTGTGAAATATTAGGACATTTTGACAATATGACATGTTAGGATACCTTGTGAATTGACTAAATATAATTACGAAATAAGATTTTAAGTAACTGACAGGAAAAAAACATTGCAGTTAAAAAAAAGAGTATGAGTGCTGTTGTTTATAATTACTGTTCGGCGAAAAATGGGTTAAAAGAAATAATAGCTATATAAAACCACTTGCGGTCGGTCTTAGAAATTAAATTAAAGAAATTATGGACAAGCGTTAACCCCTTAGGGTCCGAAAACGAGTTTCCAGAAAGGTTTTTTTTGAAGGGGAGCAATGTGTCGTGATAGAGCTTTGGCACACCGGAGCAAAGTTACATTTTATTAAGATAATGGGGGCTCGAGAAACATTTGTGCTGTATTGAATATATATTTTTTTAATAAATCCACGAAAAGTGTCGTTTTTACCGAAATTACTGATTTTGAGGGCCTGGCACTGCCCCACAAATGCTCCGATTAGCCAGAAAATGGAAAATGTTATTTTTCTACCATAAAAAACCAAAAAAAAATCAATTTCATAAAAATGGCGCTTACGTGTTTAATAAAGAAAAGCGACGATGCATTTGTATGTATGTACGTCATGCTTGAATCATAACTTAAGTGAATAAATACTTAATTGTATTTCAAATTTAAAAAACAATAATTTTGCCTAAATAAAAAGAAAAATTCACATACTAAAGGGTTGTCCAACCATAATGCACGATGTAAATTGTGAGTCATACCTTTACGTTAAGTTTTTTGCCCAAATTAATTTGACATTTCTTTGTTTCAGGGTTTGACAAATTTAACCTTGGAGAGGTACAGGTTTAGACTGCTGAAGCCTTTTACGACAATGGGCGTTCAAGTCAAAATGCATTTCGTGCGCTTCGTGATTTTTTTGGTCAGCATAATCGACCAAATGTGTCCACAATCGGAAGAATTGCTCGCGAATTTCAGCAAACCGGGTCTGTAGGAAATGTGAAAACACCTGTGCTTGCTCGACCAGTTCGTTCTGCGGAAAACATTGGTGTTGTTCGCGATAGTGTGTCAGAAGACAACAATTGAACATCTCACGAACATCACTGATTGAGGATATGGACCTGGACGATATGTGGTTCCAACAGGATGGTGCCACACAGCCAACGAAACAATGGCTCTTTTGCGCGAGAAATTAAATGGCCGTGTTATCTCACGTCGTGGCGATGTTAATTGGCCGCCACGGTCATGTGATTTGTCACCTTGGGGGATATTAAAAAGATAAAGTGCACGTCAATAAGCCAAGAACAATTCAAAAGCTTAAGGATGAGATAATTCGGCACATTAACGACATTGAACCTCAATTATGTCTCAGAGTCATTGAAAATATGAACCATCGGATAGAGGTATGCCCCCGAAGCCATGGCGATCATCTGGCCGATATTTTGTTTTACACATAATTGTCATAGATACTTCTATCATAATACAAAATATTAAGATAATTCTCTGAAAACTGTTTGTTTTATTTACAATTAACATCGTGCATTTTGGTAGACCACCCTTTACATCAAAAAGACAAAATCATTGCGAACAAGTGTGTTTTTTTAAAGAGAATCGAAGGCCGTCACTTGTTAAAAGTATTACAAATGCCACGCCCTTTAGCTTGTGACTTATTTCAATTGCGAAAAAAATAAATTAAAAATACTTAAGCATGAACCAACATGACTGTAGAATGAATAATTTTTTGTTGGATAGGGGTTGCTTTATTGGACATGGGTTCGTTGGTGGGCTTTTTGGTTTGTTTAATTTAATTGTATGCTTGATAAAAGCAAGATATTGCACTACCTCAACTTAACTGCAAAGAGGGTGTAGTTTGTGGTGCCAGTGGTTGGTGGTGGGGATAAAAGAGAAAAACAAACAAACAAATTAAAAAAAAGTGAAAAATTCACACACTGATCTACTTTATTGCAGCAATAGAAACAATAATAACAAAAAAAAAAACAACACTAACAACAACTATTATAAAATGAATGAGCGAATAAAAGCAATGTAATGTAAAGTATGAAAATAGTATTTTAAAAAAACATACTGAAAGGGAATCACGAATAAATATCTTTACTATATACATACATACAAACATACATACATACATACTTACTAACTTACATCAATACATACATATGTATACAATAAAATTCTTTGAAATTTAATGCATTCTCTATGTGTTACTCTTGTTTGTTTTGGTAACAGTAGCATGCAACACTATTTTGACACAGACTTTATGGATAGTTGTTACTAAGTTTTTTTTATTTCTTTTTATGTTTATTTTTGGAGTGTCGCACTATGGTATCTATTGGATAAGTTTTTACGTTTTAATATTATTATTCTTATGTTCATGCAATGGGCTCTCTCACAGTTACTCACTAACACAATTCAGCAAATCCACCATCCATCTTTAGGCAACTGTTATACATGTGACAAAGGCACGCGTTGCCGAGTTTTCTCACAATGAAAAAAAAAATGTAAACATGGAGAGAAGTGTTAAAAATACACTGCATGAAAATAATATAAGGAAATATGTATGTATAAGGGGTTTTCCTCTTTTTTTTTATTCACTGGAAAACGGGAAATAATAATAATATTCCCGGGATCCCGGGATTCCCGCCCAATTTTGTTATTTATTTATTTAGTTTATTCACCAAATAAACTAATATTTTTTACTGGCTAGTATACATAAAATAATTAAATCTAAACATGGTTGCCAGATTTAATAAAAACGAATCATTGATGAGGTCGGAAAATACCGACGAAACGTAGGAATACGAAAAAATTAAATAAAAAAGTCTTTTATTTACGTTTAGAAAATTAATGACATTGAAAGCCTGATTAGAACAATTCTAAAAATAACACAAAACTAAAGTACATAGATTTACTCAAAATCACGCCACTGAATTTCTTGAAGATCAAATCATAATTTATCATACGCCCCATATAAACCCCACTCTCGAAAAACACTTTACTACACCTTAAACTTTAACTTTACGGTTGATATACATAACTTTCTGGTCTTATCGCACCATGGTGAAGAGGATATAAATAAGATTCGGCAAAGCCGATTATAGCGCTCTTGCTTGTGTCTTTTTAATTTTTGAAATATTGGCTTAATATTTAGAAAAAAAATATATAATCATAATAATAATAATAATACAGATAGAACAAACTAAAAGAGGGGGCCATATTCACGATTCAGAGATTGTACATTTTGAACTATCCCAGCGGAAAAATGAGGAATATTATTTATCAAATAACTAACTAAATTTTCGAAAGAAAAATAATGTATTATTTTCGAAAGAATAATATTTCACGCAATATCGGACAATTGGCCGGTCTCTGATAGTCCATAGCGAATTCTTCCGAATATATTTTATTAAATGTAAACATGAGTAATGAAATATGAAAAATAATTAAATAGTATCTCTTTTGCCGAAAATGTTCCACACAGTACAGAGCACCAGCCAATGCACTTGGGAAATTTTTGCCTTTTTTGGAATTTAGTACACTTAAAATATACCAAAATTAGCATCTGTGTGAATTTTTTCTACAATGTGGATTTACCATTACTTTTTAGATACAAACGTATGTGATTTGTTACCGAGTTAAAATCAATGATTGAGTGCAGTAAAATACAAGGGATTTTTAAAAAACGTTTTGATGCGAATCACTTATGATTACAGAAAATTAAAAATTAAAACTAATGTTGAAAGTGAGTATTTTCTTATATGTATGTATTAAAATATTGGGCAATTCTTTTAGTAGTACGATTATATCGGCAGAATTAAAGCGGATTGAAAAGTTATTAATAAATAGAACTACGAATTAGAATTTCACTTGTCCCTTAAAAAAATAACTGCAATTGCTCGTTATAAAACTTGATTTTTTATCTAATTCTAACTTCAGTTGCAAAAACTAACAAATCTCTTTAAAAAGCGTATTTTTCTACGTAACTTAAGTGTGCCAAATTCAGAGTCATTTAAATTTTGCCAAGTAAAACGTTACGAAGCTGATAAACGGGCAGCTGTTTATGACCAATTTATATCGTATATTGTTCAAAGACATAAAAGGTATTCCGAACATTTAAAACAGCATTTAAAAGAGCAGTCGCAGTATTTTGTTTAAATCTCAATTAAACAAAAGCGTCGTCGAAAACTGCCAACAGGAAGAAGAACAATATTCTGAGAGCGAAGATGAAGAAATTGAGAATCTTGTTTTTTTAAATGTGTTTTTTTTTTTTTTTTTTTTTTTTTTTTTTTTTTTTTTTTTTTAATTAATAATTTAGAACTAGGAAACCAAATTTTGCAATAATATAAGAATTTTCTTTTATGTGGGAACAAAAGAAGTAAAATGGTTTTAATAGAAGCGTTTTAAAACTTTCACACGTGAGCGCGTGTGACCAAATTTTGTTTTTGCAAGAATGTGCAAGCGAGTGTGATAAAATAAAATTTTTTTCCGTGAGAGCGCGCGTGACCAACTTCTTGCCCGTGACAGTGCATGACAAAACATTTACGCAGTCGTTTGGCTAAAAATTAGTTTTGCCCAAAAATAGGAAAAAATTCCTTTAGTGCAATGTGGTGAAACTTAAAAGATATAAAAATATCATCCATTTCCTGTTAGGCCTTTCGAGTTTTCCTGATGAATAAATATATATTTCAAGTCACTCCAGAAAATCTGTCTATTTCACAATCGTCAGAGAATGCGCAGTGCTCTTCTACAATACTTTTGAAGTCAGCAAATACAACTTGCTGAAAAAAATTAAAAATTGGCACCTTGTGAATAAAGTTGGGACGAATTACTTAATTAATGGGTAAGATTAATGCTTCTATTACCGGTTACAACACAACTCACTAGAGTTGAAATTAACATAAATTCCTAGTGATGAGTTTTACATTTTTGAGTTTTAAACCATAATACAAAAACTGGAAAATTTTAACTGAATTAAAGTTGAGTTACAAACCGTAATAGGAGCATAAACCAGAGTTCTTATATTACGGCTATTAAAAAAACCTCTTTCGATCATTGTTACTACTAAACTCATTAAATGTTGAAGTGCAACAGTAAAGTTCATGATGGTTTTTTGCTCATATTTCAGCCATGTATACACCAAATGAATTTAAAGAGCAATCTACCCAAGGCTAACTATCGGTTATATAAACACATATATAACAACCATTTTATCTGGGTTATTTGGAAAGTTGATTTCAACATACATACGGAAAGACGGACATCGTTTGGTAAACTTATCTACTCATATGGATCCAAAATATGTGTTTATGCACATAAATTTTATGGGCTCAAATACAAATATTGTAGAGACTACAAAAGGAAAGGCAAACTTATAAACATATACCCTTTCCACCTGTAGTGAAGGATAAAAAAATTAGCCGATTGTAATAAAATTTTGTTACATGATTTATACTACAATAAAGCAATTTTTACAGAACTCTGAAATTAATTCCAAGTCGATTGGTATACTGTGTGAGCCAAACATGGGTCCAAGGGGTGGTCATAAAAACCAGCGCCTGGGCTAGTCGAGCACTTGTATTCTAAAATCATAAATTATGTTTGGAGGCTGTCCCGACTGAATTTCCACTGTGTGCAACCCCCCCCCCCCCCCCCTGAGCTGGATCCGCTCTTGATGTAAGTCCAGAGCCTATGTTTTAATGCGTTACAACTTTGAGCACAAACGCCTAATGCTGGTGTAGGGTATAAAAAAAAAGAATGACGTTTGTATTTCAACCTAAGGCAAAAAAGTTTCAGTACCTTGAAATGTTAATTGGTTGGGGACTAAAAGTTTACAAAATTTTGTTAAAATTTTGTGTTAATTCATTAATTTTTTACAACCATTATTTATACTTTCTAGGTTAGATAACACGAACTTTTTGGACAAAATCATAAAAACAAGATTTTTCTCAAGTCTGTTTTAATACTTGTAGTAAAAGTTAATTGGCATTCTTAATACATCGTTGTCTTTTTCGAGCTATTAACTTTTTTTTTTGTTAAAAATTTTTAAGCAGAAAAAACCTTTTCCGTCAAGTATAATTTTAAATTCGTGCTTAGCGTTAAAAAAAAGAGTAATCTCAATAAGAAACTACTTGGGACATTATTATTTAATCGCTTTTTTTTTTTAATAATTTATTTGATGCATTTTATTATATTTTAGTTTTAACATAAAAGTATAAAAATGTGCACATTTTTTAGATCACTTTCATTTTTATGTGTTTTTGTTTTATGTATAGCAGATATACTACGGGTATGTAGTTACCTAACACGCTTCAGCGAATCTTGGGTCCCGTGAATGAATATTTCTATTTTAATTCACTTTATTAACTTTTATTGTTTTGCGGAAATTGTAAACAAAAAAATTAAAATTAAAAAAAAAATATAATGTTATTTTAAAGTAGATTTTTATTAATTTATGTCTTAAACAATCGCCAAATATTAAGAGGTATTATAAATAACTTTTTTTTTTGACAAGGGAACTCTTTTTTTAAACATTAATTACACATGTTTACAAATTTCGATAAACTTTTTCGTTCCCTGGAAATGAAAGTTGTTTCTTTAGTTATTTGGAACGCTGAACGCAAATCTGCACTCGGTTTGTTTTTGTTCATAAGCTCTAGTTTTCGCGTTATAGCGTAACATTAATTATTAAGGCACTTTCACCACATCTAGAAGCATAACTAATCCGTAGGGTCCGACCGATTAATGGCTTCAACTTCGGTATCGGCCAAAATTTCTACTCGGCAAATAATACTATGCAACAAGAAAAAATTCCCTGAATAAACACTTTTTTTAATCCGCTATAGTTACCTAACTGCAAAAATCATAATTATTTCAAATTCTAAGGTACGGCTTTTAACTAAAATTTTTTTTTTTCTAAAATTGGAGAATTCTGAAGATTTTTTTATGACTATAGCGGATCGAAAAAAATAAAGTGTTTGTGTACACACCAGAGAATGACAAAAATATAATTTTAAGTACTCTTCAAGTATTAGTGAGAAAACATGTATGGACATGCATTTGTAAAGATCAAACCATACGTATACATACCTTTGCCCATAACAAGTTGAAGTTAAATATAATATGTATGTATAGTAGACCGACTCACCTTGTATGGAGCTGAAAAAAGTGTTTTTGTTACCCCTCTGAAAATAAAGGTTGATATGTTTTATGATGATTCCCAAAATATCGAAAAGAGTTTTTGAAGCAGCATCCAATGGTATGACTTGCGACCTGCTAATTGAGATATTTAACTAAATACATATTTTCGTTTCGGGTTTTCATACAAATTCTACGTATGTGGAAGTAATGTTCTGCCTTTCAAATTGAATCTGTTTTAAAATAATGTTAATTTATTTTTTTTTTTGTAATTTTTCACATAAAACGCGAAAATCGCGATATATTTTATCTTTTTTTCGTATATAGGCAATATGGGTTCAAAATTTTTTGATTTTACAATTATAATAACCAGGTGATAAGCAAAAGATCCGTTTTCAAACCCTGGATGCTGTGAGCTAAATTTAAGTTCTTAAATATTAATTTTTTAATTAAAAACATATAAATCTATTAATAACAAAACTAAGCTTCCGAAAAACTGTGATATAATCCAGCAATTGTTATTTTTGCGATAGCAGTGCAATAACCATTCATATGGAGTAATTGTGATGATATTCGACAATTCAATATTCCAAAAATATTGTTCGAGTGCGAGTCCTTAAAAGATATGATAAATTTAAATAAAATTGGTCGCATTACACTTTGTATACAATTTTATTCCCATCAGTATGTTAAAGATCTTTGTGATTCTGAAGAAATTATTGAAATACCAGGTAAAGTAGCAATTTAAAAACTGTTTATAGAGATAAAATTAACTGCTTCTTTTACCAATCAATTTATATCAATTTATAATTCCCATGCCATTCGCAAAACACGGAACGATTTGTTCAGCTAGTAAGCCAATCATGTCTTTCTGTTATCGAAAGTAATCGACCAGGTCATATTTCAAACAAAATGGAATCGTGCAAACTTAATAGAAAGATAGAAACGCGAAAAGACTTTTTATAAATTTTATATTTTTATTGTATTTGTATTTCTCACATTTTGATAAATTGAAAAGTGAAAATATTTGATACCCATATTGCCTCTATATGAAAAAAGATAAAATATATCGCGATTTTCGCGTTTTATGTGAATAATTACAAAAATAAAAATTAATTAACATTATTTTAAAACAGATTCAATTTGAACAGCAGAACATTACTTCCACATACGTAGAATTTGTATGAAAACCCGAAACGAAAATATGTACTTAGCATATCTCAATTGCATGCTGCTCCTCTCCTCTTTTCGATGATACCAAATTTTATTTATGTCGTCTTGGAGCAAAGTACAAAAAAATTCGAAAAACGGAAAGAAGACCTTTTTTAAAAATGGTCCAGCTCACGGGTGGTCAACGCTAGAACCGAAATATTTTGGGAATCATCATAAAACATATCAACCTTTATTTTCAGAGGGGTAACAGAATCACTTTCTTTTGAGTCGCTCTAATGTATATTTTTATATTCATTCTTCTGTTAGAAAGTTCATGCAGATATAAATAACACTTGTATTGGCTATCTGCAATACCCATAAGAATAAATTAGTATGTGTATTTACGTATGTAAAACGTAAATATACACGTATACAGTCGCAGATATGGCAAATGCAATTTAAAAAAATTTTGGAATTAAGCAGCATTTCAATTTTTTGTTCTTATTTAGCAAAATATCGATATGATTTTAAATAATTTTAAGATTTGACTTAGACGGTAAGCTGTTTGTATTTTATAAGCTCGAGAACCACTCAACCCATTTACCAAACAATTAATTCATTGAAAAGATACCCCTTTTTTCTCACTAATTCACTAAATTTCACTAATGATTTAAAAATGCCATTGAAAAGTTAGGACCACGAGCGGCAGTAGAGGGCAGTTTTTGCCTCTTCGAAACTATCTAGCAGATTTAAATGAAAGTTAAAACATAGATCGCACATAGAAACCGGCAGCAGCGGTCCACTATTGCGCAATCGTTAGCCGGCTGAAGTAAATTTTTTCTAATGCCGATATCTGTATATTCATTTCACTGTTTAATAGAAATTATGTACATTAGGGTGGGTTGATTTAGCAACCGATATTGTGCCATCGATTTTTCGATAGCTTTTGCCAAGAGGAAAAAAAATGATCCACTACGACATATCAAAAAAATGATTTTCGAGGCGTCTAAATTATAATTTTTTTACTTTTTCTCAACTTTAACTTTTAAGGTTTTTAGTAGGTAAAAAACGGTTTTTTTAAAATATTACCTTTCCAAGGTGAAGTTGTACTCTCAAAACGATGGCGATAGCAGTTTTTCCAAAAAAAATTATTTTCTTGAGGTTTTTTTAAACATACCTACTAAAAAAAACCTTAAAAATTAACGACAAAAAAATTTTTTTTTTACAAAAACTTGTCCAAAACCTCAAGAAAAATATTTTTTTGGGAAAACTGCTATCGACATCGTTTTTAGCGTACAATTTCACCTTGGAAAGGATAAAATTAAATAAAATTAAATCAGCCGATTTTTTTATTACCTACTAGGGAGATCGAACGGTTATTATTCGACCGGTTTTAACCGGTTATTTTAGCTTTGCCCAAGTCGGTTATTTTAAAATGTCCATTTTTCGAATATCGAATAAACCGGTTAATTTGGTATAAAAAACCGGTTATTTTAATAATGCGTAATTTATATACATTTTCCTTACTCTTGTTGTAAATGTACCCGTAATTTAAGTATTTTTCTAATTGAATATGGGGCAAACTTAAACGTTTTATGAAGAATGTCAAAACAAAATGTAACAAAAGTAAAAAAACATGTAAATAATAGCTTATAAAAGCGTGTGTTCTTGTAAAAAAAAACAATTCAAAATACTACACAAGTGTTCAGTTAAAAAATAAATAGTAATTTGTGCGTGAGAGCTTCTAAATATTAAATATATTTTTACGGGATTAAAAATAAAATTATTATTTGCAAAGGTTCTTCCCCGTCACGACTTATTAATCACCTCTAATTAGTCCGCATGCTTGACATTTATGTACTTAACTCCGTTCGAAGTAGTTCTGAAGAGACGAAATTAAGTTTTTACTAAAATTCGCTGCCAAAAATGAATCATTGGGTAAAATATTAGCCAGCTGTGCTGCCGGGGACGTAAGGCCCATTAAGGCACTTAATACTCTTAAGTAATTCTGGCATATCTTCATGATTAAAACTACAACATTCCGGCGGAATCAACGATATGGAAAAAATTCATCTGTTTTATTTATTAAAACACCAAGAACTAAAAAACAAAACTGGAGACAACAAACAATGTAATGGAAGGTTTTAAATTGTGGTCAAGGAATTGACAAATATTTCATACAAAAAGCATGTTCATATTACTAATAATTTGAAATGTGTATGTATATAAACATTGCAAAAAGATTTTGTTTGCAACTTCTCAAAATTCTGGTTGAAGTCTACTAATTTATATAGACACGCTTAACCACCAACAAATTAAAACTCATTTAAAATAAATTTGGAAGAACATTTTAAATAATGAATTTATTAAATTCCTATAATATTTTATTTACTGTTGTAAAACGTTTGCCTAGATCAGTCATCATTTAAACGTTTCTAAATTAAATTATACAAATATCTTAAAAATAAAGTTTAGTAAATAATAGAAATTGTTAAAAATTAAGAAAAAGTTTGATCAATTTACTGGTCACACTTTTCTTGGATTTTATCATCAAATATTTATTAGGTGTGAACATACCTTAAGTCATATTCATGTATTGTGTTGCTTCTTTACCTTTTTTAATTGTTTGGTTTTTATTCAAATTAACGGCTTATTACAGAAACTTATTTGATTTTTAACACATTTCATACAATATATTAGGTATACAATATATTAGGTATATTAGGGTTGTACGAACAGAGATCTGGTAGATAAATACTAGAACGAGATACTTGAGGTCAATGGCCGCTAAGGGCAAAACATTGGTCTTCTCGAGACAAAAACATTGATATTTAAAGATCGGACTGTAAATGCCAAAAATTTAACGAAAAATGTAAAAAGGCGTTCGGCAAAAAAAAAATATTTTTCGAAACCTCCTTGCAAAAATACTTTATAGCACATTTTTGCTTTAATTTTCATACAAAAAAATGGTTGGCATATTTACGCAGTAGTGCCAAAAATACTGACGGTACTCACTGTATATTTTCTTACACATATATATTTTTATGCATGGCAGATGACCAAAACGCATTCATGGGTATTGAATATCTGCATAATATTCATGTATTTAAGTTTACTCAATGTGGTTGCGTGAAATTTTGCCGTGCATAAAAATAAGTAATACACATACTTTTTGCGACGCATAACCATAGCTAATTACCATAGTTATTATTTGTGCTATGAGTATGTGCATACACAATAACGAAAAGTGTGAGTAAATAGCTCTGTATATTTTTCTTATGGGTACTTGTTGTCATTCTCTGGTACACACAATTCAATGCATTTACGCAATCTAGCAAATTTCATTCATTTTCATTCATTCCAGATTTCATCAAAATTTGAAAGGTATTGATATTTTGAGATTGCATTGATGTACATTGCACCGTCTGTACCCAGCATTATATGCAAATGTTTTTTTGTTTTCAAAATTCGGTTGTGGTAAATTATATTGTTTCTTAAAAAGGTAAACAAGCAAGCAATATCGGAAGAAAAAAAGAGGAAAACAAATTAAAGCTTATATGTGGGCATAGCGGGACTTAGTTTCTCACATTGAAGTGGAAGAAAATAATTAAAAGATTCTCGAAAGGGAATTACGTATTTATGTAACATGGGGTCAGTGTTGCCAGTGAAATTTCTAGAAAGATAGATTTTGGTTTCCAAAAAGTTACGATTTTCCCAAAACGAAACATATTGAAAAAAATTTGAAAATTTATTTTTAACGTTTATCATTTATTAACATAAAATTTTTATTTAATATTAAATGAATATTGCAAAGAAAATTACATCATATAAATTAATTTTTGTATTTATTTAAGTCATAAATATTAGCTACGTAATTTTTCAAAATACAGTAAGAAAACTTTAAAATTAATTATATGTAACTATCTTTGGATGTTATCGAAACAAATTAATTTTTGTAAAAATTAATATACGAGTTAAAACGTTAATACTGAGGCGATTATATCAAAAAGTTCACATACATTTTTCTTCTAAAATGTCATCTTAACACACATACACAAGAATTAGCAGAAGACAAAAGAACTTAGAAAACCTAACATCAAAATACATTTTATTTTTGTATAGCTTCGTACAGACTGTGGTCAGATCATACAATATTGTAAGCAGGCTTTGCCAATAGAACTATTTTTCTGACAATGGTGCCATTGTCAGATGCATTAATTTTACTCGTCTGCCAAATACAAATGAGCTTACAGTGTTCACACAGTAGCCAGACATTTTTAATAAATTTTAATGCAATTTAACCAACGCTGTTTACCAATATTGTAAGATCTGACCATTGTCTGTACGAAGCTTATTTAGTTGTCACTGTTTTTTTTTTAGTATTTATAACGAAATGATAACTTTAAAAAACCTTGTCAGATACGGAAAGTTTAATATTTTATTTCTGTGCATTTTGCGTAAAATACAAAAGATACGAAAAGTGTCAGGATTATACATGATACATGAAGTCATCAAAAGATACGAAAAATGTATCTTTCGTATCCTAATGGCATCACTGCATGGGGTATTCACCTGAGATAATATCTGATATAATATGTGGGAGAACGTCGGCAAAAGAGAGAGCAAATTTCTTCATGTTAATCATTAACAAGGGGAACATGTATCGGTATTTTTGTTTCGATTTAATGACAAACAGTTCAGGATCGGGTTTGGCCGAACTTTGCAAAATTTACCGAAGTTCGGCTTTGGGCTTGGTCTGAAAAAGCACGTTCGGTCGGACATTTATAATATATTTGACTATTGAAACGCAAGTACGTTTAGCAACTGAAAGGCATTAGCAATGAAATATCTGTATATAAATTAATGTTCTATCATCAAAACATACAACTTTGAATATTAATTAATATGAGACACATATCGCTCGATTATAGCAACGTACTAATTTCTCAAAAAAAGGAGCACTTTTCTGAAGCAACTTCAACTTCATGGATATAACTACTTGTTAATAATGGATAAAGTTCGGCTTCGGTTCGAACTTCGGCATCGGAATAAAAAAGTGACTTCGGTCGGACACTACCTCATGAATCTTAATCAACGTCACTTTGTTAACAAAATTGTCTAACGCTGCATTTACACATGAAAGTACTTTCATGAAAATTCTGTATACGTATTATCACCACAAATTTCACAGAAAAATAATAAACTTTCATGAAAGTGAAATTTCATTTTCAAAATGTCGTCAAAGGGCAAACTTCTATCAAAAATTTCTCTTCTTCTTCTTTTATTGTTTTGCTTATTTCAAGTTTCAGAGTTACCGAGCCAATTATTCACGCCGAACTTCAGGCATTCGTTTAAAATAATATTTATTTTTATTAGTTTTCATGATATTTATAAATTTTAATTAGAATCATTGTGTTCTTAATATTTAGTTAAAAAAATATATTCAAATTCTTTATATATACGAAAAAAACAATTTCAATTGGCAACACTGCTTAGTTATTGTCAACTACTTTCATGAAATCGCTTTCTTGAAATTTTCATTGAAAGCTAGCTGAAAGTTGGCCTGAAAGTAGCAGATTTGCATTTGATGGCCGTATTAACAGATGCTGCTACGTCTAAGCTACAATTTTCAATTGGACCACATTTTTAAAACAACGCAAATCGGAGTCAAAATGTTTTAAAAAGCTACGCAAATCGGATCGACGCAAATCGAGGCTTTGGGGTATTATCATTTTAAGTTCTCATGCTCCAAAAAAAATTTATAAATTAGTTTTTTAATTTTTTATTGTTTACAAAATATTTGTAAAAATTAGGGGAATTCTGACAAGTGTGTGTAATTTACACAGTTTCCATATGGGTGAAGAAAAATGAGTTGCATATCTAGTCACTGTGTGGTTCTTAAATTTTTACTTGTATTTGTCGTTAATATTTCTTAACGTAAATATTTGTTTTCTTAAAAATAAGAATAACAAATATGTTAAACTAACCGAGATTTCCCGTTACTTAACGATATCGGTAGGTTCATTAGCAAATTGAGTGCCAAGTCGTACGTTTTCTAGCGATTTTGAGTGTTTCACTTTAGTGCCGGTTGTTTTTTTTTCTGTGCGAAACTAAATTAAATTAGATGTAGTTTTTTTTTAATAAAAAAAGCCCTTACTGACTGAATACATAACCAAAACCAGTGATTTTGACAAATGTAAGCCCGTCATGCAGTGCCATGTCGTACAAAAACGTGCGATATAAAAAACCGTTATAAAATATAATAAAAAGTAAGCAGCAAAATTTATTAGGGATATCTCAGATCTCATCAATTTCTATCACAAATTTTTTCTTTCACCTTTCTTAAAAAAGGGATTGGCCTCCTGTGGTGCGATTCACTAACTTTTAATGAACCGACAATCGTAATTTTTGTCGACATATATATTCACTTGCAGTATCGATAGTGTGATTCTGTAATTTCTTTGTAAACAGCTGTAGCTTTTGTAACATCTCTGTCTACAAAATGGTAAATTAAACGAAAAGCACAAAAGAGAATAAAGAAAAAACAAATGAAATTGGGCCTAATTTACAGTTTCTATTTTTGTTTTATAAATTTACATTTACGGCAGTGATACCATAAGGATACGAAAGATATTTTTTTTGTATCTTTTGATGACTTAAGGTACCATGTATAACTCTGACATTTTTTGTATCTTTTGAATCTGTACGCAAAATGTACGGAAATAAAATATTAAGCTTTCCGTCTCTGACAAAGTTTTTTAAAGGTATAATTTCCTTATGAATATTAAAAAAACAGCGACAACCAAGGCGAATTCACACAGGTGACATTTTCGAGTCATCAGCTTATTGTTTATTTATTTTTGTGTATACTGAATGTCAAGCTTTGTTTACATTTTGTGAAAAATTAGTTAAAATTTAATAAAAATCTAAATACTTGGATAAAAAACTTATTTAAATTTAAAAAAACAAAAAAAAAATGAATATAAAATATAAAATCAAGGAATAAAAAGTGCGTAAGGAATAAGTGGAGCCACAATAAATTTGCAATACAGGAAAAATATTTAGCTTCTAAAGCATATTGTATATTTTATAAACAAAAAAAATCCCTTGTTTAGGTTTTCAACAAATAATTTTGACATTCACTCTAACTCTTTACAAAAACAAAATACAATATATGTAAAAAAAAAGGATAGCTAGCATGACTCTATCTCATGATGCGGTCACCTGTATGAATTCGCCTTGGTGACAACTAAATACAAAAATAACATGTATTTTGTTGTTAGGTTTTCTAGTTCTTCTGTCATCTGCAGTGTGACCAGATCTTTAAAACTTTTACAACTAAATCTGTCATTAGACTTGGCAAAAAAAATGCTAAAATGATTTTTTTTTTAAATGCTACAAATAATGCTAATTTTTTTTTCAAGATTTTTGTTAAAAAAGTTATTACCAGTATAAAATTTTATTAGAAAATATTTACATTTTGGTGACTTTTTTTTAACGGAATTGAAATAAAGGGTTATATTTGAACAAGTGCGTAGATTTTTGTAAGAAAGGTTGAAGTTTTAAAATTATTATTTTTTCAGCGTTTAAGAGCAAAATTTTTTCAAACATTAACACTATAGAATTTTTATCTAAATACAAAGAGTAATTTCCTTGTACTTTAATATCGTAAGATCAAAATGCAAAAATCTTTTACTAACAACATAATGAGGGCATTGCTAATATTTCCGTTCTCAATATAAGAATTATTTATTTTCATACGAAATTTAATTTTGAGTACAACTATTTTTAGGCAACAAAACTTTAATTTAAGTTCAAGTTAAATCAATAAAACTACTCGTCAACATTTTCTTAAAATACGGATTTAAAAAAAGCTTAAAACTTTTTATAGAAATGCTTAAATGCTGTGATAAAAAAAATTTTGCAGCTAAATAGAAATTAATGCTAAATTTAGCTGCAAAAATGGCAAAATTTTCGAATTTTTTTTCAATATGTATGTGTTTTGGAAAAAGGGTATCCTTTTGGAAACTAAAATGTATCTTTCTCGGAATTTAACTGGCAACACTGATTTACGGACTTATTTATAAAAAATAAAACAGTTTACTGAAAGGTTTATTAAACAAATTTTCATACAAAATCCGTTTCATAAACCTTTTAGAAACCCGTTAGAATTTTGTTTTCGTTCATAATTTGTGTTTTTTTTTTTTTTTTGTACATTTTGAACTTAGAATTATGTATTTACGTAAATTATTGTCGCCAAAATAACGAAAAATAAACTTCTTAAAGTAATAGCCGACTTTAATCGAGAGCGAATATCATTAAAAATGTTACTGAATAGCAAATTTGACAAATTTTCGTTATATTTATTTTAACGATACGATTATCGTAAAAAAGTTAGTGAATCACAACTGGGCAGGGTTCCATCAAAATGCTTTGCACCCAATGTTTAAAAAAAAATACACAATTGCGGTACAGAAAAAAAAAATGTAGAAAATCTTCCGGGTAAATGATATGGGAACTATACCAGCTTTTCGGTACTTCTATATTCATAAATATATAAAATATTTCAGGAGATATTAAAGAGGTGGTGGTAAGTATACACACAAACGCAATAAAGTTGAATATTGGTGTGCTCAAGTTTTAAAACGAGTAAATGACATAAGATTTATCCTTTATGTCCTACCTTAATAAATTGCTAAGATGGTTAGAGAATATGCAAATCAAAAACCTGATTTTTTGTATCTATGTGTATCTTTAAAGAATTACAGCACATTAATAAATTTATAATATTACTTAATAATTGATAAGAAAAAAAACCAAGTAAAAGTGGTATACTAGGCTTTGTCGAATAGAACAGAAAGTTATATAAATACTGTTCTTTAGATAATAACAGATTTATATGCCGCCGTATTTAAGAAAAAATTTGTCATGAACATGGATTACAAAACTTGGACTCGGGAAGATATATGTTTCCCGAAAATGGGTATTTTTCAAAACAAATATTATATTTTGGTCGTAACTAAGTTGAGCAATAACATTTAAGTTTTTATCAGGGCTGTGGAGTCGGAGCTGTAGAATCGGAGTTGAGGTTTTTGTAATGGAGTCGAAGTTCCTACAAAAACTTGCGACTACGAGTCCAAAAGCTCAATGCGGCACGTGTTAGAAGAAAAATATCGGTTTGAAATTTTGACAGAAACATTTTCTTGCTATATTTAACTAATTAAAAGGTACTGCATTAATTTTAGTCAAATTTTAAGTCAAATAACGACCAGTCTCATAAATTGAGCATCAAGGTTAGAGAGGGAGTCGGAATTGGAGTCGTTGTCGGACTTAACAAATTTCAGTCATTGGAGTCGGAGTTAGAACTGTTTTTGACGACTCCACAGCCCTGGTTTTTCATTACTCTTTTGTTTCTGGATCGATTTTTCCGACTTTTTAAAAAAATACGTTCTGCTAAAATTTCCAATCTTCTGATATATAAAACGTATCCATAGGTCATACGGCACACAAAAAATAAGGTTGTTAGGAAAATATTAATGTTTTTTAGATAATTTTTCGACATTTTTGCTCATTTCTAGGATCAATATTGAAGAAGTTCCAAACGGAATGACAAAGTTATATTCATATACCCATTTTCCTTGGCTGAAGGGTATAAAAAAGATTTTTTCTTTAAGACAACTTTTACGACATTGATGATTAATCGCATAATAAGTTTTTAATTACTCGGCCTTGGCCATTAATCAATAAATGCGAAAAGTGTTAAAGTATTTATTTTAATGTGTACTACATACTTTGAAATAATAATAAGTCAGTTGTTTTATTCATATAATAAAGATATGATGGAATGCGTTATAGAAAAAAATTAAGGCAGGTATTTAAAATAAAATGAAAAAATTGTTTTCCCAGTGTATGAGGTAATATTGCGATAATATTCTAATGTTAAGCACTGTTTTTTCTAACATTTTTTTTATTATTATTTATTACTGAAAACACTGACACATATACAAACATACGTGCATACATACACACATTAAAACACGCACACTCGCACAACGAACAAACACTATTTAACAGAGTATTAAGAGCAAAGAAGCAGAGCAGTCAGTGGTAGATTTGATTATATTTTTTGCGATGAACTCAGCGCTCACAATTGTTTTAATTTAATTTACTTTTTTTTCTTTTTTCATTTGTTTTGTTCAATACGCCCAAAATCAATATAATTTAAAAAAAAAATTTGGAGTAATTATTTTTATATTTATTTATTTTATATTGTTATTTGCCACAAACATTTTTTTTTTTTTTTTTTTTTTTGTTTAAATAAACATATTTAGTACATCTATTTATATTTGTATGTATGTATGTTTTTATATATGTATACTCTCTTATATATATTATATACATTAGTATATAGCATTATTAATAATATTTATATCTGTATAAAAAATCTTTTTGCGCCTTCTGTAAATTAAGGAAAATTATTAAGAAGAAGAATAAAAGGAGAAACTTACACTTGTTTCTAACTACGAATATTTGTTGCTTATTCGTTTCCTTATTTGGTTTTTCTTTCTTTCTTTCCGTTTCCTTAACAAAACTTTAAGATTCTTAAATTAAATCAATATTTAAAACAGATACAGATAATTAATAAAAAGATTAACGAAATTTGTATTTATAGGACGAAATTTGTACTACTGCTTGAAGCAAATCCACGGAAACAAAAACACTAGCCGATTATCAAATCGAATCTTTATGGAGTAAAAAATATTTCGTTCATTTAATTTTCTTGTTCACTTTGTTTTCAATTTAAAGAAAACACGCAATTTGTTGGCAAAATTGCTTGCAATGGGGATGATGTTAACAATGACGGTTTGAATATGTGAGAAACAATTAATTTATTTAATTTTATTTGAACTTCGATTTAATTGGACAATTTGTGACCCGTTCGCGTAGTATACGTGCGTTCATCTATTGTGAAAAATATCAAACTGTATATTGACTATAGTTTATTCTCTTTATGACTAAAAAACATATTTATTAGTACAAGTTCCTCTCCCTCTTTCCTCTCTTTTCATTAAAAAATAAAAACTAAAAAAAAGTTGCCAGATTGTCTTCTGAGCATAATGGAAATAAACACAGCGGTTTATTATTATTTAAAACATTTAAAGATGAAAATAATGGTAAATTTGTTTTAGGTATTTACATCAGATGTTTGAGTACAAAAAGCTTCCAATACACCAGTGCTTTGTGCGTGTGACTTGTTGGCGTAACATTTCTCCACACAGGACGAACAAATCATAATAACCTTAAACGTCAAATAACAAACAAAAATTTTATTTATGCACACAAAAAAAGAAGAAAATTAAAAAACAGCAAATGGATAAATGATTGACTTTTGGAAGGAAATGAACGTATTAGTAAAAAAAACCAGAAAATAAAAACTACAGAACATTATAAAAATGTCTCACTTCTTCTTATTTTTTTGAAGATTACGTAAATATCTAACTCTAATTTTATGACTTGGAAAAACATATGTATGCTTAAAAAAATGGAAGATACCCAGCCAGAAAGGCCTCCGTCCTTCTTCTTTTGGATATACAAGGCCGGCTCGCTCCATTCCATACTCATATCTTTTTTATATACGTTGTCATTGCAGGGTAGGCCTTCCGATCTCGCTTCTTTGGCAGGAACATAAGAATGGAAACTGGATAACAAAATAATTCTTTTACTTTTGCTTTAGCAAAAACCAAACAAAAAATGCTACTCCTTCTCTTCTCCTTTCTCATAGAAGCGAGTGTGGAAGGTATATCTTACCTTTTATACGAAACAGCCGATGCCTTCTATGAGGAATTCTTTAGCAGTTAGATAAGAATGGTAATTGAATCAAAAACATTTTTAAGCAGGCCTTTAACAAGGCCTGAAGTAAGGTCTTCGCTGGGATAAAGGTCAATGAGCAAATATGTGTGCATATAACATTAATTTTGCTCATGCCCCTCTATTGAAATCAATAACCAAATAATACCTCAACACTCGCATGTAAAATACATTTAACGTGGAAGCAAAATTAACTCAAATGAAACTAAAAGCAATTCAAATTGCATAATTGGCTTATTGGAAGATATTCTGGCCTTAGTCCCGATTGCACACTTCTACTTTACAATTCGATCTTAAAGCCAATCTGGTGGTACGGGGCACTTTCTCGGCCTTAAATATTGAAAAACTTTAAAGGCTTCGAATGATCACAGCCGACCCCTGGTATGTTAAAAGCTAAAATATTTACAAGGATCTCAGGGTGCCACTAGTAAAAACTATAATCACGAAATATTCAGTAAATTTCATATCCACTACCTAGAAATATATTAAATGATGGCGGTCACACTCGCTTAGAGAGAAGAGATACGGCAGTACTCTTGTGTCCTAAACATGTGAACAGAAACCGTGATTGGGAACATTTTCGTCCGGCACTGGCTATACATAAAATAAAGTATTAGAATAAGATTTGATTAAATTTGCAAAATTTGGAAGAAGTGGAAACCCTGGGAGTAGAGTATAGGGTTGTCTCTTCACTGAATCCAAATCTGTACATAAAAATGAAAAAAAAAATCCAAAAAATACAAAAAGTAAGTCAAAATTATAAAAATATTAATAAATAAAAATATCGAAATTAACATGAATATAGCGAAAACCCAGATTTTTTCCAACTGCAGGTTAAGATACCTCAGACACGGCACAGAAGAACTGTGAGGCGACATATAAGGTTTTATAAATAAAGATGAATCGGCGGTTAAGCATTTGTTGGCCTTTGTTATTACAAGTTCATATTAAATATATGTATGATGATTCAGTAAATAAGTATTAAAAATATAAATATCGCGTGTTTTTTGCCATTTCAATTGTAGCATTTTCATCAAAGTCCTTATAATTTGATAACATTTTTCTCATGCTTTTTATTTTTCGTTGCTGTCTTTATAGTTCTTCCCTTTTGTTTTGCCAGATTGCGTTTTCTTCTTTCAACAATTTCTATGAATTCAATTAAAAATTGTTTGCTACTCATCTCCATACTACATACACTTTGACGTTTCGTTGAAACCTTAAATGGAAAATTGTCAAATATCCGCGCACAAGCCCACTTAGATAGACATCGCGCAATTCACATGAAATAGAAAATGTTCAACTTCTTGTGATTTCTGCGCGCATAGCCCCATTCAAAGCCGTGTCAGATACAACTTCGCCGCGTTGCGTTACGTTTCTAACTTTTTAAGAAGACCGTAAGAAAAAGGTGTATGACACAATAAAAACTTTGACAGCACTCAGGCATTGCTTGATTGCCTTTAAAAGCGATTGGTAATTATACATCTAATTCAGTGATGCATTTTGACGTTTTTTGTTTTGGGCCAAATTGAGGATTTAAAAGGGCCAAAATAACTTTGAAAGGGCCAAAAAAATGTTTAATATAACTGTTCCCAGCAAGCAAAATACTCTCCCCGATATCTGGAAGACTAAAGTAAACCCTAGTAATCTTGTATATGTATTTTATTTTATTAAGAACAAAACGAAAAATTTACAATGTTTAAAAGTATTTTTTGTCCACTTTTGTTTAATTTTTACCCAGCCAGCAAAATAGTCCGACGTCTCTAACTGCCTGCTTTAATAACGCGAGCGCAAAAGTGACTCGTTTAACTAACATTTAAAATAAATTTTGTTTTTAATGTTAGTTCTAAAAAGAGGCAGTAAGATATCTGCAAGAAAGGTAGATTTTATACAAACATGGTTTATATGTTTTTTTATATATCATTGATCAAACCGCTTGTGTGGTTTATTTGGCCATGAACAATTAAACTAATTTCGTAGATAAAAGTAGTGGTGAAAAAAGAACATTGAAAAATATATTGAACGATTTAAAGTAGTTAGTTAAATTTTGACCTATAAGGGCCAAAATAGATTTCCACAGGGCCATCAAACATTCAAAAGTGCCACAAATGGCACAATTGTGCCACATTTTGCATCACTGATCTAATTATTTGTTATAAAAATAAAAGTAAAACAGCTAAAGTTTCTTGTTTTGCGGCTGGTCTTAAATTTTTATTTTGATAATTTTGTTTTTGAAGAATGTAACAGGGTGGCAACATACCGCATGACATCACTTTTTTCTTCCTCCACAAAAGATACACACATACAAAATGTATCTTATAAATTGTACATTAGAAGAGAGTATTTGTTTAATCGAGAGAGAAATAAAACTACTACGAGTATGTAGCAATACTGTTATACAAACTGTAGCTGCAATTGAAATACTTAATGTACAAAAAAAACTTGTATACTAAATAACAAAAAACATTTATTACAACAAAATATTTGGATAAACTTTTTTAAGCTTGTGAACCCAAATGGATGTTTTATTTAAATAATGTTGTAAAGGCCACGTTACTCTGATGTAAATGTTACGGATACGTAAACGTTGCAGTCGACTTCAATGGTTGGTAGTTACTAAAAAATTAAGTAAAGTTGAAGTATCTATGTTAAAAAAAAAACAAATTAAATTAAATTAAAAAAAAATTTGTTTTGTTTTTGCACCCAGAGTTGCTTCAGAACAATTTGTTAATGTTCTTGTTTGAATCGACGCTTTTGTAAAGAAATGAAGAATATGTATATGTATGTAGGCATATTTACATTTATGTACAGCATTGAAAAATGCTTTCAAAATAAAAATTTTTGATATAGTTTTTTTGCGCCTAGTTCAGGAGTTATGGACCTTAAATATTTTTTAAGTCATTATAAATATATCTTTAAGTACAAACTTAATCTCACTCCCATATTGTATCAGAAAAAAGTGCTACTAAATACCTCACATATGCATATGTATATGTACATACCAGCTATTTAATACCATTTTTTGTTTAGGAACATAGTAAGTTGCAAGTTCGAGTTAAATTATTTAAAAAAGGCTTGTTTACAATAAGTACGAATTTATACCATGTTTTGTCCGAAAATGTTTGCTACCTTTATGTGAAAGACAATAGGTTTCAAGTTCACGCAAAATAATTTTTGAAAAAAAAAACGTGTTTATAAAAAGTACGAATTTTTACCCTGTTTTGTCCTCTATATTTAATATTTTAAATACCTATGTATGTCCCTGGTGATGGTTTAAGCATAAAATTAATTTAGCTTTCCATGTTTAATTCTAAATTATCTTAATTAAAATGTACCAAAAATTCCATATTTTACCCCTTAAAAGCCGACTTTCAAAATGTACTTTTAAGGCGACAGTATACCATTGTTATTGAAATTCAAACAAACATCGCAAGAAATGAGAAAAACGTGTTTATAAAAAGTACGAATTTTTACCCTCACACATAAAAAAACTATGTTTAAATATGGTCACCTTCAACAAAACTATTTTTAAAGGAAATTGTAAACATATTATGGTTAAATTTAACCATATTATTATCATCGACGACCATATTATGGTTAAATGTGTCCTCCATCAAGAAGGCACAACCATATAATGGTTGCCTCCGAACATGTTTTGGTCAATAATAACTAAAATATGTTTAACAGTTATAATAGCATGGTTGGTTTTCAACCATAGCATGTTGCTCTTGGTGAAGAGGAAAATACTATTGTTAATTTTAAAACAAATTATTGTCATATTTAACCAAAACATTTTTAGAGGCAACCATAATATGGTTGTGGCTGCTTGATGAATATATATATATATGTGTTCCTCTAACTCCCATTGGAGCATAGGGCGCCAATAACAGCTGATCGCCAGCGGACCCGATTTTGTGCCGTTGATCTTAACTCGTTCCAAGATAGGCCAAGACTGCTCATCTCAGTTTCGGTGGAACGTCGCCACGTTGTACGTGGTCTGCCAGGTTGTCGGCCAGATTGTTGAAATTGGTTCCATCGAAGTGCCTGTTTGGCCACGTTGTCGTCGTTTCTATCTTTTTTCTCTGCGTGCTGTTTCGCCCCTTTTAGTTAAAATTTTCAAACCTTGTACCTTGTAATTTTCAATAAATTTACCTAAAATTTCCTTTTTAACCACTTTCCGATTTTTGAAAGCTACTTTTCTGTGACATAGCTATTAAAATTGGTATAAACAATATTTTGGATTAAAAATGTAGGATTACTTCAAAAAATTGGTTCCAGTTTTGCTAATTTTTGACCGTTTTACGACCCCATGGTCCAAAATTCATAGTCCAATATAGCCTAAAGTGAGTTTGCTATAACATTCTATCTTCTTACCAAGTTTCATCAAAATCAGTTCAGTCGTTTGAACGTGATTGTATAACTCCTCATTTTTAAAATATTTATATTAGGATAACTATACATACATAAATATATTGTATGTATATATAGTACATAAATAAGATAATATTCTTTAAATTTATACATAATATTTTAAGAGAATACCATTGATAAAACCTAAAAATAAGCCGCCGGTTAATAAATTTAGTTGACAACACAGCTTGAAACAAAAATTAAATTCTTAACAGCGTAAAACCGGGGTGAAATTTTAATTTTATCAGATAAATTCGCAGCGCAACGTCACGTTTACGTAAGATTACCTATTTATAAATAAGATTGGTAAGCCAAGCCAAGTCAGTTTGGCTTGAAAATGTACAAAATCAAATAAAGAAACTCGTAATGAAATTGTATACGGCAAATAGTTGTAATAGTCTAATGCCCGTCTTTATTTTAAAGACGTATCAAGGATATTATTTCATCAAAATAACACTAGTGGAGTTATGTGGAGATATAAATGTTTCATGCACAAAAGTGGTACGCCAACGTTTTTGAGAATCTGAGTGCACTTTGTGAAGTATTAACAGCTATTTCATATACCCTTCACCATGTTGGGATGAAAGCAGTTAATTACATAAATACCGCTCTTTGGATACAAATAAATCTATGTTGTGCCACGCGCACTTGATGCTTGACAAGATGCTTGTACCTAATTCAGAAACTTTGGTTCTTTTCGTTCTGCAGATATACAGAAAAAAAAAATAGAAAACAACAACAACAATTGATTTATAGCTAAATTAAAGGCAGTCGTGGTTTTTTGTTCATAACTGAGTCATTTATGGACCGACCTGTCTGAATTTCAATAGCAAAATTTAAATGAGCATATCTGACTTAAGTATATAGCAACCAAGTCACCATCACATCTGGGGTCTTCGGAAAGCCCATTTTTATACCTTCGGTGAAGGGTAGAAAAATCTTTTGGGACAAATGTGTCCCAATATGCATAATGGGTAGACGAGTTTTGCTACTTTTAACTTGAATTGCTATTCAATATGCGTATCGGTATCGCAGATATTTTTTTAGTATCCTTATCGTATCGACAAAAAGGCATATCGTTACATCCCTAGTTAAAATGTTGTCGAACTTAAGATCAGAACATTTTAATTTTGTGACGATTATAGGCATTAATAAATTCTTTATAGCTTCTAGAGATTAAGTATTTCTTGTGGGTAAACATAACCCCAAATAAAAGAAGTGAACTCTGGAACATAAGACTTGCGTTCAAATTAAAATTCTAAGTGCTGGTTCACACTCTTCGAGTCTTAGCCGTCAAGTCTTGAGTTTTTAGGAGAGAGAGAGGAAAAGATATGGCATTCTCTTTTCCCTTCTCGCCTAATAGCTCAAGACTAATAAATATGTTATAATACCGCAAAATATTAAAAATTTTGTTACATCGGTAAATCGACTTAAATTAACCGGTATAATCGTTAATCGAACATATAGGAAATACAGTTTTAATACCGTTTTAATTAAATAAATCACTTGGTACTTTTTCTGCACAACGGTCACCATTTGAACATTTTTAATTCCCAGCACTGTGCGTGTTGTTTTATGTACATAATGCTTTTTTGTTTATGTTTGTGAAAAACAGATGACTCGTTTTTACATGTTATATAAGTGCACAAACGAGCTTACAGTACGTTACATTATATTTCATTACATTTACGGTCGGCTAAATCGGCCTTTAGGCACATTGACAATATTCAGCTGTAAGATACGAGATTATTTCTAGGGATGTAACGAATACCGATACCAATATATATCGGCGATACCTCAGATTTGCCATTTAGCTAATAACACATTTTAAAGCAGAACATAAAATCAAAACAGATTAATAAATTGTTTCTTTCAATTCTTTAGTTGGAAGTCTACACCAAGCGTTCTATGCGTTTGATACTTTCTTGATCTTTTTTTAAGACGCATGAAAATGTGGAAAGTAATCCCACTTAATGTGTTCTATACTTATATGCACTATACGCGTTTGCTGTGTAACTTGTCAATACAATTTTACACTGATTCTACTTTTTTGGCAGATGCTTAAAAGCATCAACGAATTGATGAAGTGTGGACATCCAGCTTTAGTCGTTTTGCTTTGCACCATAGTACTGAAATGTTCTCTAACTTCCTAGTCTTTTATGTATTTGTATGTAGTATAAAAAAAGTACATTTTGTAAATTTTTGGATTTTTATGAGATGTTTGGGAGAACAAAAGTCATTTTGCTGAAAATTTTTGGTTACTTCGAAGAGGCTACAAAATACATAAGCCAAGCCACTTCTACGTTGTCTAACGTTATTCCACAAGGCCCAAAAAAGGCAACTTACTTAGCATTAGTTCTTAATCAGCCTTATTACGGTTCTCGCTGTCGGTAATAACGTAAGTCTAAAAGTAGCACGCAACCAGTGTTATTTAATCTACTACAAAGTCGTTTTCGACATCGAGAACCGTAGTAAGGCTGAATGAAAAATTTGAGGATATAGAAAATAATAAAACCTATTGTATATCTAAAATTTGGTAAATGTTTTAATGACAATTAATTGGCTTCAATCTTATCGAAAAAACGTCTTACTGAGCTACTATGACTATGCATTCTGAAATTGTGGAAATTAATATAAATTTTAAATATTAATAATCTCTTACACTTTAATTTTTTATAATAAAAATTATTCTACTTGAGTTGTCAATTTTACCTTGAATTCAAATTTTATATTTGTATCGGTATAAATATCGCCGAAAAAAATATTTTTTTTTTTTTTTTTTTTTTTTTTTTTTTTGAGTATCGGTATCCCTAATTATTTCTTAATAAATTCAATTTTTTTGAACTATTTGCGCAAGAATATTGTTCCTAAATTTCAGAATAATAAATATTTTATGTTATTGAAAAACTTTCATTTAAAAAATTATGAAAAATATTTTTGTTTTGTAAACAAAAACATGAAACAGGTGGTGGAATAATTCTTGCTAGTAAATATTTTATTATCAGAAATTTTCAACCAATTTTTTGTCTCAAATATTTGTACGCTCTGTTGTCACTCTCTCGGTGCAAGTTTTTCGAGTACGTGAACCAGTGTTGCCACTTTCTGGGTAATTACCCAAATTTGATGCAATTTTTACTCGCGTGGGTAGAGCGTGGGTAATTTCTTTGAGGTGTAGATCGGGTGTAATTTAAAATTATTTTACTTTAAGACAAATAATATATGGATTTGATTTTAGTGGTGAAATTTATACCATTTAAGAAATTGTTGATCTAAAAAATTTACCGCATATGCAACCAAAATCACTGTTTATTTAAAAAAAAAGTTGCCATAGTTTATGAAGCAAAAGATTGATAGTGATTGGCGCCAGATGGACAACTAGATTTCGATAAATATGAGCTTCATAGTGATTTAAAACCCGAAGTTTAGTGGAAAAAGAAGGTATTTATACTAAAAAGATATGTTTCCATTATACCAAAAAATGATGAATTTTGTGTTTGCTTTAACATTTGAAATGCTTTAGTTGAGAAATATTTACAGCCCTAAACATTTGTTAAACTGATTTGAGAAACAGACTGACATCTGCAACAATTATAGGAATTTTATTTATTAAATAAAGTATACAAAGAAACGGCAGTGAACATTCCCTAGATATATGGAATTAGAACTTATTATTTTAAGTTTTTATTTAATTTATTCGAGGTTTTTGATGTTATTGTTTGTTGAATTTTTTAATTACTATATGAATTGTAACAATATGACAAATAATGACATTATTTAAAAAATAGGGTATTATGAGTTTGTCCTGATACATGAAACACATACAAATATTTGTTGTAGTACATCGATCGACTGAGAATTAGAACCTGAGTCGTCAGTCCTGCTGGCTAGTTCTCTGTCAATGTAGGCCTTCTGCGCAAAGTAAATGTCGCAAATTTTAAGATAATTTGGTTCAAACGTTTTTTGAAAATTTTGAGAATCGGTTCATCTATAATTTCACATAGCTCCCATACGAACTTTTGTCCTAAGAAAGTCTTTATGCCCATAAACCATCTGATATGTTGGTATCCGGACAAAATTAGGCCCAAATATATTTTATTTCATCTTAAATTATCTTACGAAATTAATTTTGAAATCAGTCCATATTTAACCATGGCTCCCATACAAATACCACTTACGAAACTAGCATAACTACCGTAAAAATAATGGTATGTACTGATAAAAAAAATACCTACTATGTAATAACTAATTTTTGTGCTGGTTATTTACCTAGATAATATTCTACGTTAAGAATTCTTATGTTATTAGTCTTGAACTCATAGCATAATTTTATTTTAGTTGGTCCATAACTCCATATGAGACCTAACAAGGGAATATTCTTAAACATTTGTTTGTTAATACAGTGATGTAGGGTTTCTTTTTCTTTTTTGTTCTTATTTGCAAGTTTCATTTTTATAACAAAACGTTAATTTGATATCAGGTGTAATTTCATTTAAATTGGGTAATTTTGCGTCATCTCAAGTGTAGTTTGAACACTAACTAGTAACAATTACACTGTGAGACAAATGGTAGGGGTCAGTGATCGGGAAGGGTTCAAACTACCGGGGAAAGTTATATCGGTAAAAAAGAAGTTATACGTGTCCTGGCGTTTCGCTGGGTCACGTCTAGGAATCGAGATATATCGATTTGAAGTTATTAACTATCATATAGGGGAAATTGTGACCTTTGGTGGTCTTTTTTTGACATAACTCGAGAACCACGAGTCCAATTTTGCTGATACAAATTTAAAAAAATTTGGAATTACAATTCCTTTAATCTGTTCATACAACGTTTCGCTACATAAGCAACAGTTTCGCAGTTATAAATAAATGTATGAAGAAAAAACAATTTTTTGCCTAAAAAATTGAATTTTTTATTTTTAATTCATAAAAAATCTAAAACGGTAAAAAAAAGTGTCAAGTCCTATTACTTTCACGTAAAGTCACATAACCTTTTAACAAAATGAGACATAGATCATGAAAATCGATGGACGCGTTTCGCTTTTATTCACAATTCAGTAAAAGTATGAATTTCAAAAATTTGCTCGAGATATGCTCAAAAATTCCTTGGAAAAAACATTGATGACTTTTTTATGATTGACAGAATTAAAAAAAAAGTAATAAACAAAAGGTTATTTGATTTTTATGGTAGCGGTAACAAACTAAAAAACGGTCATAAATGTGCGTGGACAATTAAAAGGAAAGTGAACTTTTTTAATTATTTGGGTTTTTTCCGTTGGCTACCTGCATGATTTTTTTACACAAATTGCACCCAAATTTATGAGTGGTCATGTTTTAGAACGTTTCGAAAAATTTAAAACGCACACGAAATCTCAGTAAAATATTAAAACTTACGTAGTATTTATAGGTGTTCACTGATCGATTTTTGTCATTCAAGAAGTGTCTCCGAACGCGTAAAGTACGGTTTTTTTTAAAGTGACGAAAAAGTAATAAAATAATAAAACCGAAATGAGTGCAAATTGTCCAGAAAATATCAATTTATTTTGTTACGTTTGTGGCAAAAGAGCTTTTTCAACAAATGCTGCATTACTCACTGAGCAAGTGGGGCGCGCTTTTAAACTTTATTTTGATTGCGAAATAATTCGCAGCGTTTCGTGGGTCCCAGACAAAATTTGTAAAACGTGCTACAATGGTCTTAACATGTGGATCCAAGGGGAACGCAGTTCACTTCGTTTTGGTGTACCAATGATTTGGACTGATCTAGGAGAGCACAATTCCGACAACTGTTACGCATTCGGATGAAATACCAATTCCACCGCTTCCAAGACCTGACAGAGAAACTTCTTTTTCTATTGAAACAATGGATCAATCGGATTTCACCGATAAACCAACACCAGAAGCCGGCCCATCGAACAAAATAATTCCAATATCACAAGCAAGAATGGACAAGATTGTTGCAGAATTAAACCTTTCTCAACGTGAAGCAGAAAAACTTGCCCAGCTTTTGAAAGAAGGCAACAATTTGGAGCCTAATGTCAAAGTCACCGGATATCGAAGACGACAATTGCTATTCCAACGGTACTACACACTCAACGAAGGGAACACATTTGTTTACTGCCACGATATAAAGAGACTGATGGAGGCGATGGTCATTAATTATGACGCAGCTGATTGGCGAATGTTCATCGATTCTTCGAAATCAAGCCTGAAAGTCGTGTTGCTACATAAATATAATAAAAAACCAAGCATTCCCATTGGCTACAGCACAGACATGAGCGAAACATACGATTCCATGAAAATAATTTTGGATAAAGTTTGCTACACTGATCACATGTGGCGGATCAGTTGTGATCTGAAAGTCGTGACGATGCTAAGAGGTGTCCAAGGAGGCTATACGAAAAACATGTGTTTCTTGTGTCTTTGGGATACCCGATTTAAAGGAAACCAATACGAAACGCATGACTGGCTTGCTCGAGATCCAACGGAGAAAGGACACAACTGCGTAAATGATCCACTGGTGCCAATGGAGAACGTCCTCATGGCCGCTCTCCATATCAAACTGGGAATCGTAGAAAATTTCATCAAGGCCATTGTAAAGCAACCGAAAATTCTTGATTGTTTGGAAAATATTTTCCCACGAATCAGCGAAGCAAAATTGAAGGAAGGTGTTGAATTTAAAGGTGCTTTAGACGGTAATGATTAATGAGATACTTTCACTTAATATTGAATAAAAGCGAAACGCGTCCATCGATTTTCATGATCTATGTCTCATTTTGTTAAAAGGTTTACGTGAAAGTAATAGGACTTGACACTTTTTTTACCGTTTTAGATTTTTACATCTATTTATAACTGCGAAACTGTTGCTTATGTAGCGAAACGTTGAATGAACAGATTAAAGGAATTGTAATTCCAAATTTTTTTAAATTCGTATCAGCAAAATCGAACTGGTGGTTCTCGAGTTATGTCAAAAAAAAGACCACCAAAGGTCACAATTTCCCCTATATGATAGTTACTAACTTCAAATCGATATATCTCGATTCCTAGACGTGACCTAGCGAAACGCCGGGACACGTATAACTTCTTTTTTACCTATATAACATTTCCCGGGGGTTTCATCCCATCCCGATTTTGACTGTCGCATAGAGTTATTGAAAATATACAATAATTTTCAGTGAATGAACACACCTTAAGTGAAACAATATTTTACCATTCAAATATTACCGGCCAATTTCACGAAGTTTAGTAAAAATTAACTATAACTGTCTTTTAACAATAACTTATTTCACAGTTATAGCTAAAGTCAATTATAACTATGAACTTAGTAAAATTGGCCGTAAGTCATTCTGGTTTTATTTTTTTAATTTAATTTTATATTAATGGAAAAAGTTTGTTTATTGTATGAAATAACTTTCAATAAAAATTCATTTTTAAAACGTCATACTTTCTACATATGAATTTTATTTATTTAAACAAAAGTTTTTATGAAATTAATTCATCAATTAAGTTCTGTTGCATTGTAATTTAGTAAACACATTTTAATTAGGTAATAGAGTATGCCACCATCATCACCACAACACTGACCACAGCTACAATTGTATAGTTTAGCGTACGATGACACAATAAAATATAATTACACCTAATACTTAATTGACAGCATTAACATTTTCAAAATAGAATATTCACCCTTATCGTGAATAAAATTTCCCTCAAATGTTGTTACTATTTTCTTAAAAAACTGTATTACCGGTTTCACATTACGTGACATGTTGCGGGGTTAATAATATAGCAGGAAATGTAAAATCAAGCAACAATTTAATATTGCGGTTGACAACTTTTTAAACAGTTTAGCCAAGGCATATCCATTAGGTCCGCGCAAGGAGCAAGATGTTTATTTGGTTTATTCCTAATCGATGTCAAAAGTTGTTTACATTTTTCTTATACATGTATATTTTTGTTTACGTTTTTTGTTTTTTGCCACACAATAATGCACACAAAACACGTTCTTCCTTTTGTTTTCCCTATGTAGTAGTAAGATTTTGTCAACATCGAGGAATTTTACACAAGCAAAATGCCTGTTGTTTTTTTGTATTGTTGCATTGTTGGCCTTGAGTTTAGCCTTCGTTTATAAATTCGCATTGCCAATCTCAACTCAACTATTTTTTGGTTTTGTTTACTACTTTTTCCCGGTATTGTGGTTTACAACTCTGTGTAAGTTGGGTCGACAAAAACGTTATTAATAGACAACTGCTTAAAGGTAGTTGCGTTCTTCTCAGTTTCAGTTAACTTGAATTTTTAAATGCAAAACAAAAAATTAAAGAAAAGGTTTAACCGTAAGTAGAAAGATTTGTTATGCTGAATATTTGAATTTTACACCATTCAATACATACGTAGATCTTTGAAAATTACAATTAAAGCACAATTTGAGAGGCTTCTTAACATAAAGGGAAAACCAAATTTTGGTTTGAACAAAAATCACTTAGTCAATTCACAAGGTATCCTAACATGTCATATTGTCAAAATGTCCTAATATTTCACAATGGTTTAAAAATATTGTTGTACGGCTCAGCCTCTCAGCGCTGGACTTTTCTGATTAATTACAACAGCACAATAAACACAGCAAGCAACGTTCTATTTATTTAAGACACTTTTTGTTAACAAACCAACAACAATATTTTTAAACCATTGTGAAATATTAGGACATTTTGACAATATGACATGTTAGGATACCTTGTGAATTGACTAACTGTAAAGAAATATGGGAGGGATATGCGCTCGAACTAGATAGCATTGGACCAACAACTAGCTAGAACTTCCCCAGAATGGCAGCGTGTACACTACGTTGCAAAATATAAGTTCACCTTATATTCTTTACGATTTTTGAAATATTTTAATTAAATTATTTAGTCATTTCACAAGGTATCCTAACATGTCATATTGTCAAAATGTCCTAATATTTCACAATGATTTAAAAATATTGTTGTACGGCTCAGCCGCTCAGCGCTGGACTTTTCTATTTAATTAATACAGCACAATAAGCACAGCAAGCAACGTTCTATTTATTTAAGACACTTTTTGTTAACAAACCAACAACAATATTTTTAAACCATTGTGAAATATTAGGACATTTTGACAATATGACATGTTAGAATACCTTGTGAATTGACTAATTGTTTTGTTCCTATTTATTAAATCTTTTATTTGTTTTTTTTTAACAAAAATTTTTTTTTTCTTGGACTTGATTTTCAATATAAAAAACAAAATTTTGTAAAATAAAGTGTTGCAAAATATAAGTTAACGTTCACTGTTTTTAATAACTTCACTTATTTTAATAAAAAAGACATGCAAAAATAATTTTTTTTAGTAATGTGTAGACTTTCCTACACATTACAATGACACTTTTTTTCTTGTAGTATATTTTTTTTAATTTTTAACTTTAATTTGTCTACTTTTCTGTCAAACTTGATATCTTAAGTTAGCAGCGCCATAATAATGTCAACTAAAAACCATTGTGTTTCACAATACTAACAAACAGTTTGGTGGTGTGAAAGTTGGGTCGACTCGTAATCAACCAAAATGCGTTGAGTTGAGGACGACAATAGGGGCATTAATATTTAAATTTCAATTTGATAGTTAAACTTCAAATTATAGCCTGTGGCTTGCAACAAGAAACGTTAAGTCTGAAAGTGTACGAGTTTTCGAAAGGACACCAAAAGAAAATACGAATATTGTTGCAGGGTTATGTCAGCATAGTCTGAAAGAGGTTTATAAATGAGGAAAAGGAAAATGTTAAGGGAAAAACTATTCACTTTTTGTTTACGCAAGGCGTGAATATCTTTTAATAGAAAAATAAAGCAAGACATTTATCAAAACTATTCTAGTTTTTTTTCGAAAATTAAAATTTTAATGCAAAGTCAAGATCGTTTAGATTGAGTTTGACGACTACAAAGTTATGAAATAGCTCAAAAGCAAATGAAATATGCTCGGAAAAGAGTACAAGATATTTGAGCCGATATATTACCCTCGATGACATATCAAATATTAAAGTTGTAAAGACCAGTGGCGGCTTCGCCAATCTCTAAAAGATAATTTAATTTTTGCTTTTTTTTATTCGTTTAGTTTTATTTGAATATCTGGGCTTTATCAGTTGATTTAGATAATGATTTAGATAATTCTTCGTTTCAAACATTAGCGGAGTTCAGTGTCAAGTGCAAATGGTCTTGCGAAAGAGCGAGTGCAAAATATCATAGCTTTTTTGTTAAATCCAACAACATTATACACAGAGTTTCCGTTAGATTTCATCAAAGAGCTACGACATTATGCATTTGCTCTTTCGCAAAACCATTTGCACCAAACACTGAATTCCGCTATTGTCAATATATATTTTCTATTAACATCGATGTGCAAGATGGGTAAAGGGGAATTTTAAAAATTGTTAAATTTTTTTTTAATAAAATCGAATAAAAGGTTAAGTAATTACATAGAAAAGGAAATTTTCTTTTTTTATAATCAAAAAGAAACTCTATGCGTTCTTCATTTATTAATGACAAAAAGGCTGTTTAATGAGGATTATGTGTAAAAATAAATATTTTGTTAAGTTGGTGCATTGAACAATTCTTTTTCCAACATATGCATGTATTTATATATGAAATATATGTATGTATTTATTTATATACATACATACATACATATGTATGTAAGTACGTGCACATATACAGTATGTCAGAAAAGTATTTTGTTTATACAAACTTCAAGAAAATCTAGCGTTAAAGAAATTGCTTTACGTAAAATTAACAAATGTTTTATTTGTACTAGGACCGCAACGCGAGGTGGCCGAAATTCGACCCCTTGACATTCCAGTTAAAATAAATTCTTTTATGCGCGTATCGAATATGCAATTCTTATTTAAAAGGGGTAAAATAAATTTTAAATTGCCCGTTCTTAAAAATAAAATAAAAAAAAAACAATATATATCAATATACATTGAAACAAAAATAAAAAATATAAATTTCAGAACGAAAGTTTTTATTTTATTTTCAAAAACAAAAAATTTTTGTAGTGTGTGTGTTTGCAAGCATATTTAAAACACTCTTAAAAATCTTAAAAATTTAGAAAAAAAAATTTTTTATTGTGCATTTATACACAAAAATACCTTTAAACCGATATATATTTTATTAAAATCGGTGGACGATAAGATCAAAAAAAAAAATCAACTACAAAAATAAAAAAAAGATAAATATATTTTATTTTAATATTTTTGAGACCCGGCTTTAATAATATTAGATCAAAAGTTTCTCAAAATAAATTCCCGTTATTTTAATCACGATTTGTTTTCTAAAATATTTTGCAATGCGATGAGGAGATTTGAAGACGAAGTCATATACTTTAGAAACCATACAAGAAAGTGTAAATTAGGGATGTAACTATACGACTTTTTGCTGATATGTAACTATACGACTTTTTGCTGATATGATACTGATACCGATACTCAAAAAGAAATATCGGCGATACCGATAAGAATATTTATTTAAATTCATGGTAAAATTAACCAAACTCAAGTAGAGTAATTTTTTTATTATACAAAATTAGAGATATTAATAATATTTAAAATTAATATTAATAAGATAGACAATTTCGCAACTTCGCCTGAATCAGTCATGCGGATCTGCGTTTCTAGAAAAATAAAAAGATCTAAGGTATATCTAGACTTTTTGTTTAGCTGAACCACAGCGTAGGATGGACAAAGGATCATCCTTCTCAAAATGTTCTCTTAAGATTTTCACAAACGCTACAAAGGTCAGGGGCCAAATTACGGCATTCGATGTTGATAGAAATTACCATTTAAGTTGTATTGTAGTTCCGATCGATATCGAATGGCCCCAGTTCTTGTAGACTTATCAGAACTTTTACTAGGTGTAGGGGTGACCGCGTCTGCAACACTTTCAGAATATAGAGTCATGTTGAGTAGCTCAATAAGACGTTTTTTCGATCTATTGTCTTTGAAATGTTCTAGCTTTGTATTGAAGGTCAAGAATTGTAGATAAACAATAGATTTCATTATTCTTTAAATCCTCAAATCTCTTATTCAAAGCCTTTTTAATTTCACAAAAATCATTAAAAATTAGCAGATAAATACTAAAACGTACAAATACATACAAGGTTTATCATTGGAAGAACGTTTTGCCAAACGTTTTGTGCAAAGCAAAACGGCTTAAGTTAAAACCACTCTCGGAAAGCGTAACGAATAATGCAATTTAGAATAATCTTATTTCACAAGACGCCATTAACTGCAAACCTTAATGATATTGTTGTAAAATTTAGCCCACTACAGTTTGCTAAGACAAGAACTAAAATTTCGGGAATAAATGTCTATAATTTATCATAGATCCTATTAAAAGCCCATTCTCAACATTCAGCTTAATCAGCATTAAACTGCAGATGAGTTTAATCTTCTTTTATTACAAATCCATTGCTGGATATAAGTGATCACATGCATATATTACAATAAATTGGTTATTAAATATTATTTCTAATTTAAATTATTAACAATATCACAAAATTCGTCTCGTTGTCTTGCTGTATGAATTAATTCGCCTACACGCAACAAAAAAAACATGGTTGTGTTAAATATATTCTAAGATCAACAAATTATGATAAGATTCATGATTGTAATCAGCATATTACGATTATTATTGAATCATATTATGGCCAAATATATTCGTAATATTATATCATAATATTTTTCCATTATTAAATCTTATTATTATCATATTAATCATAATAAGCAGTGTGGCCGTATTGGCATTTTTGCAGCAAAATTTAGCTTTAAAATTTTTTATTTAGCTGCAAAATTTTCATTTAAAACTTGGCATTTTATTTAGCATTTTTAGAAAATGTTTTAGCTTTTTTTTAGCATTATTTTAAAATGATGGACGAATAGTTTTATTGATTTTATTTAAATGTTTTTATAAATAGTTGTACCTAGTCAAACGGGAAATCCCGAATCCCGAAATCCCGGGATTTATTTTTAGAGCTTTCAAACTTTTGAAATATAAATAGACTTTAAATCGATGTACATTACCAGGTTTTATATTGCCTCGATAGCAGTAGAGAAAGGGATATCCCAGAAAGTGGCTATTTACACTTCAAAGTATATATATAGCTTATATGGCTTATGGCTAATAAATCAGTGAGTGTTTAAACGATGGTTTAGTTGAACTAAACTTAAATTTATATGTAGTTTAAACTCAACAGTTGTAAATCAGTGTCCCATGTATTATATGTAGTTGGAAAAGTAACATGTGGCAGCACTACGATAAATGTTGTCAAATTCATATGGTTTGTATTGGTAGTTTAAACGCTCTATTTTATGCGTTAGAAGATGGTTTATATGTTTTCTGATTTATAGATTTGTTGGCTTAAACACATTTTAAGCCAAAAAGAGTGTTTAACTTGCTCTGATTTATTAGCCCTTAATTGACAACCGGCTACTTAAAAAAAGTTTTAAATATGAATGAAAAGGAGTAAAACTGTTGAGTGAGTTATATATGTCCAGAAAAGCGGAGCAGGTAATGGTTGTATTAACCATGCAGCCACTCGATCAGCTGTTGCTTTCAAGTGTTTTTACACATAATGCTTGTCAAAATTCACAAAAGTTTAAAGCTGTGACGTAGGCTGCACGCAATTTATAATCAAGACGTCATCAAGAAAACAAGTTATAAAGAATCCCGAAAAATATGCTCATTAAAATTGTAATTAGCTTTTTTCTTGAACGTAACACTCAACTTGAAAGAGAAACTGAAAGCAAATTCGTTTCAATTTTAAAAAGTATGAGTGAATTGGTAAAAAAGTGCAAAGGTGTTAAAACTAGAAATGCAAAAATTAACCGTCCAACCCCCAAAAAATTGGTTATTTTTTTGAGAAAAGGTAACCAAAAAAGGACACAAGTACACATTGCGAAAAAAAAATAACAAATTTTGGTTAAAAGTAACCAAAAGGGCAACGCTGATTACGATAGAAAAGTACAAAGAAATTTCACTTTGTATTTAGAAAAAAATTCTATAGTGTAACTGTTTGAAAATTTTTTTGGCTAAAAAAATTATTAAATTTCTCCAATCGCCATTTGTTCTAAATTCATAATATCAAGCAAACAAGATGTTGATTTTGCACATATTACCAAAATGATTATATTGATTACTAAAAATTTTGAAAAAATATTTTCAATAAATGATATTTTTAATTTTAATAAAAAAAAGTGATCAAATATTTTTGCACCATTTTCAAACAATTATTAAAATTTTTTTAGCATTGATATTTTATTTTGTGACACTTTACAATTTTTTTTTTAATGTACCTACAATTTCTTATTTTTAAATTTATTTAAACTTGGTTTTTTATGGGTATTTTTTTTAAATTGTTTAACCACTGAATAACAAACAATTCGATAGGTAAATGTAAAACAAACGACACAACTGATGCAAAATTATTTATTATTAGAGTAAAGATATTTTGTTTGCATCTTGAACATATTATGAGAAAGTTATCATGTGTATAGTTCTCAAGCCGTTCCAATCTCTTATGCCAAGACATTTGTTTGCAGCCCATTCCTTATCTGCCCTCTATTCTACCCTCTAAAATCAGCTGCAATAGCTAGTTTTTGCTCCCACGTATAATATGACCAAAGTAGGCAGTTTTTCCTTCGTTTAATAGTGGGAAGCAGTTCACGTTCACATCCGATTCTTCTTAAAACTTTATAGTTAGACACTCTATCTGCCCACGATATTTTCAGTCGTCTTCGGAAGCACCACATATCAAACGCTTCTATTCTATTCATAGTGTTGATTTTTAAAGTCCATGCTTCTACAACATACATTAGTACCGACCAGACGTAGCATTTCAAGAAGCGGAACCGGAGGCCAATGTTGATTTCTCGGCTTGAAAGAATGTTTCTATATTAAATGCAAGTTTTTCTTTCCATTTCTATGCGTTTTTTTATTTCTTCGTCAGAATTCCAATCCTCATTTAGCAAACATCCGAGATAGACAAATTTATTGACTCTTTCTATTTGTTGGTTGTTTATGAATAATGCAGCATTCTAGTAAGATGCATTGCTTCTACTTATTACCATAAATTTAGTTTTCTTTATATTAAGGCTTACCCCATCTATGCTGCTTTGTGTGCATACTGCTTGTACAAGCGATTGTAAATCGTCGCATATCGGATATTTTTGATAAATTGGCCATTTACCATTATTCCGGCTTCCATAGAACTGATCGATTGTTAAAATAAAATAACTTCAGAGTATAAATTGAAGAGAAGGGGAGATAAAATACACCCTTGACGAACACCTCTATGCATGGGAACGTAGTTTGTATTTATATTATTCATACGAACTTCTGCTACCTGTCCCCAGTATAAATTCTTTATGCAACGAATATCTTTACTATCAATGTCAAGCTGACTCAGAATTTCAATCATTTATCGTGTTGAACTCTTTCGAAAGCTTTTTCGTAGTTAATAAAACATATAAATACACCTTTTCTGACATCGCGACAGTTTTGCACAAGAACTTGTAAGCTAGAAAGGGCTTCGAGGGTACTCATAGATTCTCTGAAACCAAATTGTGATCGGCCTATAAGTTCTTCACATATTCCATACAGCCTTTGGTGCATTATTTTCAAGAATATTTTAAAAATGTGATTCATCAGGGAAATCAGTCTATAATCTTGACACTTTCTAGGGTTCTTTTTCTTCGGTATTGTTATGAAAGTGGATTTAAGCCAGTCATCTGGAAATGTACCAGTGTCGTATATTTCGTTGAATAGTTTTACGAGAATGTTTAAATTATCATCATTTAAGAGTTTGATTATTTCCGCTGTTAGATCGTCACATCCTGCTCGGCTTTATTGTTTTTCGAATTCCTTATAGTTTTCTTAATTGTATCCTTTGTAATTGACGGTCCAGTAAGTTGTTGCATATTTATAGTATCAACATTCACAGATCTGGTGTCGTCCGATAATAGGGATTTAATATAGGTTTCCCATTCCACTTTCTTATCCTCCATTTAAGAAATAATTTCATTTTGGTCGTTAAAAAGTACAGCATTAGAAGATTTTCTAAGCAACTCACACTAGAGATGAGCGATCCCGTGCTTTTTAAAGAACATCGTGATTAGTGAACGTGATTTTAAAACCACTGCTCCTTAAAACTGTGATTGTGATCACGGTTTGTCGGTTTTTAGTTCTTTTATAGCAAGTGCATCCAAGCTACATGTACAATGCGCGAGCTTTCGCAACAGCTTTTGTAAGTACTTTGCAAAGAAACAACAACAAATTGTAAGAGCTTTCAAGGCTGTTTACTTGCATATACATCAGTGTTGCCAGTGAAATTTCAAGAAAGATACATTTTAATTTCCAAAAAAAAATACACTTTTTCCCAAATAGTAGGGATGGGCAATAAATATCGATATATCAAAATATCGATATTTAAAAAAATTATAATCGATATATATCGCCGATATTAAAAATACCGATATATCAATACATAGATATTTATCTACGACTATCGAATTCGATATTTTTAAGATCTCTTTCTAATAAAATTAAATATTTTACCCGTTGCTCAACTGCTTACAATACTGTTGTTTTTTAAGAATTGCATCGTATGTTTTTTTAAATAATATCTTATTATAAAGGCGCTTTTCCATTGTACTTTTTCATAGATTACACAGTTCAGTTTTGTATCGGTTTTTAAGAGATGAAAACAAAAAATTAAGCGCGGAAAAAATATTCTGGAAAGTGTTCCTAGAATTATGCATTAATTATCGCGTATTAGCTGCAATAGACCCATGAAAGTTGGAATGTCAATAATAAAAAAAAATATTTTTTTTTTATTTGAGTATGTTCTTATATATTAAAAATAAAATACTGCACAGTTTACTTGTATAATATGTGTCGCAAGTTTCGTTTACCGGCAGTATATAGTCCGGCATTATACAATCCCAATTAATTTTTTTAGATTTCATACGGCGAATAAATAAAAACTTTTTTGTATTCTTTACTTTTCTTTAATTTTTTTTTATTGTAGAATTAACTGCCGGTCCCTCGATTTCAAACGAAAACTTCGTTCGCATAACTTACCTTAAAAATTTTAAAATTGTTTTTTGTTATAAATCAAAGTTAAGCGACTGAAAATTTCGTTCGAAATCGAGTGACAGGCAGTAGATTTGAAATTAAAAGAAACAATAAAAGTTTAGAATGGAATTACATGTAATATGTTTGTGCATATGTAAATATGTATTGACATAGGTATGTTAAGTTTTTAAATTTTGTAATAATTTCACCTTAATACGTTCGATACATCGATATATCGATATTTTTAATTAATATATATCGATACTCTTAAAAAATATCGATACGATATATATCGATATATTTTTTCAATTTGCCCATCCCTACCAAATAGATACATATTGAAAAAAATTTGAAAATCCATTATTAACGTTGAACATATCGAGCCATAACCGCAAAAGAAGCTTAAGCGACAACATTTTCAATTTTCGTTTTTTTTTTAATATATTAATTTATTGGCAACACTTGTATCATCTCCTAGGCACCGTTACAATTTTATAGCATTAACAATTTTAATTTAAGCGCCAATTTTCATATAAAACTTTAATGAAATATAATAAAAAAAAAACCTTCTCCTGTAAAATTTTGTTTTTGACGCTTGAGCTTTTTTTGCTGTTATGGCTCGATATATTAACATAAAATTTTTGATTCATTTTTAACGAATATTGCAAAGAAAATGAATACATATATATTAATTTATATATTTTTTAAGTCATAAATATTAGGTATGTAATTTTTAAAAATATTGTAAGCAAACTTTTAAATTAATTATATGTAACTATCTTTGGATGTTATCAAAACAAATTCATTATTATAAAATTTAATATACGAGTTAAGGCGGTAATTTTAACACACCTAAACCTTAAGAAAACCTAACATCAAAATACATGTTATTTTTGTATAGCTTCGTACAGACGGTGGTCATATCATACAATATTGTAGGAATGGTTGCCAATAGAAATATTTCTCTGACAATGGTGCCATTGTCAGATGCATTAATTTTACACGTCTGCCAAATACAAATGAGCTTACAATGTTCACACAGTAGCAATAAATTTTTAGTCAATTTTAACGCAATTTAAGCAACGCGGTTTACCAATATTGTAAGATCTGACCATTGTTTGTACGAATTTTATTTAGTTGTCACTGTTTTTTTTTTTTTAGTATTCATCGCGACATGATAACTTTAAAAATTTTTTTCAGATACGGAAAGTTTGATATTTTATTTCTGTACATTTTGCGTACAAATACGATGCATAAAGTCATCAAAATACATATTTCGTATACTAATGGCATCACTGATATACATACATACTTGAACAAATAAACTTTGGCTTAAAAAAAATAATAATAAGATAGTAGAGAGAATGAAAGGAACAGCAACATTATTCGCCATTGCATTCTATTACCCACACAAACAGTGAAATATCATAAATTGTTGTATGTAACAAAAAACAAAAACAACGAAGAAGTACCTGTTACTTGACAAATTTGGTCACAACTGGGATTTTTCAGTAACAGTGATAAAATTACAGATATAGTAATATCGCTCATCTCTAATCCACAAGTTTCCTTTAACTTGTTATGTAAGTTAAAATCGTCATGTATTGCTTGGAGATTTTCTATTTCCAAACATTGGTCCTCAAGCCAGTTATGCTTTGTTTCTCTTATCTTTCGGCGTATAATTTGTTGTATTCTATTGTATTATGATTGGGTATTGTTCCTAAATGTTCTTCTTTCCTCCATAAGACCCAGAATCTCATCTGTAATCCATTCTTTTTTGGCTTTTTCTTCTTTACACCCAGTTTGCTTTTAAATTCAGTTTTCAATATTTCTGTTGCTTTTCTCCATAGTGTATAGACATTAATTTCGTTGATTTTGCCGGATTGTAGTTTTTCGTTTAATTCGAATGATAAATTGTTTCTGACTTCAGCTTCCTTGAGTTTTCTACGTTTATTTGTTTATTTGGAGAAGTTAGTTTTCTTTGAATTTGCGCTAACAAAAAAGTTTTTCATCAACATTTTCAAAGCGAAAATTAAAAACCATTGAAAATCCGTCCCCGGAATTTCCGGGAAAAAACTCTAATGGTTATCAATCGATATATAAAGTTTTATGTACAATATAAGACCTTTTATTTTATTTTTGTCTATGGGACACAGCACTGTGCGTCGTAGCTACAAAAAATCATACGATTATTTTAAATTTAGAAAAACTTCCAAATATCAATCCAGTTTTGCCAGTTTACTTTAGAACTTTAATGTAGTTCTAAGCCAGTGATGCTCATTCAGGCAAACAATTGTTTTACGCGCATTACTTTTGTCGTACGTGTGAGATCAACAAGTGCACATTGATATTTTTTAAAATACAGTGTGTAAAATAAATAGTAATGAAAATAATTTAGTTGCTCGTCAGACAGCGACGAATGCACACGTGCTTAAGCTGCGTTAGTTTGCTGATAAATAATGTGGAATTGCAAAAATATTTTATGATTAAAAATGCCGTTGGTAATGCCCAATGTCTTTTATGTTATCAAACATTTAAAGGACGTTGGGAAAATGTTATTAAAGGCCGGTATTCACTATCCTATTTAGTCGCACGATATGTCAAAAAAATCGTGTGTGCTCATAATGTATGACAGTGCGGCTTAAAAATGAATTGAGTGACAGATTTTTTTGACAAGTCTGTCCGACTTGGAAATGTTTTAAAAATTTTCATAAAATGATAGATTATATGCGATCAGAGTTGCATTTTCTTGTAAAGTTGATGAGTCATTTGAGTTTGCATCTTTTTTGTGGGATAGTGTGGCATTGACAGCAGATTTTGCAGACATTTTTTTTATGTCGGATAGAATTCCGTCAGATTTTCGTGTGAATGAATCGTACGATTATGTAGGATAGTGAATACCGGCCTTAAGATGCATCATGCTTCTTTTCATAGCTATATGACTGGATATACCGATGAGGAAAAAACCCTTTTTATTAGAAATAAAAATATTTTTTTGGAAAAATTGAAGGAATGGCTATCAGGGAAATATTGAAAATAAATCAGATTTTATTTTAGAAAAAGGCATTTCAGGCGTAGTCACCTTAAATATTGTCAGGCAGGGCAGACCGCAGCTATGAAAAGAATCATAATTTTCTTAATTTATCCCTAATCACCAACTCTACAGATGCCCTTAATCAACGGAAGTTTATCACATACACTTAATTCAGTGTGAACTGCATTATTACAAATTTTATATGTATAACCAAAAAAAAATTCTTGTGATTTAATACTAACAAAAATTCTGGGATTGGTTTTGCGTGTCACTGTACTTAAAAAATTCTCTCGCAATACATATGCAAAATATTTTTGAGCACCAATGTTCTAAACCGGTGGTGTCAATTATGATTGTGTTGGTCGATTACTCTTGTCTCTTACATTCCCAGCGGGAGAAATCTGCGGTTGCGAGGCCTATTACGAGGCCTAATTAACATACATATTTTGCTATGAAGACTTTAGAGCAATTAATAATAATACAATTATCGAAAAATGTTGAGTTATGGACAGACACAATCAGTTATTGTTTAAATTTATTTAATTTGGAACCTGCATTTCGCAGGAACTTTGCTTATTTTTTTTGGAAAAATTGAGCACTTGACAATATTTGAAGTCTTTTTATAACCTTATACAATGCTTTCCAATATTTTTAATTTTTTTTAAATCATTGTACAATGTTAAAAACAGAAATAAAACAAAACAGAAACAAAGATAATAAATAATAAATATATTATTTCTGTTTAGCGGCCTCAAAACAGCCTGTGCGATATAGCCCTGTGAATGAGAGTGTTTTGCAGTAAACAAGTATATTTTACGCTCGCAAAATAAAAGAGCGTAAGCGTACATGTGAGTTTTGCTGACACAATTGTGTATGACGCTGACATCCCTGTTCTAAACTAATTGTGTATATACTTATAATTATGTAAAAAAAAACATTCTGACATATGTCATATGAAAGGAGAGAAAAACGATTAGAAAATTAACAAGTAGATAAAATTCAAGCGTAAGTTATACAGTGGCGATCAAAACAAATGCAGTCATTGTGTTTATAATACAATGAAAGAGAAATACAGAGAATTCGTAAAGCTTACGTATGCGGAATGGGATATGCCGCTTTCCTAGACATGCCAGAAAACTAACGATGAGTCAAATCATAATATTAATTAAATTCAAGTCTAAAAATTGATGTTTGATTTGGTCTACCAAAATATAAAAAAACTATAACGTTATGGAAATGGGTCACTTCCGAAATTGTATCCAAAACGTTAAGCAAGCATTAAGAGCATTAAAAAAAGTTTGGATGTCGCCACAAATTCACTTAAAAACAAAGCAAAAATGTCGAATGGAACCCCCAAGGAAGCAAAAGGCAAAGGCTGCGCACAAACACTTGCAGAAGACCAATAGAATCTGAAGCAAAATTGGCAGGGAGCTGGAACGAGATAAAGTCGGTTGCGCTTTGACCAGATAGAAATTGTATTATTGGGTTTCTATAACTGAATGACAGAAATTTGTTACACTTTAGGGTAAATATTTTTGTGATGTACTGTATGCATGTTGTATGCACAATCACTAGACATTTTAAAAAACGAACAAACCAATTAAAGAAAAAAACAAAAATAAATAAACTGAGTATAGCAGCTATTAGCTGCTATTAAGTCTAGTAAATGATTATTTTGATGATAATTTGTTAAAACCCGCAATTTAGGCACGTTACCATTTTTACATATTTTTGTATTTTACATATTTTTTGTAGAGTTTTTTCCATATATTCATTTGTTTTTAATTCCCGATTTATTATTCTATTTATTAATATCTGTGCAACAAAGAGAGTTTTTAATTAATGCTTTCGCTCATTAAAAACGGAACTTATCGGGCCTGTTCTGAAAATCGCGTAATTTCAAATCACGTGCTTTTTAAATCACACGTCTGATTTTGACAATCATTCGGTATTGTGTTTCTCGGTGTGCTTTTGGCAATTGAAAATTACACCAAAACACATAAAAACGGGACACCAAAATATCACAAGGTTAATTTAAAAGGCACATGTGATTTAAAGTCACTTGATTTGAATTGAAAGTGATTTTCAGAACAGGCCTGTATATCAAAAAAAAACTAATTTATGTTTTAAAATACCTGTGTCAACACTATTCCCCTTAAAATTTTTCGACTTTAATCGAAAAAGAGAATATTGTTTTGCATCGCTTATATATCGATATCGATAAAAAAAATTCAAAAGCTGTTCCATATAAGAGCTTGACGTGTTCTCTATAAAATATTAAATTTGAACAAAAATGTAGTGACACCACTGACATAAAAATACATAATGAACAGAAACAGCTGTTTATGTTTTTCAATAGTTGCTATCTTTTTCGAAACAGCCAGCAGCACTTAAAGTCGTGTAGCCCGCTGCCGTCTATGTATTAAATGCATTACATGCTTAAAAAAGTTAAGGCTTATAGGTAAAAATTAAAGCCAGTCATGGACCGAACTGGCTGAATTTCAATAGCAAACTATTTCAGCCTTCGGAAACGCATTTCAATAGACACACTTACGAACGGTTAAAAAATTAAACGAACTTCTTCAGAATATATGAGGATTTCCATAACAAAATGCAACAATTCCAATTGTTAAAACGCAAAAATTCCAAATTTGTTTTCTAAATAATTTAATAACTAACTGTCAGAAAGCTAATTTATTTATGAATTGTTTTATTGTCATGTAATAAACTCTTTTACAACAACAAGTTTTAAAACGAGTCATCGATCTGGCTATTATTAATTATTTTCATTTATCCAAAAAATTGGTATAGTGGAATTGTTGCGTTTTGTTATGGATCTCCTCAATACGAATACACATAAGAGCGGGCCGATTTGTAAGGACAACAATTTGTCGATATTGTGGCATAGATTTCTCGATAGTTTTTGGCACGACGACATATCCACTACGACATATCAAAAAAATCATTTCCAAAGCCCCAAAATTTATATTTTCTGATTTTTTTCTCAACTTTTATTTTTAAGTTTTTTTTAGTAGGTAATAAAAAAAAATCGGCTGATTTAATTACATTTTTATTTTTTAGCTGGGGTTCCTAGAAAGTTTAAAAATTGTTCCCGCTTTCCCACGAAGTGAAAAAAAATCCTGGGAAAAAACTCTATTTTATTTTTCTTTTTCAAGGTAGAAAATAAATAGATTAATAAATAAAATCAACTTTAAATAAAATTCGAAAGAGAAGACAAGTTTAAGTTTATATCAACAGTTTTGACAGCGGAAAAATGTTGTTTTAACACGATACACTCACATTTGACATTAAAAACTGTTTCTCATTTGTATAACACACTATGGGTGGGTTTGACTGACTGATTTTTAATTTAATTATTTTTTTTAAATTAATTTCATTTGTTATTGACACATATGTATGTTTCAGTGTTGCCAGTGTTGTTCAAAAAATTTACGTTTTTCGTCAAAAGTTACATTTTGAAATATTCCTTAATTAAATTCAATGAACTTAAGCCTGATTAAAATATCAAAATTTGGATTAAAACCCATTAACAGTTCAATAAAATAACCACAATACTAATTATTCCTTAAATAAATAGTAAATTTATGTGATAAATATTTTTATTCCATATTTCAGTGACAAAAACAAGACAACAAACTCGTTTATTAAACAAAAACGCAACCTTGAATAAATATCGATAAACGTGTAAAAACGGTGTTCAGTCTTTATAAGTTTCGCTTGGGTAAATTTAATATTCTCTCCACACACGCATTTCAAAATGGAAATACATTTAAAAATTAAAAAAAAATTAGTTTTTTTTTGTAAATTATGATCAATGGTTCATTTGGAGTGTTTCTTGGATTGAAAACTTTTTTCCAGTACTCATGAGCATTTAAATCGGGACTCAGCCCCAATGTTTACGGCATTCTTTATGCTCACGCCATTCTTTATGTTAGGCGCGCTCGTCAACAAAATTAGTTAAGCTAGAAAATATTTTGTAAATTATTTCAGTTAAATCTTTTTTTCACGATTTTAAAAATATCTTCGTTAAAGTAAACTTTAAGCCTTATTGCTTTTAAGACTTCAATGTTAAATGTTTGGAGCTATGACTCCTAGATACATTTTTTCTATTTATGTTTATGAAAGAAGTAATTGAGTTTGAAAATTAAAAACTCCTTTCAGAAACGAGCAGTTCTTATTTTTTTCTCTTCTATGGTATCACTGGTATGTATTTATTTATATTTCTGTTGAACAAATAATAAATTTGATATTGATTTTTTGTGTAGAATAAACTTACAATCGCGCTTAAATGTCTGTATGAGAAGGTAATTATTTATTAGTCTACAACTTTTAAACACAATAAATAATAAAAAAGAAAGAAAACCTCTTTTTTATTTTAAAACAACTTTGAGTTGGTTTGGATTTGGTTTGGATTTCAAACACTGATAGTTAAAAAAAGAAAACACGTAAAATAAATGGCAAAAGGCTAAAACTAAAATCTTATGTTTAAAAAATCTACAATCAAAATACAAGAATATGACAACAATAACAGCCCGTGATGACATCACTATTAACTGAAACAACGAAAAAATTAACTTAGTGAAGAATGAGCGTATTAGACTGAGCGAACAGTGAGCATTAACAAAATATTAACTGCCAATTTCAAGATGTCGAAACAACGTTTTTGGAATTTGTTTTTGTTTAAAATGTAGTTGTGCGAAAGAAAGACATCGTGAAATTAACTATTGTAAAATTTACAATGTAAATTCAAGTATATTGACGTGTGTGCGGGAGATCGAACGATTATTATTCGAGCGTTTTTAACCGGTTTTTTTTTTAATTTTGCTAAAGCCGGTCATACCAAACAATTAAAACTTAATTAAATCAACTAATAAATTTATAAATTTCTTATTATATTTTTAAGCCAACGTTCTTTAAAAAGTCTACGTCCTTGTGCGACCAATGAAGTCAGAAACAATATTTTTTTACGTTTTAGAGATTTTTATGAATTTTGGCATCGATTTGTTAGTGCATATTTTTGCATATTTTACCCTTTACAGCATTTTGTTGCATAATTTAGTTAAAAGAGCATTTTTGCTGAATTTTTTTAAGTTTATAGCGTACAATTTGCCTTTATGGTGCAAATTTGTATACCCAACGTATCGTCATCTACATTTAATTTGTACTCTAAAATTTTAAGCCAAAGCAGGTTGTCATTAAAGATAAATTTTATTATAAACTTTCAAATTGTATATCTAAATAAGCAAAAATTAAGGAAAAATCAACTATATGCGTTTTTGGCGATGTAATACATAGAAATCTGGACCAATCTTTTAGTAAACCGACCGACTCAATCACTTTTTAAAGTGATCTTGCGATGTCCATCCATCCGTTCGGCATATGGATAATATAACTATGTTTTTGTGAGCGTTTGGGCTTTACCGATTATAATTTTAGGATTGTTTTTTATATGCAAATTTTTTTAATTTGTTGAATATTTTTTTTTTAAAGGAGCAATTTTTGATTTTTTTGGGGCATATTTTTAACAATTTTCAGGGCATATTTTCGAGTTTTTTAGAGCATATTTCTGGTTTCCCTGGTCATAACTATGTACATATTTTGGTTCCTTCCTTACCTTTGTGAATTGTTTTGTTTTCATTAAAATTAACTTTTTATTTCAAAAACAAATTCGATTTTTGTGTTTTTATTTGTTAGAATAAAACCGGTTATATTTTAAGTGCTTCACCGAAACCCGGTTTTTTTAAACCACAACCAGGGCTGTGGAGTCGTCCGAAAAAAGTACTAACTCCGACTCCGACTCCAAACGCTGAAATTTTTTAAGTGCGACTCCGACTCCGACTCACGACTCCGACTCCTACTCTAACCGTGATGCGAAATGAATTAGAAAAATTGTGACGTAAAATTATTTCTCTTTTGTGTAGAAACATCTTTATTAAACGAATAATGGGAATCTCCGCGTAATGTGCATAAAAAAAACATGAGTGTTATGGTAGGAATTAAAGGCAGGCCGATAAAAATGTTTCTACACAAAAGAGAAATAATTTTACGTCACAATTTTTCTAATACATACTAGTATTTATGCGCTATAGCAACACTTATTCTGTACAATGTTGAAAATATTTCAGCATTGATGGTTAAAAAATTCTGATATTAAAATTATTGGCAATTCCTGTCATTAACATTTTTTAGCATGAGTAAATTATTTAAAAAAATCACACATCTTTTTCAACTAGATCAATAACTGAGTATAAGTTTTGCTAATGTAATTTAGACTTTTTCCCGCACGTATAAAAAATATACCTAAATATACTTAAATAGTAAAGTACTTGAATCAACTATTTCTCATAAAATAAATTAAAATCTACTTATTCATATTGATCTGCAAAATATTGCATCGCCAATTTCGAAGAATTTTTATATTGGAAAATATTAGACATTTTTTTAAATTTTTTATGCCGAAAAATTTTGGAGTCGGAGCCGTGCGTTTTTTTTTGGGTACTGCGACTTCGGTACAAAAACCTCAACTCCGACTCCGACTCCACAGCCCTGACCACAACTACTCAAAATTTCCGAAAACCGGTTATTTTGAATAACGTCGAATACTCGATCTCCTAGTGTGTGCTTATTATAGCGTGTTAAATTATTTCTAGTTCGTCTATTTACAAGAACACATACAGTGGTGTTCAAAAGATAAGAAATTGAGGTGTGTTTTAATTAATTTTCTATTTCAGGAGCAGTAATGGGTCGATTATGTACGGTCACCGAACTTTAATTGATTTGCCATTTAACGAAAAAATATTCCTGATGGCAACTGATGTCGTTTTCAGTCATCGATAAAATATATGTACGGAACTAATCCTATTTCTTTTTTTTATGAAATTAACTAATTTTCATTGGTTAATTGTTTACATTTTTTTATTGGCGATCTGTCAAAATTGCAACTGACAAAAGCTGCCTTGCCTTATATAAATATTTATTTTAGTTGCGTTGCGATGCCGTTTGACAACGCAACTCAAGTTCGGTTGCAATAAAAAATCGGCACATAAATATAAGCTTTTGAATCGGTATGGTTACATTTTTGGTTTTTTGCAATATCGAGTTCTGAATACTGGAAAAGGCATTGAATATTCAATCGAGGTGAACATTATAAAAATTCAATTGATAAAAATCCATTTATCAAACTTTCTAGCTTTGCTATAAATATATTGATATATTCGTACTCAAGCGCTGGAATTGAGAATTTATTTAAGAACTGGTTTTTACTAACAATAGAAATTTGTAAAAGGTGTAAATGATAGTAAAACCAACAGTTGGATCCTGATGCAATTGGATGTGAAATTACCTCATACTTAATAATATTTTTTAGTGAATTGTTTTGTTAAAATTTTTTGGCGCTTTACTTAAAAGAAAATGTATCTTAGACCTTTTTTTGAAAAAAATAAAATGGCTTGCTTAGGTACTAAAATGGTAATTTTTAAAATTTAGCCCGTTTTTTCATATTTCTTCTCGCGTTTAGTGTTCCAAGAGTTGGCATCACTGCCCGAGGTAGAGAACAATCCAGATTTGTGGTTCCAACAAGAAGTAGCTACAGCTCACACATCTCGTCTAACTATGGCTTTTTTGGCGATAATAACGTTAATTATGCGTAGGGTCGTCATCCGTCCTCTTTTCCCCGGACAATATATGGGGTCCGGGGCAGTCCTCCTCTTTTATAGCAAGTGTCCGGGGTTGTCATCTTTTCACACTTTGTCCAGATATTTTTTTAATAAACTATATTTACTCGATGAACTTTTTCCAAGAAAACTTTTTCTATTCTCCTGTAAAGCAGCTACGTAGAAATTGAACCCATCACAGCTTTCCTAACCCGTTTGTCAACAAAAAAAGATTTCATGAAATATATCTCATGTAAATTCAGTTTTACATCGAAACTTTTAAATGTTGGCACACAACGCCAACTTAAGGTGCCCGCCCGTACACGACATGTTTTTTACATCTGACTTGTCAAATTTCCCACTGCAAAATACATACATACATGTCTTGTATTACCTTTAAAAAATTGCATCTGTAGAAGTCAAACGCAAAGTCAACTGACAAAATCTCAATTAGAGCGTGCTCTATTTTCTTCTGACAAACCATCTGACATTAGCTGTGTCAGAAATCTATGCCGCGAAGAAACCGGCAGCGGCGGTACACTTTTGACGAAATTATTAGCTGGCTGAAGGTAATGTTTTACAATACCGATATATGTATGATCATTTCACCATTGAAAAGAAATTATGTTCAAATATATATGTATATAAAAAACGTTTCATTATAATATCCTAAATTGGTTTCTTCGAATTTTAAGAAAAAAAATGTTAAGATGGCTGAATTCTTTTACGGCGCAAATAAAAATTTTAGTGGCGGCAGCACACTATTTTGAAACCGAGAACTAATTTCGTTTCTGCAATAACTATGCGAAAAAAATCAGAGACAATGTCAGAAACAAATTACATGTACGTTTGTGACCAAATATTATAAATTTAATGTAAAACAGCAATTTTGACAGTCATGCACAACTACATGTGACTTGAAAAGTTGACAAGTCAGATGTAAAAAACATTTCGTGTACATGCACCTTTAGAACGATATTTTCTTAAATCCAGGAGCAGTGGACGACAGAAAGAAAGAAATTTAATCCAGAATCTATTTCTGATATCATTAGAATTAAATATAATTATGATATAAAGTGTCAAAAGTTTTATGAATATTTTAAGATTTGAATTGGAAGCGTTGAAAAATATTCGTGAGACCAGAATGTACTTATAAAGTGGCCTCAGTTCAACAAAAACAAATAACGACATAATTTTTTTCTTCGTGTTCTGACTTTTGGTTTCCTTGTTATGTTTATTTACATTTTTTATAAAGCCATTTCGACATTAACCGTCGCAATTCTAACAACAAAATGCCTGTTGATTTTTCTATTGTTGTAGTAGTGAGTTCACTTTGTTAATACATATTGCACGCATAGCTGCCAGATTTGACGATTTATCATAATTTTGAAGATTTCTAGGTACAAAAATGGTCTATTGACGATAGGACGATTTATACTAGGGATGCCAATCGGGATTGATTTTTGAAAATCCCGGGATTCGGGATTTTGAAATCCCGATCCCTAAATCCCGGGATTTTTCGGGATCAAGCTTAAAAAAATATACGTATCTCTTAGTTTTTCTAGATCAATTCATTTCGGTTTTTTGACTGCAATTCAATTTTTAATGTGAATTAAGTTGTGATGACTTTAATACACTGCAAAGTGTAGTCCCTCATCGATCTCGATAGCTGAGTTAAAAACTGTAAAACTATGTCGACTGCAGTACAGTACACCTCCAGGGTGAGGGCGAGATTCATTATCAATAATTTAAGTACGTTTTAAATTTATTTTAAAACAAAATGTTTATACAAATGTTTCTTAAAACAGATTTCAAGTTTAACTGCCTGGCCCACAAGAACATCACAAGAACATTTCATTCGTACATTTAAATTGAAAACAAAAACAAATTTTAGTTTTTTATTATTGTTTTCAATATAAAAATGCGAAAGAAATGTTTTTGTCGATATTGTGGGCCTGGTAGTAAATAATTTATTTATGAATACGTAATAGTTTTTATTAAACCCCTGCACGAATGCATTTGTTTCTTGTACACAGTTGTCAACACCAAATTATTGTTGTGTCAACTACTGTAATTTTTTTTTTTAAATCAGCTCGAATGATCCATTATGAAAAACCAAATCAATGTTAAAACAGTAGTTCGATTCAAACAAATCAGTGTAAAGCAGTAGTTGGATTTAAATAAACCAACTCAATCCATAATTTGATTTGAACGAAAAAACAACACACAACAATTATGTGTCTATAATACAGTTATGTACGGTAAACTTTTCAATTCACAATGTGTGATCTTGATGTTTATTGCCGATTGTTTCTCAGATTTTGATCGTTGTATGTATTTTTTTTATATTAATTTTGCAACTAAAAGAATTACCTTTTAATAAATAGAAAGAAAAAAACAAAATGGCAAGCTTTATTTAAGCAACTTGTTTTTTTTAATTTTTTTTAATTTTGTTTTTTTCTTTCTATCCTCTTACAACTACAATTCGCTTGCCATTTTGTTTTTTTCTTTCTATCCTCTTACAACTACAATTCGTGTTGGAAAAAACCCAGCCAATTGTAGGGGAATGTAAGAAAGAAAAAATTTATGCTTTATTGTTGTGACTTTGTTGAAGCTTTGATATTGTTACATTTAAGAGCTGAGTGTTTTAAAATTCTTATTCACTTTATGGTCTTACTTGTATAATATTTTTAGCTTTTCTAAAGTATTTGGAAAAAGTTTCCTGACGAGCTGGCCTAAGCAACCAGCGAAATGCGCATAGAAACTAGCTTTCCCACAACAATAAATTTCAGTGTTTTTTTATCATAAATTGGGATTATTAGCACATCATTAATAAATGAATTAATTAATAAAATATTTCATTTCCGAAAATAATTTTTGATAAAACTTAAATATTCTATAAAAATATTTTTCATCTTTAATTTTTTTTTGCTTCATACAAATCTAGCTAGTCATACCTAATAATTGAAAAAAAAAACAAGATAATTCATACTTATCACCTATTTTGCTACAGTTCTTTCGTGTGATTTGGTTTAGTTAGTGTGATTTGTTTTGCTTTGTTGATGTTTGGAGTAAATTCCGTACTCTTTTCACTTCGTATTACAATTAATTTGCAATTGTGTGTTTTTATTTATTTTTTTTTATGTGTTTTGCACAACATAGCATTTGATTCGTTAGCAAAGAGTGAGCGACAATCAGTATTTAAAAAACAAACGAATGTCTTGAAACGGCTTTTAAATGCATTTGTGCAGAGGTTTAGTGTTTATTTATAAAAAAAAAAAATTCTTTTATTTACCGTATGTTTTTTAAGCAAATTTTTTATTATTATTGGACCGGAAGGAATATGAGCTATTTCATCAATATTACGACTTAATTGTTATAATTATATCAACTTTTATTCTTTAGTTTCTGAATAAAACTTTAATTGGATCGTGAATAATTTTTATTTTTTGCTTGATACATAACAATTATTTCTTGATTTCTATATTTTGCATAAAAATAATCATTTTTAATTTGGAATTATGTCTTAAGCCAAAGCTGAACTTGCTAAACGTAATTGCAATAAAGGCTTGAGATGTGAGTCTGCAAATTTCGTTTCTACTTAAAATAATGGTTTTTATTAAGCAAAATACAAAAATTCAGAAATAGTCGACATATATCAAGCAAAAATTGCAAATTTTAAATATTCGCTGTGTTCCAAAAACAAAAATTAAACTCAAAAATAAGAATTATTTGCAGTAGAAAATATAGCTCAAAAATATTATTTATAATAATTTTTTTGTATATAGTATAAAAATTCAATAAAACGAACTGTTTTGTGCATAAAAGTTGATTTGATATGTTAAAAATCCCGGGACTCATAAAAATAAATCCCGGGATTTCGGGATTTCCCGTTTGGCATCCCTAATTTATACCCTAAATTTGACGATTTTTCAAATAAAATTTTCTTTTTTTTTTCAAATTAACAATTGTTTTGAATATGAGATAATTTGATTTATTTGCATTATTTGATTGGCAGTAATTTTCATGTCTTAGCTGTTCATCATATAAAATACGATTTTTTAAAGAGGTATATTTGATCAGTTAGTACTGCTTTATTACAAGAGTTTTACAACCACTCTCTTTAGTCTGGGTTCACATTATGAAACTTTTCCTTCACGACGCACACTGGTTCATATTTTGAGAAGGCGGCCAAAACTATTTTTTTTTATGTTCTCCGATTTTGAAATTTTTTTATTCATGTGAAAGTAAATACTAGTGAACCTCGGGAGCCAAAAAATTTCAACCCTATTTCAACTATTTCATTGAGAACAGGGTGGTCCCAAATGGACGTTCTCAGTATTTGGTTATAGTTTTGAATTTCTGAGTAAACTTTTGAAGTTGAAATGCTCATAACTTTTTTGTTTTTCAAGATTTTTTGACAGAATAAGTTTTGTGTATTAGTTTATCTTATTAGCTATACGTGGTTTAAAGCATTAAACTCTGCGACCTGAAGAACTATTTAATTTTTTTTTTTTTTTATGTCAAAATTTCCCGGAAATTTCCTATTTTATAGAACATAAGTCCTGCCCGTCAAAACGCGTCAAAAAAAAATCTATACTCTCTTGCAGTCCAGAATCTAACCTACATTTCTATACCCCATTGTACACACATCTGGATACGATGGATAGGTAAGATATTCGGTTCAAAAAATAAGTCCTGCAAGGAAACATTACTGAAATTAAAGAAGGTGAATCTTAAAGAATTTTCGACAAATAAAGCAGTTCAGGCCACATAAATTATCTAGCACGTCAGGTTATCAATTAATTTTGAGAAGGTAAAGGTATTGCCATTGTTATAAACTTATTGTGGGTGAACGGATGCTGTAAAACGAATAGGCGACATAAATAGACCAACACGTTAGATTTTTGAGTAAGTTAAAAGGTTAAACATTAGTAAATAGCCGCAACATAAACTTCATAGTTTAATTACCTGAAAATTGCAACTTAATTTAAAAAAATGGAAGAGCAGTTATATTTTACGTGAAAATTACCTACATGTTAATTTATTGCCGGTATGTTATCCTTTTAAAAAGTGTAAAAACAGGGGTTTTTTTATGTTTCAAAGAAATGGTAATAAAAGATTAAATTTGTAATTAAAAAAGGGTTTTATATGTTTCCAAGAAGTGGTAACAAAAGATCATTTAAAAAAAATTCTATCAAGAGTATAAAAATGCATGCATTCATAATTTTACCTTCATTATTGTTTAAACAATGGCTAAGTTCAGTTATAAAGTTCTCGCTGATATATATTTTCAACAGAAAGATGAAAAAGATTTTGTGTTACACATAATGAATACTCCATTCTTTAAATTATGCAACGAACAAGAAATCAAAATTCATAAGATAAAAATTTAAAATTTTTCATTTACATTAAGAAAACGGTACCTTAAATGTTCTAGAAACAAGAAAATTTTTTACTTACGCAACGAAAAATGGCTAACAAATGATCTGATTTTTAAGAAGCTGTCAATTACCGCTAAGGAAACTGAAAAAGTGGGTCGGCCCGCAAAACAAATTGACAATTGCAGTGAAAGATCACGAAGACGCAAGCTTGCAAATATCAATGAAGAAATTTCTCATAGTATGATAAAGGATTCATTTCTGCATCAAATTCAACCAACGCAAAACAAGAAAACAAAAATTGCAATAATTGAAAAAATAGTGGAAGCGAGCCCTAAACGCACAAAGAGGATTTTAAAAAGTATGCCTACACCAACTGAAGAAATGAAATTTACTCCAGAAGAAGCATGTGCACTATTTTTGGATTTAAAACTGACAAAAAATCAGTATACAGAACTGCGAAAGCGAACCAATGAAAAAAATTGTGGAATCTTTCCAGCATATCGAGATTTAGTTTCTGTCAAAAAAGAGTGCTTACCTTCACAAACGGCTATTAGTGTAACTTCAAGTTCAGCAGAAGTAAAATTGCAGGCTCTTCTCGAACACACTGCAGAACGATTATTAAATACACTTGATGCTGACTGTTTAAAAAAACTTAAAAATTGCAGCATCACTTTATTATCTAAATGGGGATGTGATGGAAGCTCTGGTCAGAAACAATACAAGCAATGTAATTCAGAAAACTCATCTGATGCTAACTTATTCATGGTATCTTTCGTTCCATTACGTTTAAGAAAAACTTATATTGGCTTAGAGCCGTCAACCAGTAGAGTTACAGCAATGGATGTATGGAAAAATGAAATTCCCTCTTCAACAAAGTATTGCAGACCAATAAAGTTTGTTTACAAAAAGGAAACTAAAGATGTCATAACTGAAGAAGTTCGAAAAATAAAAGATCAAATTAAAGAACTTCAACCGGCAATATTTAAATTTGATGACCAATGCATTGAAATTAATTTTCAAATGTTCCTTACAATGATCGATGGAAAAGTTGCACAAGCATTAACCGAAACAAAGTCTTCGTCAAGCTGTACCATATGTCAAAAGACATCAAGTCAATTAAGCCAACCCCCATCACAACACAATAGTTTCAATGAAGCATACGAATTTGGAATGTCCCCTCTTCATACTAGAATTCGTTTCATGGAGCATATTCTTAAATTGGGTTATGATTTGGAATTTGGCCCGTTAGGCGAAACAGTGAGAAAAAACAAAGAAAATGTGGAAAAAAGGAAGCAAAGAAAAAAACAAATTCAAGAAAAATACCTTCACCTATTCCTTATAATTGATCAGCCAAAACAAGGAGAAGGAAATTCAAATGATGGAAACACTGCAAGGAGATTCTTTTCCGATCCAGAAACTGCAGCATCTATCACAAGAGTACATTTTGAATTAATAAGACGATTCCAGATCAGTTTACAAGTTATATCATGTAGCAGAAAGATAAATGCAAAAAAATTTGGCCAGTATGCAAATGAAACAGCAATTCTTTATAACAAAAAATACTCTTGGAGACATATGCCAACCACAGTTCATAAAATGTTATACCATGGGGAACAAATAGTTCAACACAATATCCTACCAATTGGAGATCTATCTGAAGAAGCGCAAGAAAAAAGGAACAAAGACTACAGATTCTTCCGCGAGCATAATACAAGAAAAATGTCCAGATGTTGTACTAATGAAGATCTTATTACTATTTTGTTGTGCACATCAGATCCATATATGTCCAGTATTCGACAAAAATGGAAATCAACCTCAATCGAATTAGAGGAAGAAGCTAAACAACTTCTGGAAAATGAAACCCAAAGCTATTTAGAAGAAATTTTTACTAATGTTGTTTAATTTAAAATTGTTTATAGATTATAATTTGTTTTTGATTTAAGTATGTATATATTTGTATTAATATATAAAAATAAAATACACATACATCTCAAACCAAAAATAAAAGTTGAATTACCTAAAATGTTATCGATATCCAAGAATGCTATTTGGGCATTTTTCAAAATATTCCTTTTCAGTTTTATCCTTATAACAACTCGTCTCGTCCCAAAAAAGCCAACCTTTGGCCCCTGTGAATATTGGGACTAAAAAATTTACAGGGGCCACATATTGGCATTTTCTGATAGGATCTAAGTTCGACAATAAAAAATAAGTATCAGTTGTAAAATACAAGAGAAATAATGATAAATTATAAAAAAATTCATATTTGAAATATTCAACTTTTACACCGAAACCCAACAAAAAATGAAAATGCATTTTGAACTCCCCATAACTTTTGCTCCTATCAGTCGAATTTTACGTTTTATAGCGCAAATTAAAGCCTAATATCGCACCTATCGAGCAAAAAAAATCGCATAAAAAAATACCGATCCAGTCAAAAGTTATGGAATTTTGGCCGCCTTCTCGTAAAATTTCCCACTGTGCGACGTGAAAAATAGGTGTTTAATATTTCTTGGTTTAAGTTTTTTTTCTTTCTTTTCTTATGAATGCCAATACTTCTGAAAATATTTTGGTTGTGTTACTTAAATAATAAGTTTATAAACATTATTGAAGGTTTTTGTGTAAATTTTCCTTCCCTGTGTTTCTATGTTTTATTTAAGTATGCTCCTTTGGTTCATTTTGTAATATATTATAGATGTAAGGTATTTCAGCCATCTCTCTTAAATTTAAGTGTTCTTTGTATAATAGTAAATAAAGAAACAAAAAAAAAAAGTTTATAAACGAAAATTTTATTTAATTTCAAAAACGGGCAAAATATATTAAAATTTTATTAGCAACAGAAACTAAAAATAACAATTAATTTTCAAAACTTATTAAAAATTAGTGGTTTTTTTACAATGACGATTTAGCTTAGTCAATTTAACGATTTTGGTGATTTATGATTGCATGAGACTCTTGACAATTCGTGTTTTATTTATTGAAATTTATTTATGTCTTTTTTTTTTTATTCGTGTGTTACTAATTTTAAGTTCAAAATGATTTTTATGTTTTTATTTTAAATTTTTTTTTGGTATTGTAATGATTTGTTTTAATAAATTGATAACTTTTTTTTTGTATATTCTATGTTGTTGTTCTATTGATATCCTCCACCACTAGTGGTGAATGAGGGTATACTAAGTTTGCCATTCCCTGTGAAACTTTTTTAATATTCATCTAAGACCCCGCAAGGTTTATATATTCTGGACCCTTGAGTAAGTCGATTTAGCCATATGTCTGTCTGTTGAAAACACACTCACTCTCGAAAGACTAAACAGAAAGAATTCTGTTTCTAGTTCAATTTAAGATTGAAATCCACCAATCGGTTCAGTAGGAAAAAGAGTTATGAGTCCAAATGTGGAACAGCCTCCCTAAAAAATTGATAATTTTATTACAAAAACTTACCCAATTGGTGGCAGAGTGCACGTACTAACAGAATAGAAATCATACTACTAAGTTTCGCGATATTCGGTCATAATTTACTACAGGCCCTATATTATGCACACAGAAATAGAAGTAACTTATAAAAGGATGTTTTCGGTTGCAAATGTTTTATCCAGTGTTTAAAAATGCTTGACTATTTTTAATGTTTTTGTAATTGCTTAACTTAACTTAAGAAAAAGAACACAGTAAAAGCAAAAAGCAAAAGCAAACGCAGAAAAAGTGAGAGTAAATAATTTATTTATTCTCACCATGTTTATGTTCTCAGCTTAAAAAGCCAGCCAAGCAACCACTTGAAAAAAAAAATTGCTGTTGCTGTAAGTAATAAGTTTTTGTTTATTTTTTTTTTTGCTTTGGCTTAACTGTAAATTGATGTGCTTAAATTCAGCGAGTATTAACTTCTTTGCTGTTTTTGACTTCATTGCTGTTGCTTGCTGTTGCAGGCAATATATACATAATTACATAACACAAAATAAACAAATTAGTTTAAAAAAACGTGTAGTTTCATTTATGTATGTATGTATGTACCTATTTATTAAAAAAAAAAACGCAAAATACCAAAAAAATTCGAAACAAATTCGTTCATAATATATTAAGTTCCAGCAACAGCAAAGAAGTTAACTTGCTGACTTTAAGCGCAGCAAAAGCAAAAAAAAAAACAATCAAAAACTTAATACTTACAGCAACAGAAAATTTGTTTTCTTAAGTGGCTTCTTTGCTGACAGATTAAGCAGAGTACATGCACATAGCGAGTTTAAACAAATTATTTACTCTCTTTGTTTTGCTTTTGCTTTTTTGCTTTTGCTGACTCGTTATCAAAGAGTTAAGTAAACACTTAGACACACAGTTTTTTAATTTGCTGCAAAAAATGTAAACAAAGCAAAAATGTGCGACTGTTGCTATTTTAAAGCAAGCAATTTAAACACTGGTTTTATCCACCACTTTAGCAAGAGTACTTATTGAACATAAATACAAATAGCAAGAACAAAATTACACGGTGCTACAGTGTAAAAAAAACTTGGAAAACGACCTAGCGTGGGTTATAGGTCTTTTTGAGTACATTACAAATTGTGTCAAAAAATTTCAGAAACACCCTCAAATTCAGAAGTTATTCTAAAAAAACCGTTTTCAGTGATGTTCGTCAACTTATCGACCTGTAACTCAGTCAGTTTTTGTCCGATTTTAATTTTTTTAACGGGTTTGGAAAAAAACTGATTACGCTTTAAAATGACGGGCATTTTTTGATACATTTGTAAGTAATAACTAATTAGTCAATTCACAAGGTATCCTAACATGTCATATTGTCAAAATGCCCTAATATTTCACAATGGTTTAAAAATATTGTTGTACGGCTCAGCCGCTCAGCGCTGGACTTTTCTGATTAATTACGACAGCACAATAAACACAGCAAGCAACGTTCTATTTATTTAAGACACTTTTTGTTAACAAACCAACAACAATATTTTTAAACCATTGTGAAATATTAGGACATTTTGACAATATGACATGTTAGGATACCTTGTGAATTGACTAATTGTTTTTATTAAGAATATCTACAAAAAAAAACGAAAGTTATAAACTTTTTTGATTTTAGTAGCTATTCATTGCTTATTTGAATATGAAAGCTTATAAAAATTTATACCAACGTATGAAGAAAATTTTGTTCTTAACAAAACATGGTTCTCATTTTTCAAATCGGATGAAAATTGTAAAAGTTATTCAACTTTTCATTTACACCTGTTTTTAGTATTTTCTCCCCCAGCGCAAAACATATGAATAAAAAAAAACTAAGGTGTCATAAAGTCATATGTCTTAAAATAATAACATGAAAAAATACGACTGTTGTGAGCATCCCCTCATAATTTAAAGTGCTATTAATTACGACAGCACAATAAACATAGCAAGCAACGTTCTATTTATTTAAGACACTTTTTGTTTACAAACCAACAACAATATTTTTAAACCATTGTAAAATGTTAGAACATTATGACAATAAACCATGATAGCACACCTTGTGAATACCCCATATGTAACTATACAAGCAAATTTATTAACTTAATAATGCAAAGTGTCTTGTTTGTTGTAATTTTACAGTTACGTTTTTGGTATTTACTTAATAAGTGAAGTTATTATATTCGATAATGCAGAATAAATATACCCTGCTTTATTGTTAATCTGTCTTTATTTAAAGAAATCGAACTGGAAGATAATACAGATGAATAGGTTTAATTATGTCCTATTTTTTTAATCATTAAAAAAGTTTAGAATGTTTTTATATGCAATTTTCAGTTACATATATTTGGATAAATACATAAACTTATCGAATTTAATACCAACACAATGGCAAAGTGAGAAATACTACCATTTGGTGAAGGATATATTTTTTAGATAAGAAAAAAAAAAGTGTAACTAGTTGAAAATTTGTGACACGTGAAGTGATATTAATATTTAATTTTATTAAAACAAGTAAGTTTGTAATTTTTGTAATCCTTTAACAAATTTTAAATTGTATTTAATTTTTCCTGCAGTGTGTGATAAGCGTAAAATTTTTGTTATGTTTGCGGTTTATTCGCTGACAAAAACATCGCTTGGATCTGCAGAAAAATAAAGCCTTGGTTAATGCCTTAAATACAGTTTTTAACTGATTATATATGTAGTTCTAGCAAACGGTATAAACCCGAAAGTATTTGTACAAGCTGTTCCAGTGTGCTTAATAAAACTAAGCCAGAAAAGTTTATAAGCCAGCCATTTGACGGAAAGAGCCACATAAGAATGATAGCAAATTATTGCTGGTCTCTCAGACGAGAAACAGATGGTTTTGTTGAACAAACGTAACTATACATGTTAACTTAGATTAAGTTATTTGTGCAGTTTTTAATTTACTTTTGTAATTCAAGCGGTTTACCAAAAGAAAAGTCTGCAATCGCAAAATTTTTACTTTAGAAAAAGTTTAGTAACTTTTGCAAATATAAACCGATTTTAACAAATCATATCTCGTTTTTTATACCCTCCACCACCACTGTGGTGAATGAGGGTATACTAAGTTTGTCATTCCGTGTGAAACTTTTTTATAATACATCTAAGACCCCATAAAGTATATATATTCTGGCTCCTTGAGTAATTCTAAGTCGATTTAGCCATGTCCGTCTGTCTGTCTGTCCGTCTGTCCGTCTGTTGAAAACACGCTCACTTTCGAAAAACGCAAAAGAAAAGAACAAACTTGGTCTCAAATTGCTTGTAGTTATCCTAAGCAGTTTGGGATTGAAATCCAGCAACATCGGTTTAGTAGGATCAGATCTATGAATCAAAATGTGGAACCACTACCCAAAAAAAATTGATAATTTTGATACAAAAGCTATCATAAATGGTGGAATAATGCACGGAATGACATTTTGCACGAATTCGCTCTATACGACTGCAAATCATACTGTTAAATTTCGTGAAGATCGGTCCATAATTTACCAAAGGCCCCATATAATTCCTTCTCGCGGAAAACAGTTTAGTACGCCTAAAATCGCAATAAATAACGCTAGCATACTTAAATTTGGTACGTCAAAGTTTTATAATACCGCAAATCACACTGTAAATTTTTTTGAAGATCGGTCCATAATTTACACTAGGTCCCATATAAACCCTTCTCCCGGAAAACAGTTTAGTACGCCTAAAACCGTAATAAATAACGCTAGCATACTAAAATTTGAGACGTCACAGTTTTATAGGACCAGAAATCTCAGTGTAAAATTTTTGGAAGATTGGTCCATAATTTACACTAGGCCCAATATAAACACTACTCCCGGAAAACAGTTTATTGCGCCTAAAACCGTAATAAATAACGCTATAATATCAAAATTTGGTACGTCACAGTTTTATGGGACCAGAAATCAAACTGTAAAATTTTTTGGAGTTCGGTCCATAATTTACACTAGGCCCCATATAAACCCTTCTCGCGAAAAACAGTTTAGTACGCCTAAAACCGCAATAAATAACGCTAGCATACTTAAATTTGGTACGTCACAGTTTCATAGGACCAGAAATCACACTGTAAGATTTTTTGAAAACCGTTCCACAATTTACACTAGGCCCCATATAAGCCCTACTCCCGGAAAACCGTTTAGTACGCCTAAAACCGTAATAAATAATGCTATCAAATTGAAGTTCGGTACGTCACAGTTTTATAGGACGAAAAATCACACTGCCAAATTTCGTGAAGAGTGGTCCATAATTTACCCTAGGCCCCATATAAATCCTACTCCCGGAAAACTGTTTAGTACGCCTAAAACCGTAATAAATGATGCTATCGAATTGAAGTTCGGTACGTCACAGTTTTATAGGACGGGAAATCACACTGCCAAAAAAGATTAGTCCTTAATTTACCCTAGGCCCAATATAAACCCTACTCTCGGAAAACAGCTTAAAACCAAATAAAGCTCACTTTGGGAAAATAATAAAATTCGCCTTAAACCATCACAGATATAGATATTGCTTTAAAATGTCTTACTTAAATTCATATGGCAAGAAAAAATATCATGCAAAAAAAAAACTGCTGTATTGAAATTTATTCTAATTTATTTTTTGTAATACCAGAAATCAGTCTTCAGAATTTTGGGATGATTGGCCCATAATTTACCATAGGTCCGATACAAATTACCCTCCTAAAAATCATTTTGGTTCGGCTAAAACTGTTACAAATCATGATATTTTACTCAAGCCAGTTCAAAGTTCTAACAAAAAACGCATAAAATTTTCTTATTGTCGGTCAATAATTTAATTCAGGTCTAAACCGCAACTAGTTTTAATGCTAACGCTCGTTTTTGTGAAGAGTAGCTTATAATATATATGTATGTTAGACCGTCTCAGTTTTTATACTTTTTTCGAAATTCCTTCATGAACATCGATTTTCTTTATCTACTATAAAAACCAAGAATTTTGGTGTATAACACTTAAATATTGATGAACGGGAAGTGGTCTCTCAAATCGTTTTTTCATTTTTTTAGGCAAAATGCCTTTTTTCCAAAAAATTCAAAAATCTTGATTTAGTAATTCGCCTCAAACTCAATCAGTTCTAAATGGATTTGAACATCATTACATGCATTAGAAAGCTTATTAAATTTCCTAAATCTTTCTTAAAGCAACATTGCCATTTTGTTCGATGGTTTCTTATTCATAACACTACAAATTCAGATTTTCATATACAAACTTAACATTTTTTTTTAATTTTTGCTTACATTTTCATAAATAAAAATTGAACGAGACAAAACTTTTATATTCTGTAAATGCAGTATGGTAGGAAATTTTAAAATAAAGATTTTGGTGTAAATAACAGTCGCATTCTGTTAAGAAAAACTGCAGTTTTAGTTGAAATGAGTAAAGTTGTTTATTTCTAAATTTGCTTCTATTTCATAAATACATTATAAAGTAAGAACATATTGGTCTTTTTATTTTTTCAAATTTGCTAACATTGTGGTTTTGTTGGAGTTTGGATGCGTTTTGTGAAAATTCTCGATGAATTGAATTAAATCATTTTGGATGTGGCACTTCCCATACAAAGACGTTATACATTTCTGTATACCTGGAGAACGAAACGAGCTAAGGTTCCCAAATTAGGTACAAACATATCGGTTATCAATACACAGCATCCCACAAAATATGGGCGGGATTGAAAAAGTGGGCATGGTACCTCCCGTACAAAGACATTATTGAAAATACCCAAAATTATTAAAAGATTTTGTTTGTTGTGCTTAATTCCCTTTTTAAATAATTGATAAAAAAAATACTGAAATTTATTGTTGAAGGATAAGCTGTTCCTATGCGCATTTCACTGGTTGATTAGACCAGATCATCAGGAAACGTTCTCCTAAATAATTTTAGAAAAGCCAAAGCTATCAGCAAACAAAACTACAGAGGGAATGAGAATTACCTACAAACACTCAGAAAGTCTTGTTTGCAACGATATCAAAGCTTAAACAAAATACCAAACAATAAATCAGTGATGAGTTTTATCTTTTCTTACATTTCCCGCTACAATTATTTGGAATTCTCCCAACATTAATTGTAGTATTCGCACAAACAACTTTGATAATAAATTTTAGCAAGTGACGTGCATAAAAAACTGAACTGGCAAACTGTTTTTATTTTGAGTTCTTGCGAAAACAATAAAAGCACTTTGTTTTTGTTTTTAATATGTTTTTTCTTTACCCACTTACAACTACAATTAATGTTGAGAGAATTCCAAATAATTGTAGCGGGAAATGTAAGAAAAGATAAAACTCATCACTGATCTATTGTTTGGTATTTTGTTTAAGCTTTGATATCGTTGCAAACAAGACTTTCTGAGTGTTTGTAGGTAATTCTCATTCCCTCTGTAGTTTTGTTTGCTGATAGCTTTGGCTTTTCTAAAATTATTTAGGAGAACGTTTCCTGATGATCTGGTCTAATCAACCAGTGAAATGCGCATAGGAACAGCTTATCCTCCAACAATAAATTTCAGTATTTTTTTTATCAATTATTTAAAAAGGGAATTAAGCACAACAAACAAAATCTGTTAATAAATAATAGTATTCCCACAAACAAATTTGATAATAATACCCAAAATTTTAAATTTTAGGGCTCTAGTATGACACATGAACACGTTTTATATATCAAAATATCAGAAATTTTTAGCAGAATATATTTCCCGAAAACTCTGCGAGTTTTTTCCCAAAAATGGAAGAGTAATGCCCAAAATAATGCAAATGGTAAATTTCTGCCTAAAGCCGTGGGTATATAAATCTGCCAAATCGGTTAAGAAATGGTTAAGTTATTAGCAAAATACTCCAAAAATGGGCTAAAAAGCATCAACATTTTTATAAAAACTAAAATTTTAGAGCTGTCATATGACCTATGGATACGTGTAATTATCAAAAGATTGGAAATTTTTAGTAGAACATATTTGCTGAAAAACTCGGAAAAATCGGTTTAGATACAAAAAAGTTATTACTAAAATATATTTTTTTTTTATGTTTAGAAATAAACAACTTTACTCATTTCAACTAAAACTGCAGTTTTTCTTAACAGAATGCGACTGTTATTTACACCAAATTTATTTTAAAATTTCCTACCATACTGCATTTACAGAATATAACTGCCCGTTCGTCGATATCGAACGTTAACGTTCGCATAGAAAATTACATTTAAAACAAAAACAATTTTTGAAATTTTGTTTTTGTTTTAAATGTTATTTTCTATGCGAACGTTAACGTTCGCTATCGGCGAACGGGCAGTTAAAGTTTTGTCTCGTTCAATTTTTATTTATGAAAAGGTAAGCAAAAATTAAAAAAAAATGTTAAGTTTGTATATGAAAATCTGAATTTGTAGTGTTATGAATAAGAAACCATCGAACAAAATGGCAATGTTGCTTTAAGAAAGATTTAGGAAATTTAATAAGCTTTCTAATGCATGTAATGATGTTCAAATCCATTTAGAACTGATTGAGTTTGAGGCGAATTACTAAATCAAGATTTTTTAATTTTTTTGGAAAAAAGGCATTTTGCCTAAAATAATGAAAAAACGATTTGAGAGACCACTTCCCGTTCATCAATATTTAAGTGTTATACACCAAAATTCTTCGTTTTTATAGTAGATAAAGAAAATCGATGTTCATGAAAGAATTTCGAAAAAAAATTAAAAGTGAGACGGTCTAATGTATGTATTTATCATATAGAGCCCACTCCTGTCGGTGGAGGGTATCAAAGATTCGGCACAGCCGAATATAGCACTCTAACTTGTTTCTATATAAATTTGTCTTTAAAATATATTGCAAAAAGAGATAGGTTTTCATAGAAAAAAATTTAAAATAACTTTGTTGAATTTGAAAAATTAGGGGAAAAAAATAAAAAAATTAGAAACTTTTGATAAACACTTACCTAATTTCTTGGAATAAAAATGTTATTAATACACTGAGAGCTTAATTTTTTGCCTTTCCAAAACTGTTTAAAATTTTGAAATCGGTGTGAAATCGAAAAAATGTGTGAGTTAGAGGTACTAAAGTGCTACCACCTACCCAAAAACAGTTTTTTGAAAATAACTCAAAATTTTGAGTTTGTTTCAAAATTTTTGAAAACGGTTTTTGTATGTCCTCACCTAGACCTACAACACCCACTAGGTCGATCATTAAAGCATGAAAAATTTCATTCAAAAAAAAAGCTTGTACGATTTTTTTTTTTGTATTTAGCACGTGTTTCGAACTAAAGTTTAGACGATAGACTCTAAATCATCTTAGAAGTGTTTTCTATGGATTTGAAAATAGGAAGCGCCTATTAGATGCATGCTATGATAATAAGGCACTTACACGTGACTTGCAAGGAAGATCTTATGTGTGCTTTGATCAAATTAAGATATATTATAATTTAATTTGCGGAATGTTTAGTGTTTTCTTTAAAGTAACACAAACAAAAATATGTTCTAAAACTATAATATTCAATGGGACCTATTAAGTTTCGTTCACAATAGCAGCAACATTTTCACTTGGTGTTCACAATAAAGCAAAAATTTTTTTCGAAACCACACACATTTTCCATTAAGAAACTGTTTGCAAATTTTTCCGACGAAGCTTAAAGCATTGTTCACAATGGGAGCAACAATTTAGTTTTTTCTTCTATCTTCTTTCTTCCAAAAGTATTTCATATATTTTCATTTCTAAAGGGTTTTAAGGGCCGATGTTGAATGTGAACCACACCTAAACGTCAAGTTTATTTCTGCATTTCATTTGACATTTCTCAATTTTAGACTAACTAGATTTGAACCATGGAAAGAATACACAATCGAGCAACGCGTTAAAGTTATTCAGGCTTATTTTGAAAATGGGCGTTAAAATCAAATTGCATATCGTGAAAATCAGCTTGAGTGATAAGGCACATTTTTACCTCAGTGGATTCGTCAATAAGCAGAATTGCCGCATTTGGGCAAATGATAATCCAAGAGTGATTGTCGAAAAATCAATGCATCCACAAAGAGTGAATGTTTGGTGCTGTTTATGGACTGGTGGCATCATCGGGCCGTATTTTTTCCAAAATGAGGCCGGTCAGGCAGTTACCGTGAATGGTGTTCAACAGGACGGTGCCACTTGCCACACATCTAACGAAACAATGGCTCTTTTGCGCGACAAATTCAATGGCCGTATTATTTCACGTGGTGGCGATGTCAATTGGCCGCCAAGATAATGTGATTTGACACCTTTGGACTTCTTTCTTTGGGGTTATTTGAAAGAAAAGGTGTACGTCGATAAGCCAGCAACAATTCAAGAGCTAAAGGATGAGATAATTCGGCACATTAGCGGCATAGAACCTCAATTATGCCTCAGCGTCATCGACAATTTGAACCATCGGATGGAGGTGTGCCGCCGAAGTCGCGGCGTCTATTTGGCCGATATTTTGTTCCATACATAATTGAATCATACCAATATTATCATAATAAAAAGAAATGACAATAATTTCCTAAATAATTTGTGTTTTATTCAAAATCAACATCGGCCCTTAAAAATTAACCACTCTTTATTTTCGAATAAAAATGTAACCAAAGGTTTTTTTAACAATTTAAGTCTACTTCCACTTCAGCAACAATTTGTATGAAATTGTATGTATCTACATTAGGGGTATAACCAAAAAAATACCTATCACGACGGGGTTGCCACTGATGTATATATCAAGAAAACAGTTTTTTGAGATCAATTTGGATAAAAAACCTCCCCCCCCCAAACCGTTTTTTCTAAAAGCTTCCAAAAAATAATAATATTTTAATTTTTATTTTTTAAATACTTTACTTACAGTCATGTACTATATATTAACTTCAGATACTAAAAATTATTGTTCAAAGTGCGTGTTGCTCTGCAATGTTGAAAAATATTTTGCACAAAGGAACAAAATAAAAACAAAACAAATGCAAACAAATGAAAATAAAAGTAAACAATTGGGAATGTGAGGTTGGTTCCATTTTGTTCAAAAAAAGAGTTTCCGTGTTATTTTAACATACTTTTAACTGTTTGGATGTAGTATAATTGGTGGTATAAGTCTTATTTGCGAAATAGCATAAAAATATAAATGAATGTTTTTTGTTTTTACAATAAGGATATTGTATTTTTAATAAACAAAAAAAATCCAAATACTAAACTTCAAAGTGATTTGGGGGGGAACTTTTTTAACGCCCGCGAAAAAGTGACTCCACTTTTCATCATAGATTTTCATGGTCTATATGGCATGGATAGGTATTTTTTGATATTTAAAAAATTGTTCGAAAGTTATACCCCTAATGTACATGACGTTTATAATAATTTTATTTACTTTTGAATGAAAATTTTAACAAAATGTTTTAAAAAATAATAATAAAAACGTATTATTGTACTGTGCAAAATTTGCAAACGATTTTTTGCCCGAAAATGTGTGTGGTTGTGAAAAAATATTTGCTTTATTGTGCACACCAAGTGAAAATGTTGCTGCCATTGTGAACGAAGTTTTAAAGTGCAATTTCCAAGCACTTTCGTTCTTTAATTTATGTTTATATTATACCGATTTGTGCAGAATTTGAGCCTTATATTCAGAGATATCGCTTGTATAGGATCTGGGTGAAATTATGGATCAATTTTTAGGCCTTACAAAATCTTATACATATGTAATTGTTAAAAAGTTAAAAAGTTTCGTTATTTGGGTTTAATAATAATTAAAAAATGGTTTTCCACTGTGATGAATTTACCCATCCAAAGCTCTGAATACTTTTTTACTTGTGTTCACATACAAACAACATATAGAGTAATACTTAAAACATACATAATGTCAAGCAACTAAGAAAGTATAGTCGATCAAGCGCGACCATATGAAAGGCCTACACCACAGTGTTTAAAAAAATTTCAAGTCTACCCTTTTTGGGACCCATGGCAATCATTGTTATGTGGAAAAGATTCATGTAAAAGTTCTTGGTGCCGAATATTATTTAGATATTTTTCTTTAAATGAATTTTTCCTTTAAGTAGTTTTAGGAAGGGAGTTTATATGGGATCTATGGTTAATTCTGGATCTACCAGCATAACATTTTGTCATGACACAGTCGCTATCGAAGTTATTGACGCCAATTTGTATGTCAATACCAATATTTATAAGGAAGTTATGACATTAAAAGCTATTTTCGGGAGTTATGGTCAAATATGGACCGATTTCAATTAAATGTATTTAGGTTGCAATAAAATAAATTTGGACTAAATTTAATCTAAATACCAATATAAAAAATGGTTTATGGGTACAAAGATTATATTCCGCAAAGAAGTTTTTATGTGAAATTATAAACCTATTCTTACCGTCGATAGGCTTGGTCCTTGTGACAATTTCAACCTTTGTACCAAATTTCCTCAAAGTATCTCCAAAATTGCGACCTTTAATTTGTGCACAAGGTTTACACGGACAGACAACCAGCCGGCCACCCAGCCTGCCAGCCGGACGGACGGACAACCTCAGATGGATTCAAAAAGTGATTCTAAGTCGATCGGTATACTAAAAGGTGGAAATAGGACCAATATTTTATGGTTTAGAAACATCAGCACAAACGCATAATACCCTTTCCACTATTGCGTTGTGGGTATAAAAAGAAAAAAAACTAAAAGTTTAAAAGGCAAAACACAAACTTATAAAAACAAATAGAAAACAAATAACTTCAAAACAAAACAAAAAAAGATAGTAGATACGAGTAATATAATTTATTGTATTATGAACAGGGATGTTAAATGGGGTTTTAAATTTTGTACCAACTTCCGAAAAAAAAAAATGTACTTTTTGGACCTTCGCGGTACCATTTTTTTTTTTTTAATTTATTAAAACAACAAAAAAGTACATAAAAATTCAATTGTACACAAAAAAACAAAACTTAACATTAACCTTCACTATATGTATAAATACACCTTATACATAAAAGTCTTATAAATATATGAGATCAAAATCAGGCACTTATTTGTTTAGTTAATAAACTATTTGGAATTTTTAAATCATAACAGCGTGAATTTGCCGATCTAAACCAATCCTTTGTTAGTATGAGACTTTATTATATTTTGAAAAGAAAAAACTCTTTCCACATTTGCAGAAGAATGTGGAATGGATAGAATTCCAGCAACGACTCTAGAAATGTCGGGGGACATATGGAATTTCAGCTCATTTTGTAAATTAGCTACGGCTGCCCAAAAACTACAAATGTTTTTAGTTTTCTCGACATCAGCTAAAGCTCTAAATTGATTATTGATTGAATCAAATTTTGCAATTTCATTAGGGAAAATTTTTACTAGAAGAGGTACAATACTACTTGTTTTACCTGAAATAACATTTTCAGGAGTAAATGTATAGAAGCACATTAACACTTCGTTATTTAAGTTGACTTTGGTTCTCAAAACTTCGCAAAATTTTATAAAAAATTGTTTTGAATTTTCTTTAATCTCTTTAACAATATCAATATTGATATTATTTGTAGAGATATATAAATCCACTCCTATTCCGAAATCAATTTCTTCAAAAGGCATGTGATCACATTCATCCAAAACATTTTTATTCAGGAAATTACGTGATATTTGGCGAAACAAAAAAGTTAGCCTTTGTAAAAAAACATGTATTCAAGCATCTTCTGATTGCATTTCTAAATTAACCAAATTAATAATTTTAAGTGCATATTGCATAAAAAAAATTGCAATTTAAAAGAAGGATTTTTAAATCCTGATGATAGAAAAAATAATTAATAAATGCAATGAAAAGGACTCAATAATTTGTTTGCTATACTAAAAATTCAAAAAGGGGAACCATGACAAAGTTTTAAATTGTACCAAATGAGTCACGGTAGTACCACGGTACTTTATTAGAAGGTCAAAATGTACCAAAAAAAATACAATTGTACCAACTTTAACATCCCTGATTATGAATGATGTCAGCATCTTTTGGAGGAAATAAACAAAATGTTAAATTTAATAACAAAAAGTATTGTGAACTTATTTTAACATACGAGAACAATACACTCGTTAATGTTGTCTGGTTCAATGGCTGCTTCATTTTAATCAAAAAAAAATTAAGAAAAGTGCTAAAAAAAAAATTTTCTCTTTAAAATAATTTTTTTATAGCTGAAAGCTGAATGTACAAGTAATATTTTTAAATTTTTATTACAGAATAAAATGCCACAATAATTTTTTGTATAATTATAATTATATCGAAAATTAAAAACCCAAATACTCGTACCATACAAAAGAGAATAATATGCGTAACCGGATAAATTCAAGGTTTTTAAACTTGTATAATTAAAATGTAATAGGTTCTCATGCACATCACACGGTAAGATTTTTGTTTTTGTTCGAACAATGTGTAAATGTGGTTGTTTCATATAAAAAAATCATGTTAACAGTATTTGAATTATTTTATAGCAGACATGTCGTCAAATGAAATACAAATGGGCATCACTACACTCATAGAAAAATTTATATTCATATTAATGATGCCCTAACATCAGAATTGTAGCATCAATGTCATTACAAATGGTATCAATGAGTCAAAAACTGACGTCAATCCAATGACGAATGTCATCATAAAATTTTGTCATATTTTATGCGTCATCTATGCTATGACTACAGTGACATCAATTCGATGCCGCATTTTGTGTATTACTAACATTATTTTCGTGCTTAAAAAGTAGAATAAGAAGTAAAAATTCCCTTATTCTGTTTTTTTTTAAATTAACCACATCGGGCATGCTGCGGGTTTCTTATAATTGAGAGTTCTTCTGTAAACAAAGGGCGGAATACAAAAAAAGTATAACAAACATGTGTAACGGGTAAGTAAATATGTAATAATATTCTCTCACTTTGACTTATGTAAGTCAATCCCAATGACTAAATTAAATCGCAGTTTGTCATTAAATTGAGCCTAGTGAGTCCTTTCTCCGATGTTACCTAGTCAACGCACTGATGACATGTTTCATTAAACTGACTCCAATTCGTCATTTCTGTGATGCCAATGTGTCATCACTATGATGACATAATTTCAATTTTTGTCCCTGAAGAAAATTTGGCCAAGTGATGTTAAGGCTGTCATCACAATGATGAAAAGTGTCATGGGGACAAAAATGAAGACACTTGTCGTAGTACTGATGGCTAAATACATCAGAAAACTTAACGACATAATACTCAATTAATTGGACTCCTTTTTTAAATACAATTTAAAGAATTATTAAAATCTGTCCGATTTCCCTACGCTGATGTTTTTCCCTACTTCTGGCAACACTGATCCTAACAATAATTCCATTTAAAAGTCATTATGTATAGTATACTAATATACTGCAGTGTTGCAAGGAATACTTTAGATCAAATTCCTTATTTAAAGTTTGAAGTCCCAGTTTATAAATTTTAATCCTTAATTTTGTCCGTCAACTTTAAAAATTGCAAAAATGAAGTCATCAAGCTTGAACACTAAACTAAAATTATAAACTTATTTCGATTATAATTAAAATAATAAATAAAAGTGATAATAGAAATTTGAACTTTTCGTTCTATAACATCTTGTTTCCTCATAAAAAATTATATTTTTTGTTATACTCGGTGGAAATCATTAGTTGTCAAAATTCCTTATCTTTATGACTCAAGATTTTAGAACGAAGTAAGAATGAACAATAAAAAAAATACGAAAATAATTTAAAACAGAATAGTCGCTAAAACTCGGGCAAAATTCATAACGAATCTAATCAAAGCAAAGTCTTATATACTTTTTCACTTTTCCTTAATCACTCCCCACGAAAATAGCTCTCCTTCTAAATGGTTAAATCCAATCCAAAATGGGGGCAAAGCCCATGTTCGGCAACACTGCAGATATACAGGTGTGGACTTATAATTAAAAAGGCAGAGTGCTATATTCGGCTGTGGCGTATCTTTAATACCCTCCACCCACAGTTCGAATATTTCAGGAGTGGGCTCTACATATATGATATCTATATATTATTAATTAATCTTTATAAAAACGGACGTCAGCATTAAAATTGATTCCGGTTTAGACCGTTATTTAATTATTGACCAACAATGAGAATTTGTTAATGCTTTTCTTTTTAAAAATTTGAGCTAGCTTGAGTAAAATATAAAATATTATCATGATTCGTAACAGTTTTAGCCAAACTAAAATGATCTTCAGGAGGGGAATTTACATTGGACCCATGTTAAATTATGGACCAGTCATACCAAAATTCTGTAGAGTTATTTCTGGTATTGAAAACATAAGTTAGAATAAATATCAAATTAGTTTTAGCGATTACAGTGAATTTCAGAAATCTGCTTAATATGGGATCTAAGGTAAATTATGGACCGAATATCACAAAATTGCATCATATTTTTTATGGCCATATGAATCTGATACGGTTTTCCATTCTTAAATAGTGTAAAGATTACTAACATAAATTATAAAATTTCTAGCTTACAGAAAAAAAATCGTAATATTAAAGAATTCTTATTCTTAATATTAGTACTGAAGATCTGTTATGAAAAGTGAAAACTTTAGTACATAGCTTCATTAAATCTAGTTGAAATTTTTTATAAACTTAAATCAAGTATGTCAAATTCTTAACTTTATATAAAAATTTATTTTGGAGTAAAGAAAATATACTTGATTTTAATAACATTTACTAAACTTTAGTAAAGTATTCATAGCATATGCATTACTAGAATTTACGAAATGTATTCTTTAAAATAGATAATTATTTCTTAAAATGAGTAAATTTTTCACATGTTCTTACTTAGACATATATTTGTGCTTAAGTTAAGTTTTACTTGATTCTAGAAATTAAATACTTTTAAAAAGTTTATCTTTACAAAAATTATAAACAGAACAATTAATAGCGCCATATTCAATTTCGCCGAGCTTTTTGTACATAATACAGTTTGTGAAATAAAAAGAAATAAAAATGAGTTAGTAGTAATTATATATATATACAATAAAATATATATATTTAGTGAATTTAGTTTGAATTGCTTAAATACTTTGGAGCTAGTTTTTAAAATCACCAAAATTGTTGTTATTTGTAAATTTTATTTATAAATTATGGACCGATCTTTACGAAATTTAACAGTATGATTTCCAGTCGTATAACACGAATTTGTGTTAAGCATTGGGACAACTACATGTAATTTGACACCAAGTTTGTTCTTTTCTTTCGTGTTTTCAAAAGACGGTCACGGACATGGCTACATCGACTTAGAATTACTCAAGGCGCCAGAATATATATACTTTATGGGGTCTAAGATGTAAATTTCACACGGAATGACAAACTTAATATACCATCATTCACCACTAGTGGTGGTGGAGGGTATAAAACCGACTTTGTAGCATATCTATACATTAACTTTATTTTAAAAACGTTGTTTAACATCTTAAAACTAATAACAACAGATTGAAATAAGTTCAACTTGGATTCGTCGCTCCAGAGAATTCTTTCTTGTATCGTGGATCTTTTTTAAGCATTTCGTTACACACCGCAACCCTCTTTTGTTATTTTTTTTGACGTGCGTTTTTTTTTTGTGCCACGAAGTCCCGGTTCATTTAATCGCCTTTTTTTGTCTGTGTAGATATTTCTGCATTTTTTTTCTGTCCAATTTTATTTTGCGCGAAGATATAAAAAGATTTATTTTACTGGCCTTACAAAAAACTCTATCTTCTGTTGGAGTGGTATTCCATGTTCTAGGCTTTCTGACTGAGGTTTAAACTCCTTTGTCTTCTTATACAAGTGAATTGCCCCAAATTTTTTGGAGCAAGCAAACTTTTATGCTGTAGCCGACATTGACAGTTTTTCATTCTGATAGCACTGCACAATTACATTTTAGAAATTAAAATGTATTTAAATTATTGCAAGTTACTCTATTGTTTTTTAAATCTCACGCCCTTTGTCAATTATTATAAGTAAGGAAATTAAACCAAAAAACTATCCTTAAAATTACCCCTACAAGCCCCCGGGGTGAAAAATTTTGGCAGCATTTTTAACGCTTTCAAAAATGGTAAAAGCCTCGTGAAAATGGTTTTTTGGAATGGACGTATTTTTTTAATTATGCCGCTATTTTCATAGAACTATGTCCAAATAACGTAAACGTAAAAGTTTAAGATAATTGTTGAATAAATTTCCTTTTTAAACTTAAACTTCAGAACGTAATTACCCTAAACTTTTTAAAACATATTTTAACTGACTCTACACAAAAAGAAAAACACTCTGGATAAATTAAGCTTTTTATAGTTACTTTAAGTACAAGTCGTACTTTAAGTACGAGTCGTACTCAAATTCAAGTACGAATAATACTAAAAAGTACTCAAAACAACCCTAAATAAATAACTTTCGAAAATCAATCTCGGAATTTCTTAAAAAAGATTGAACTTTTCGTTGGTAGTGCCACTACAACACCACACAAGTAGCTAAGAAACGATTTGCTTGTTATGTGTAGAAACAACAAAAACAACAGAACAAGAGGAAAACACATTATTTTCATGTTAAAATTGTAATCAATTTTACTTTTTAAACTTTAAAAGCTTGCCAATTATGTAGGGCACTATATACTCGGGCTTGCCGACTACATTATTTTTACGTGTAAATACCTATACATATGTACATAGTATACAACTAGTATGCCGACTCTTTGACAGGTACATAACTCAACTGTCAGTGGTACATTTTTATGTTTGTATTAGTAAGATTTTTTCAAATGTATTGGTGTATAAAACTATTTCCACCACTAAACATAGTTGCATAAAATCGTATAGAATGTGGCAACAATTTTTTTTTCCAAAATAAAATTTTCTTAGTTCAATAAATTTTCAATTTATTGAATGCTGGCTGCATTTATAAACTTTTAAAAGCCATGTTTGCTAAATTTTTATTCTGCAATATCGGATAATATATAAATAATTAATGATTTCAAATATTATTTTTATACCACAAAATGCTACTCTGCTGGCTTTAATAATATTAACAACAGAAAAAATTTAGTATCAAAAAAATTTATTTAAAAATTTTTAGTTTGTGAAAAATAAAAACATTTTGTTAAAGCAAATTAGCAAAATGTATTGAAAAAAATTATTAATTATGTGTTTAAGTCATAAAATTAAACATGAAGTGTTATATTGTGAAAAATTTTATATTAAAAAATTTCAAATTTTGTTTAGTTTTTGTTGTTCTTAAGTGTGTTGAATTCACACAGAACTTATATGTGTGATGAGAGTTATAAAAAAAAGAGAACGTTCTCACCAGTCGGCATACTAGTTATATACTATGCATATGTATACAAATTTTCAACAATACAACAAAAAAATTATTATATAAACTTTCTTTTTATCCTTTTTCTAATAATAAAACTTTTCTTTAGCTCATACGGGTTTATTAAAAGCATTTAACAATTTAATTTACTCGGTTTTTTTTTATTCTTGAAAAGAAGTGCCAAAGGCATGGTAAATATAAAATGTCGTATATTTTCTAAAAAATGTAAAAGTCTTGGAAATAATTTTAAATAAACAAATTCTTGTCTAAATATAATTTTTTAATAATAATATGTAGATTTTTAGTGTTCCATGAACAAACAATACGTATATTTTCTGAAAATGCAAACATACACAATAAGGTAATTCACGTCACAAGTTGCACCGTTGCAAAAAGGAAAAAGTGCAAAAACACAAATAATTGTCTATGTGGTTGTTATGTTTTTGCACTTTTGCTTTTTCGCAAAGGTGCAACTTGTGACGTGAATTACCTTAATTTAAAAGTAAAAATGTTTAAATATGGCATCTTAAGGCAAGTAAAACTTAAATTATAATTAATAACATCAACAACATTTTTGCGGTCAACCAAATGTTCAAAAATATTATAAAGCATTTTTTTATAAGCAAAACAAAACAGATTAAAATATAATAAAAATTAAAATAAAACAAAAGGTGAACAAATATAATTAAAATTTCTTAAAGTGTTGGCCACGTTAATTTTTGCATTTTAAGAATAGTAAAAAGATTTAACACATTTCAGAATTAAAAGTTAATCAATAAATGAGAATACACTTTTTAGATTTGTTACATTTTGAGAGTTATTGTTTAATAATTTTGGTAGTACTTACTCTTCTTGAATTTCTATTCCACTATCGTCCATATTTACTTTGTAGTCTGTCTCAGATCCAAATCCAAAATTTGGCTCCACATTTTCCGACAATGGTGTTGGCGTTTCAAACACTAATGTTTCAACCATGGAGCCTTTGGAGGAACCAAATGATACCCTGAAAAAAAGAATTTTTTTTTAAATTGTTATTTTTTACTACAGAAAATTTTCTTTAAAAAAATAAAATTTTTATTTTTTTAGTGAGTAACGCTTCTTTTATAATATCTACTCGAGATTAATATTTAATTGGTAATACAAACTTGTATTAAAAAATATATTCGGAATTATTTTCTTGTATTGGATATTTTAATATTTAAGTGTTAGAACTAGAGTGCAGAAATAAACAAAACGAGACATTTGTAATAGTTTTGTATTATACTTTTCAGTAGAGGCCTGCACAACTCCATTTCAACACAAATTCAAATCATTGAAAATTTTGCAAACTCTATACTGTAGTGTCGGTGTCACAAGCAAATAATGTACAGAAGTATAGACAAAAAATTTTCTGAAGTGTGAGCACTAAAAAATACTTCCCTGCACAATAATAAAATGACATTTTAATAAAAAAACAAAAGCTATAATGGCGGCTTGTTAAAACTGTTAAAATAATATAAAAAAATTTAGAACAAGTTAAAAATTGGAACTAACGAATAATAATGATAAAATAAATGAAGTTGATCATAAAAGAAATGTAATGCAAATTTTAAAATGTTAATTTCTTTATAAGTCAGTATGTGTTACACAAAAAACTTTCAGTCAACTATTTTTGTTATGCAAACAAAATCTCGCTAATGTCAAAAAATTACAATGTAAACGCACTAGATTCTGAGGAAGATTTCAAATCAAATCTACTAGATTTCGTTCTAATATAAACGGCCTATAAATAGTGAAAACGCGGGTATAAAAAATACTCTTAACAATTAACAAGGGAATGACAAATAGCACAGCAATGAGAGTAGGAACAAAAAAAGCAAACATTTTTTAATATGAGTTTAGAATATGTACGAAATATTTTGTAATTTCTTTGATTATATTGCAACAACAATTATTTGCAAAACCAATTTCTTGAATGCGTACTAAATCTCTGCACAAATGCATTTAAAAGCCGTTTCAAGACATTCGTTTGTTTTTTAAATACTGATTGTCGCTCACTCTTTGCTAACGAATCAAATGCTATGTTGTGCAAAACACATAAAAAAAAAATAAATAAAAACACACAATTGCAAATTAATTGTAATACGAGTACGGAATTTACTCCAAACATCAACAAAGCAAAACAAATCACACTAACTAAACCAAATCACACGAATCACACGAAAGAACTGTAGCAAAATAGGTGATAAGTATGAATTATCTTGTTTTTTTTTCAATTATTAGGTATGACTAGCTAGATTTGTATGAAGCAAAAAACAATTAAAGATGAAAAATATTTTTATAGAATATTTAAGTTTTTATTTTAAATTATTTTTTTATTACAAGAACATATTATCAAATATTTAATTAAAAGTAAAAAAAATAAAAGGTAATTCTATTATTTGCAAAATTAATATAAAAAAAATACATACAACGATCAAAATCTGAGAAACAATCGGCAATAAACATCAAGATCACACATTGTGAATTGAAAAGTTTACCGTACATAACTGTATTATAGACACATAATTGTTGTGTGTTGTTTTTTCGTTCAAATCAAATTATGGATTGAGTTGGTTTATTTAAATCCAAGTACTGCTTTACACTGATTTGTTTGAAACGAACTACTGTTTAAACATTGATTTGGTTTTTCATAGTGGATCATTCGAGCTGATTTAAAAAAAAAAATTACAGTAGTTGACACAACAATAATTTGGTGTTGACAACTGTGTACAAGAAACAAATGCATTCGTGCAGGGGTTTAATGCGTACCCCACATACGACACACAAGTCAACAACACAAATTCTTTTAATGTCGGCCGCATACGGCACACAAGTAAACATCACAAATACTCAAAGACTGCAGGAAGTAATTTTCAAATACTAGTGGTATAGGAAAAATCGTTAACATTATTATAAATTATTCGACCATGCATTATATTATTTCCAATTTATATTTATTTAATCTTATGGTCTAGTTTTTATTTTATAAAAAGGTTAATATTTATTTTTCTATCGAATTTTCGTAACTCCGTTGCGTTACGTCTTCAGGCGGGAATCTAAAAAGTGCTGGAAAAAAGAAACTCTATGAACATGCGATTCTGTGTATCGCACCATTTAAATAGTGTTGTAAGAGTACAAGAATTCAAAGAAGTACTCTCCAGACAGTTGTTTCTTTCAAAACCTTTCAATACAATTAACAATTTTTTCCAATTTCTATTTATTTAAGCTTACGGTCTAGTTTTTATTTTACAAAAAAGATAATCTTTATTTTTCTATCGAATTTTCGTAACTGCGATGTGTTACGTCTTCAGGATTGACAATTTTTTAAAAACAATTACATAAAAAACAAATTAACAAAATTTCTTGAAATAAAAATATTGACAACATTTGAAAAAATTCTTATGCTAACAAAATATTTAAACATAATCTATTACAGTTTAAAAAATTTGATTTAGTTTATAAATCATTGACTTATATACCGAAAATGTAGGAACGGTTGGAAAACTCTAACATCTATAATACTAATATTTATAAAGTGGTTAATAAGTCATATAATACATTAGGCAGATTATTTACAAGAACTAAGAATAACATACAAAAGTTAGATAGGTCAAATGTAGTTTATAGAATACCTTGTAGGGGAAATAATAATGGACAATGTGATAAGTTATATGTGGGAACAACAAAAAATAAACTTAAAACGAGAATTGCTGGACATAAATCAGATCAGAAATATAAGCACAATATTACATTACAAAAAACAGCATTAGCAACCCACTGTGCTAGTTTAAATCATTATCCAGATTTTGAGAATGTAACAATTTTAAAAACAGAGAGTAATTACAAGAGACGTTATATGTTAGAAATGCTTCAAATAATAAAGGTTCCAAATTTGTTAAGAATAAATTATAAGATACAAATAGTGTAGCCCATAGTTATAGACATTTACACCCGTAATCAAAACAAAAATTTAGTTACTGCATATCTCCTGATTAAGGATTTCTTATTAAAAACACTTATTAATAAACTATGATTATCGAATGATCAAAGACTTTTTAACTCCCAATTAATTGCTGTCAATTTGCGTTGAATTTAACTAATACAGAGATGTACAAATTTTTGTTAGCCGGGCGATTTAAAAGAGTTTTGAATAAACTCATGACTAAATGGTGATTAAGCTTAATCAACATTTTAGTTGTTCACTCGATGAGCGGAGTATAGTCGGAGTACACAAATTTTTGTTTTGAATACGGGTGTTAGTTTATAACGGAAACTAAATAAAAATTTTTAAACTGTAATAGATTATGTTTAAATATTTTGTAAGCATAAGAATTTTTTCAAATGTTGTCAATATTTTTATTTTAAGTAATTTTGTTAATTTGTTTTTAATGTAATTGTTTTTAAACTTAATTGCCTAGCTAGCTCAGTCGATGGAGCATGAGCGTCTTGATCTCAGTGTTACCGGTTCGAGCCCCACGTTGGGCGAGTAATTTCCACCACCTGGATAACTATCTTGCCGCGATGTGGTGGCTTAAGTGTCGGCTGTAGTGTCTGTCTTGGAACTTGAATCCGGACAGCTGAGTCGGAACAAGTTTAAAGGCAGACGCTTTAAGGCCAGCATGACCAAGGGTTATCCATTCCTCATCCTATTCCCTTCACCTACAATCCCCCCCCCCCCCTTTTTATTCCCACTTCCCCCACTTTTAAGGTCAAGGTGGTTGATAGCAGTGCCGAGGACCTGGATGACTGGTTAGTGGTTAAAGAAACTAGTCGCGAACAGCTTCCCTCTGACGCTGATGGCAAAGGTCAGTTGTAATTCTAGCCTAGTCCGTGCAAGCCGTCACTGCGCGAGATGGTCCTTTGTATACGTGCATACTCGTGGGATTGGAAACTGGACGATTTCAAGATAAAACAAAATACGGACATAGTGACAGAAGTTGGTGCAGGGAGTATCACTGACAACTCCACAGGCCCGATGTCAGATTCAGACTCGGATCTGCTTGGGGTTCACAGGGATATTCTGCTGCAAGAAAGTCAGTTAGTGACAGAACTGACAGAGACCAACTGGATGGGCTCGACAATGGACTCACTGACACGCTCTGGGGCCTCGGAAAGACTCGGTGATCTGACCTTGGACTCTGATGATGAGCACGAAATAGCTATGATTTCGGCTCATGGTCAGGATCAGAGGGTTGAACCATTGACTTTTGTGGTCACATTCGAGACAGTGAGCAAATTGGCGAGTACATCGAAATCCATTGTTCGGCAGGATGTGACAGAACAGGTCACATCGGAGAGCCGATCAAATCTCGAAAAAGCCAAGAGTGGTTGGAGAGTCTCTTTAGCCTTTCTAGAAAAGATAGCTAAGAAAGACTCTTCACTGCACGATGGGCGGGATAGGCATTTGCTGAGGATGCACCGGAAGAACACTGCTGGATTCGAAAGAATCCACGGTTCTTTCGATGTCATCCTAGGGCTTCCCTATCCTGCGGGGTATACAGCAGAGGCTGCTGAGGAATCAAAAGTTGTCAGTAAAGACAAAGGATCCTCACCAGATTCTTCTGGCGTATCCTCTTACGAGGAAGGTAGAAGGAAGGAGGGTAAAAGTTCACCACCCAGCCCTCTTAATGGTGACAGATTGGTTACGGTTGAGGGAGCTAGGCCTGGGGACGAATTACCCACAGTAGACCAAGAGTCTCTCAGGAAGTTGAAGTTGATGAGTGGGGTTGCGATATTTGGGTTGGGGTCTATCAGTTTTAGGTTTCACAAAAATGATGGACCCTAAGAGGCTGAATGTGGTGCAGATAAACCTGCATCACTGTGAAGCAGCCTCAACCGAATTAGTAACCCACCTCATCGATAACAACGTGGACGTGGCCTTAATCCAAGAGCCCTGGATCAACAACAACCGGGTAGTTGGATTAAAGGCCACGGGATATACACTGTTCGTACCCCACACGGGTGAGAAGGTTCGAACTTGTATAATGGCAAGAAATGAGCTCAAATTTATGTTGTCTCATTCTTTCAGCAATGGAGACCTCACGGTTGTTACAGGTGAAGCTATGGACAAAACGGTCCTAGCACTAGCATCGGTATACTTACCATATGAGGCTACCGATCCACCTGGTGTGAAAGTACGTGAGTTGGTGGAGCACTCGAGCAGAAGCGGCTCGAGACTGGTACTAGGTTGTGACGCTAATGCACACCATACCCAATGGGGAAGTACCGACATCAACAAAAGGGGTGAGTCTATGTTTGATTTTATTATTGCTAGCAATCTTTACATCTGTAATAGGGGGAATACGCCAACATTCAGAACTAGAGATAGGGAGGCAGTAATAGATGTAACATTGACGAACTATAGAGACTTAGTAGATGATTGGAGGGTGGCTTTGGAATTTTCCTTCTCTGACCATGGTCGTATATCCTTTAATCTAAAATTCGAAAAGTCAAAAAGGCGTCCTTATAGGAATCCAAGGAGGACGAACTGGGATTCCTTTTCGGGATTGGTGAATAGTAACCTTAAAGTTACACACGATTGGGGGTCGACTTCGGCCGGTGTGGAGCACCTGGTGGGTACCTTTACGGAGGTGCTGACCAGTAGCTATGAGCGATCTTGTCCGCTGAATTTTCCGGGTAGGCGCTCGCAACCGAGATGGTGGACAGGTGAGTTGAGGACTCAAAGGACCACTGTCAGAAGGTTATTCAATAGAGCGAAGCATACGCGTAGGGATGAGGACTGGAGTAACTTTAGGATAAGTTATAATAGGTATAAGGGAGATATTAGAAGGGCTAAAAGGGACTCGTGGATCAAATTTAGCGAGTCAGTGGAATCTGTAAATGAGATGTCCAGGTTCAGAAGGATTTTATCCAAGGACCCTGTGGTCCCGGGATTTATTCAGAGACCGGACGACTCATGGACGGAATCTAGCTCAGAATCTCTCTGTTTGCTTATGGAGACTCACTTCCACAGGTGGGGTGTGGTAACCCCTTTTCTGGATCGGGCTCGGGAGGTGAGATAAGGGAGGCGGTGGGGGATATCATCACCTTGGATAAGGTTACATGGGCGGTTAATACTTTTGGGTCTTACAAATCGGCAGGACCAGATGGTATATTTCCGGCTATGCTACAGAATATCCAGGGATCATCACTCCTATTGCTGGTGGAACTATTTAGGGTATGTCTGCTTAATGGCTACATTCCTAGAGGCTGGAGAGAGGTCAGGGTTATTTTCATACCTAAGGCAGGTAGAACCGGTCACTCTAAACCCAAGGATTTTAGACCTATCAGCCTATCGTCTTTTCTTGTGAAGACATTAGAAAGACTGATTGATCTGCATCTGAGGACGAAGATTGACGCCGGCATCATCAGCGGCGCTCAGAATGCCTATCTTAAGGGTAGGTCTGTTGAGAGTGCGCTTCATGATGTGGTGGGTTATATAGAACGGGGATTGCGAGACAAGGAATACACCTTGGCGGCATTCCTGGATATAGAGGGGGCCTTTAATAATGTGAAAATAGAGGCTATAAGGCAGGCACTGAGTGATTTAGGTGTTTCGTTATTCTTGGTCGAATGGATAACTCTGATGCTTAGCAGTAGAGCTATTCACTCGGACTGGGGAAACGAGCGCTTAAGGAAACTCGTGACTAGGGGGACCCCACAAGGGGGAGTTCTCTCTCCCTTATTGTGGCTCTTGGTTGTCAATGTCGTTCTGGGACGTTTTGACAGTATAGGTCAGAAGGTCGTCGCCTACGCGGATGATGTAGTTATATTGGTATCGGGCAAGTTTCTGCCGACAATTAGCGATATCATGCAAGGGGCGCTGGGCGAACTGGCAGCATGGGCGACTGATAAGGGCTTGGGAGTTAATCCGGAGAAGACAGAATTAGTTCTTTTCACTAGGAGGTACAAGGTGGAGAATTTTAGGCTGCCGGTACTAGGGGGAGTAGAGCTTAGGCTATCTGATAGTGCTAAGTATCTAGGAGTTTTTCTGGACAGTAAGCTGTCCTGGAAGAGGAATACTCAGGAGAGGCTAAAGAGGGGTCTCAATGCTTTCTATGCTTGCAGATCGTCGATAGGTAGGAGTTGGGGACTCCGGCCGTCAGTTGTGGGATGGCTGTACACTTCGGTGGTTAGACCCATTCTTACGTATGGATGCTGTGTTTGGTGGGAGGCATTGAAACTAGCTAGTCGGAGGGACCTTCTGTCTAAGGCTCAGAGGTGTGCTTCGATCGGCATGACAGGTGCCTTGAGAAGTACGCCTCAGGCGGCTCTGGATGTTATTCTTCATCTTCTGCCTATAGAGCAGTATGTGTGGGAAATGGCAGCAAGGAGCATTCTTAGGCTGAGGGAGCTAGGACTGTTAGAAAATTTCACGGAGGGTCACTCGCGGATCTTGAGTGAAATTGGTACTAGTGGCTATCACCTAGGCTCGCCCGGCTCTACGGATTATTTGGTCACTAGGGTCGATTTTGGGCGTTTGCCAGAGGTGATATTGCCTTCTAGGGAGAGCTGGTCAGGGCAGGGCAGATTGTATAGGGGATTTGCTATTTTCACTGATGGCTCGAAGATGAAGGGCACGGGTGCGGGGGTCTACATTGAGGATCTGGACATCAGAAGGTCATATAGACTTCCCGACGACTGCAGTGTATTTCAGGCGGAGGTTCTGGGGGTTCTCAGAGCCGTGGAATTGGTAGGAGCTAACATTGCCAAGGGCTCGGAGGTCACCATATATGTGGACAGCCAGGCGGCTCTTAGGGCCTTAATGGGCTGTTATGTGAACTCCAGGCTAGTGGACGATTGCAGGAGGGCTCTAGGAGTAATCTTAGGGAATTATGTTGTGAGGCTCTGCTGGGTACCAGGTCACTGCAACATCACCGGCAATGAGATAGCTGATGAGTTGGCAAGACTGGGCTCGGAAATGAAAGATCCTGACAGTTTGCAAGTGGTCAGGCCTCCAATGGGCTTCTACTTTGGGAGAATTAGGGAATGGATTCTGAACAGGACTAATCGGGCTTGGCGGGGCCGAACGGACTGCCGAGTATCGCGCACTCTGCGGCCGACGCTTAGTAGGTCAAATTCGGACGCGCTGCTGGTTAAGAGTAGGGCCTGCGTCAGGACCATGATAGGTATTATCACGGGCCACTGTATGATAGGCAGAATGGCGGTGAGAATGGGGTCTGGCTTATCGGATATATGTAGGCTGTGTGAGGACCCAGAGGAGCTGGAGACAGTTGAGCACTTTCTGTGCCACTGTCCCAGGCTACAGAACAGCAGGCTGAGGTGGCTAGGTAGCAGATTCCTGCACGAATTAGGAGATGTCTCGGGCTGCGGGCTCGAGAATCTGATGGGATTCGTAATGGGAATGACCTGGCTGCGCGGCAGGAGGCTGGGAAACATGTAGGGCAGTTTTTCCTGTTTAATAGGGTTGTGTTTTGCTTGTTCTGTCCGATTTCTTATCTTCCACTATCTTCCTTCCCTGTGCTTTCACCATTTACTTCTACTACTCTGTCACACTAGACATCTTTCTCTTCTTTCTTCCTTTGTTTCACTAATTAAAGGCATCACAATGGACCATATTGGTCTCTGGGTGAGGGTGTGAAGTTTGCTTCACACCAGCCTTTCTAACCTAACCTAACCTATCCAATTATTTGACTTTTGGTTTTGTTCGAGTAAGGAATTAATCGGTTTTTTGAATTTTAAAATTGCTCAATTAATCGAATAGGGGTTTTAAATTGTTCGAACTACTGGAATAATTTGAATAATTGAAATAATTTTATTCAATGGGAAAAAACATACACCTCTATTTGAATTAATAATTTATTATATTAATAAACAAAAAAAATAAAAGAAACACGTAGTTTAACAAAACAAAAAAAACAATTAAGTTTTACTACGTATAAGATTCTAAACATTTAAACAAAATTCGGCTGCAAAAATACAGTTTTTAATGCAATAATAACATCGAAACAAGATCAAGGAAAACAAAATGAAAACAAACTATAAACAAAGTAAACACTACTTTGGTTTAGCCGACTTTAAAATGATCACCTGAAAGCCAAAGTTTAGTACAATTATGTTAAGGAGCAGGCGGGACCCATTAATTTTTTTTTAGTTTATTAATTGCAATGTGTCTCATCTGCTTAACGTATTTTTTTATTTATTTTTAATATTTTTTACTTTTTAGTCCCGACTTGTTTTGTAAGAGGTGACAGCCAGTTATAAAAAACTATCTAAACCCATTTATTAGTTCTGCAAATCGAGTGAAATTGAAATCGATGGAGTTCTCAACTAAATTTGATTAAAAATCGCCGTAGTTTTCTATAGTTTTTAAGAGAAGTTCTAGTAAAGAAAATAACTCAAATTATGAAGTATATAAAAGGGATTTTTAATAAACTTTGAGAACAGTATCGTTTTTAAAATTTGTTTGATTCCAATTTCACTCGTATGCATGGCCCAATTAGTAGGTCTGCGCACAACTACAACAATGCAACAATAGAAAAAACAACACGCGTTTTGTTTGTGTGTATAAATGGTAAAAATGTCAAAAACTTGTCACCTGTTAAGAAAAATGTGTTTTGTTTTTATCATTTATTTATTTTGTTTAATGAAAATTTTCAACCGGAATTTTGCCGTACAATGGTTGCTTCCGAAAAATGGTCTGCGCAAATTTTATGTGATGGGGCCAAATTCCTGCCACAATTTTTACCACATTTTGCACTTTCCGCAGGGTCTTTTGGCACTGAAAATAACGTACCGCATCTACTTTTAAAATGTTTTTACACACTGCACAATAACTCATTTTAATGTTATTACACTTTTTTTATTATTACGGTTATTTAAAATTTTAATTCACAATTATTATATTTTATTTTTATTTTAACAATAAGAAAAACGATTTCTTGAAAATAAAAAGAATAAAAAAAATATAATAAAAAATGTAAACAACTTTTGACATTTTGACCATTTATGCCTATGTATTTTGATTAAAAACACAACTCTACAATAAATCAGCAGGCGTTTCGAGCAGACCTACTAATTGGGCCATGCTCGTATGTATTCGATTTCGATAAGGGTTGCCATTCGTACTGTGTTTATCAATACATGAACTGTTTTTTGTTTAATGTACTGATTTATGCATTACAAGCAAATCAGTACGCAAATGTACTAATTTTTCATTAATGTACTGTTGTTGTACGGTTATTATTAGAGATGAGCGATATTTCTGTACCTGTGATTTAATCACTGTTACTGAAGAATCACGAATCACAGTTGTGACCAAATTTGTCTTGTAACAGCTACTTGTTAAGTCGTTATTTTCTTATTTTGTTCCATACACAAATTTATGATATTTTACTATTTGTGTGGGTAATAGCGTTATTTGCATGCAGTAACGAATAATGTTGCTATTTTTTTTATTGACAGTAAGAAAACCACAATGTTTTTGTACATGATAAAAATACCTTCCTTAAAGAACTTTATTTGTAAAAATACATGTGTTAGCGCATATCTTGTTGTTTTTTAGGTTTTGAATCTATTCACTTGATTCGTGCAATAAAAAATTAAACATATACTAGAAAATATAGTATACTTGTTTTATTTTATGATAACTATAAAAGTACTGCAAACTAACGAACCGTCATCACAATCACAGTTTTAAAGAACAGTGATTTTTAAATCACAGTCACTAATCACGATGTTCCTTAAAAATCACGGGATCGCTCATCTCTAGTTATTATATATTAACATTGTTCAATATATAGTTTGTCATATTGTCAAATTGTTTGCGATACAAATATTTATATAGATGTACTAATCGATGAATTATTAACATTAAAGGTTTTTGCGAATCATTGCGAAAAGAGAAGACAGTAGAAGAAAAATGGAGAGTTTCCAAATGATGGTGTGTTTACGAATTTGAGGAAATGTGTACTTTTATTGTTTCCATTCCACATTTAAACGCTTTTACGGAATGAGTCTTAAGTTTTCAAAGTGGAGAAAAGAGAGAAACAGGCTCTTAATAAAAAAACATAGAAAGTGAGTTGCAGATAAAGACAAACTTTGGTTATAGTTGTAACGAGTTTCTTGAAGACTGAGGACAGGAAAGAAATAATGGACAATGTACAAACAGGTCATAAATATTTGTAAATTGTACTTAAATATTTATGTCCATAAATATGCAAATATATTATTTATAAAAATCTATAGTATAAGATCGTCTGAGAAACGATTGTGCAATAATTACAATTATTAATATTAATTAGTTGTTAATAACTTTTAAATCATTTTTAAAATTATTTTGAAGATAAATTCCCGTGTTTAACTTGTTTTTTAACATTGTTATCCTTATATCTGTAGCTTGGTACTAAAAAGGCCAATGTAAAATAATTCATTTTCAAGAAAATTGAAATTTTAGTTTTTTATGGAAGAGGTCTTGAAATTGGCTACCAAACCCCTTTTGAACTCGGTTAAATTATACATTGGCTGTTTCCGCAAAATAAAACAGCAAAAAAATACTTTTATTTCATTTTATGTTGACCTATATTCAAAAAATATAAAAGAATAAAGGAAATAAAATTTTAGTTCACATATTGGTCACGTTTTTTCGTCAAATATTTGCTAGATGTGACCCTAGCTTAAGAAAAGACCTAATGCAACAATTAACTCAATACAGCAGAATATTGGCCCTTTTAGTACCAAGCTACAGACATAATGAACTCAATGTTTAAATTATTATTTAACCAAGTAGCTAGCTAACAAGGAATTAAGAATCGAATTTTATTTACTTTGTATTCCCGCTATAAATATATACGGAATTGAATTATTGTTTTGAAAAACATTCAGTTTTATTAGTTAAATTTTGTCACGGTTTAAATTATAGAATGAATTAATGTTTCGTTTTAAAAAAGATTAAAGCTTTTTATGTTATTAATATGTAATTTTATATTAAAAATTATATGTACTGTTTTTATGCAATTGTACTGTTTTTTTCTCTTATGTACTGATTTAAAAACTGGCAACCCTAATTTAGATCCACACATGGCTGATAACTTCTATATATTTTTGTTATCTCCTTATAATTTCCTTTATATTAAAACTCTACTCTAAAGGTTGGTTGGTCAATTTGTTTTTTTAACGTATTACGGAGGGTCCCTCGCGGATCTTGGGTAAAATTGTTGCTGGTAGGTAGACACCAGGGTCGATTTTTGGCGTTTGCAAGAGGGAATATTGTCATCTAGTGAGAGCTGGTCACGTCGGGGCAGATTGTATAGGGGATTTGCTATTTTCACTGATGGCTCGAAGATGAAAGGCACTGGTGCGGGAGTCTACATTGAGGATCTGGACATCAGAAGGTCATATAGACTTCCTGACGACTGCAGTGTATTTTAGGCGGAAGTTCTGGGGATTCTTTGGGACGTGGAATTGGTAGGGGGTAACATTTCTTATAGACTTCCTGACGACTGCAGTGTATTTAAGGCGGAAGTTCTGGGGGTTCTTTGGGACGTGGAATTGGTAGGGGGTAACATTACCAGGGGCTCGGAGGTCTCTTTATATGTAGACAGCCAAGCGGATGATTGCGGGAGGGCTCTAGAGGGAATCATAAGGGATTATGTGGTGAGGCTGTGTTGGGTACTGGCAACATCACCGGGAATGAAACAGCTGATCAGTTGGCACGACTGAGCTCGGAAATGGAGGATTCTGACTGTCTGGAGGCGGTCAGGATTCCAATTAGCTTCTTATTTGGGAGAATCATGAAATGGATTTTAAGCGGGACTACTTAGGCCTGGGGGAACCGCATGGACTGCACGGACGCTGTGTCCGGTGCTTAGGAAGTTCGATTCGGATTCGCTGCTGGGCAGGAGTAGGGTCTGCGTCAGGACCATGATAGGTATTATCACGAGCTATTGCATGATAGGCAGGAGGGCGGTCCGAATGGAGTTGGAGACAGTTGAGCAATTTCTGTGCCACTGTCCCAGGCTGCAGAACAGCAGGTTGAGATAGCTGGTAGTAGATTCCTATGGAAATGACTCGGGTTGCTGGATCGAGAACCTGACGGGATTCGTAATGGGAATGACCGGTCTGCGCAGGAGGATACTGGGTACTGTCTATATTTAGGGCAGTTTTCTGTTTAGTAGGGTTGTTTGCTTGTGTTGCCCGATTTTTGTCTTCCATTACTTTATTTATTATTTTGCTTTTTCTCTTTATTTCTCCTATTCTTCTCTTACCAGAATTCTATCACTAAATAAGGCGTCACAATGGACCATATTGACACTCTTAGGTTTTTATGACGAAAATAACAATATTTCAAATGCAAAAATCCAGTCGATTAGAAGATACGAGGTAATGAAGAAGTTGACAGTCGGGTAAAAACTGATAATCCATATTCTAAAAGTGCATGATTTACACATTTAATTTTTCTTACGATTAATCTCAAACTAAATATAAAAATGTGCTATTTAAGTACCAAATTTCCAACGTTAGAATTTGACATTTATTATGGTATACATAATTTGTCTCACACACACCCACATCTGAAAAGGGACTAAAATATGTTGAAAAGTATGTGTTATGGAAATAAATGCAACATGTAATTTAGTTTTAAGGTATTTACGGCCAATTTAACCAAGTTAAGTTAAAACTAACTATTGCTTTAACTTCCAGTTAACAATATGTTTCTGACAGTTATATCTGATAGTTAATTATAAATGAAATTGGTGAAATTGGCCGTTAATCAGTTCGAAATCTAAAAAAAAATTATATTAAAAAAGTAGAATTTTTTATAAAATTAATCTTAATCGATTAATTGCCATAAATTGGTCAAGTTATTCGTTATTCGAAATTGGCTATTTTAATTATTCGATAAAATAAAGGAAGAAAAATTTCCCGTTTAATTGCTTGGTCGTTACAATAAATCATGTATTTTAAACGCATGTTGTTCAAAGTTTTCGTCTCTTTCACTAAATTGCATTTTACACCGAAATACAAAATAATATATTAATTATTCTTTGAGAAACAATTTAAAATGCTTAGTGGCGTAACGAGACAAAATGGAGACTTTCCTGTGGAAATACCCATATATGGAAAAACTTCGGAGTCATTACAATGTCTTACTTTGAACACCCCCTTGCAAAGAATTGTTTTCTTTTCATTAGTATGTTCCTTAAAATTCAAATGGAGTTGCTCAAGCAAATCGAATATTATGATTCTTAACAAATTTTAAAATCGCCACGTTGGGCGAGAAATCGTCATGTCTGACAACCCTTAAACCCTAAAACAACATATACACAAGAATAGTATTGTTGTTTCTTTTCAATCAGTTATTCGCTAAAGAGAACAAGTGAACAACTGAACAAAAGGAACAACTGACTAAAACAATAAGTGATCGACTAAACGCAAAGAACGAACTAGCATAGCATTTGTCATTGTGGTTGTAAATGTGATGTCAATGTAGCCCTTTTCGGGTGATATTTAGCCCTTTTTATGTACCTGAAACGCGGTCATTTTAGCCCTAAAAACCCTTTTCAGCCATTTTTGCTGTTTTCATTTAGCCCTTTCGCCTGTTTTTGATTTTAATCCGGTGTAGTCATTTTTTGCTTTTCTAGGTATATCGAGTTGTAAAAAATATCTTAAAAATTTTAAACCCTGCGAATAGAAAAACATTGAGAGCAGACAATTTTTTTATAAGCTTGCAATTGGTAACAATCTATTTTGTTAACTATATAGTTTTTCTGTAAAAATATTAAAATATCCCTAATCAAACGCTGAAGTTGCGAGGACTGTTAGTGTATAAAACGAGATAATCGTTATTGTTCCAACTACAAAGTAACTGCCGAGTTATGCTTAAAAAATAGTTTTAACGAAACATACAAAAAACTAAAATATCATATAAAAAGTTATTTATGAAATGAAGATAAGGATGACCAAATACTGCAAAATTTGTTTAACGACGGCCAATTTTAATAGATTGTAAATGTAAACATCGTAAATTTAAATAATGCCCTAGTTGCGTTTGTTTGCATATCAGATGCGAAGCAAATAACTTTAGGAATGACATACATTGTCAAGGTGAGGTTGGGTAGAAAGGCTGTTGTGAAGTCAATCTTCACAACCATACCCAGAGACCAGCCAGTATGAAGAAAATAAAGAGTGAAAGCATTAAAAATAGTAGAAGTTAATTTCGGGGGAGAATGAACCCTACACTTTATACATTTTGATATATTTTGTCAAAGTTTGCTTGGTTGCGTTTGGGAAGGCGGGAAATGATGTAGTGCAAAGTAACATGCGTTTATGAAGGCAACCTAATTGATAAAAAAGTATTTCGTATTACATAAATGGCAATAACATTTTTAATGTTTTTAAACACAAATATGTAACTAGCATTTGACCCACTACTTTGTATGCGTCATCTTTCTTTCGTGGACATATTTATATGCCAAAGTTTATGTCTCTAGGTTTTAACAAAAAAATACCATCGCTTTCTTATAGGTTCTCATTCGCTCAGGACCCTACACATATAATTTTATGTTTCTATACGTTCTACAAAGTGCGACATGTAGATCGTCTTTCCCCTTTTAGATAATTTTTTTTCTCCCCATTGAAGTATCAAAAATTTTAATATAAAATTGGGAGCCAAAATTTAAAACGTAAAAGGGGTCTTTACAAACATGTCTGTTTTCATATTTAATTGTCTAATATCTACATACATACAAATTAAAATATATGAAAATTAATAAAAACAAACATAAAAACTCGTTACGTGTCTGTTTGACAGCCCCTCTTTCTTCTCTAACCCGATCGCCAACAAACAAAACAAACGTGTTTGTTAGGCATGTCTGAAAAGACACCGTGTAAACTCCCTCTATGTCAATGAATGGGGAAAAGTGTTTTGTAAAAAAATACAACAAATAGGTACAATTTTCACTCCTTTAACTTTCGAAAAAGTACCAAATTAATATTGATATTTTTAAATAAGTTAAGAATGTGATATACATAAATTTTATTTCTATGTTTATGTGCTTAAAAATATATGGTCCAAAATACAGGATATTTTGATTTTTCAAATTTTTAAGGACTAGCCTAAAAAACATAATTTGTAATATCCTTGCAATAAAAGTTAGATATCCTGATATACTCAACAATGTGACTCTACTCACATGAGAGGACTTTTTGTGTAGACTAATAACACTGTCAAGCACACAAAAAAATAACAATGTTCTGCCAACTGATTCTTGTAATGGGGACTAAGAAAGATATACGTGTATCGGCGTTTTAAAAGTTTACAGCTAAAACTCATTTTACGGCCTAGCAAATCGTGGGATAATTAGGTTTTTAGTATATATTGTCTTCAGAAGATTTATTCAGAACATTACAAGCAACATTTTGTTGGTATACATTAACCCTCTAACTCTTCTGAAAACGGGTTCTTTTGCAAATTTTTTGAAAAAAGCAAAAATCACCTTTAAAACAGGGATGTATAAAAATTTGTTTGGAAATTCTACTGTAGGTCTCCGACAACACTTAAGTCGAAAACTCAACTTAAATACCAGAAATAAGCAAAAACTTAAAAGGTGGTTTAAGGGTTAATTATATACTTATGCAAACATGGTGATAAAATATCGCAGAAAAAATATGTAACAATAAAACCAAAGCTTAGAAAAGCAAATAAAAAACATAAGTAAAATATATTCTAGCCTAAACTCTACCGTTATACTGTACACAAGTTTTGACGCTTTTAAAACGCAGTATGCTGTTAAAGTACAGTTTGAGTGAATTAATAAATAACAATTTTGCAAAAAAAAATTATAGAAAATTTGCAAGGATGTAGAAAATGTCTTATTATTCCGAAAATACGACTTGTTTTGCAACCTGAACATGAGTAAATTTCTTCAATAGCAAAGTGGAAGACATCTATAAAATTTATTTTGAATTTGAGGTTTTTCCCGATGAACTGTGAATGCCTAAGCATTGCTGTCGAAATTGTTACAATGGCTTAATTCTTTGGTTTAAAGGTAATTCAATTTTTGTTCTTATGTACTTCTTAACACGGTAGATGTTCTTTTGAATTTCTGCTTTAGGGTAACGAAATTCCATGCAATTTGGGATTCCCATTCGGATGCAGACTCTACCTGCTACGTTTGCCAAAATAGTTCCGTACTAAAATTAAATATGGAGCAATTCCATATGAAAGCGATCACATTTTGGACGACCCCTCTCCGATTTTAAAATAAATAGTCTCAATCGATTGCCCAGCAAAAAATAATGTACCTACATATTTTTTTTTTTTTTTTATAGTGACTGGTTTAGTGGTGGTGTACACCACTGTCATGTGACAAAATTGAAGAATTCTTCATAAGGGACCTCATTGAAAGTTGTTTAAAAAAAAATACTAAAGCGATCGCAACGAGTGATAGAAATTTACCTTTAAATTTTCCCAAGAAAATTAAATTTTCCGATTTTCCACAGAAGCTCCTTAATTTTCCGGCTAATTTTTTTTTTTTTTGATTCCTCATAATTTTTGCTTTAAGAATCAGCAATAAAAAAATGGGCCCCGACTCCTTGTTTGGACAGGAGAAGAGCATTTAAGAGACCACCTTGTTAAAAATACATTTTAAAAATTATTTTACAGTTAAAAATACATTTATGAAGAAAAAATCAATTTTTTTTTAAGAGCCCCAAGTTGAGTGTGTAGTGAATATGGTCTGCCTGCCTTCACAAGATCAGCCATAAATCCATGGATAATAGCAGCAGTGGCATGTAATGGCACACCAAACCCGACTGAGGCTACATGTCATAAAATGTGTTGTAAATTTTTTAAATTACCAGGTAATAAATATTTCGCCTAAAATGACACGTGCAGAAACAAGTCATAAAACACGGATTTTCCATAAATATGGCGAAATATTTATTACCTGGTAATTTAAAAAATTTGCAAAACATTTTATGACCTGTGGTCGGCTTATTGGCAGTAACCAATTAAGTCCCTTTTAAAAAACATTTTATGACCAGTAGTTCACGCAAATTTTCCTATTAAAGAAAAGCAAATATCGCTTATTTTTTTTTACCAAAAAATAAATATAAATACTTCACACACTCTGAGTCAAATTTCAGTTGAATACTAAACGTGAAAGTGTTAAAGTGTTTTTTTTTTGTAAAGTAAAGAGTGAAGCTGTAAAGACAATTTAAAGTAAAATGAATAAATTTTGCTGCAATCCGTTTAACAAGAGTGGACATCGTTCGAAAAAGATAAAAGTATTAAAATTAACTGGTGTTTCGAAGCGATACATGAATGAATTAAATATACAATACGGTGAAGAAGCAGAATTCATTTGCCCCAAATGTAAAATCGATTTGTCTCAACAAGCAAATGCATTGAAACAAATGCAGCCACAATCCGAGAGTGAAATGACAAGTGAACAAAATGTTTCATCTGATAGTGAGGCAGACATTCCGATGGTCAATATGTCTTTGAGTCCTTTGAATGAGGCTATTACCACTTTAGGTGAAACGCCTATTAGAAAAAGAAAGTTGCGAAGTGAAACATACAGGAAGGAGAAAAAAGGCAAGGTTATGAGTGCAATCGCGACAATATTTGATGAAGGCTCTGATAACGAATGCAGTCAAGCAGATGACGTTGATGACGGCAAACATATGAATGAGCAGTTGAAAAGAAAATTCAATTTAGCGACCACTTTTCCGGAGAAATATCTCATTTTATCTGTGCTGCCTCAATCATGGTCTATACGCAAGATTTCTGAACAGTTTCAAACATCTTTTTACATCGCGAGAAGAAGCAAAGAATTAGTTCGACAGAACTGATGGTATGGGGTGCCCCGGTAGGCTAGATGGTAGTGAGGTAGCCTATCAGCGCCGGGGTTGCGGGTTCGATTCCCGCCAGAGACTCTGGTTTCTTTCCTGCAGACAAGCGTAGAGCTTCGCGGGATTAGTATAGGAATAATAAAAAAAAAAAAAAAAAAAGGGCATATTGGCGACTCCCACCAAGAAATTTGGCTCAAGGACCCTCAGCGAAGCAACGGTGAAATTGATTCAAGATTTTTACTGCAATGATGACAACAGCCGCGCCTGCACAGGTACACGTGACTATGTTATCACACGTGAAGATGGAGAAAAAGTACACAAGCAGCGCAGATTATTATTATGTAATCTATCCGAAGCATACCATCAGTTCAATGAGAAATACCCAGCAGAAAAAGTGGGATTTTCTAAGTTTGCCATCCTACGACCAAAAGAATGCGTGCTGGCATTAGACAGGCACGGAACGCATTCAGTCTGCGTTTGCATGTTTCATCAAAACATCAAATTAATTTTCTTTCCATGCAAGAAATTGAAAGTATTTCACGGTGAAATTGAAACATATAGGGACCTCCTGTCGTAGTTGTTGTGCGCATACCTCACGGAAAATTGTCATCTGTCCAAATGCGACAATTGTCCGAAGATTGACGAGCTAGAGCAATATTTGGCGGAAAAGTTTGAACAGCTGTTAATTCAGGAGGTGCATTTCAAACAGTGGATAATTAGCAGCGGCAGATGTTCCCTTGAGACCGTGGTAAAGCAGATTCCGGAATTCATCGAGGAATTCGGATTCAAGTTGAATGAACTGAAGGCGCACCATTTCATATCCGAGATGCAATCGAAATTTCTAAAGGAAAGTAAGGAGAAATTAGCCCAAAATGAATTCATTGTGATAAGCGACTTTGCCGAGAATTACACTTTTCTCGTTCAGGATGAAATTCAGGCTTATCACTGGGCAAACGACCAGTGCACGGTGCATCCTTTTTGCATTTATTTCAAAAACGAAGATAACGAACTACAGACCGTAAGCCTTGTTGTTGTCGCGGAGAGTTTAGCTCATAATTATGTGTCCGTTTATTTATTTCAAATGAAACTGTTTGAATTCTTAAGATCAAAATTCGATGCAATCGATAAAGTAACGTTTTTTACAATCTTTGCATAATTGAAGAAGAACAAAACTGCAAGGTCGAGTGGCACTTTTTCGCGACGTCCCACGGTAAGGGCCCATGCGATGCGTTAGGGGGAACCCTAAAACGCATGGCGACTAAGGCAAGTTTGCAAAGGCCATATACTGACCAGATCTTAAATGTACAACATTTATTTTCGTGGATTCAAAGCAAGGTACAGTTTTATGCACTCAAAAAGAACACGATGCCATGGAGCGACGAATTCAAAACAGATATAATAATGTCAAAACTATAACTGGAACGCAAAAGTTTCATGGCTTCATACCAAATATTTCTGATATGTCAATTAATGTAAAGCGGTACTCTTCGTCTGCCGACGTGCTAAATTTAAAGTTACTTTAATTTTATAATGATGCCAAGACAATTGAAATTTTTAATAAATATTGTAATTAAGTATAAGCAGCAAAATAAGAAAGATTTTTTCTTCATAAATGTATTTTTAACTGTAAAATAATTTTTAAAATGTATTTTTAACAAGGTGGTCTCTTAAATGCTCTTCTCCTGTCCAAACAAGGAGTCGGGGCCCATTTTTTTATTGCTGATTCTTAAAGCAAAAATTATGAGGAATCCAAAAAAAAAAAATTAGCCGGAAAATTTAGGAGCTTCTGTGGAAAATCGGAAAATTTAATTTTCTTGGGAAAATTTAAAGGTAAATTTCTAAGAAAAATTAGGAAAATTTTATTTTTCAATTAAAGCCTGATTCAATACCTTTCCAACGAGCTATCACTCGTTGCGATCGCTTCAGTAGTTTTTTTTTAAAACAACTTTCAATGAGGTCCCTTATGAAGAATTCTTCAATTTTGTCACATGACAGTGGTGTACACCACCACTAAACCAGTCACTATAAAAAAAAAAAAAAATATGTAGGTACATTATTTTTTGCTGGGCAATCGATTGAGACTATTTATTTTAAAATCGGAGAGGGGTCGTCCAAAAATTTGCCAATTTTGATCGTTTTCATATGGAATTGCTCTATGTATATATATTTTACCCTTACACGTTTTTAGAAAAAAAAAACCAAATGATTTTAGCCCTCATATGTAGAAAGCAACAACAAAATTACATAATATTTATGACATTGTTTGCGCTTTCAATGTAATTCTCGGGCGTTGCGTTTTACATGATTAGGGCCTAAATAAACTTTGCAGTTTAATGGCTAATAAACCAGTGAGTGTATAAACGCTGGTTTAGTTGAACTTAACTTAGGCTCTTATCATGTAAAACGCAACGCAACGCCAAAGAATTATATTGAAAACAAAAACAAGGTCATAAATATTTTGTAATTTTGTTGTTGCTTTCTACAGAAATTCATGTACCGTTTTAAAATTTACAACGCCACAAGCAATGCACCGTTTGAAATTTTAAAACGCAGTGTGAATTTCTGTAGAACGCAACAACAAAATTACAAAATATTTGTGACTTTGTTTTTGTTTTCAATATAATTATTTGGCGTTGCGTTGCGTTTTACATGATTAGGGCCTTAATTTTTTATGTTGTTTAAACGCAACAGTTGTAAATCGGTGTCCCATGTATTATATGTCTGCATTGGTAGTTTAAACACCCAATTTTATAGATATGTTGGTTTAAATGTAACATTTTAAATGTAATATTTAAAACAAAAAGCAGAGTTTAACTTGCTCGATTTATTAGTCCTAAATGTGTTAAATAAAATATACCAAAAATTTCCCATTTTTATCGCCTGAATTTTTGTGAGATTCCGACGTAGCTATAGAAATTTATACAAACAAATATTTTCAATTTATGATCGCAAAATTATTTTTAAAAAAGTACTAAAAATACAAATTTTTACACGGTTTTGTCCCTTTAATTTTTAAAATCTACATCCATTGATAGTTTAAGCTAGGTGTTTATCGCTCATCTGATTGGGTGAGTGCTGCAGTGTCTCTTCTTCTTAGGCGAGTGTGGCCGCCATAAATTAAAATATTTCATGCTAATGGATTTGGGTGCAGTTTCAGCCTTTTTAAATATTTTACTGCATATTCCGTAATCATAGTTTTTACTAATGGCACATTGAGATCTTTGTGGATATTTGAGTTTTTTGACGTACCAGGGAGCGGCTATGATTATTCAAAGAAGTTTATTTTGTCGCCTTTCAATTTTTTCGATGTTAGAGGCCGAGGCAGTGCCCCATAACTGAATACCGTAGCACCAAATTGGCTTTAAGATAGAGTTGTAAAATAAAAGTGTGCAATCGAGACTAAGAACAGAATTTCTTCCAATAAGCGAATTAAATTTAATTGCTTTTAGTTTCATTTGAGTTAATTTAGCTTCTATATGCCATTTCCACGTTAAACGCCAATCTAGATGTATAAAGAGGTATTTTACATGCGAGTTTTGGGGTATTTTTTGATTATTGATTTTAATAGGGGGGGCACGTTCCCCGACGCAATGTGGATGTTATATGTGCGCATTTTTGCTCATTGATCTTTATCCTCCAGTTTTCTAAACAAAATATATATACATATCGTTGGTCTCAAGTAGAAAGGCCCTAACTCAAATAATAGTAAGTGTATAGGAGAAGGTAAAAACATAATAGAAACTGTATGTATCATAATGTAAACCTGCTCATACAATTGCTTGTAAAGCCATTATTCTTTACAATATTGCAATCAATTTTTGTGACGAGGTGTATTTGTGTAAAATTTATTGGAATCACTGAAAAAGTCAATTTCGTAAAAAATACGAGTTAGGGCCTTTCTACTTGAGACCATCGATATATCCTTTTACCTTCGGTGAAGGGTGTAACAACATTTTTAAAAGGGGTTGATTAAAATTTACCTTACATTCCGCTTTTTACCCCTAATAACTTGATTTTTGCTCACGTAGCTAAAGAAATTCGAACGAAAAAATTTTTTGGATGAAGTGTTACTTCAAAAAAAAAACGGTTCCATTTTTGGCCTTTTTGAACATTTTATCCTTTCCTGGTCCAAAATTAAGGGAAATATATAGCCTATAGTAATTTTCCTACAATATTCTATCTTGGTACAAATTTTATTAAAATGGGTTCAGCCGTTTGAGAGTGTTTGCGGAACAAACAAACTTACACCTCATTTTTAAAATACAACTAGCCTAACTCAGAGTGCTTCGCTACCCTCATTAAAATCAAAATAAATAGTTTTATTTTAATACAGATCTTGTGCATTATTTACGAAGCTATTTGTACCAAGTTTTAATACTCTTACTATTATCATTCACCAGATACACAGAAATCTAAATATTGTATTTGTATTGATGCTGACCCGCTAATGTCTACAATAAGGCTCACTTTTTTGCAGATATTGCGCATTTATTACGAAGCTATTTATACCAAATTTGTAAATTGTAGCTATTGCCGATCTCAAGATATATAGAATTCTAGTTTGTGCCAAGCCCACTTCTGCAATTCCGCCCAATTTTGATAAATGATGTGTCCTGATAACCACTCTTTTTGTACCAAATTTGGATCATTTTACACTAACCAATCTTCAGATTTACAGCATTCTGTTTTGTGCCACGCACACTTTTTTATCCCGCCGATTTTTTAAATTTTAGCTGTAATCACTTTTTTATTTTTCATTTTTTGTTTTGCCTTTTTAAATTTTTCGTTATTTCTTTGGCAATTACAGGCGGACCTTACGGGATACACTCTGTTTGTCCCGTCCACAGAGGTCAAGGTAAGAACGTGTATAGTAGCGAGGAATGAATTGCATTTTCTTATCTCTCATTCTTTCAGGTGCGGTGACTTGACCGTCGTTTATAGAGAAGCCAAAGGTAAGCGTACTCTTACACTGGCTTCGGTGAATATGCCGTACGAGGCAATAGATTCAACTGGCGAAGAGGTGGACAAATTGGTGGCTTATGCAAGAAGGAGTGCTGCCATCCTGGTTTTGGTGTGTGATGCAAATGCTCATCATAACCAGTGGGGGAGCGCTGATATTAACAAAAGGTGTGAGTTAATGTTTGATTTTATAACTACTAACAATCTTATTATCTGTAATATGGGTAACATTCCGACGTTCAGAAATAAGGATAGGCAGGCAGTTATAGATCTGAAATCAGTGAACCGCGACGAGCAACTTGTTGTGGATTGGAGGGTGGCAACGGACTGTACTTTTTCAGAACATAGCCGTTTAACCTTTACACTGAATTTTGACCTGTCTAGGGTTAATCCATTTAGGAATCTTTAATGAATTCTTTAATGAAAGAGTCCGCTCGGGGTTGGTGCAATTGGCCTTGTGCGACTTGTTGTCAACTGATGTGGAAGATGATGTGAACAGATTCACTCATCTGCTAAGAGAGAGCTATGAGCTGTCTTGCCCGGTTACTTTTCCGGTTAGGCGTGAACAGCCCAAATGGTGGACCAGGGAACTTCAGGTTTAAAGGTCGACGGTAAGGAGGCTGTTTAACAGGGCCAAGCTCACGGGAGCACCGGGTGATTGGAACACCAATAGGGTGCATTTCAATAAGTATAAAGCGGATCTTAAAAGGGCAAAGCGGCTCTCATGAAGGCAGTTCTGTGAATCCATTGATAATGCCAACGAGTTGTCTAGATTCCGACGGATTTTATCCAAGGATCCTAGGACCCTGGGGTATGTCCAAAGAAATGACGCCTCATTGACTGAGTCTAGCTCTGAGACCCTAACCTTACCTGGGTGTAGGGAAACCGGAGGTATGAGCGATGATCCATGGGACGGAATTTGTGTAATATCGAGTCATACGTCCGCCTGCGTTGAGGAAATAGTCACAAGGGAGAAGCTTGAGTGGGCGGTCAATACCTTCGACCCATATAAATCACCGGGTCCAGACGGTATTTTTCTGGCAATTCTCTGCAATATCCCGGCCGACGCATTATTTCTGCTGGTGAATTTATTTAGGAAATGCCTCAGTAGGAGGTATCAGCCTAGGGGGTGGAGAGAGGTCAGGGTAATTTTTATACCCAAGGCTGGTAGGGCAGGCCACTCGAAGCCGGGAGATTTCAGGCCTATTAGTCTGTCTTCATTATTATTGAAGACACTTGAGAGACTGATAGATCTCCATCTTAGTGGTAATATTGATATCCACCTCATTAGAAACGATCAACATGCCTACCTTAAAGGTAAATCTGTTGAGAGTGCGCTACATGTGGTAGTGGGTTACATTGAGAACGGCATGGGACATAAGGAATATGCTCTCGCCGCGTTTTTGGACACAGAAGAAGCCTTTAATAACATCAGGATTGAGGGGATAAGGGATTCGTTGGTGGAGCTGGGAGTTAAAGAGCTTTTTGGTGGAGTGGATAGTCTGCTTGCTTAGTAGCAGGATTATCAACTCGAGCCTGGGGGATTAAAGGATAAGGAGGAGGGTTACCAGGGGGACACCACAAGGAGGGGTTCTATCGCCTTTACTGTGGTTGCTCGCGGTCAATGGGATTCTCAGGTCCTTTGATTCCATGGGTAGGAAATTCATTGCATATGCGGATGACATAGTACTACTGGTCAGGGGAAAATTTCTGTCCACGATCGGTGAAATTATGCAGGTGATGTTGGGCGATATCTCGGCATGGGCGAAGGATAGGGGCCTGGCTGTAAGCCCTGCGAAAACGGAACTGGTGCTTTTTACCAGAAGGTACAAGTTAGAGTGTTTTAGGGGACCAGTGCTAGATGGTGTCGAGTTAACTCTATCGGACAGTGCTAAGTATTTGGGTAACTTCCTCGACTGTAAATTGTCTTGGAAGAGAAATTCTCAGGAGAGGATGAGAAAAGGACCCAACGCCTACTACACATGCAGGAACTCTATCGGTAAGAACTGGGGACTGAGACCGGATATGGTAAACTGGATTTACACATCGGTGGTTAGGCCGATTCTAACTTATGGATGTACGGTTTGGTGGGATGCGTTGAACGTGGATAGCTATAGGAAGATGCACAGCAAGGCTCAAAGGAGTGCATCTCTTGGCAAGGAGAAGCACTCCACTGGCAGCATTGGATATGCTACTATATCTGTCCTACTATATCTGAGAGCATTATGTGAAGAGTGTGGCTGCTAGGAACTTATTTAGACTCTACGAGTCTTCATTGGTTAGACCTAGGCGGGATGATCACACGAGAACTTTGTACAAAGTGGGTCTGCTTGATCAGCCCCCCCTCTATCACTACTATGAGGTGATACGGGAAAGATTCCGTGATGAAGTTAACGGATTCTTTAAAGACAGAACAGATTGCAGGGTATTTACGGCACTATGGCCTGGATTGGACGCAGGGGCAACCAAGATTCTGATGGGATTGGATAGGAGTGATCTCTTATTGGATTGTTGAAGGGTCATTGTTCTGTTAGGGCTTTTACGAGTAAATGGGACAATACCATACCGGACTTCTGCAGATTATGCGATGATTCTGAGGAGCTAGAGACGTTTGAGCATGTACTGTGCCACTGTCCCAGAACGCCGGGTCTCAGACAGAAATGGCTAGGGGATAGATTTCAGGACGAACTGGGGTGCATCGCTGGATGTAATCCAGTCGATTGACTGGGGTTTGTCAGGGAAATAAGACGACTGTTTCTGTTGAGGGGCTGTAGAGGGAGTAACTTTCATACGTAGTGCTTACTAATATCTTTTTACTCTATCTATCTGTTTAGTTCTTTCCTTCTTTAAATCTCTCTTTTCTCTATCTCCTTACTGAAGGGATTCACAATGGACCGCACTGGTCTCCGAATGGAGGTGCGCCATTGGGCGCATAACCCTTCTTAACCTAACCTAACATACAGGCGGAGCTTAAAGACCAATGTTTTTCTTTAAAATCCATTAACTTAAGTATCCCGTTCTAAAATTTATCCACGAGATCTCTGTTTACACCACCCTAATGTCAGAAAATTAAAGCTCGCAAAAAAATTCCAAATGAAAAAATCAAAAGTTGTAGACAGACTGTAATCACTTATACCTTATTTTGTTTGAAACTTTGTTTTTTATGCGCGTAGAACCCTAGCCTTAAATTTTGAACCTGCAGAGCCTGAGATACCCCTAGACAGGCCAAATGTATGTCCAGCGCAACTTTATTTTCCATTCCCATCATTTGTTTCTAAGGCCTAGGATTCACTCCTAGGAGGATAAAATGTATGACCGACCTCCAATGTTTATTGTTCTTAACATTTTCTTAAAACATTGTCATATATCTCCACCCCTTAGGGGGGCTCCCATACAAATATGGCCGTTTAATGAAATTCTTAAATTTGGCCCCTGCAGCGCCTACAATGCCCCTAGATGGGTCAAATGTATGACCAACCACACTTTATTTTTCATCGCAATCATTTATTTCTAACATACCCACCCGCTATCTCCATTCCTTATAGGGGCTTCCATACAAAATGTTCAATGCAGACTAGAAATATATTGAAGAAAAAGTCCCATAAATTCCCAGAAGTCGGCCCTAGTGGTATATAATGTATGACCGACCTCAATTAATTTTTTGTCCTTAACATTTTCTCGAGACATACTTGCCCCTTATCTTCACTTCTTAGGGGGGCTCCCATACAAATATTGCGCTTTATGAAATTCTTAAATTAATTAAAATTTGTCGACTTTTGTGAATAAAATCAAAAGTTGAAAACAGATTTTAATCATTTATGGCTTGTTTTGTTTTTTATACGTCTGCATTAAATTAGAAGCATAGCTGCATTTTCCAATTTTTTATGAATTTTTAAAAAACAAAAATTTCGAAATTTTGTTAAAAAAATTATTTTTTTTTTCAAAAAAAATATTATGTTTCTAAAACGACTGCGGATATTAGAAAGAGCTTTTACTTTTCTTAAAGGAAATTTTATTGCGGAGTTTCGGTTTTTTAAGTTTTTTCAATAAGCTAAAGCATTTTTGAGTTACGCGAACATATGTTGTGCAACCTCCTCCATTTTCGAAATAACGGTATATCTCGAAAACCAGAGCCAATCTTAAAAAACCGCGGGATTCAGCGTACCCGAATTATATTAAAACGCTATGTGCCCGGCTTGTCTGTTTTTTCAACTAGCATAGTGCAATTATTGAGGTAAAACATTTAAGTTTCAGATAAAAAAATATTTCTAAATTCGGCCCTGCTAGGTATTATCGAATGCCATAATCTAACAATATTTACACAAAACGATCTGGACATAATCAACGAACTATGTTGCGGACATATTAACAAACACGTCCTGCTAGACACTCCAAAATAAAATTTCTGCAATAAATAACTAGGCTCACCGTATTTAACTAACTTATAGAAAAACATAATCTGCCTAAGTTCTACATACCGATCAAAACGACAACGTAGCAATTCTTGGTAATATTGAGAAACATGGTCAGAAATTCTAAGACGAAATATATATCGTAAAACTCTATTAAAGCAGGGTCGTAGTCTACAATGGTTTATTACGGACTTAAATATTGGAAGACATAAAGATAGGGCATCAAGCCGTCTGATATTACATAAATAATATGATTATCAAATGTCACCTTTTCATCCAAAACAATACCCAGAGATTTACAATCGTGCACTCCATCTAATTGTCTATTGTCAAGAACTATAGTCAAACAAATATCATGTTTTGAAAATACCATTACTTTAAATTTTGTAGGACTATTCCAAAAAATATCCTTCGACCATTTAACTAACCGAACCAAGTCAGTATTAATCCGTTCAGTAAATTCATTCACAAAAGGTAAATCAAAAGTTGCCAACAATTGAATGTCATCATACAGTAAAAACAGCAACGGACCCAAAACAGATCATTGTGGCGTGCCACGATAATTTGGAATAGTACTAGAAATTTCATTTCCCACCTGAGCGTATTTATGAAACGTTAAACATGTTAAAATATAATTATACAAAAAGAATTTTAACAAGTCATGGGTGCTTTATTCCGCTGTGCCAAATCTTTATTTCAGGAATGGGCTGTATATGTGCCTATAAACTTTTAACCAATCTTTGTAACAATTGACGTCAGTATTTGTGGCAGTTAACCCCTATGCTAATTATTGGCATTCTCGAGACAAAAACTTTGATATATCACATTTTTAGATCCGACTGTAAATATTCATAAAAAATATTTTTGTTTTATAGCAGGTTTATGAAACGAATTTTCTATGAAAATTTGGTTAATAAAACTTTTTTTAATCAAAAAAATTTTTTATGAATATGGGGATAAAGATATAACGAAAATTTTAAAAAGGCGACCCCTAAGTTCGTCAAAAAATTTTTTTTCGAAACTGCCTTGCAAAAATACTTTATGTTAGGGGGTGTACGGCGCACTTTTTTTTTTTTTTTTTTTTTTTGCTTGTAAGGTGGTACGCTCTAATGTACATACATACATATGTACAATCAAAGTAATATGTTTGTGTAGAATAAAATGCAACAAATGGGTAACACGCATATATAGATAAATGAATTTATCTACTTGTGTATCTGTATTTGTGTGCATGCTTAAAGTTATTTGAACTTTTAAACAATTTCTTTTTCCAACAACAACATATCCACAGTAATATGTTATTGTGTAAATAGGTAAAAATAAAGACAAAATTAAATGACAACTACAAAATATAAAAACGCAAACTAAAAAGAAACACACACAAAATAAATAAATTAATATGTATGTGTGTATGTACATATGTACAATACAAAATTTATGTATAATATGTTAAAGACGATCAAACATGCGCTTACATAGATACAGTTTATTCTGCATGTAATTTATAGATATTCGTACCATATGTAAGTTATTAAAACAGTGTGTACATTCTAATGTAATTAAATATAAGAAAAAGAGAAAATAAAAAGAAACAGAAGAAAGCAGAGATGAGGACGTTGAAACAGACGAATTACAAATATCTACTCATACATATTGTGTTTAAAAATGTACTAATTCTTATATACAATACGTATTTACGTGATAGGTACATACGTAGTAAAATTCTGGACAAGTGCCAACGAGTTTAACGGAGCACAAACAATGCACCTATTTTCCCTCCATGACTTTTTTTGTCATTCATTTTACCAGACATCTTTTATTTCGGATTCCCATTACTATAATAAAACTATTGTAAATTTAAACCTTATGCCAGCCAGTACCAAAAACACCCTGCTAAAATTTTAAGTTTCATGTGCTCTTGCCACTCTAAATTTACTATAAAATAATTGACCCTTAAAGTTTGCAGGAAAAGATTTGTAGCCCAAGATATTACTTACAAATACATCGCAACATATTTTAATAAAAATATTAAAGTTTTTGACGCTGTATTTTTAATAAAAAGGTTATTACTTTGGTTGTGCAAATTCACTTTTTAGTTTGCGTGAACTTTTAATATTTTGAGTTTATTTTAACATTTGTTTCTTAATTTTACTACAATTTATGAACCAGTATACATTAATTTCTTAAAAAACGCATTTTATAATTTTTTGCTTGTCTAATTCTCCAAAGAATTTGGAGCATCATTCATTTATTTATTTTTTTTTTAATAATTAGGATTCTAAGACTCCTTAAACTATGCAAATAAATTAAAGTGAAAAATGTGTGTCAAGGTTTAACAATTTTTTAAAGATATTAAGGAAATATAATCAGTTTTGTAAAGATTTTGTAAATTTGTAAAGGTTTCAAAACGATCCGTTTTTAAAAGGTCTGATGAATTTCCAGCGTTTTTGAAATACATTTCTACATTATAGTCTTTATATACCAGGAAAATAGAAGGAAAATGTTTTAGAAATAGATTTTTAAAGATACCAAAAGCGATATTTTTTGTGTTAGGTCGTTTTGTTTTCAAAATCGACTTCCATCACATACCTGAATATTGCTAGTATCTATATATATTAGTTTTATTTTATTCTTAAGTTTCTACGATGGAAAATGTTTCCAGAAATTTTTTTGTAATTGTAATAATACAAAATTTGTTTTAGAAAATTTCATAATATTCTGCATAAAATTGATGCTATAGGTATAATGTTAAGGAAATTTCCACTAAACATACAAATTGTACTCATTCGGTAGTTTTTTTTTGAAAAACTTTTGGCATTTGGAATATAAAGACTTGATGGGATTCGCTTTACAAAAGTGTTTTAAGTTTTGAGCATTATTTCAATAATTCCGAGTTTTAAATATTTTGAACAATCATTCGCATATGGTCTAGAAATCGTAAATCGTTTGCTTGTGAACGTCTTTTTCGATTTAACTTCAAAAAAAATTATGATGGCCAAAATAATGAATTAATATAATATTTTGTAAAAAATAGAGATATTTTAAAGAAAGAGTGCAAACATAACAAATTTTTTTGCATGTAAAATAATTAAATATAAAAATGTCTTTAGAAGTAGCTTTAATAGAAAATATTAAAATTTCCAGTTTCCAGCCAAATTTTCTCAAGTAAAACATCTGAGATATCATAGCATATCATATATACCATTCTATTATGAAAACAGACTTTTTATATAATTATAAACAATAAAACACGATGATTATCAACATTTTATTTTTCCATCCTGGTTGACCATTCGGAGGAAATACCCATATTCATTATTCTAAAATATGAATTAATATTCTTGCATTCAAATATGTACAAAAGGCGAATTCATGTATACGGTGGTGTCGATACTACAACAAGTAACAACACCAAAAACACAGCAATGTATTTTTTTGTTGCTTTCATTGATCGATATGTCAAAAACACAAGCAACTGTTGACATTTCTCTCTCTAAGTAAGAAAAAAAAGTAGCACAGCTGTACTTTCAACGCCACCTGATAAATGAATTCGCCTTGTATGTACCTATAAAATATCTTTACATTCCTCAGTTTAAAGTGTAATTTTTATGTGAAATTTGTTTTTCCTTTACAATAGCAATGTAAACAAAATATAGCTGATGGGTCTATACCAAGGCGAATTCATACAGGACTACATCGAGAGAGTTATGTTGGTTGTCCCTTTTTTGCATGTATACATATGCAGTCCCCTGCAGTGTGGCCAGGTCTAAGTAATTTTTACAGCTAAATCTGGCCTTAGACATGATTTTTAAAATATGCTTAAATTTTTTAAAGATTTTGGTTTAAAATTTTTTACCAGTATAAAATTTTATTCGAAATTAAATACATTTCAGGGACTAATTTTGTAACGAAATTTTTATATTTAAGCAAGTGGCTGGATTTTTGGTAAAACATACATACATATAAATATGTAGCTTATGTAGTTGAGATTTAATTTTAAATTTAGGTGGCCTGAAAAAGATTTATTTCTATGATATACAACATTTTTTAGATTATTTTATTTTTATAGTTAAAGAAAAGTTTAATCTTTCAAATAATTATTTTTTCAGCAGTTTAGAGCAAACAATTTTTTCAAACATTCACACCATTGAATTTTTAGCTAAATACAAAGTGAAATTTCCTTAAACTTTTATATCGTAATATCAAAGGGCAAATAATATTTTACGATCGACATGATTGATAATGGCATTTCTAATGTTCCCTGAATATTAAATTTTTTTTTTTAACAATACAGGTTTTTTATTCTTAACATAAGAATTATCCATTTTCATACGAAATTTCATTTTGGGTACAACTATTGCTAGTCAAAATGTATTATAATTTATAATTTTTATTTTTTGCAGATTATTGCTTACACCTCAAAACATACAACCCACTTCTTAATTTGGCTCTTGGATAACCATGTTACTGTTAATACTGGGGGCTACCGCGTATTTCGATTCGTAAAGTATAATTTTTCGAAAGCAATTTTCGATTCGAAAGTTAACCCGTACTACGTAACTCGTTCGAACTAAAATTTTGAAATATATTATAGCAACCCCCAGACCATCAGTTATACACTGTTAAAGGTTCATAAGAATTTATAATGTCTTCATAAGAGACTTATAACTTCCATTTAAAAGTTCCAAAAAATATATAGCCTATAGCACCTTCCAGACCATTAGTAATATACTGTAAAAGTCTCATAAAGATCGATTCAGCGGTTACGGAGATTACCTTCTACAAACAAATTCAATATAGATAATTTTATATGACGCTATGTAAGACACATATTTATAATATATAGCAAGCAGTGTTGCCAATCCATGTGTAACACATATTGTGTGTAATTTCTACTTACATGTCTAATTAGTTTCATGTGCTATCTGGGTGTAATTTTCTCGAGTTCTGTTTTTTCATTAGTTTTTGTAATTTGACAATACGTAGTATATGTATATTAGAGTGGGTCAATTCTGTCTCGACCAAGCGGTTGTCAAAATCGTAATCTACGACGAGTTCTAAGAAGGTTTGCCTAAGAAACCATTGTTCTAAAATCAATATCGAGCTTTTCCCGTTTGAACGAGAAACTTTTCTTTTTGTATTTTATATATTTTTTTTTTAATATTGGGCATTATTTGTGAAGCGAAAACCCAAAATTCTTAAATTAGGCCCCTGCATCGCGTAGGATGCATTTGTGAATAAAATCAAAAGTTGTAAACTTTTATTGTAAACAATTATTTATGTCTTATTTTGTTTGCAACTTCGTTTTTTATATGTCTGGAAAAAATTAGAAGATTATTTCGAAAAATTTCGAAATTTTGCTAAAAAATTTCTTTTTTAAAAAAAAAAAAAAATTAATTAAAAAATCGTAAAAGTTGTAATATAAAACCGTAATCTTCATAAGCAAATAAATTTTTTACATATACTGCCATGTCACAGAATACAATTCCGTTCGGAACCGAAGAAAACATATTTGTTTATTGATAGAAAGTATATTTTGACAGTTTTTTGGTATTTGAGATACAGAAAACTCCCATACTGTTCATGAAAACAAAAATTTTCTGAAGCACCAAAATACGGAATGAATTCCGTTTAAGAACGGAATTGTACTCTGCAACGTGTTTAAATGTTCAATTTAAACTTGTAATTTTCGGTTTTCCGCGGTTCAACAATGTAATAACCACTTGTATGAGTGTAAAGAAATTTGCATAACTTTTGACCTATTGGATGTCCCATAATAAAACTTTTACAATATAATAAGGACATTACAGGCTAATCTCGGTTAAAAATTAAAAAAAAAATTTGGATTAAGTTATAAAAATTTTGATTTAAAATTGTTCTTTGCAGATGAAACCATTAAAAAATTATAATTCTTATTTTCTTTCCCATACATACACAGGATTTATTATTTTAAATATTTCCATTAAAAAAAAGTAAGTATGTACATTAAATGTTAACTACGCAGAAGCAAAAAAAACATATCATGTTAGCTAAAAGTTCACTACGTGATCACTAAAAAATACAGAATAAGTACCTCAAAAACACAGACTCTAAAATAAGTTCAGTAAGTTATCTAAGTGTTTCTGTTCATCGGCTCAAAATAGTTGTGCACAATATTTTGTTTGTGTACAAATTCACAAAAAAAAAAAAAAGATTCAGAGTTTGTGTTGTAAGACAAGTACACTACGTTAGTGTACAGTTTTTTCGAACTCTGTCTATTTGAACTATAGTCATGTCAAATATAAAGGAATTCCAACAAAATTTTTATTTACTGTCTGTTCAACGATTTTGAACGTTAACGTTCGCATAGAAAATAACATTGAAAACAAAAACAAATTTTAAAATGTTGTTGCTGTTTTAAATATAATTTTCTATGCGAACGTTAACGTTCGAAATCGATGAACTGGCAGTTAATTTTCATTGTGTTGTCCGCTTCACAAATAATGGCCCGTATTAAAAAAAAAATATAAAATACGAAAAGAAAAGTTTCTCTTTAAAAATGGGAAGATCGGTTTTGATTTTAGACCCTTGGTTTCTTGTGCAAACCTTCTTAGAATTTGTCTTAGATTACGATTTTGATGACCGCTTGGTAATTTTTTTTTAATACATACAAATTGACCCACTATAATGTATATGCATACATATGTACATATTTAAGTTGTACTACAGCTGGTTAAATTGTGATGCCAGAAATTAAAATGCAATATTTTAAACTTCACTTACATTTTTTATAAAACGGTTTTTAGATTGTAAAATGTGTGAAAATGTTGGCAAAAATATCCGTAATTCCATGTTCAGACCTCCAATTTTTGTTACAGCAATTCTTGAGTTTATTGGTGAGAGAGGTGAGAAGATTGGGAAGGAGTACACATTTTCATGTATTATGTAATTTTGTGTTGTTTGTTAATTTCAACTTGAAGTCGTATTTATATATGTATATTATATTAAATGAGAAGAAAAAGACAAAATAAAAATAAAATAATTGCAAGCCTTCAATTTCATAATATGGCCAAAAAAGCAATTTAAACGTAGAATTTAAAAAAAATTGCGGCGTAAATTGTTCTCTAAAATGTTAAACAAAATTAAAAAATAAATTCAAGTGTTATTTTTCTTCAAATATGTAATTTAGGACACAGTCGTGTGTAATTTCAGAATTCTTCATTGGCAACACTGCTATATAGTGATGCAGTTGTAGGTACAGAAGTAAATTTTGATATTCACTTCCACCCTCACTCCCCAAAACCAAAAAGTTTTCCCCATTTCTATAGAGTTTATAAAAGAAATTTTTCAAAATAGGACGTTTCAGTTGAAGGTTTCAGAATAACTTTCTGTGTCGATCTAACGATGTCCGTCCGGCCGGCTGGTGGCTGTCCATGTAAACCTTGGGCGCAAAGTACAGGTCGCAATTTTGGAGATAATTTTATGAAATTTGTTACTTAGGTTCTAACTGGTACAAGGACCATTTTAAATGAAGTGAATCGGTCCATAATTTCACGTAGCCCCCATACAATCTTCTTTCCGGAATACGGTCTTTGTGCCCATAAACCACCTTATTATGGTGGCATATAGATTAAAAAAGCCCCCATACAAATACTACTCCCGAAAATAGCTTTTAATGCCATAACTTCCTTATAAATATTAGTTTTTACATAAAAATTGGCGACAAAGACTTTTACGTCTTCCAAATTTCAACCACAAACTAACAACCCTCCAAATATCCAAAAATACAAACTTTAAATTTTATATTAGTAGGATTTATTTTTAAATTTTACATAATCATTTTCCATTGACTCGGATTTAAAATATGGGGTTTAAAATTTTCCTTAAAATTTTGAACGGCTTTAAACGACTTGATGCAGTTATTTTGTAATATAATTCTTATAAGATTCAAGCAGAATACACAGACGCACACCATACCTTACACTACACCCCATACTGATATAGACTGTATAAGTTGAACAAGCAATCAAGCGTAAGTACCAGAAACTTGTGACGATGTGCGATACGTTTCAATACACATTATTAATGTGACATTTAATGTAGCAAAAAAAATCAAAGAAACTAAAACATAGATGCATAGACCCTTCAAATTAACAATCATAGCATTTTGTTCTTCAAAATCATTTTATATTTTATTTAAAAAGAAGCCAACAACCTATTAGGAAAGAGAAAGTCTTGGCTAAAGTAGCAATACACGCAGAAATAAATAATACTAAATATACATACATACTATAAATATAATAGTTAAAATGATCAAATATAATCAAGAAAATATACTAAAAACGCTTAGTTGTGTGTATATTTATACAAATAGATAAAGATATAGAAGTGTGTGGAAAACAATTGTGCTGTGGCATTAGAATATCTACATGAACTCGTGTATAATAAAATAAATACAAAAGGTAAATACATAAATAAATAGGTATGTATGCAAGTAGAAAGATTTAATGTGATAAACTTACCTTTTTAAACCGACTGTTTTATTTGAACCCAATTTGCTTAATTTTTGTTTTTTAGTTGTTGATACCGTTGTCATCGTTTGGCGGGGAATCGAGTGGAAGTTGTGATGCAATGACTGTCTATCACTTATATCGGAATTAAAAGCATTCACTGTCATTTCATTAGCCGTAACAGCATCATCTGAGAGTGTTTCGTCATTATCTATGCTAACATTAACATTGGCAACATCATCGCGGCCCTCTAAACCACTACAACTTCTGTCATTGGTGGCATTAGTATTCAACCTAAACGAATTGTTGTTGTTACTATTGTTGCTATTTTGACGTTTGACACGCGAGGGTTGATTGGGGTTTTCATCATCATTCAACAAATGGGTGCGTTCATCACAGGTCTCGGCAACATTTGCCAATAGCGCATCAACTTCGGTTGGTTGATGCAGTTGCGGCTGGTGTTGCATTTGGCGTTGTTCTCCACCGCCGCCGACACTAATTCCGGTAGTGTTGAAGCTTGAATTTAGACGTAGACTTAAATTTCGTGGTGGAGAAGGCACTTGTCGAACACCGTCGTTTTCACTCGTTGAACGACCATTTGAAGCCGTTGTTTCCTGAGTAGGTATAACGTATGAAAGCATTAAAACCTTATTAACTTTGATGTTTACCTTATAAAGACGTAAGCTCAACAGAAGACAACAGGAATGGGTTTTCCTTGTCTTTGCGTTTCTTTTGTGTGTTTGAGCTTTTTGTTATTTGTTTATTTACTTTACTGCTCTTCACTCTAGTAGCTTACAACTTATCGTCGAGCTGTAAATTTAATGTTACAACAGGCTTTATGTTATTACTGGATGTAAGCGACCGGAAGAAATCTCATTTCCTGATTGACGACACAATGTCTTTTTATTCTTATTCGTTATAAAAAACCGTTTAATACTGTTTGATGCACAGCCAAAAGGCGCTTCACTCAGTCTTTATATGAAAATTAATTTCGACTCTTTTACAATATATTGCAACTAGCACTATTGGAGATTATTATTATTTGCGTTTCTTTTACTTTTTTTATTATTAATTTTTTTAATTGTGCAATGCATGTACAATTTATAGATTTTGGTTTTATGCATTCCTCCACTATTTCGCATACACTCAACTTTTTTAATGCGCCTTTTGTTTTTCTTTTAATTTTCCTTTGGATTTGGTTTGTGTATAATAAAATGCCCTTTTTAGTTCAGGCGCAAATTAATTTTATTAATAATTTTCTTTATTTAATTTTGTTGATTTAGTGGTCAGTTCATCTACTAGGAATCGCTTGTAAATTGTATTTTTTAGTATATTAAACATTTCACAAAAACATGCAAATTTGTTTACTACGTCAAATAAACACCAAACTTGTAAATTTATTCTCATCACCACACAACAAAAAAATCGTTTTGATTCTTCTAATTAGAAATTTATTCAATAAGTGCGTTACCAACTATCTATAAAAGAGATAAAATTAAGCAGAGTTGCTTATGTAAGAGCTACCAATTCTAACTTAATATGAGCAGTGTTTAGTTATTGCAGTTTTTTTTGCCGTTATTATAAATTTACTTCGTAAGTCGTGAAGGGAAACAAAACTTTAAGGTACCCACAGACTTGCAATGTTATTGTATAATAATTAAGTCTTTTCAGTTATATTATGCAATAAGAAGTATTGAGTAATGTGTTTACAATTTTCAAACACGAATATAAAAGAATACGTCAACTTTTCTTTTACTGTAATGCTTGGAACTTGCCATTACATACGAAACACCATCTTTTAAATGACCACCTTTCGACCACTTTTTCGCACATTTCGGGCGGTATCTCGGCGATAACCTGACGAATGTTGTAGCCGAGCAAAAGAAGTATAACGGCACCAAATCGCATAATCTTGGTGGGGAATTTACGTCGCCAAAACGTGAAATTATCCCATACAATAAAGCCAAAATTGGCCACGTTGTATGGCTTATGACACTGTCTTGCTGTTGTGCAGTTCATAATCTTCAATTGCAGACCAGTGATCCGTAAAATAGACCCAATTGCTGAAAATCGACAAATTTGGAGTATCCGACTCACTTTAACTAACACTAGCTATATTTTAGGCAGGGAGCACATTGTGATGATGCACAGGTCTGACCACATCTGTAAAGCTTCAAGTCTCCTCAAATTTTTTATAGTCTTGTCAATTCCTTGCACAGTTGCTCGAGTTTCACGTTTGAACCACCGCTTTTATAGTAAGTTTTATCTATGTATTTTTACGCGTTCTTCGGTTATTAAACGATTCATATTGGAAAATGGCAAACCTTTCACTAAATAAAGGCTTGTTTACACTATCACACAAGTCTTACGTACTCCATAATACTTTGTGAGTTAGAAATCTAATGAGTTTTGTTGCAACTGTCAAAAAATCGAATGTCTTTCGGCGTGAGCCTTAAAATTAATAAATTCAACACAAAAAATAATTAATTCGCAGCAAACGCACCTACAAAAGGAAAAAGTGTGAAGTGCTGATAAAAAGGTTCTCTTTGTACTCTCTCAATGGTGTAAACGATATAGATTTTGATTAAGATTTCAAATGAAGTCTGCAAGATTTCGTTGCAATGTAAATGGATATTATATATTTACATTAATTTGGTATCTTGATTTTTTGTTTTTAAATTTCTGAAATCGACCCTTTCTTTCAGCGCTATCAACTTTTTTTAACAAAAACATGCGATTCCCTTTCATAAAATGCGCTATATCACAGCGTTGAAATTTTTTTAGCAGTAATGAGCTACTTCCAAACGCACTTAAGTAAATTTAAATAAAAGTCGATACATATACAGAATTTATTTCTGAAATGCAGGCCGGTTATAAGCATTTATCGCTAAAGCTAAAAAGTGCGAATAAAGGCCGATTTTCACTATCCCACAAGTTTTACGTATTTTGATGAAAATGCATCTCTGATCTAATTATTGTTTGAAAATTTAAAAAAAAACAATAACAACTTATCATGTCAGGGTCGTATTTTTTTCAAAATACATAACACTTGTGTGATAGTGTAAAGCAGCTATAATCGGCAATCGTGATGCGGACATTAGTTTGTATTTTGTCTGTAAGCAAAAGCAGATCCTTTGATTCTTCTCCATTATATTGTAGCCAAAAAAAAAAATTTTATTAAAGCCTTGAAATTATTATTTTATAATTTTTTATAAAATTAATTTTTTATAACTCTAAATTAACCGGTTTTGGAGAAAAAAAATAATTAATGTTCGGTTCTCACAAAACAAGTGATTGAACGTCTAATAAAATTGAAACAGCGCTTTTCATAAAAATTTTACTACACGTTCAATCACTTGTATTGTGAAAACAGCACAGAGGTAATTCCCGATCCACTGATGAACATTATACATATGTGCATCGATTCATTTTATATATAAAAAATTTGTTTGGCGGCAGCTTTCGAGCCCTGATTTTAATACAGTTTAATAGTAGTAGATTATAGTAATAGTACGTTTTGTATACAACTCTTTCAATGTGCGTTAAAACTGGCTGCAACTCTGGCCAGTTGACTGTAAAAATTTAATTATTTGTGTTAAAGTACTAAAGGCCTTTGGGGGTGTTTTTCAAGTAGCTGGCGAAAATACTATTATATTTCTGTGTAGGAAACTATTCTTTGTCTTTTTTTAATTAATACAAACCAAAAACATGTAAGTCAATATTACATATTATTTCCTATCAACTTTGTTAAGTCGACGTAAGTTTATATGATTTTCTTTAACTTGGTGATGTGTTCAAAATTTGTAGACTTAAAAAATGTAATTATTGTGTCTTGTTATAATATAAAATTAATCAATTCTTCCAGATTAAAGGGAATCAGTTAAAAACAAAAGAAATTCGTTGTTAATACCATTTTTATAATCATATTAAAGATAAATTTTGGTAAATGTTGGTTTTATGTAAAATGAAATTTAGTGTGTTATAGAATATAAAATAAAACTTTTACCTTTTTTGGCAATTAATGTACATAAAGTTTTTTTTGTTAATTTTTGCAAAAAAACATATTTGATTGAAAACTTGAGTTTTTAAATTTTTTTGTTTTTATTGCACAAATACACACATACTTATGCACCCAACAAAACATTTAAATGGACACAGATACAAATGTACCAGCAAAAACATCTACGGTAATTGAAGTTATGAGTCACTAACCAAAATTGTGTACATATGTTCATATGTATGTATGTATATTATTCGTCCAAAAGTTGTTGACACAATTTACTGATAAAGTTTCTTACCCATTTTGGTAAAAATAAAATAACAGAAAATACAATAGAAATAGTTTTAACAAAATTATATGGCAGATGGTTGGACATACATTTGAATTTTGCTTTTGAAAAAATATGTAGATATTTTAAGAATAAAAATGGGTAATTAAAGTTCAAATTAAATAAAATTCCTATAAAAATTCTTTTAATTATACCCTTCACCACAAGGGAATTTCGTTTGTAATTTCTACAACATTCATGTTAGACCCTATAAGGTTATATACATGTATATTCTGGATCCTTATCAGTAGCGAAGTTGATTTAACGATCTCCATGTGACCATTGAAATGGGTTGTTCGAAGACTCGGATATGATGGGGACTGGGTTGTTGTACGTATATTTATGCATACCAAGTCTAATATTTGGGTTAAAAACCATGACTGACTCTAATTTTTATCCATGAAATCCCTTGTTGTTTAATTTTTAATGTATTGAATTTGTATACCCTTCACCAGAGGTGAAAAGGGTACAGCATTGATGGTGTGGAAAATATCTATTTTCATTTAAAATCGGTGTTAATGTTGACACTATTAGTTTCTCAAATAGCTTTGATATATTAGATAATAAGCTAATAGACTTATTTGAATCAACTTTTGTAAGATCTGTTGCTCACTTTGGTATCATTTTAACTAAGGAAACCTTCCATTCAAGGCGTAACATATCAATAAAAATAACAAGTTAGAATGATATATGTTTGATTCGGCAGAACCTCCTGTCTTACTATTAGATGGATATATATGTTTTGTTCAGGGCTGAAAGAGGAGAATCATCGTGTGCCAAATGTCTTCAAGGCTATTGAGTAGCAAATATCTTCCACAAAATTCAAACTGCTTATATACAAAGTGCCGAATAGATCAGTTTTGGCATATACTTTCCGAATATGGTTTACTATTTCGACAGTGGTTGCAAATGAATTGGAGGCCTTTGAAATGAGTGAACTCAGATGGTTCATTGGCAATAACTTCAAATCCCATACCTAATGCTTCTCCAACAATTACATCTATAGCAATTCTGCAGTGGTACCATTTTGCCAATATGGCTTATTTCCTTTAGAATACGCCTCTTGAGTTCTTTTTATTGTAAGTGAAAGTAATGTAAACACAATAAAGTAATTCACGGCTAAAGTTACACCCTTGCAAAAATGCAAAAACAAAACAACCACATAGACAATTATTTGTGTACAACTGACTGTACACTTGTGAGTTAAGTTATAAACAGTAATAGGGGCAATAATTTTGGGTTATTCCATTGTGTTTAAATTGTTTCTCATATTTTGCGGCGAGTTAGATTACAAGTTAAGATTGTTGTCCTGACAACTAATAACGCATATTTGTACGCTTGTTGAAGTTTTCAAAAGGTCTTAGGCCGGGGTTTTGAGATGTGGGTTAAGTTTAAACTTAGTTTAACGTTCTCTGAAACTTGGATTTTTCCGGCGAAATGCGATTTTATTTTTATTATTTCATTAAAGACCAACATTTTAAGCAAAACTAAGCTGTTGCGTCATCATGTTGTATACAAACGTGGTAATGGCGGCACAAATCCGTTTTCAGATTAACTAAACCTAGTTTGACTGAGATTTCAAAACCCTAACTAGTCAATCTCAACTAGACCATCAAATAAAAATTTAAATTATTTTACCTAAATTTTTATAATTCAACTGATGCACTATTCTAGAGAAAAAATGTTCCTATATCTGTCGGTAATTTGACATTATAACAATTAAAATATAATAACATAATAATACTTTTGCCGTGGTTAAAATTGAATTGAAAAAATTTATTTGATAAAAACCCTTAAAGGGAAATAGGTGAATGATTAGATTAGTAGACAACTTCCTTTTAATGTAGGTATTCGAAAGTTTTAACCTTTTATCTTACAATTTTTTATTTTTTTGCTCATTGTGTTTGAAATTCTTTATTTGTTTGTTTTTAATGAAAAAAACATAAAGAAGCAATACAAATTTATAATTTAAATTTATATTTAGAAACAATATGTCGTCTCGTAAAACTGCCGGTCGTCGTGCTACAACCAAAAAACGTGCCCAACGTGCCACATCCAATGTTTTTGCCATGTTTGATCAAGCCCAGATTGCCGAATTCAAAGAAGCCTTCAACATGATTGATCAGAATCGTGACGGTTTTGTTGAAAAGGAGGACTTGCATGATATGCTAGCATCGTTGGGTAAAAATCCCACTGATGAATATTTGGAAGCAATGATGAATGAAGCCCCTGGTCCCATTAATTTCACAATGTTTTTAACACTTTTTGGTGAACGGTTACAAGGAACTGATCCCGAGGATGTAATCAAAAATGCATTTGGTTGTTTCGATGAAGAAAATAATGGGGTAATTCCAGAAGACCGTTTGCGTGAACTTCTTACCACCATGGGAGATCGTTTTACAGATGAAGATGTATGTATACATTTCTTATATCATTGCCCTAAATCTTTTAAAACATTCCATTTAAGGTTGATGAAATGTACCGAGAAGCTCCAATCAAAGGTGGACTTTTTGATTATATCGAATTTACTAGAATTCTCAAACATGGTGCTAAAGACAAAGACGAACAATAAACGCAACTCTTTATAAAGACATTCCCCCTCCATTTTAAAACCGAATACTGTTTTTCTTTCTGATACAATTAACATTAATACCAAAAAAAAGTTAGTTTCCAATTGTTGATATACATTTTTCTTCTTATTTTAACTTTTAAAATGCATCTTAATGTTATAAACAATTAGTTAAAACATGCATAACTTTTTTTTGAATTACGTGAACATTAATAAATATGAAACACATTAGCCATATTGTATTTATAAAAATTTTTTCTTGAATTTCGGAAATATTTTCTTTCTAATTTGATCCATTTGTATTTGTCCAAGTACATTTGAGTACTTAAGTATATTATTACTATACACTTTAATACTATTGAATACTAAACATTTCGAAATCTATTTAAGAATATCACATTTATAAGTATTAACGTGAAAATCATTTATATCTAAATATTGAATAAAATTTTATAAATAATTTATATACATCCATATTAAATTATTTTTTTATTAAAAACAAAGTTTATTACATAACAATTTTTGTCAACTTTTAACGTCCAAATAGTAGGATCAATGTAATAATAAAATGACCTCACTACTACAACAATGCAAAACAGACACCAAACATCGAAGAAAAAAATGTACGTGGTTTTTTTTTATAAGTACATTCTGGATCCATCGCAAAATGTATTAATAAAGTGACGTCAATATTACAACGCTAGAAAAAACAACAGGCATTTTGTGGCTAGAATTGCGACGGTGAATGTCAAAATGCAAATAAACCAAACAAAGACACCAACCGTCAGAACACGAAGAAAAAATGTACGTCGTTTTTTGTTTTTGTAGAACTGAGGCCACTTTAAAAGTACATTTTAGGTCCTTTTAAGTAGCGAAGTTGATTTAACGATGTCCGTCTGTCCGTTGAAATGGGGTTTCCAAAGACCCCAGATATAATGGGGACTTGGTAGTTATATTTTTATGTCACATATACTCCGGAATTGTTTGCTATTGAAATTTAGCCTGATCGGTCCACAAATGGGTGCGTTATGAGCAAAAAACCACGACTACCTCTAATTTTTCCCAAAAATCACTTATTGTTTTTATTTTTATGTTATCTGGAGAACGGAAAGAGCCAAAGTTTCCAAATTAGGTAGAAGCATCTTGGTTATCAATACACAACATTCGGCAAAATTAGACAAGTCTGCGTGGCACTTCCCATACAAAGACATTAAAGATTTCTGTATATCTGGAGAACGGATAGAGACAAAGTTTTCAAATTAGGCCCAACATCTTGGTTATCAATACTCAACATTTATACTACAAAGCGTAAGTATCTTTTAAGTTTGATTTGTTAACTAGCTTAACCCAGTGCGCCTCGCTACCCTCATTAAAATAAAATATGTAATTTTTTCCATACAGTTCCTAAAAAATTTAAGGATTGGAGCTATTACAAAAAGCTTTATAAAATACATAACTGAAATTTAACTCATAGAATAAATTCGAAAAATAAAAAATGTTGAATATAATAAAGTTGCTTATGAAAAAGAAATAATTCCCAATATCTGTTACGTATTCACTTTATAAAACGGATTTCGGTTTATTCCATTTGTCGCAATTTATACGATGCAGGTATTATTGATCAGCTTGCTACTTTATGGGCGAGAGAGACGAGGGGAAGAAAGAGCTTGATGTATTCGTCATATACGTCTTGCTTTCTCATTCGCAATGTAAAAAACGCACACATATGTGTGTACTTTATACATAAAGCAGTAATATATCAGCAATAATATAAGCATTGTGTGATCGCCGAAGCGGATTCAAAAAAGAAAATGTGATAAGTTTATCAATAAGACATGCAACGTATAAATTGGCACTTTATAATAAACCTTTAAGTTATTTTAATTGCAAATCTTATACACATATAAATACGGGAACAATTTTTTTATAGTTGATGTTTAAGTATATTATCGTCCACCGATTTTAATGAAACATATATCGTTTTAAAGGTATTTTATGTAGAAATGCACAATTTAAATTCTTTTTCTAAATTTTTAGGATTAAGTGGTTTAAAATGTGTTGTAAATTTGCTTGCAAACACATACATACAAAATTTTTTTTGTTTTTGAAAATAAAATAAAAATTTTCGTTCAGAAATTTATATTTGTTCTTATTGTTGTTTCAATATACATACATACATACATATTCAACAAATACGGAGGTTTGATATCAAATTGAAAGTAATTTCTCAAACGACAAACGTTTGATAATGATTTGAAAATCATAGCATTCTCAACAAAAAGTGGAATTTATTTTCAAATTAAGAAATTCATATATTTTCAACTTACGTTATTCTCAAATGTTTTTCAAATGTGGATTTTAATACAATGTGGAACATAAATGAAAAATATTTATTTTTTTATTCAAATTCATTATCTATTTAAATAAACTGTGAGCTTAACATTCGGCACCATAGCTAACAGATGAAATAGTGTTCCTTCCTCTAATTCTTGCAAAGACCAAATACTTGGCTCCTTTTTGTTTTCAGGATTGTCATGGCGTAGCACCGCGAGCTTACAACAAATTTATAATTTCTTCACTTTCCCGTTTTATTTTTATTTAAATTCTTACACTTTGTAATTAATTTTTTGCTCACAAATATATTAAATATTTTTTAACAACAAATTATAGTTTTTTAAAGGCGAATTCACTTCGCGTAATACTATGTAACTATTCTTTAATTGTGTAACACATTTAACTTTAATCGCCATTTTTTAATGTTTACATTTATTTTATGTTTCAGTGCTGTTAAGCTTTTTTTTGTTATGAGAATAACATTTGATATCAAATTGATTAAACATTGTATGTCAAATGTTTACATTAAAATCATTATCAATTTGACTTCAAATGTTAAAATCAAATAGCTGAAAAGGTTTAAAAATTGTGGTTTAACTTCGTGTTTGATGGGTAACGAACTGAACCGTTTAATGTCTCAAATAAAACTCAACTCGCATTTATTACTCAGCCTGTATTTATATTTTACAACTATTTCTAGTCCCTTCCAGAACTTTTCTTTTGAATTATTTTAAAATAACTGTTATACATCTAAATCTTAGGTCTACCTTTAGGCATAACAAATATTATATTCCAATTTCCAGAAAGTTCCATACAGTGGAGTTGAAATACAATTATTCATAACAATTTTATACTACTATGACATAAAAGTATAATTTACAAGATTACTTTTAACCAGGGAAACCAGTAATATGCTTTAAAAACGCATTTTATGCGCATTAAAAACTCGAGAATATGTCCTAAAAATTTGCCACAAAAAATCAAAAATTGCTGATTTGAAAACAAAATATTCAACAATTTAAAACCACTGCATAAAAAACCAAAACAATCTTAAAATTAAAATCGGTACAGCTCATACACCATACTTTTTTCAGACGAATTATCGAGATTTTAGCCTGTTTGTAAACTATGTGCAGTCATGGGCTCACAAAAACAAAGTTAAATTATGAGGTTAAAATTCATATAAGAGTTATTTATGGCGAATATTATTTGGATATAAACATCCATATGAGATTTTTTGTCTGAAAGGGACTTCAGGGACGGCCGCTTAATTGTTTATTGATGTTAACATTTAAAAGAAGTTAAAGATATTTATAGATGGGCCTTTGGGCAAATGCGAGACGATTTGACAAGTACTTCATTTGCAGTAAAATATAAATATGGCTAATATGTGAAATTATAGACCAATTCTGAGCATTTACATACATAGACTTCGTCCTTTGTACAATTTGAATGTATTTACCAAATTTGATAAAATTATCTACAAAATTCCAACTTGTAGTTTGCGCACAAAGTTACCATGGACAGACACCCAGCCAGACGGACGGAAAGACATCGTTAGATCACTTTAAAAAGTGATTCTGAGTCGATCGGTATGCTAAAAGATTGGTCCAGATTTCTAAGTATTGCATGGCCAAAAAAGTATATAATTGTTTTTTCCTTAATTTTTGCTTATGTATATTAATATAAAATTTGAAAGTTTAACATAACATTTATCTTTTACCCAATTTACATGATGAATTTTATGACGTCCAATTTTGGACGTCATTTTTTGTTTTGAGCAAGCGGTGTAGAGAAGAAAGAAGGGTAGAAAAATAGACTTGATTTCTGTTTTCATGGTTTTTTTTGACACTTCGCTTTACACTTTTTTCTGTTCTTTCTGTTACGTTTTATTTTTATATTGTCATCAACTGGATTGAATGAAAATGAAAAAAAATTAGACGTCAAAAAAAAACATCGTATGAATTTGAGTAGTTTTAGGTAGCAACTTCAAAAGGGAATTAAGAAAATTGGACGTCATAAAATTCATCATGTAAATTGGGTGTTTGATGACAACCTGCTTAGAATTTTCGATCAAAAATTAAATGTAGATGTGTTGACATTGGCCATAAGTGGTGGTGAGGTAGGGCATCGGTAATACTGGGCTATGGAAAAAAACAGGAAAACTAAACAAGAAAAAAATAAAACCATTGGGTGATTTTATGTAGTTATTAGATTTTACTCACCTTGTGGTTGTTGTTGTCCTGGTGTGGGGTTGTTGTGTGTTTTTCTTCGTTGGTGGTTGGTTTAATTGTTTTTTTTGTATGTTGGTTTATAATGTTTTTTTTATTTAATTAAATTATTGTAATAATTTTAGTAGTGTGTTGCATGTAAATGGTTGTCAAGTATTGTTTATTTGGTTTATGACATTTGACGATGACATAAGGGAAAAATCACAGTTGCTGATTATGGTAGTACGGCCGGTAGCTACTAACACAGGGCGTTAACGATAAGCATAGTTCCGAAGAGGGGTGAGTTTCTTCTTTATATACAAAAAGTTTTAAAATCACAGGAAACGATCATTGACCTCTTGTGAAACTTAAGGCTGTATATAATGTTAAAGTTCTGTAGTTGTGGTTGTTTTTTTTATATAGATTTGTTCGTGTATTATGTCCGTTAAGTGTAGCTTAGCCAAAACTGACCTTAAGTTAAGTAGAAGTTAATTTGTTTAGGTCATTAGCAAAATATAAGTGGTTCAATTAAGAAGTGCTAAGTATTGGTAAAAAGAAAAAAAAAACCCAAAGTATAAAAGTGAAAAGTGTTTAAAAACTTAGTTTAGACAGGAAAGTCTTAAGTTTCTGGTTAAGGAAAAACAAAGTGAGTTATAGTTTAAAATAATTAAAAAAAATGGACCTTTAAGTCCTGAATCATAATCATTATTTTAGGAAGTCACCAGGGGAAAAGGTTAGAGAGAACCAGGGAGTTAAAATTCAGCCATCCGATATACATACATATTAATAAAACGTCAGTGCTCCAAAACCAAGTAAGTAAAAGAAATGAAAATCAAGTGTTAAGTTCAAACTCCGTAGGAGGTAAAATTAAAAATTGTAAAATGATCAAGCTTGGATCACAATGATAGCAACAATTTCTACGGTCGTCCATCTTGTTCTTCAAAGTGTTCATATAGTGTAATTTTATCTTTCGAACAAGAAAATAACTAAAGTTTTTTTAAGATGGAAAGGTTTTCTACTAAGTATAATTGTAAAATTGGTATAAAAACTATTTGAAATGATTGGTGTGATAAAAATTTATTTATTTTGAGGGGGGAGGAAAATTGGTACTTTATTATGAACGCCAAAGGTGAATGTTGCTGTCATTGTGAAGTAAGCCATAGTAGTGAGCAAGAGAATTTAACAGTCAACAGTTTTGGGAGATTATCTTAGTAAATAATTCTTAAATTGTTCCTAGATTGTACTGGAAAGGAAAGGTTTTGGAGCCGTGGGGAAGAACGGAGAAGAAACGTTCTTTAAAATTGGTCCCTGGTCTTACCGAGAGAAAAAAACTTAAAGTTAAGGTAACAAAAAGTTTATTTTATTCCAAATACATACATAATAAAAGAAACAAAAGGAAATTAAAAGTGGGGTTATTGATCCGATAATTAAGAGCGGGGCTAACAACCAAATGAAATACCAAGTGTGGTGGAATTAGTCTAGCCGCATACCCACACAAGATTTTAAGTAATATCGTATGTGAAACGGGCAGTACCCAGAGGAAAAGTAATTTCCGTAATAAATTGGGAAAAGAAAAATTTATTATTTTTTAGTATTTTTTAGTGTTAAGTGTAAAATAAGAGTTTGTCAAATTAGATTTAAGTTTGTTAATTTATGTTCTATTAGTGTTAGTTTTGTTTATTATTAATCTAAAATTAAGAACCATATTTTATTTTAGGAATTAACTATTTATCGGGTTATTTAGTAAGGCCGCGAACGCAGAAACAAAAGAAAAAGTGTTTCTGAAATTAGACACCTAAAGAGAGCTCTTGCAGGGTAGTAATTACATCGAAATTTGAGGAAATATTTTCCATTATTCCCAATAATAGTTAGCCCTGAAATTTTTAATTATCGTTATAATAATATATAGGTTTCTTGATCTTAGATTTTAATTATTGTTTTTTTTGTGTTTTAATATTTAATTGTTTTAAAATATGTTAGGGATAAATTAAGTTTTATTAGATTTTATTTGTTTATTTTAGTGGGTTTTTTTTTTATTGTAATAAATGTCTTGATTATTGTATTATAAATATGTTTTGGTAATTGTTTTTTTAAAGGATTTCAGATAGTGGGTTTGGATGGCCGGGTAAATTGTTGGTGAGTACACGAATGGGATCATCTAGAATCTGTTTAGATGATATAGGTTGGGTAAGGGCGGCGGGACAGGAAGTGAACACCTTTTCCTGTAGTTTTTTTATTGTGGTTCGAGGTGGGGTTAGTTTATATTTTTAGTTTTTTTTTAGTTTGAAGTTAGACTTAGTTTTTTTTGTACATTTTTTTTTATTGTGAGAAACCGGAAAGGTGAAGAAGGGTTGAGGAGACACGCCCAGTATCTTGAGCTAGTTGGGCTGGTTCACATTTCCTAAGTGAGGTTTCGTAACAGTAAATGGCGCCCAATCTAAATAGCATAGCAGTGTTAAATCCCTAACTCAGTTATGGATGATTACATGTAGATCACCTAAACATGTATCGGAAGTACAATTTGAAGTTTTTTTTAATATTTTTTTTAACTAGTTAGTCTTGGAGGTGTTACTAAATCCTAATTGCTGACTTAATAGGAATATATATATATATTTGGTTTGGTTATGATAAATTCTTTAGTCGTCTTAATTGACAAATTATGAATAGCGCTAAAGTACCTGATGTATGTGGTAGTAGTATTGACGTGACCGAACTGACATTGGTTTGAAGGCACGTCCGGACTACGAATGGATGATGATGTCCTAACCGTATGGAATTAGTAGCATGATCAGAGTCGTTAGTCTGCATTGATACATAGGTGCATAACCGTAGTAACTGGGAACCTAATGTGAGGAAAATACTTAGCGGTCCGAATATATATTGAAGTTTTTTTTTTTGAGCCACAGTAGAAAAATTTTTTTGGGACACCGCATAAAGTTACCACCAACATTTACCCACCAGCTCACAAGAAAAAATCTGAAATCCTTGTCATGTACTTGTATTGTCATTAACTTGTCTTGTGAATTTATATGTACGTAATTTAAAATTTTTTTTTTGTTTTGAATAATCGTAGCTAATTTTTTATTTATTTTATTTTTTTTATTTATGTACTTAGAACGAATATTTTTAAATTTTGTTTTTACTTAATAGTAGAAATAGTTTTGCTATAATTTTGTTTATTATTTTTATTGATTTTTAAATTGTAGAACTAGTTTTTTTTATCTTATTTATTTAATTATTTTTTTTTAATTAAGTTATTTATTTTTTTTTAGAAATAGTTTTTTTATCTTATTTATTTAATTATTTTTCTTATTTATTTTTTTTATTTGTAGAAATAGTTTATTGTTGCTTTAGTGATTCTTTTGTATTTCGTTTTTTTTCAACTTTGATTTTGTTTATCATTTTTGTCGTGTGTTATATGTTGAATTGATTAATAAATAATCGGCCCGAAATGTTTGTCGCTCGATCTGAAAAAAAGTCCCAGAAACCTGGCGAAAGAAATAATGAAAGTTTTATTGTCGATATGTCTAATTCTATAAATAACCCTAACACTTACGTTAGTGAAAATTTATCAAGTAACTCGCCGGTTACAATTACTGAGACCCCGGGAGCTATTCCCCAAACAGTAAGACCTACACAAGTCCCAAAATATGCTTTTCCACCACCACCACTTCCGCGCCAGGATAATACCCAATCCGCTGGGAAAACTTCTGGGGAGTATGCTAGTCTTTTACGGGGTATTATTAGGGAAACCAATATTGAGTATAGGTCCAATTTAGAGCGGGATATTGACCAGAAAATACAGGAGAGTTTAAAACTTGGGTTTGCTGAAATATTGAGTGAGATACAGAAACTGAAAATAACGAACCAGTCATCTGAAGAAGCAGGAGCTGTAAATCTGGAAGAAAGATCTAAAAATTTAAATAATTTTCGCAGAAATGAAAATAATGTGCAACAAATATTGCCACGAAGAATTGATTTTGAGAATGTAACATCCAACAGTAATTTATCTACTAGCGAACGCCCTTCGGACGATATACTATATCATGGAAGGGAAAATAGGCACCTAGGGGGAAATAATTTACGTGTGGATAAATGGGATGTCATGTTTGATGGAAACACTGACAACCTTCTAATCGAAGATTTTATTTTCAGAGTAGAATACCTACAAAAACAGCACTCCTATTTGTGGGAAGATATAATGGGAGAATTTCATAGGTTGTTGAAAGGTGAAGCCAAGGACTGGTATTGGTCAATTCTACAAGAAAAAGAAATTCGCCGGTGGCCTGACTTAAAAGACGCTTTATTACAACAATATCGCTTAAATAGAAGTGAATATGAGTTTATGCGGGATTTCGAGGAACGTCGTCAGCGGCCGGGCGAATCCATTGAATCATATTTTCAAGCCATGAGAAAACTTCGGTCTCGATTAAAAACTGCTTTGCCTGAACAGGAAGTAATACGAATTATTAAAAGAAATCTAAAGCCAAATATATCGCAAATTTTATATCCCATGAGAATTTATACCGTGGAGCAATTAAGGGATGAGTGTAGGGAGGTTGAAAGGAATTATTTCAAAAGGGAAGTTAATTCAAATACAACGCAAAATCGTTTTGGTCCCACCCGACGTCACGTTGAGGAGATTTCAGAGGAATCTTTTGACGAGGACAAGATAGAATTGGTAGACGAAATTAGGCCTTTTAAAAAAAGTGTTAAGTCTAGCGCTGATTCGGGAAATAATTTCACTTTGGTTTGCTGGAACTGTCGAGCGCCGGGACATTCATTTATGGACTGTCCGTCTGCACAAAGGAACCTATTTTGCTACCGATGCGGTTTAGTTGGCGTCATAACACCTAGATGTCCATCGTGTTCGGGAAACCACATGAAGGGTGTGATGAGAACGGGAGAGTCACGCTCTACTCAAACTCCCGACGAATCCTAAGGGATATAGGGGTACAGACAGTACGCAGCAGTGAAGGAGTTAACCCTGACTCGTGGAATAGGCAAATTCGTTTACTTAGGCGTGTAGGAAATGAAAATAGACATATAAGTAAAAAAGTAACTAATGTAGAAAATCCGGGTAAAAGGAATAGTACATATAGGGAAAGATTAGATAATTATAAGAGAGTAAGAAAGAGAATTTTTAATAATGAGTCAGGGAAAACAAATTTAGAGAGAATTTTAAAAACGAGAAAACGGTTTAAGGAAAAGAAAAAAGAGGTAAAACAGGCGAGAGAATCTGTTCGCAAATGCTGCGCCATGTCGCCGGCATTTGATGGGGATAAGGACCCAAGGGTATTTGCGGACATAAAAATAGGAGGTTTGAAAATTACTGGGTTATTAGATTCTGGGGCTTCTATTAGTTTATTAGGAAAAAATTGTCAGGAACTAATTGAGAAATTAGGGGTGTCTATAGCTCCGGTTTTTTCATCAGTAAGTACGGCCGGTGGCAAGGAATACAATATTTTAGGACGGATCGATGTGAGCGTAGAATTTAGGGACCTAATTCGAAAATTTCGGTTTTATTTATGTCCTGATTTGGTGCAAAGCGCGTACTTAGGGGTAGATTTTTTTTAGGGAATTTGAACTGGCCCCTGAAATATTTAATATTAGCCAAATCGATGTCAATAAATTATACGAAAAATTTCCATTAGATACAAAAGAAGTAGAAAAGCACGAATTAACAGTGGAGCAAGAAAGAGAGTTAATAAGAGTGAAGAAATGTTTTCGAACGTTTGAACAGCATGGCCTAGGAAAAACCAGTTTAGAAAACCACGAAATTATATTGATGGAGGGAGCTACCCCTATCAAAGATCGATACTACCCTGTGTCGCCTGCTGTCCAAGAGTTGATTTATGCTGAAGTAGATAATATGCTCAAATTGGGAGTTATTGAAGAAAGTTTAAGTCCCTGGAGTAGTCGAAGTACCCTGGTGAGAAAGCCGGGAAAGAATAGACTGTGCCTCGATGCCAGGAAATTAAATGAAAGAACCGTCAAGGATGCCTACCCCATACAAAGTATTGAAGGCATAATCAGTCGACTGGACGAAACCCACTTTATAAGCAGCGTCGACTTAAAATATGCCTTTTGGCAAATTCCGCTAGAACAAAATTCGCGCGCATATACAGCTTTTACCATTCCGGGTCGGCCATTGTATCAATATGCTGTCATGCCGTTCGGATTATGTAATGCGCCGCAAAGACTTTGCCGACTTATGGATAAAGTCATTCCCCAGGAGTTAAAATCAAACGTCTTTGTTTACTTAGACGATTTGTTGATTATTTCGGCAACATTCTCGAGTCATATAAAACTTTTAGAAAAAGTAGCAGAATGCTTAACAAAGGCCAACCTGACAATAGGTTTAAATAAATCTCGGTTTTGTTTCAGGGAATTAAGGTATTTAGGCTTTGTTATTGGGGGTGGAACGATGCGCACTGACCCTCTTAAAATCGCCGCAATACAACAAATACCCCTTCCCAAATCGGTAAGAGAAGTTCGTAGTTTCTTAGGAACGGCGGGCTGGTATCGCCGCTTCATAAAAAACTTTTCAGAAATCTCGGCACCGCTTACGGATTTGATTAAGAAAGGTAAAACGTTTAAAGTGACCGACGAGGCGATTAAAAGTTTTAACGAGCTGAAACAAGCCTTAACCTCAGCCCCAGTATTAGCCCACCCTAACTTTGGTAAGAGATTTTTTATCCAATGTGATGCCTCTAATTATGGCATTGGAGCAGTCCTTTTTCAGAAGGATAACGATAATAATGAAAGACCAATTGCTTTTTTCTCAATGAAATTAAATCCCGCTCAAAAGAACTACAGCGTAACTGAGAAGGAATGTTTAGCTGCCGTATTAGCCATAAAACGATTTAGACCATATATCGAACTTATGCCTTTCACAGTCATCACCGATCATGTCAGCCTGAAATGGCTAATGACCTTTAAAGACTTAAGTGGCAGATTGGCGCGATGGTCTCTTCAGTTACAAAGCTACGATTTTGATATCGAACATCGTAAAGGTGCCGATAACATTGTGGCCGACACTTTATCGAGATCGGTTGAAGAGCTAAACAAATCACCAGAAGAAATTTTAGATTTTCAGACTACGGAATTTGAGTCGAGTCAATATACAGAATTAAGAGAAACAATTCAAAAACATAATGAAAAACTCCCAGATTTAAAAATCGTTGGAAATTTAGTCTTCAAGAGAACAAATACACCGTCTGAAGGGGAAGTGCTAGAGGAATATAAGTGGAAGTTGTGGATACCTGAAAGCCTTACTCATCAGTTAATCCAAGAGGCACACGAATCAAAAGATAAAGCTCATGGTGGGATACAAAAAACACTTTATTCACTTAGAACTAGATATTATTGGCCAAACATGTTAATTCAGGTTAAAAATTTTGTCAACAGTTGTATTAAATGCAAAGAATGTAAATCAACAAACATAAGACTTATGCCCGAGATAGGAGCTGAAGTTGTTACAGATCGTCCTTTTCAAAAGATTTACATTGATTTCCTAGGAAAGTATCCGCGGTCTAAAAGTGGAAATGCCTACATATTTATTGTCTTAGACCATTTCACAAAATTCATCTTTCTTAAGGCCATGAAAGAGGCAACTGCTTCTAATGTAGTTAAATTCTTAGTGGAGGAGGTTTTTCATAATTTCGGAGTTCCCGAAATAATACACTCCGACAATGGAAAACAATTTGTTTCTAAAGAATTTTTAAGAATGACAGAGAACTACAAAGTAAGGCATATGAAAACCGCTGTGTATTCTCCGCAATCAAATGCAGCTGAAAGGGTTAATCAAAGCGTATTAACAGCTATCAGGACTTACTTAGAAAACGATCACCGCGAATGGGATCTAAATCTACCATGTATCGAATTAGCCCTGAGGAATTCTGTTCACTCAGCTATTGGTCTGACACCTTTTATGGCTTTATTTGGACATAACATGTTTACTTCTGGTAGTGATTATAGGTTAGCTAGAGAATTAAAATCCCTCGAGGATGGTGAGTTCATAGTTTTAGAGGACCAAGACAGAATACGCTTAATTAGAGAGAAAATAAGGGAAAACTTACATAAGTCCTACGAAAAAAGCTCTTTAAGGTATAATAAGAGAGCAAGACTAATTCGGTTTGTGCCAGGACAGGAAGTCTATAAGAGAAACTTTGTACTCAGCAACTTTCAGAACAATATCAATGCTAAATTCTGTAAAAAGTTTACAAAGTGTAGAGTAGTACGAATATTGGGAAACAATATGTACGAGTTGGAAACCTTATCTGGTTCTCCGTTGGGTATATATCATTCTAAGGACATTAAACAATAAGCCGATTCACCTCCCTGGGGTTGTAAAAGCAAAATGTTAACCCACTTTACGCGGTTAAAGGAAAAAAAACACAATGAAATTCTTCATATAAAATAAACGTAAGTTTATTTTATTTAAATTGTGCAATAGAAAACCCCAGTGCAATAGTATTGTAATTTTTTTTTTTTTTAAATTTTAATTTTATCATTTACTTACCTGTGCAATAGAAATTTCGTGCTATATTAGACTAGGTTGTCTCTGTCCATCCATGTGTAATTATTAGGGCCATATACACCCAACAAATTTATTTATGCGTGTTGCTGTGTTGTTGTCCGTCCTTATTTTTGTTTGTTTTTGTAACTAAACATGTACCTGAAAATACATAAACACAAAGTACCATTTCTTATTTTTTCAAATTTAAATAACTTCCCTGATGTTCCTGATGTAAACAGTACCAGTGTAAAATAATTAGTTGCCCGGCTAACTCATCAAGTGGGTGTGGCCTACGTTGAGCGCCTGCATCAAAATTTTTCTTAGTAAAAAACTCAATCGTGTAAAATAATATTTATACTTCAATGAAGTTTTCGCGGATTTTTGATTCCCTTGTCACACTGTTGTTACTGCAATAATTTTGTAACCACAGAGTTTTGTTGACATTGGCCATAAGTGGTGGTGAGGTAGGGCATCGGTAATACTGGGCTATGGAAAAAAACAGGAAAACTAAACAAGAAAAAAATAAAACCATTGGGTGATTTTATGTAGTTATTAGATTTTACTCACCTTGTGGTTGTTGTTGTCCTGGTGTGGGGTTGTTGTGTGTTTTTCTTCGTTGGTGGTTGGTTTAATTGTTTTTTTTGTATGTTGGTTTATAATGTTTTTTTTATTTAATTAAATTATTGTAATAATTTTAGTAGTGTGTTGCATGTAAATGGTTGTCAAGTATTGTTTATTTGGTTTATGACATTTGACGATGACATAAGGGAAAAATCACAGTTGCTGATTATGGTAGTACGGCCGGTAGCTACTAACACAGGGCGTTAACGATAAGCATAGTTCCGAAGAGGGGTGAGTTTCTTCTTTATATACAAAAAGTTTTAAAATCACAGGAAACGATCATTGACCTCTTGTGAAACTTAAGGCTGTATATAATGTTAAAGTTCTGTAGTTGTGGTTGTTTTTTTTATATAGATTTGTTCGTGTATTATGTCCGTTAAGTGTAGCTTAGCCAAAACTGACCTTAAGTTAAGTAGAAGTTAATTTGTTTAGGTCATTAGCAAAATATAAGTGGTTCAATTAAGAAGTGCTAAGTATTGGTAAAAAGAAAAAAAAACCCAAAGTATAAAAGTGAAAAGTGTTTAAAAACTTAGTTTAGACAGGAAAGTCTTAAGTTTCTGGTTAAGGAAAAACAAAGTGAGTTATAGTTTAAAATAATTAAAAAAAATGGACCTTTAAGTCCTGAATCATAATCATTATTTTAGGAAGTCACCAGGGGAAAAGGTTAGAGAGAACCAGGGAGTTAAAATTCAGCCATCCGATATACATACATATTAATAAAACGTCAGTGCTCCAAAACCAAGTAAGTAAAAGAAATGAAAATCAAGTGTTAAGTTCAAACTCCGTAGGAGGTAAAATTAAAAATTGTAAAATGATCAAGCTTGGATCACAATGATAGCAACAATTTCTACGGTCGTCCATCTTGTTCTTCAAAGTGTTCATATAGTGTAATTTTATCTTTCGAACAAGAAAATAACTAAAGTTTTTTTAAGATGGAAAGGTTTTCTACTAAGTATAATTGTAAAATTGGTATAAAAACAATTTGAAATGATTGGTGTGATAAAAATTTATTTATTTTGAGGGGGGAGGAAAATTGGTACTTTATTATGAACGCCAAAGGTGAATGTTGCTGTCATTGTGAAGTAAGCCATAGTAGTGAGCAAGAGAATTTAACAGTCAACAGTTTTGGGAGATTATCTTAGTAAATAATTCTTAAATTGTTCCTAGATTGTACTGGAAAGGAAAGGTTTTGGAGCCGTGGGGAAGAACGGAGAAGAAACGTTCTTTAAAATTGGTCCCTGGTCTTACCGAGAGAAAAAAACTTAAAGTTAAGGTAACAAAAAGTTTATTTTATTCCAAATACATAATAAAAGAAACAAAAGGAAATTAAAAGTGGGGTTATTGATCCGATAATTAAGAGCGGGGCTAACAACCAAATGAAATACCAAGTGTGGTGGAATTAGTCTAGCCGCATACCCACACAAGATTTTAAGTAATATCGTATGTGAAACGGGCAGTACCCAGAGGAAAAGTAATTTCCGTAATAAATTGGGAAAAGAAAAATTTATTATTTTTTAGTATTTTTTAGTGTTAAGTGTAAAATAAGAGTTTGTCAAATTAGATTTAAGTTTGTTAATTTATGTTCTATTAGTGTTAGTTTTGTTTATTATTAATCTAAAATTAAGAACCATATTTTATTTTAGGAATTAACTATTTATCGGGTTATTTAGTAAGGCCGCGAACGCAGAAACAAAAGAAAAAGTGTTTCTGAAATTAGACACCTAAAGAGAGCTCTTGCAGGGTAGTAATTACATCGAAATTTGAGGAAATATTTTCCATTATTCCCAATAATAGTTAGCCCTGAAATTTTTAATTATCGTTATAATAATATATAGGTTTCTTGATCTTAGATTTTAATTATTGTTTTTTTTGTGTTTTAATATTTAATTGTTTTAAAATATGTTAGGGATAAATTAAGTTTTATTAGATTTTATTTGTTTATTTTAGTGGGTTTTTTTTTTATTGTAATAAATGTCTTGATTATTGTATTATAAATATGTTTTGGTAATTGTTTTTTTAAAGGATTTCAGATAGTGGGTTTGGATGGCCGGGTAAATTGTTGGTGAGTACACGAATGGGATCATCTAGAATCTGTTTAGATGATATAGGTTGGGTAAGGGCGGCGGGACAGGAAGTGAACACCTTTTCCTGTAGTTTTTTTATTGTGGTTCGAGGTGGGGTTAGTTTATATTTTTAGTTTTTTTTTAGTTTGAAGTTAGACTTAGTTTTTTTTGTACATTTTTTTTTATTGTGAGAAACCGGAAAGGTGAAGAAGGGTTGAGGAGACACGCCCAGTATCTTGAGCTAGTTGGGCTGGTTCACATTTCCTAAGTGAGGTTTCGTAACAGATGGCAAAATTGAAGCAACCCGTAACATGGGGTCTTCACCTGAGATAATATCTGATATAATATGTGAGAGAACGTCGGCAGAATGAGAGAGCAGATTTCTTCATGTTAATCTTAATCTTAAACAAGGGGAACATGTATCTTATAAGATTTCATAATTTACTGATTTTCGTACAGTAAACTTGTGTCGTTTTTTATTCTTTTTTAGTTTTTTCTTTGTTTATAGTGTTTAATATTGTTTTTTAAGCATTTTTCACAAGATTTCCACTATTTGCACTATAAAAATTAAACATTTTAATGATAGCGTCTTATTATTAATTTATATGTATGTATTTATTTATTTATTTGTATGTATGTATATTTGACAGCTCATCTTATAAGATAGTTGTTATAAGATTTCTCATAACAACTGTCTCATAACATTTATTATAATATTAATACTAACACTATTTGAGAGTCCACATGTAAGATAATACTCTCTGCGATTGAATCTGACGTTTGCAGATATAAAAATGTTATATCTTATCTCAGGTGGAGACCCTGTATTAGGTATACAGATAGATAGTTAAAACAGAAAACCCAGAATTTAAAAAAAAAAATTTATTTGCTGCGAAAGCTCTTATAAGCATCTAAAAAAATTCAACATGTACCAAAATATGCATCAAGGCTGAATATGCAATATAAACTTAAAAAATGCTGCAAAAATGCTCTTTGAATTAAATTATGCTAAAAAAATGCTGTAAAGGGTGAAATATGCACTAACAAATCGATGCCAAAATTCATAAAAAGCTTTGAAATGGAGAAATATATTGTTTCTGGCTTTGTCGCATAAGGAAAAACATCCAGTTGCATATTTATGGTTTCCCTGCTTATAACTAAAACTATAAATAATTCTAGATAAATTTAATTTCGTAAGAACAGTTTTTTCAGCAAACATACAATGACTATAGGTTTTGAAAATAGGTTATTCATTAATTCGTGGACGGGTCAATAAGTCCGTGACCTTATAAATGACACACAGGTTTTTGGATATAAAATCATTTAATTTTTAACGAAGCCAGATTTAAGCTCTACACTTTCTCTAACGTTTCTCCAAAATTGGTATTGTGAGATAATTTCACGTTGGGGTCAAATCTTTCCGCTGAGCCATTTCTTCAGGTTTGGAAATAAGAAATAGTCACCCGTTGCTTAATCCGGAGAATAAAGCAAATGTGGCCTTTTACATGAATTTGTGCCATTGAATACGAAATTTACTTTTTGCATCTTCTCCTCAAATCACGAGGTAGTCTGCTATAAATGGCTATCAAACAAAAAATAAATGGCGCAGCTTTTTAAAAATTTGACAAGAGTCTACTGAAAAATGCCTGTTGATAGGAGGAGTGTTGCCCTTTCCTATAAGAGGAGCGAAATTCAAAAAGTCTTATTGATCCGCCCTCGTAGAGCTAATCGACTTATTTTCCATACTAAACAAATATTTTTTTCCAAAATATTAATTATACTTCTTGTTCTGATATTTTGGACTGCAGTTTCATATACTTTGCTTATCGTTTTAAAAATTCCTATTCCAGAAAACTATATATATTTGCAAGGTGGATTTATCAAAAAGGAACCGAATTAACTAAGGGTGCGTTCGTAAATGCATCACTGCGCTGCTTCAGAAAAGCAAACTTTTTTTATTGCAGATAAAAAAGTAATTATAGAGCAATTCCATATGAAAGCGATCACCTTTTGGACGACCCCTCTCCGATTTTAAAATAAATAGTCTCAATCGATTGCCCAGCAAAAAATAATGTACCTACATATTTTTTTTTTTTTTTATAGTGACTGGTTTAGTGGTGGTGTACACCACTGTCATGTGAAAAATTGAAGAATTCTTCATAAGGGACCTCATTGAAATTTGTTTTAAAAAAAAACTACTAAAGCGATCGCAACGAGTGATAGCTCGTTGGAAAGGTATTGAATCAGGCTTTAATAAAAATAAAATTTTCCTAATTTTTCTTAGAAATTTACCTTTAAATTTTCCCAAGAAAATTTAATTTTCCGATTTTCCACAGAAGCTCTTACTTTTTTTTCGTGACAAGCTGGGCACCTGGCGTTTTAACATAATTCGGGTACGCTGAATCCAGTGGTGCCCTCGGTTTTTTAAGATTGGCTCTGGTTTTCGAGATATACCGTTATTTCTAAAATGGAGGAGGTTGCACAACATATGTTCGCGTAACTCAAAAACGCTTTAGCTTATTGAAAAAACTTAAAAAATCGAAATTCCGCAGCTTCGTTTTTTATATGCCTGCAAAAAATTAGAAGCCTCGCTGCATTTTTCAATTTTTTATGAATTTTTAAAAAACAAAAATTTCAAAATTTTGATAAAAAAAATTATTTTTTTTTTCAAAAAAAAAATTATGTTTCTAAAACAAATGCGGATATTAGAACGAAGTTTTACTTTTCTCAAAGAAAATTTTATTGCGGAATTTCGGTTTTTTAAGTTTTTTCAATAAGCTAAAGCGTTTTTGAGTTACGCGAACATATGTTGTGCAACCTCCTCCATTTTAGAAATAACGGTATATCTCGAAAACCAGAGCCAATCTTAAAAAACCGAAGTTTTTTCAATAAGCTAAAGCGTTTTTGAGTTACGCGAACATATGTTGTGCAACCTCCTCCATTTTAGAAATAACGGTATATCTCGAAAACCAGAGCCAATCTTAAAAAACCGAGGGCACCACTGGATTCAGCGTACCCGAATTATGTTAAAACGCCAGGTGCCCAGCTTGTCACGAAAAAAAAGTGTCAATTTCGTGCACAGTGTAATTTTTAAAATGTATTTTTAACAAGGTGGTCTCTTAAATGCTCTTCTCCTGTCCAAACAAGGAGTCGGGGCCCATTTTTTTATTGCTGATTCTTAAAGCAAAAATTATGAGGAATCCAAAAAAAAAAAAATTAGCCGGAAAATTTAAGAGCTTCTGTGGAAAATCGGAAAATTAAATTTTCTTGGGAAAATTTAAAGGTAAATTTCTAAGAAAAATTAGGAAAATTTTATTTTTATTAAAGCCTGATTCAATACCTTTCCAACGAGCTATCACTCGTTGCGATCGCTTTAGTAGTTTTTTTTTAAAACAAATTTCAATGAGGTCCCTTATGAAGAATTCTTCAATTTTTCACATGACAGTGGTGTACACCACCACTAAACCAGTCACTATAAAAAAAAAAAAAAATATGTAGGTACATTATTTTTTGCTGGGCAATCGATTGAGACTATTTATTTTAAAATCGGAGAGGGGTCGTCCAAAAATTTGCCAATTTTGATCGTTTTCATATGGAATTGCTCTATAATTTTTTTTATTGTGTTACTATTATTTTTGTGGAGTATTTGACCATTTTTTTGTTCACATCTACTTCATTGAAATATATATAAACATTTGAAATCACTGATGCAGAGCAGTGATGCATTTACGAACGTACCCTAACCAATAAGACATTCTGTATACTTATTAATTTATGGCACTATGTGTTTGTTTATAAAACTACTTAACCGATTTATATACAATTTGGCATACGGTAAAAAGTTGTTATGAAATAATTATGGGTTCCAGTAGAAATAAATTTTAAGCCCTGCCTTATTTACGTCCTTTAATATTTTCCTTGACTTGTAAAGCAAACATTTTGCTTATTAACATTATATTTGCACGGGGAGAAAAAAACATATATAGGTATGTATATGTATATGATCTCCAAAGCCCCCCTTTGTGCCTACTTTATGTAAAAACTATATTTTTTTCAACATGTATAAAAACGATCTGACGTATTTACATAATATTTGGCGCCAAGTTTATCTAAAAGAAACTTAAAAAAATTCATTAAATACCACGCCCATTAAATGCTCACTTCTGACAATGACATAATAGCATATATCACAGTTGGTCATAGTGCACTAAATATTGATTTAAATCAGCATTGCCCTATCATTAAATAAAACTGCAAAAAAAATTATTTTGCATTATTTTTTACCAGCTCTAGTGATGATTGCTATTTTTTTTTTCACTAGCACTAAAAAAATTGGGTGGTATTGCAAATTTTTTCCCTAACACTAACGGTGATCGAATGCATAAAATTTGCTCTCAATTCAAATAGTGCAAAATTTGCACTTGCAATCAAAAAAACCTGCATATAAACAGCCTCTCACTAAAATTTTAAAACATGTAATTTTGTATGAGCATAGTTTTTTTATTCTTGTGATGATATGCATAAGCAGAGGAAACAAAACAACATGATATTTTGTCATAGCTTTAATCATTAAAAAAAACAAGTTTGTTGTTTGTAAATTTAGTGCAAAATTAGTGCACTACCCCCATCTATGCTATATATACAGCAGTGATGGAAAACTTAAAAATTGAGATGCTACTACCCATCAAGCAAAAGAGTACTTTTTTCAAAATTTTGGTACTTTTTTCAAACATATTTTTTATTGCATACATATGTATTTGCTTGTGATTTAATATAAGGTACACACCTTTAGATGTCTAAGGCTGTTAGGCAATTTGTTTATTTTACTTTATGATATCATTAGTAATATTATAATTGTAACAACAAGAATCATTTGACATTAATAGATCTTTAGTTTTAATTCAATTTGAAAGAGTTTGTACTTGCAAACGATTTCTTTTTTTTTTTCGTTTTTATAGCATATTGCACTGAAAACGTGCGCTTAACTGCTGCTGATAAATGTGGTATTGACAAAGTTCCAATAGCAATACGTGAATTATCAGGAAACATAAGTTCGTCCATTTCGTTCTTAATTTTGCTTAACATGAACGAAAAAAAGAACAATAAATTTTGTGTAGGCAATATTGACAATGTTAAAAAAAATTAGAAACGTTAAATTTCTCAACAAAGAAGCATAACAAGAAAAGAGTACTCAAACTGACGTGGCGGTACCGTGGTATTTTTGAAATGAAAAAGTACTGAAAAAAGTACCATAGTACTGAATTTTCCATCACTGATATACAGTGTTTACAGCAAAATGACTAACACGGTGTTTACATTTGCCAGTACTGGCAAGCCAGTTGCAATACATGCACGTCACGAAGACAGCAAGTAGTGTTTTTTGGCAACTATTATGTATTTTCTTACTGTCTTGCCAGTACTGGCAAATGTAAACGTTAGGTAATACATATATAAAATTTACCATGTAACCCAGATCATGCCTTACTAAGATACCTAATTTTTATTTTTCGCGTTTATATGCTTAAACTATGCACAATACACTTGTTTATCTATAAAGAAATATCAGTGTGTTTTGTTGTTGTAAACTGTTGCTAAAAACCCGTTATGTCTTTCTTTATGTTTCAATTGGGATAATGTTGCAATTCATAAAATTAATTATTTTTAGTTGTGTCAGAAAATATAATGGTATAATGGATAAGTGCTAAATAGTCTTATTTCGAATTGTGACACTTTTGATAAAATAAATCTTTGAGTTTATATTAATTAGACTTGTGTCAGTTGAGCTCATTGAGGCAAGTACGATTCATTTCTATTATTCAGCCAATGTGACATAACTTAAAATAATTCAGTAACTTGTGCAAAAATCATACAACTAAAAATTGTCTATTATCTAATGTATAAATATTAAAAAAAAAATTTTTAGATCACAATCTGTATGGATTTTTTACTAAATGGTCCAAAGTTTTTGTTTTAAACTATTTTTGTAGGTCAAAAACGTTTTTGTTCGATTATGCGTCTACAAGGATCCGGAGAGCCGATATTTCACGTCACTAAGACAAAGCTCTTCTAAAAATTCTTGAGTGGGATTGTTTTTTTTTTTTTTAATTTTAAACTTTTCCTACTTACTGTCATATTTGCAACACTTTTAAGAATATGAAATATCTACTGAACAATAATAAAAACGTGTTTTGTCACTCTCGTCAATACATCCAATAAGAACGGTTGTTTCATTTATAACAATTTGGCGACGAAAGGGTAAAAATAAAAGAATAAACCCAAGTGTGCAAAAATTTAATACGAGGCAGGAGGAATGGCTACAAACAGTTTTTTCAGCATCGATCCATTCGATGAAAAAGTGACTAAATGGAGTCGATGGGTATAAAGGTTCGAGACGGCTTTAGATATTTTTAAGGCGGATGGAGGTAAAAAGAAGCAATTCCTTTTACATTATATGGGGACATCAACGTATGACAAGTTATGTGATAAGGCATTGCCCAAAACTCCTGAACAACTGGAATATGCAGAAATCATTTGAAGAAATAAATAGCAAGAGTGTGGTTAAAGAAAATGTGGATAAAGTAAATGAGATGAAAAGTGGTAAAACAAAGAAATGGAAAAAAACATACACACAAACGTCTGAAAAAAATTCTAAAAAGAATTGTTTACGTTGTGGTAGCAGTGATCACATGGCACACAAGTGTATTCACTTAAATACGCTTTGTGGTTATTGTAAGAAAACAGGCCATTTAAGAAGAGTGTGTTTTTAAGCCAAAAAGATGCTTAACCAAATCTCGGAAAATGAAAGTGATACAGCTAGCACAAGTGGAGACTAGCTACAAGATGTTTTACAAATTAGTGATAACACCAAATCTAAATTACGCCAGAAGATATTTTATAATGCGAACGTAAATGATAAAATTATTAAATTTGAGATCGATACGGGGTCACCTGTTACAATTATGAGTCTTGCAGATACTAAGAAATATTTTTCGGCAAAATTTAAAGTACATAAATCTGATCTGGTTTTATATAATTATTGTCAAACCCCTTTAGATTGCGTTGGTTTCATCAGAGTTGTTGTTAAAGACATCACTAACTGCAAAGCAAAAATATACATCGTGCGTTCAAATCGTAAGCCATTGCTGGGTCGGGAATGGTTGAGAACCATACGTATAGACTGGTCATCGATTTTTAAAATTAACACTAAAACGGGTGCTGATGTGAATAAAATATGAATGGAGGTCCAACGTGAGGGTAAGCTAAAACAAATACTGGAAAAATACCCAGTGCTATTTTCTCCTACGGTTGGGAAAATTACAGGTTATCAGGCACGATTGTATGTGAAACAAAACTCCATTCCCAAATGCTTAAAGGCAAGGAGAGTGGCATTTCCTCTTCTGAAGGCCGTTGAGGAGGAAATTGACGATCAGGTAAAGGAAGGGTTATTAGTTAAGGTGGAGAAGAGTGAATGGGCCACGCCTGTATTAGTAGTGCCCAAAAAGTGTAATAAGGTCCCTTTATGTGGTGACTACAAGGTAACAATTAATCCAGCATTGATAGTAGATGACGAGCTATTTAACACAATGGCGGGAGGAACTCTCTTTTCCTAAATTGACTTGTCAAAAGCATATCTCCAGTTAGAGGTCCATCCTGAGGACCGTCACTTATTGACATTAAGTACACATAAGGGATTATATCAACCTACTCGACTTATGTTCGGCATAGCTTCCGCGCCTGCAAAATGGCAACGTTTTATGGAGCAGCTTTTACACGATATTCCAGGGGTTAAAGTTTTTCTCAACGATATCAAAATCACAGCCAGCAATGAAGAATTGCATTTGAAAAGGCTAGAGAAGGTCTTACGCAGGTTAAGTGAACACAACATGCGGGTAAATTTATCAAAATCTGAATTTCTACGTGACAGTATTGAGTACTGTGGGTACATAATCGATAAAAATGGGATCAGAAAAATGAGATCAAAAATGGAAGCCATAGCAAATATGAAAAAGCCGGAAAATAAGGATGACGTTCGTTCGTTTCTGGGGTTAATAAATTATTACTGCCGTTTTATCAAAAATCTTAGTACAATAGTAGAACCTCTTAACAGATTGCTTCAAAAAGAAGTTAAATTTTATTTCGATTCCAAATGCGAGTTAGCGTTCAATGAGGTAAAGAGCCAAATGCAATCGGAGACAGTACTTACTCATTACGATCCAAAATTACCGCTGATATTAACGGTAGACGCAAGTCCCACGGGTGTCGGGGCAGTATTAAGCCACGTTTAACCCGATACTAGCGAGAAGCCGATTCATTTTGCATCCAAATCTCTGAACAAAGTGCAACGTAGGTAAAGTCAGGTCGACCGGGAAGCTTATGCCATTGTGTTTGGAGTAAAAAAGTTTTATCAGTATTTGTATGGTCGAAAATTCACGTTAGTCACCGATAACAAGGCAATCTCAAAAATATTTTCGCCTCAGAAAGGGTTGCCGGTCTTATCAGCTACACGTATGCAACATTATGCAATTTACCTACAATCATTCAACTATGACATACGTTTTCGCAATTCACGTTTTCTCTCGTTTGGCAACAACAACCTTTTAGAAATAGAATTGATAGAAAATTTACCGATCAAAATTGGGGAGCTTAGCGCCGCTACAAGGAAGGAGGGTGAAATAAAAAATCTGCTGGAAGCACTTCAGTTCGGTCGCACCTGTAATGAAATTGATCACTTTGGTATTGATCAGTCGGAGTTTTCGTTGCAACAAGGGTGTTTGCTAAAAGGAATACGGGTGTATATTCCAAAATTATTGAGAAATTAAGTTTTGAACGAATTGCACACGGCACATTTTGGAACCTCAAAAATGAAGTCACTAGCTCGTGCATATGTGTGGTGGAAAGGGTTGGATGAAGAAATTGAGAAAGTAGTTGCAAATTGTAGAGCATGCCAGTATATGCGCCCTGAACCTAAACATGAACCAGTACATTGTTGGACTCCACCACGGAATTTTTTCTTTGTATTAGTTGACGCTTTTAGCAAATGGCCTGAGGTGCGCATAGTCCCAGACATGACAACAACAACAACCATAAAAGTCTGCAAAAATATTTTTAGCACTTTTGGCACACCCAGAATTCTAGTGAGTGACCACGGCACCCAATTTAAATCAAAAGAATTCGAGGAATTTTTACGGATCAACGGACGGGCAAGCTGAACGGTTTGTTCAGACTATGAAAAATAAGTTACATATATGCTTCAAAAGGAAATAAAAATAGTATTGCAGATGATTTAGACAAAATATTATTGGCATATAGAAGAGCCATACATCCAGTTACAAACAAGTCTCCAGCAATGGTTATGTTTGGCCGACAAATTCACACGCGTTTAGATCTTCTTGTACCAAAAAATGACATAGAAAGCAGCGAACGAGTAAACACAAAAAAATCTTTTATGAGAGGAGTAAAGGTAGCTGTCCGTGATTATTTAGGAAAAGAGAAGTGGAAGTTTGGTGTGGTGGTGGGGAGATCTGGAGACCTGCATTATGAGGTGCGTTTAGAGGACGGTCGTCAGTGGCGTCGACATGTTGATCAGATGCGAGCATTGAGAGACGAGGTTGTAGACATTACAGTTGAAGGTAAATAAGATTGCGCACCAGTCGCTGGTAATCAACAGGAAGTGGTAATTGAAGCCGCCAACGTATCTCATCAACAGAAGAGTAACGAGGTTCAGCAGCAAACAAATGATGGAAGCCTAACACCACTTGAGGTAGAACCTGCGATAACTAATATTCCTACTAAACATGCAGTGGTTTCGACAGCAGGCAATGGTGCACCAGATCGGGTTTCGTCTAATGAAACAAGTGATGGAAACTCGAATTCTTCAAGGCCAACTAGAAATCGCAAACCTCCTAAGCATTTTCAAGATTTTAATTTAGATTTCTAAATTAAATTTTGGGCATAATTAATGGTTAATGTTTTAAATTATAGTATATTTATTGTAAATGCATTTATATTTTTATGTACTGTGGGAGAGATGTCATATTGGCAACACTTTTAAGAATATGAAATATCTACTGAACAATAATAAAAACGTGTTTTGTCACTCTCGTCAATACATCCAATAAGAACGGTTGTTTCATTTATAACACTTACTGTTAGGCATACAATTTTCATTGTTGCATATATATAATTTATATACATACATAAGTATATGTGACCTTCTCCGAGAAGAGGCTAGGTCAAAAAATGGCCTTGGACTTAACAGTGGATTCTGGTACCGAAAAGGGTGTAGAATAAGATGAAATGAGTTAGATTTCTGATAAAAATTTATTTACCCCATAAAAACGTACAAAACGAACTTGGCAAAATCGATAAAAATGAGAAAAACATTAACCGTAAAATTTTACATTTTTGACTTTTTTTTCTCAAAATTTCATTTTCACACACTAGGTCCCTTTTCTCGGAGAAGGTCACATATTTTATTATATACGTACATATGAACAGAGTGGCGCATAAGTAACGTTATGATCGCCAAATAAGAGGCATAGTTGACGAGTTGTATGAGATGTGGCTCTATCCTGTTGAAACCGCAATTCTGGATTGTTCTCTATCTCGGGTCTTAAAAAATGTCAATCATTCCCTGGTATTGAATGCAATTCACATTAACCGCAACATGTTCGCCGTTTTCAAAAAAATATGGTCCAATGATATTTTCTGAATGTATTTCACACGATAATGTACATCTAAGGGGATGCATTTGATATTCAACAATTATTCTTTGATTTTGGGTACCCGATATTTTTATTGAGGTGACCATTGAGGTAGGCTTATGAGCTTATCGATTTTTATTCGATATGATCTTTGTGTCTGAATAATCGAATGCTGACTTTCAAAAAAACGTAAACAAGAAATTTATTCACTTATTAAATCATAACGGTCATTATGCGCTACCCTATTATTTTAATACTGAAGTTAACAGGTACGTGAGCATTATTTTTAATATAACTTAATATTAATAAGACTGTATTTTTAATTAACATATGCATATGTATGTATATACAGTCTGTCAAGGATATATTTTGACATTGTGAAAATAGCTCATTTTGTGACTTTTAATCATAAAAAAAGACTAGTGGTTTTTACTTTATAAACAAGCAAAAGCAAGAGGATTAATAATTGAAGATCCACCTAATTTTTTCCATATTAAAAAAGTATGTAAAAACAATTTCTTGTCAACAAAATTCTGGATTGTCTTCTCTTTTTTTGATCTTATTTCTTAATATTGATTTTTTGGTATCTTCTTGCCGTAATTTGTTAGTTGATATTTGACCAAAAATTAATTAATTAAAAATATTATTAAAAATTAACTGCCTGACCCACGATAATCACAAAAACTTTTCTTTTTTATATTTATATTAAAAACAATAATAAAAAAAACTAAAATTTGTCTTTGTTTTCAATATAAATATACGAATGAAATGTTCTTGTCGACATTCTGGACCAGGCAGTAAATAAATATTGTTTTTTTTTTCATTGTGCTAATCTAAACCATTATCCAGATTTTGAGAATACAATAGTATTAAACACAGAAAATAATTATAAACGTAGATTTATGTTAGAAATGTTACAAATTATAAAAGTACTAACAATAGCTGCGTTCGAGAACACAAACGTTTTTACTTTTTTTTACTGCATTTTACAAAATTGCGTTCGCGTACACAAAATACAGTAAATCAGAACACAAATTGAGAGCGTAAAGTGACAGTTCTTGACTGAGTACTTACAAATTTTTACTGCAGAAATTTTTGCAGTAAAATTTAGTAAAACAAAAAAACACATGTTTCAAAAGGTAAACAAACAAAAGGCATACAAATTGTGAAAAAATTGTTTAAAAAAAGGAAAGTTGAAATAAAACTAAAATAAAAACAAAAAATGAATTAATATTAATTAATTAAACTTGTTTGTGAAGAATTTATATGGCTAAATACCAACTTTTGAAACTTTGTTTTGTTATGTTAATTTTTTGGAGTTGTAAAAGTATCAAGTACTCGGGTACTTAGAACAGCCCTTGTTTTTAAAGTTATCAATAGTAAAAAAAAAAGTATTCGTGTACTATTGATCAAAATTAGCCGGACACAAATTAGCAAATTCAAATAAAATAAAAAACAAACAAATATGAAAGATTATATAAAATAATTTGTTTGTATTTTGTTACGGTCTCTTTACGCCTGACGAGTCAACCAGCTAGCTCGCTACTTCCCAGGAGGTCCCAACCCTCTCGTCAGTTTGACGACAGCAACACAAAAAAACTGAATGTCACACAACCTACCAACAAACATAACATATGCCCCACTTGAATCCTGAGACAGCTGTTGGTCTTCTTTACTGCCCACCCAACCATGTCATAGTAAGTACTCCCTTTAATTCTCCATCCTATGACCCTAATTCCGCACAACCGAACTTACCCACTCACCAGCTCATCCTTGCCCAGACCTTTAAGGAATTACTCAATGATTTTCATCTCTTTTTTTCTCTATTTGACAAATATATGTATTTTCATTAAATCTAAATCTATAACACCCTTAATATATAGCCAATAATAATATTAATAATAATCTTTAATAATACTAATCTTTAATAATAATAATCTTCATTAATATTAATAGTAATCTTTAATAATATTAATAATAATCTTTAATACCTAAATAAATAAGAACCCTAATTACCTACACACTACTACTACTAACATTAATACATAAATAAAATTTAAACTATTTAAAAACACAAAAATTTAAATTTTTTTTTCCTCTTATTTTAACTATAACTTTCCCTTTTTTTTATCTATATTTTTTTTTTTCTCTAATGTTATCTCTTATAGCCGTTAATTATTTTCTTTTCACAATTTTTAATTCCTTTTTGCGTCTGTATAAATATATCTATGTTTAAGTTAATTTTTGTTTAAATCGCTTAATATAAAATTGCTTAATATAAAAAAAACTCTAGGGCTCAAATTATTAATTTTCCTTCATTAACGACTTTTTACTATTTCTCTATGCGCATAAACATTTACACTTAAAGGAGCTCCCTGAAATTAGATTATGCCTTAGTCTTTTAAATATTTCTTGCTTCTTCTTCTTTCCCGCTTCTAATTTGAGCACTAAATTAAATTTAATCTTTTTTTTTTTCTTGGTTAACTTCGATAGATATATCTACCTCAATATTCCTTTTTTTCTAATTTCGGCTATTTCTCTTTCCCTTAAATAGTTATATTACGAAAAGCTTAACTATACATAACAAAACACTCTCATAAATCACACAAATTTTGCACAAAATCACAACACTTATTTTCCTTTTTTCTTACTTAATCTATAAATTCTTATATCTAAAGTAATATGAGTTTTTTTTTTTTTTTTTGTCTTTTCTTAAAATTTTTAAAATAATTATTTTTTCTCTAGACTTTTCTTTTACTTATATTTTTTTTATTGTAAGTGTACCGCACCACCTCATAAGGAAAGATTAACGCTTATCAAAATTTTTTTCCTCTTGGCCGTTTATCCCCCAGATGGCTTGCCGTTAGATACTTAAGTACAAAATTTAAGCTACTAGCATTACCTGGCTACTCCTTACGTTACAGTGTTTTAGGTCCTCTTTTTTTTTCTATTTGCCTCCACCTGGGGCAAAGCTTCAGAGCCTCTCCTTCACTCGTCAAGGTAATAGCCAGCTATTTGTTAAACACCAAATCACAAAGTTATTTATATATATGTATATGTATATGTAAGTATATCGTATTTAGTATTACATATTCATTATCAAAACTTAAAATTTCTTTTGTAATACATTTTGCCTCACGACATTGCTTTACTATACAGTCACAAATTTTAAATCTTGATTTGAATGTCACTAGATATTTAATTAATTTGCTTATTTCTTTTCTAATAACTTACGTTTTATTTCAGCCTTTCTTTTTTAACAATTATTACTCTACTTTGCTAGTTTTTTTAGTTTTAACTCTCGCTGATGTACTGCTAGTTTTTTTAAATTTAATTTTGTTCTTTGTTTGTCTTATATTTAACTACTTTTACTTTTTCCAATTTTTTTCAAACGTTCACCATTTGTATTTTCCTTTTTTTTTAAACTTGTTTTTTTTTTCTTGCACTATTTCACCTTTTATGTCGCCACTCTTAAACTTTTCTGTCTTCAACATCTCATTTTACCTCCTTTTATACCTTTTCCTGCTCTATATACTATGTATACTATCTAGTTAATACATTTTCCCGCCGATCCTTATTTATCTTCATGACCATATTATTTACCACTTTTTCCCTTACCATTTTCCCGCCATGTTTCTTCCCCTTCATATACTACAAAAAAAATTATATAGAAATTATTAATTTTCCCGCAATTTTTCGTTTTCCCCTTATTAATTATTTATTTATTGCTCCCATAAATAATTTTGCTAGCTATACTTTCCGCGGTCATTTCCCTCTTAACCCCCACTCAACTCTTTCAGCCATTTTTAGCATAATTTTCTTCTGCTTTTCCTAAAACCAATCCCACATAATACCAGGCTTTCAGAATTTTTAGTACAATGAATTACTTTCATTCATTACGGAAACAATTTTCATATTTAAATTTCAAATACGTTATTATGAATGAAAATACAGCCCTGCTATTTTCATCTACTATTTAACTATACTCATTGAACATAGCTTCACTACTCTTCCCACTAAAAATCAGCTGTCACCCCCACGTTGTAAACTCATTTGTCATGTAGGTATTATTTTCTCTGCTCGTAATTTATTTTCTTTTATCTTTTTAGGTATCTTTTTGGCCAAAATTCCCGGGAAAACAACTACAGGTATCCGCACGTATCGTTCCCTTTCGATTTTCTCTATATACTAATACAATTTATTTATTTTTCAGCTTGTTTTTTAAATTCAAATCCACCAGGAATTGGGCTGGAGTGGTGGCTCCGCTTACTATTTAGCCCTTGTCCCATAAATTACCCGCTATACGCCAACAAACTTTATAATTCCATCGAGGACTCGGTGGCACGTAGCGTCCCGCCTCCCTCTTAACTGGTCTCCAAGGATCTGCCACGATATTTTTTTTTTTGTTGCCAGAGGTGTGCACATACGTATGCTTTTGCGGGCCTATGTTCAATTTTTTTTTCCACCCGCAACAAAACTCCGGTCTCGCAGATACTGCTGAGAGGACGGTGTGCGGGTTTCCCTTTTCCATATTCAACGTGGGGAACTCCCACACCCTGGAACGAGTCTCACTGACATTAGCCGGGCAATATTTAATTTATAAACCCCCGTTCCTGCCTACTTCACACGTTAGCCGCCTATATCTCATGGGACTATCCTACTCACGCCGAACTCTGTTCTCCACTTGTCAGAACCACGGGAAGTACTATATATGTATATATTTATAATAATAAGAATTTTTACTTTGTTCTTTCTAACTTTTATAGGCAGCATTGTACATTCGCATGACTGTAAATGACCTTATAGAAGAGCGGCTACTATTCCATTACAATCCTCATCAGTCACATAAAAGAGTGAACTCCGCACCGACATTTAATGCACAGTAAGTCCATTCAAGATTTCATTCCTCATAATCCGTCAAACGTAAAATTAATAAACACATTATGCCCGGTAATATGTAACAAATATGTCAGTCTGGCAGTGCTGCCTCTACCTCCCCCAATATTAAAATTACCAGGCTATTCCGTTTGTACTGATCCCCCTTTGGAAACGTCAAACTAAATAAAAAAAATTTCGAATATTGACAAGCAGAACTTATCGGTAGACTTGATTCTTGTTTCTTTTTTCGCCATTAGCCATTCGCGTTAACCAAATATGAAAAGTTAAACGTAACCACACACCTAATGAACCATTTGTAAAATTTTTGTTTACAAATTTTACAAACTTGAAACAAATTTGGTTAAAAAAAAATGGTAAAATTGGTAACCTGCCATCAGGTTACATATCACAGAAAGATTTCAAAGTTCAAAATCTAACAGGTACAAGTGACATATTAGGAACTCACAACATATACTCATACTATTTTGAGTTGTACACATTGTTCTTAATCCTATTATTGCACTTATTCTTGTCATTATCACAGATAGTTTTTAAGCCTTAAGAGTAAAAATCAGGTACGAGGGCAGTATCGGACAACACAAACATCTATATATGTGCGTACTACACATTGTAAACAAAAAAAACTGCTAATAATTTGTGTTCTTATCCTGATATTGCACTAGTTCATGACTTTCATCGTTAAAAACTTATCCCATGGTAATTAAACCTTAATATCTTTCAGATGATATATACCTATCGATTTGCCATTCAAGTCTTCTAATTCGTACATATTATTTCCAACGGGCTTTACGATTCTACATTTCAGAAATTTTCGACAAAATTTAGCATTTATGTTTTTCCCGAAATCACTTAAAATAGTGTTTCTGCGAAAAACTTCCTGTCCTGGCAATAGTTTTATCTTCCTAGCTCTTTTGTTATATCTGGACGCGCTTCGCTCATATGCATCGTGCATGTTTTTTTTTATCCTATCTCTAATTAGTTCTAATTTTTCCGAATTGTTATTAGTCGCGATTTCATGATCCGTTAGGGACATTAGCTTTCTGGCGAGTCTATAATCAGCCCCATTCGAAAACATATGGAAGCCAAATAATGCGAAAAACGGTGTAACGCCGGTGGCTGAATGAACCGAGTTTCTCAAGGCACATTCTATTTCCGCTAAGTATAGGTCCCAGTCCCTATGGTCTTCATTTAGAAATGCCCGAATTGCAGCTAAAACCGATTGGTTTACTCTTTCTGAGGCATTGGATTGCGGAGAGTAAACTGCTGTTTTCATATGCTTGATACCAAATGTTTCCACTAGGGTTTGAAATGCCTTAGAAACAAATTGGGAACCATTATCGCTGTGGATAATTTCCGGCACCCCAAATTTATAAAATATTTCCTGCGTCAGAAATTTCACAACATTTGCGGTAGTAGCTTCTTTCATAGCCTTTAGAAAAATAAATTTTGTGAAGTGATCCATCACTATAAATATGTAACAATTGCCACTTTTGGATCTGGGGTATTTTCCCAAGAAATCTATGTACAATTTCTGAAAGGGCCTCTCGGTAACCACTTCTTGTCCTATTTCTGGCATTAGATTTATATTCGAGGGTTTTGTTTCCTTGCATATTCTGCAATTTCTTACATATTCTTTAATCTGAACAATCATTCGAGGCCAATAGAAAAATCTTTTAACACGCTCGATTGTTTTAGCTGTTCCGCCATGAGCTGATGTACTAGAATTATGCGCTTTCCCTATTATCGCATGAGTTAAATTGGGAGGTACCCACAACTTCCACTGATACGGATCTTCCATATTTTGGTCACAAATTGTACGCTTAAAAATTCGGCTACCTATTACTTTCAAGTCGGGAAGCTGGGAACTGTTTTCTTTTATCTGGTTCATTAAATCTACATATTCTTCAGATTCAAATTCCGTAGTTTCGAAATCTAACAAATCCTCAGCTTTTATTTCCTCTAAATACTGTTGTGGTATTCGGGATAACATATCTGCCACTACATTTTCAGATCCTTTTCGATGCTCTATCTGGAAGTCAAAAACTTGTAATTGCAACGACCATCTGGCCAGTCTTCCATTTAAATCTTTGAGAGTCATCAGCCACTTAAGGCTAGCGTGGTCCGTTATAATTGTAAACGGCATCATTTCTACATACGGTCTAAACTTTTTGACCGCCATTACTGCCGCTAAGCATTCCTTTTCTGTCACAGTGTAATTTTTCTGACACGGATTCAATTTCTGTGAATAGAATGCTATCGGATGCTCATCATTTCTATCGCTTAATTGATATAAAACTGCCCCTATTCCACAATCAGAAGCATCACACTGTATGTAAAAACGTTTTGTAAAGTCAGCATGGCGCAAAACTGGCGCTGATGTTAAAGCCTTTTTAAGCCTTTCAAACGCTTCTATTGCCTCAGGTGTCATTTTAAATTTCGCTGACTTTTTCAAGGTGTCGGTCAAGGGTGCGGATATAGTAGCAAAATCTTTAATAAATCGCCTATACCACCCGGCGGTCCCCAGAAAGCTCCTCACTTCCCTTACTGTCTTAGGCAATTTTATGTTTCGAATCGCTTGTACCTTATCTGGGTCAGTTTTAAGCGTACCCCCTCCTACTATAAAACCTAGATATTTTAACTCTTGGAAACAAAATTGAGACTTTTTAAGGCCGATTGTTAAATTAGCCTCCCTCAAACATCTTGCAACCTCGCTCAACAACTTCATATGCTCCTCAAAGGTGCTCGATATCACTAACAAATCATCCAAGTAGATAAATACATTTTGTCTTAAGTGGTTTGGTATGACCTTGTCCATTAGACGGCAGAGTCTCTGTGCGGCATTGCACAGGCCGAAGGGCATTACTCGGAATTGGTACAAAGGTCTTCCCGCTACTGTAAATGCGGTATACGCTTTACTCTCACTGTCTAGTTCGATTTGCCAGAAGGCATATTTTAAATCTACACTGCTAATGAAATATGTTTCGTCTATCCGACTCAAAATTCCATCTATATTCTGGAGTGGATAGGCGTCTTTGACAGTTAACCTGTTTAATTTTCGCGCATCTAAACAGAAACGGTTTTTTCCTGGTTTTCTTACAATAGTGGTCCGATTCGACCAGGGGCTCTTACTCACCTCGATAACATTCAATTTCAACATCGTATCTATTTCATTATATGTAATTTCCTGGACTGCAGGAGAAATTGGGTAGTATCGGTCCTTTATAGGCTCGGCACCATCTATTAATTTAATTGTGTGTTTCTCCACCCTAGTCATCCCCAATCCTTTTTCCTCAAATGTATCAAATTGTCCTATGACCAGAGCCAATGTCTTCCCTTGTTCTTCATCTAAGACGTGTGGTCGCAGCCTATACTCATCAGCTACTTCGAAATCCTTTGCAACCTTCCCTATGTCTATCTCATCCATTCCTATAATATCCGGGGCTAGCCCGAATAATTTCCAAAAATCGATCCCTAGGTAAAGCGATTGTTCCAAGTCGGGACACAGATACAATAGCATACTGTTCTCCTGATCCTTATACCCTATAGATACCTTTACTTTGCCTAATACTCGATGATATCTACCACTTGCAGTTTTCACATTTGTCCATATTGGCTGAATATTAAGATCTAATTCGTGAACTAATTCCCTACACCCTTTTCCTAGTACAGTGACCGAGGCTCCGGTGTCTAACAGTCCCTTAATTACCCTGCCTTCTATAGTCACATCAGCAAAACACCTGTTATCCAAACTATTCTGTCCTATTCTATTAATTGATTCTACAATCATTCTCCTTGTCTTGCGTCGTTGCCTAAATTTTTCCCGAACCTTACGAATTCTATTAGATATACGTCCCTTACCATCGTTTCCAAAAATTCTAGCCCTTACTATTTCGTAATTGTCTTGTCTCACGTCTACTGGTAAAAAGTGTCTTATCCGTGGCATAACATTGATACAACTTTCTAAATCGTTGGGGGAGGTTGATTTCCGATTGAGCGAGGGTCCCCCTTCAATCCCTGGCTCTTGGAATGGTTTCCCGATTGACAATTGGGGCATCTCGGGGTAATTACATTCGGCCTACCGCATCTATAACAAAATAGTGACCTTTCCGCTACATTGCAGTCCATAAAAACATGACCCTGTTGTCTGCAATTCCAACAAATTATAGGCTGTTTTCTTTGCTGTTGATTCAGATTTATTGCTTCTATTTGTTCGAAATCGCTTGGACATGTTTCCCGTTGTAAATGCCGATCTTCATCTTCAAAGTAAACTTCATTTACATGTTTAGCAGATCGCATCATAGGTTGTATATTACGGACCTCACGCCTCGGAAAATGCCTTTCCGCTTCATTACACTCTACCCTCAATTGTTCAACAGACGAAACGGCAATAGGATAAACTATTCTCCCTATATTTTCCTTTATATTCCTTTTTATAATCTTTATTAAATCATATTCAGGTATTGGCTGTACCAGCTTTGATCTTAACTGACACATTGCCTGGAAATAATTATCGATTGTCTCGCCACCTTGCTGTTTTCGCTCTACTAATTCGGTCATTATCTCGAAATTGGAGCGGGAGGTTTGATACTGGGCCATTAATGCATAACGTAACCCTGGCCAGTCTAACACCCTATGTGTCCTGACATAAAGCCAATACCACTCTCTCGCTATTCCCGATTCCAAAAGATGAAAATCTCTCAACACCTCAGACCATGGAATCTGATAATGTTCTTGCAGATGTTCTAGGCGAAAAATGAAATCATCAATGCTAAGCTGTGCTGTATTACCGTTAAAATTTATTCCAAATTTGTCAACGCGAATTCGAAATTGTTCTGAATTTTGCATAGTTCTAACTGTTTCAAAGTTTCTGGGAAAAGGCAATGCTATGTTTCCCGTATTATACCCTGTATTACTCATGTCACTATCTGGGTCTAGTCTCGTATTAAATCTGCCATTCGTTTGAAAATTTCTATCACTAACCTGGGGCTCTGTTACGTTCGAAGTCGATGCTCCAGCGTTTTGCACCTGTGGTGCCGCCCTAGCAAGTTCTGACACGCATTTTGTAAGATCTGCCAAAGTTTTCCTAACCTCGGTCATCTCCTCCTGGACCATTCCTCTCACTTTATCTTCCAGTGATCTTTGTACTACTAAAACCTCATCAGCAACCATATCCCTGACTTCCGGAGTAATGTTTTCGTCTAATACATTGTTCGCAGATACACTAGCCCTACTGATATCCATATTGGAAGCCTGATTACCTGTATTTATTGTTTGGGACAAATCAATAAATTGATTTCGGTTCGGCTCGGTTGGGTTTGGCATTCTTCTGTCTTCAATATCTGTTCTCCTAATTTTTGGTAACTCGTGTGGAATAGTTCTGTTAAAGTCGAACAAAGGTTGTCTGTCTCTTTTTCTACTTTCCTTTTTCGTTTTCGAACGGGTCTCAATATTCATTATCTCACCTCGAGAAATAAAAAAAAATGTTTTCTCTTCCTGCAAAAATAAAACGTAAGTTACTAAAATCACAAAAAAAATTCACCAAAACTATTAAGATCGAATCTCGAACACTGTACTGTTTAACACTATACCCTTTATAACAATATATAATATTTTGAAATAGACGTAAATATAGCAACCTAACAAAAAATTTTATAAATGACAAAATTAAAATATTCACTTAATAAAAATACTGAAATATGTAAATAAATATTTATAATACTATAAAAAAATTTCAAAAAAAAAAAAACCAATATATAAAAAAAACGATACTTTATAATAAAAATCTTGCCTGAAAATCTTTTACTCTATCTGCTTATCTTTTTTTCTAGCGTCTGGCAAAGACGAACGGAGGCGATAGTTGTGCGGTTCTTTAATCAAAAATGTGGGATTCGTCATGTGGCATAAATTCAAATTACTTTACAACATACTGTCATCTGGCTCTGTGGTCCATTGTACATCATCCTATCTAAGCTCAGAATGAGATTACAACATACAGTTAACAATGCTAAATACAACATACCTTACAAACATTTTCGAAAGAGGCTATCTAACATCATCACTATCACAAAAACCATGATACTGGAAACTTTACATTGACAAACAAAAAAAAAACCAGATTGGACTCAATACATTTAAAACAGTAAAATAATCTGTCAAGCTACTGATCCCCTCTGTAAGTATTTATCTAGAAATCTGTAATTCAAATGCTTCATTTTTATACTACTCTTTCTTTCCCTCAAATATAGAGGCTACAAAAAAATTCACATCATTCTACCGGATTTCCATTTGGGCTATTTTTACTAATTTAGTGGTCTATTGATACATGCCTAGATGTACATACATGTTCTTCTTACTTACCCCTAATGAACTCTAATGGTTCTGAGAATACATCAGGAGTGTCATTTAGGTTGGGCGCCATTTATGTTACGGTCTCTTTACGCCTGACGAGTCAACCAGCTAGCTCGCTACTTCCCAGGAGGTCCCAACCCTCTCGTCAGTTTGACGACAGCAACACAAAAAAACTGAATGTCACACAACCTACCAACAAACATAACATATGCCCCACTTGAATCCTGAGACAGCTGTTGGTCTCCTTTACTGCCCACCCAACCATGTCATAGTAAGTACTCCCTTTAATTCTCCATCCTATGACCCTAATTCCGCACAACCGAACTTACCCACTCACCAGCTCATCCTTGCCCAGACCTTTAAGGAATTACTCAATGATTTTCATCTCTTTTTTTCTCTATTTGACAAATATATGTATTTTCATTAAATCTAAATCTATAACACCCTTAATATATAGCCAATAATAATATTAATAATAATCTTTAATAATACTAATCTTTAATAATAATAATCTTCATTAATATTAATAGTAATCTTTAATAATATTAATAATAATCTTTAATACCGAAATAAATAAGAACCCTAATTACCTACACACTACTACTACTAACATTAATACATAAATAAAATTTAAACTATTTAAAAACACAAAAATTTAAATTTTTTTCTCCTCTTATTTTAACTATAACTTTCCCTTTTTTTTATCTATATTTTTTTTTTTCTCTAATGTTATCTCTTATAGCCGTTAATTATTTTCTTTTCACAATTTTTAATTCCTTTTTGCGTCTGTATAAATATATCTATGTTTAAGTTAATTTTTGTTTAAATCGCTTAATATAAAATTGCTTAATATAAAAAAAACTCTAGGGCTCAAATTATTAATTTTCCTTCATTAACGACTTTTTACTATTTCTCTATGCGCATAAACATTTACACTTAAAGGAGCTCCCTGAAATTAGATTATGCCTTAGTCTTTTAAATATTTCTTGCTTCTTCTTCTTTCCCGCTTCTAATTTGAGCACTAAATTAAATTTAATCTTTTTTTTTTTCTTGGTTAACTTCGATAGATATATCTACCCACAATATTCCTTTTTTTCTAATTTCGGCTATTTCTCTTTCCCTTAAATAGTTATATTACGAAAAGCTTAACTATACATAACAAAACACTCTCATAAATCACACAAATTTTGCACAAAATCACAACACTTATTTTCCTTTTTTCTTACTTAATCTATAAATTCTTATATCTAAAGTAATATGAGTTTTTTTTTTTTTTTTTGTCTTTTCTTAAAATTTTTAAAATAATTATTTTTTCTCTAGACTTTTCTTTTACTTATATTTTTTTTATTGTAAGTGTACCGCACCACCTCATAAGGAAAGATTAACGCTTATCAAAATTTTTTTCCTCTTGGCCGTTTATCCCCCAGATGGCTTGCCGTTAGATACTTAAGTACAAAATTTAAGCTACTAGCATTACCTGGCTACTCCTTACGTTACAGTGTTTTAGGTCCTCTTTTTTTTTCTATTTGCCTCCACCTGGGGCAAAGCTTCAGAGCCTCTCCTTCACTCGTCAAGGTAATAGCCAGCTATTTGTTAAACACCAAATCACAAAGTTATTTATATATATGTATATGTATATGTATATGTAAGTATATCGTATTTAGTATTACATATTCATTATCAAAACTTAAAATTTCTTTTGTAATACATTTTGCCTCACGACATTGCTTTACTATACAGTCACAAATTTTAAATCTTGATTTGAATGTCACTAGATATTTAATTAATTTGCTTATTTCTTTTCTAATAACTTACGTTTTATTTCAGCCTTTCTTTTTTAACAATTATTACTCTACTTTGCTAGTTTTTTTAGTTTTAACTCTCGCTGATGTACTGCTAGTTTTTTTAAATTTAATTTTGTTCTTTGTTTGTCTTATATTTAACTACTTTTACTTTTTCCAATTTTTTTCAAACGTTCACCATTTGTATTTTCCTTTTTTTTTAAACTTGTTTTTTTTTTTCTTGCACTCTTAACAAATTTGCACTATTTCACCTTTTATGTCGCCACTCTTAAACTTTTCTGTCTTCAACATCTCATTTTACCTCCTTTTATACCTTTTCCTGCTCTATATACTATGTATACTATCTAGTTAATACATTTTCCCGCCGATCCTTATTTATCTTCATGACCATATTATTTACCACTTTTTCCCTTACCATTTTTCCGACATGTTTCTTCCCCTTCATATACTACCAAAAAAATTATATAGAAATTATTAATTTTCCCGCAATTTTTCGTTTTCCCCTTATTAATTATTTATTTATTGCTCCCATAAATAATTTTGCTAGCTATACTTTCCGCGGTCATTTCCCTCTTAACCCCCACTCAACTCTTTCAGCCATTTTTAGCATAATTTTCTTCTGCTTTTCCTAAAACCAATCCCACATAATACCAGGCTTTCAGAATTTTTAGTACAATGAATTACTTTCATTCATTACGGAAACAATTTTCATATTTAAATTTCAAATACGTTATTATGAATGAAAATACAGCCCTGCTATTTTCATCTACTATTTAACTATACTCATTGAACATAGCTTCACTACTCTTCCCACTAAAAATCAGCTGTCACCCCCACGTTGTAAACTCATTTGTCATGTAGGTATTATTTTCTCTGCTCGTAATTTATTTTCTTTTATCTTTTTAGGTATCTTTTTGGCCAAAATTCCCGGGAAAACAACTACAGGTATCCGCACGTATCGTTCCCTTTCGATTTTCTCTATATACTAATACAATTTATTTATTTTTCAGCTTGTTTTTTAAATTCAAATCCACCAGGAATTGGGCTGGAGTGGTGGCTCCGCTTACTATTTAGCCCTTGTCCCATAAATTACCCGCTATACGCCAACAAACTTTATAATTCCATCGAGGACTCGGTGGCACGTAGCGTCCCGCCTCCCTCTTAACTGGTCTCCAAGGATCTGCCACGATATTTTTTTTTTTGTTGCCAGAGGTGTGCACATACGTATGCTTTTGCGGGCCTATGTTCAATTTTTTTTTCCACCCGCAACAATTTTCCAAAAATATTCGTGTTATAAAAAGTATTTAATCGAGTACCGATAAGTAAACGAGTTAATTAGTCAAAAGTGTAAACATTTTTCAACACTTCAATTATTTGCCATCAGCTGTTGCCTTTTGACTGTCTGTCGCGCTCGTTGAAGATAGACGTGTTTTATAAGCTCGGCATACGGTTTATTTTTTTACGTGAACAAATAAAGTATAAAAAAAAAAAAAGTAAATAAAAGAAAAGAAAAAAATACATGTATGTACATACATACATAAACATATACACTTTTTATTCTCGGTGTTGATAAACAATAACAAATAAGAAGAGCACAACTGTAAACAGTAAAAAAAAAAAAAAAAACTCTTATGAGTGCAAACAGTGCAAAAACAATTAAGCATAATGATAGAAATGCATATATCACAGTGAGTGTTAACGAAACAAATGCAGAAATAAAAAAAAGAGTCGATGATAGCAAATACCTAACAGCTAAACCTATTACTCGTACGCGATCCCTCTCACCATCTGTTTTTAATAATACGGTTGATACACTAACAAATATAAAACCTTCAAGCATTGCCTCAACGGCAAAAACAATTTTAATAAGTGATAAAAATATTAACCCTCAATCAGGCACAATAGAAAACTCTGTATCACCTTCGGTGTCTAATAATACGGTTGATTCGAATACAATAACAAATATAAAACCTGCAAGCGGTGCCTCAGTGACAGAAACGATTTTAACAAGTGATGAAAAGATTACCCCCAAATCAGGCATGATGGAAAACTCAGTATCACAGGTGAAAAGCGGTCAAAAGCCTCAAGTACAAGTTGGAATGGATAGGTACATAACAGTGCTAAAACGGGGTCGCAGCCCAACTTCTTCTGCAGTTGCTTCTGTCCCAAAAGTTTTAAAAGAGGGTACAGCTGATAGAATAAGTTCTCAAAATCGGTTTGCAATTTTGGAAGAGGAATCCTCGGAAGCACAAAACGTTACAAAATCTTCTAAGCCACCCCCGATATATCTTAGAGAGCAAAACTCAAGTGATTTAATAAAGAATTTGATCTCGGTAATAGGTGAAAATTCTTTTTATGTAGCTGCAATAAAACGTGGTAGTATAAATGAAACTAAAATACAAGTTAATCGTGAAGATTTTCGTAAAGTAATAACTAAATTAGAAGCACTAAAAAAAAACTTTTATACATACCAACTGAAGAGCAGTAAAGGTCTTCAGGTAGTGATAAAGGGCATTGATTCATGCGTAGACCCAGGTGAAATAAAAACGTTTTTAGAAGAGAAGGGCTTTAAAATTAAAAATGTAGTTAATATTAAAAATAGAGAAAAAAATCCCCAGCCACTATTTCGTGTGGAGTTAGAACCCGGCGACGTTAAGCTTAAAAAAAATGAAACTCATCCCATTTACAGTCTGAGATATATCCTGTATAGGAAAATAACGATAGAGGAGCCGCATAAAAGGAACGGTCCCGTGCAATGTTTAAACTGCCAAGAATTTGGTCACACTAAGGCATACTGCCATTTAACACCTGTTTGCGTTGTATGTGGAGAATTGCATGGTACAGCTCTCTGCGATAAGTCTAAAAACGACCCCAATGTAAAAAAATGCAGCAACTGTGGTGGTAATCACACTGCCAACTATAGAGGATGCCCTGTATACTCTATCGTCAAGCGCTCGGTTGGACCGAAACCTAATCCACCTCAAATTCAGGAAACACATCAAAATAATACTAATGACATTCATGTACCGCAGCCTAGTAATAACAGAACATCCTACGCTAACGTCCTAAAATCAAACCATATGCCAATGCAAGGTGATTTGCCAAATAATGATGAGACCCCAGTTTCTAATTTAAGTCGTCTAGAAAAAACCATGGAAACACTAGTACAAACAGTAACAAACTTTACGAATACAATGGGTAATATGATGCAGGAAATGTTAAGAATGCAGTCGATGTTATTGCAAGCTGTAATTAACAAGCCATGAACTGTCTGAAAATTTGTTTTTGGAACGCAAACGGCATTCGCCAACATAAAAATGAACTAGAATACTTTCTTAAAAGTAAACAAATTGATGTAATGATGGTTTCTGAAACTCATTTGACCCCAAGAAATACGTTTAAAATTAATAAATAGTTATATATTATATGATACCAAGGACCCTCGAGATAGAGCTTGTGGAGGTTCTGCTATTTTGATAAAAACCCGAATCAAACACTACTTAATGTGTGATCATCGTGAAGATTATCTGCAAGCAACGAATATTTGTGTTGAAGAGCTAAATCGAAACGTTGTACTTTCATCTTTATACTCTCCACCTAGATTTTCAATATCAGAAAGCCAATATTATAAATATTTTAAATCATTAGGACCCTGTTTCCTAGCCGCTGGCGATTACAACGCTAAACATACCTTCTGGGGTTCACGGCTCATTACACCAAAGGGTCGTGTTTTGTATAATACAATGTCTAAAATGGATTTAAATGTGGTCGCGAGTGGACAACCAACTTATTGGCCTACTGATCAGCAAAAAATTCCAGATGTCATCGATTTTGGCGTGGTTAAAAACATCCCCGCAGAAACGATTCACGTTGAAGCTTCTTTAGAATTATCTTCTGATCACACACCTACAATTCTTACCATATCAAACCCTTATAGAATTGTATCACAGTCTGGTTACTTAGTGACGTCAGCCACACAAATAAATTGGTTAAAATATAAAAAATATCTCAGTACCCACTGCACTGAAAATATTCCGCTTAGAACACCGGAGAATGTGAATCTTTCTATTGTAAATTTTGACAATTATCTCAAACTAGCTGTTCAACATTCTAGCATAGCCCGCAAAAATATCAAAAATAGTAAAATATATTCTACTGATGTCGAGCGTCTCTTGACTGAAAAAAGGAGAGTTCGAAGAGAGTGGCAATTGCACAGATCCCCTCAACTTAAAAATTTACTAAAAGAGTGCACAAAAAGGCTAAGAAACTTACTGCAGTCTCAAAAAACGGCTTCTCTGGAAAAATATCTTAAGGAACTTGATGCAACTCCTCAATCTGATTACTCATTATGGCGTGCAGCTAGAAATCTTAAAAGACCAGTTATCACTAAACCACCATTAAGAAACTTAAATGGACGTTGGGCACGAAATGACATAGAAAAAGGTAATATTTTCGTTAATCATTTGAAAACCGTATTTACCCCTCATACATCTTTCGATACTGCGGTCGAGTTACCACCTGTTGCTGTTAGATCAGCTGTTCCACTAAGGTTTGAAGTAAGAGAAATCGAGAAGGCTATTCATGATTTAAACCCCAAGAAAGCCCCTGGTTTTGATAAGATCAGTAACAAAATGCTTTTGGAGCTACCCAGCATAGCAAAGAAAATTTTTCTACTAATTTTTAATGCTATTTTACGCCTTGAATACTACCCACAAGAGTGGAAAGTATCCTTAGTTACCATGATACCTAAACCAGGAAAGGATCCCACAAAAGTTGAGTCATATAGACCTGTAAGCTTATTGTCTAATTTATCAAAGCTTTTTGAGAAACTTCTAGTGTCTAAATTAACGCCGATTTTAAATGGTAACAGATGTATTCCCAATCATCAATTCGGTTTTAGAAGAAAACACAGCACAATTGAACAAACTCATCGAATAGTAAATGTCATAAGAAAAGCCTTTGAAGAAAAAAAATATTGCTCAGCACTCTTCATCGATGTGTCTCAAGCTTTTGATAAAGTCTGGCATGAAGGTTTACTACTGAAATTGCAGCAAAACTTACCAGCAAATATACACAAGCTGTTACAAAGCTACTTAGTCGGTCGTCAATTTATTATAAAAGAAGGCGAATTTTTAAGTCCTCCACAGCCAATTAGCGCTGGAGTCCCACAAGGCAGCATCCTGGGCCCTCTATTATACTTAATTTATACTTCGGACTTGCCAACAAACAGCTACACCCATACCTCAACATTTGCGGACGACACAGCTTTTCTAAGCGTACACGCAAACTGTCAAGAAGCATCTCGTTATCTACAGGATCATATATTTGAACTAGAAAGGTGGTTAAAAAAATGGAGGATAAAGATCAATGAGCAAAAATGCGCACATATAACATTCACATTGCGTCGGGAAACATGCCCCCCTATTAAAATAAATAATCAAATAATACCCCAACACTCGCATGTAAAATACCTTGGTATACATCTAGATCGGCGTTTAACGTGGAAATGGCATATAGAAGCGAAGTTAACTCAAATGAAACTAAAAGCAATTCAAATTAATTGGCTCATTGGAAGAAATTCTGTTCTTAGTCTCGATTGCAAACTTCTACTCTACAACTCTATCTTAAAGCCAATTTGGTGCTACGGTATTCAGTTATGGGGCACTGCCTCGGCTTCTAACATCGAAAAAATTCAAAGGCGCCAAAATAAACTTCTTCGAATAATCACAGCCGCTCCCTGGTACGTCAAAAACTCAAATATCCACAAGGATCTCAATGTGCCATTAGTAAAAACTATGATAACGAAATATGCAGTAAAATATTTAAAAAGGCTGGAACTGCACCCAAATCCATTAGCTAGAAATATTTTAAATTATGGCGGCCACACTCGCTTAAGAAGAAGAGACACTGCAGCACTCACCCAATCAGATGAGCGATAAACACCTATATATGTAAACAGAAACCGTGATGACTAAATCTTTTGTGTTTGGCACTGGCAGGACATAAAGCAAATATTAGGATAAGATTTGATTAATTATTGTTAGTTCATATTTAATATATGAAGATTCAATAAATAAATAATGAAAGAAAAAAAAAAAAAAAAAAAAAGCTGTTGCCTTTATTTTACGAATTTTTACAAATTTTGCGTTCGCGATCTTTTTTTGGACAACAGCTTTTTGTGAGAGCAAATTTTTAAGTTTACTCATTTACTGCATTTTACTGTAAAAGTACTCAAACGCACCTAATGTCTAAAATTAATTTTAAGTCAGACACTGAAAATGTAGCACAAAATTATAGACATTAAATTTATAAAAATAGAAACGAAAGTTAAAAATTTATTTATATTGTAATAGATCAAGTTTGTATTGAAAAATATTTTTTTGGATTCAGGTACCTACAAAAAATGTTTAATTTTGTCATTTTATTTGTTATATTGTTAAATGTGTGAAAATTGTAAAAGAAAGAAAAAACCCCTGAAGAAGGCACATCTTTAATTGTAATAAACATTTAAAGTTTTTTATATAAAAAGACCATAAGCTCGATAATTTAATTATACTATTTTTAATATGTTAAAACACATTCTTAACAGACTGTACTTACTTTTCTTATGTACAATCTTATCTACATATGTATATACAATTATTTTAGCAAATTCGAAATATTTATAGAATTAATGCACCTACATATACTAAAAAAAAATTGTGTGTTTGTATAAATCAGTCAGTAAAATAAACAGACTTATGTAAATAACAAAATTCATATTGAAGTCACGTAGACTCAAGGCGAATTCATTCCAGGTAATCTCGGTAGTACAACAAGTACAACTCGTACAAAAACCACAAGCAATTTGTTTTTGTAAAATCATTGAACAATGTCAAAAACCGAAACAAATCAAAACAGAAATAAAGATAAAAAACAAAATTTTGACATCCAACAATTATAAAGCTAAAGAAAAAAAGTTACCAGCAGGGCTTTTAGGATCACCTGTAATGAATTCGCCTTGCGTAGACTGTATTTAAAAATGCTTTAACAAATTAAAAAATTTGACAAAACGTTCAATACCCTATTGATCGTTAAAGTGTGCAGTTAATATAGGTACATATGTATGTAACTCTTCTAGAACTGGGGTTTCCATTTTTTCTTTTGCAAGTAATAGTGGTATGTATGTATGTATATGCATACATATATGCAGCTCTAAAAAAATTAGATTTAAAAATTTTAGGCAAAATGTTTTGCAGGTAATATTTGAAAATTATATTTCGATAACAACTTTTAGGTTTTATTGCTAACATATTGAAATTCTTTTGGTATTTTTTAGGAACTTTTGGTGGTTTATTTAGGAACTCCTAAACGTCGATTTATTCGGTATTTTACGAAATTTTTATGGGGGCTTAGTAAAATAATGCACCTATTGGACCCATTGTGAATAAAAAGAATACGCCATGCCTACACACATCTATATAGAGAATATACAATAAGCCAACTTAAAACATTAGTAATAATAACAACTGTGATCAATAAAGGACACATTTATTTTAATATTTTAAGTTTTGTGTTGTATTGTCCTGTCCACCTATACAAAATACTGTGATATATGTAATTTATAAATGATGTAAACTTACGAAAGAGATTATTATATTAATACGAGTAAAAACTCAATCCCTGAAGAAGTTGGAAAGAATACCAACGAAACGTCGGATAATCACCCTTATTCTGTATTTCGATTATGTTCCCGCATTCAGTTACGCATCAATCAAAAAAAGATATTTCAACAACAAACTGATTCAACAGAAAAAGTAAGAAGACAAGATTTGCAGTTTTGCTATGAAAGTTACATACATACTTATAAAAATAGAACAGAAAAAATAAGCAATTTTGGAAACATTTTAACAAAAAAGTTGCATTTAGTGCAAAAAACAGTAATAAAAATTATTATCAAAGTTGTTTGTGGGAATACTATTATTTATTAAAAGATTTTGTTTGTTGTGCTTAATTCCCTTTTTAAATAATTGATAAAAAATACTGAAATTTATTGTTGGAGGATAAGCTGTTCCTATGCGCATTTCACTGGTTGCTTAGGCCAGATCATCAGGAAACGTTCTCCTAAATAATTTTAGAAAAGCCAAAGCTATCAGCAAACAAAGCTACGGAGGGAATGAGAATTACCTACAAACACTCAAAAAGTCTTTTTTGCAATGCTATCAAAGCTTTAACAAAATACCAAACAATAAATCAGTGATGAGTTTATCTTTTCTTACCTTTCCCGCTACAATTATTTGGAATTCTCCCAACATTAACTGTAGTTTCGTTTGCTGATAGCTTTGGCTTTTCTAAAATTATTTAGGAGAACGTTTCCTGATGATCTGGCCTAAGCAACCAGTGAAATGCGCATAGGAACAGCTTATCCTCCAACAATAAATTTCAATATTTTTTTTATCAATTATTAAAAAAGGGAATTAAACACAACAAACAAAATCTTTTAATAAATAATAGTATTCCCAAAAACAACTTTGATAATACATATAAAAAATATTTAATCCGAAGTTCAACACCCAAGTTTGTTCCGTACATCTATCGTGAAAAAAGTTTAATTTCCCGCACGAAATTTGCATATTGATATAATAGACCGATTTGGTTTGGTTCAACTCTTACCAAACCAAATCGGTCTATTATATAAGATAAGACAATTTTACAATTTTAGGTAAAAAATTTAAACAAATTACTTTTAAAGTATCCATATCTTGATTCAAAATTTTATTCCATAAAAGGGCCTGTTCGGAAATGCATCACTGCGCTGCATCTGATGCGCATCTGTGTTAGTTAGTTTACGATGCTCATGCAAATCAGCTTGTCATGCGTGTTTTACATTTGTTTGCGCATCATCTACATTTGTTATGGATTTTCGAACAGCTGACATTTGCAGTGATGCTTAACCGAACGCGCTGCTCATCAGATGCATTTCCGAACAGGCCCAAGCTTATTATAAATTATTGGACCATCCACAATTTATTTATTACATTAGCGGTTTTTACCCTTTGTATTAATTGTACAACTTTGCTTTATCTAATACTTATTTATACTACAGAGCGTGAGTATCTTTTTCGTATATATTAGGTGCGTTTGAGTACTTTTACAGTAAATTGCAGTAAATGAGTAAACTTAAAAATTTGCTCTCACAAAAAGCTGTTGTCCAAAAAAGTACGCGAACGCAAAATTTGTAAAAATTCGTAAAAAAAAGGCAACAGCTGATCGCAAATAATTGAAGTGTTGAAAAATGTTTACACCTTTGACTACTTAACTTGTTTTCTTATCGGTACTCGATTAAATACTTTTTATAACACGAATATTTTTGGAAAATACAAACAAATTTTATGTAATCTTTGATATTTGTTTGTTTTTTATTTTATTTGAATTTGCTAATTTGTGTCCGGCTAAATTTGATCAATAGTACACGAATACTTTTTTTTACTATTGATAACTTTAAAAACAAGGGCTGTTCTAAATACCCGAGTACTTGACACTTTTACAACTCCAAAAAATTAACATAACAAAACAAAGTTTCAAAAGTTGGTGTTTAGCCAGATAAATTCTTCACAAACAAGTTTAATTAATTAATATTTATTCATTTTTTGTTTTTATTTTAGTTTTATTTCAACTTTTCCTTTTTTTCTTTTTCACAATTTGTATGCCTTTTGTTTGCTACTTTTGTTTGTTTACCTTTTGAAACATATGTTTTTTTGTTTTACTAAATTTACTGCAAAAAATAGTTGATCATTATTTCCTCTTTCTCTAAACATTTGACCTTTCCAACTTTTGTATGTTATCCTTAGTTCTTGTAATCTGCCCAGTGTATTATATTATGAATAAAAATTCCCCGGTGGTTTTTCCCTTTTCCAATTTTTCTTATTTAAATGCATTTGTAAAAATGGGAAAAGGGAGAAAACTCCCGGGGAATTTGTATTCATAATTAGGCTGATTAATATAATAGATGTTAGAATTTTCCAATCGTCCCGACATTTTATAAATCATTGATTTATGTACCGAAATGCCCATAATTATAGGCATTTACAGCCGTATTCATAACGAAAATTTGGCATGAAGTTAGCACAAAGTTTATTCATAATACACTTACCAAACTCTGGCTAACGATTTGCTAAACTCTAGTTAACAAGCTGCCAAACGTTTGCCAACTTGTGATAAACAGCCGTTTTATGTTGAATAATTTTGTTTGTGTTTTTTAGTACATTTTTTTTTTTAGTTTAGAGTCCTCTTTTAAATATATTTTAATTTAAAAACAATTCAAATTTTTTATATGAAGAGGGAAAATAAAAAAAATAAAAAAAAAATTAAATGAAATGACAAAACCAGCGATGATTAATGCAAAACGTGTTACATTTTTGAGTATTATAATGTTGCATCATTAATATTCAGAGTTGATTTATTAAAAGTTAGCAGACGGATAAAATTTGTTTTTAATAAACTCTGTGCTAACAAGCTGCTAAGCTTAATCGGCATTCTAGTTAGCAGCTCGTTGTACGTAGTGTACAAACTGTGGCTAACTTTTTGTTATGAATACGGCTTTTAGTGAATAAAAATAGAAACGGAAACTAAATAAATTTTTAAAACTGTTAATATTTTGTTGGTATGTATAAGACATTTATCAAAAATTGTCAATTTTTGTATTTTTAAAAATTTAGTTATTTGTTTTTATGTAATTGTTGTAAATATTTGTTCAATATCCTAAATACGTAAATACGTGATTAATAAAAATTAAATTTTTTTTTTAATGTAAAAAATTGACCCTAAGCTCGATTAAAAAGAAATAAAAAATATTTTCATTAAAAAATTTTTTAATTGAAAAGAATTAATTTTCTTTGTCGAATAAATTCAGTATTTGAAAAATTCAATTATAATTAAATTAAACAGCCTTATTACTAGAGTCGTTGTAGTGATCGAAGTCGTAGTTGTTTAAAATTATTGTCGATATCAATAAAATAACTTGCGATAACGGCAATGTAAATCACAAAGCTTTCCGTATTGTATCATAATTTCTAAAATGTATAAAAATACTCATAATTCTCTTAAAATCAAACACAATTGGAGTTTTTATAAAATTTTGTATGAAAATGTTATTTTTTCTTTGATATATAAATATTTACGTACGCAAAATTATAAATGCTTTTACAAAGTAAAGTATGTCTTCTTTCAGTAATATTAGATATTAGGAATGAATTAAAAAAAAACGTTAACCAGCCATGTTGCATATGCCATTTGCAATTGTTACTGGCACGTCTGCTGAGATTGCAACAACACCGCTGTGGCATGTACTATATTTTTTTGTTTCGTTTTGATGCTGTTGTAGTTGATGTTGTTGTAGTTTTTTTATAATAATTATTATGTGTTTAATGATTTAATGAAGTTTATGCTGCATGCATGCATGACTTTTTTAACCTCTCTTCTCCTCCTCGATTACCTCTTTGGTTGGCAATGGATTCTTTTCGCATGTCTCAGTATGTTTCAATTTTTTCGAATCAAAATTTTCAATGCCAGCAATGAAATTATTTTTCTCCTTCTCCTTTTCGATGGCTGAAAAGAAAAGTCAAGTAATATCTTTCTTTTAAAAAAAATGATTTCTAACAAAAAAAAAAAAATAATTTTCGTTTTAATGAAACATGTTTCAAAACAGTTAATGCCAAAAACACAGTTATGTCGTACGTCGCAAGAACATTAATTTCTAAAAAAAACACGCTCTATTAAAACGTATTTTGTTTTCTTTTAAAAAAATTATTCGAAAATTCCAAATTTATTGCAATTGTTGTTTACTTTTTCCTTCTTTTATTTGGTTTTTAAATATTCAATTTGAAAACACAAAAATAATTTAATTTTTCATTTATCTTTCGCATTCGGCGTATTAAATAGAATTAGATCTAAATATATCGACGTAGACACGCTTTTTTTGTGAGCATTTGTAAAAGTATTATACGTTTTAATTTCTTCGTCATACGCTACTACGTTTATACGGTGCAATTGTGTTCCTACGGTAATTATAACAAGTTTAGTTGTAAAAAATTGTATTTATGTGCATATAGAAGATGTATGTACATAAATAACATAGTTGAAATAAAATACTATAAAAGGTATTCAAAACAAACAACAACATTTACAGAAATCTTGTATACAACAAAAACAATATTGTAAATGCCATTTTTGGAAGATTGCTACAAGTACGTAAACGAATTCATACATATAAGGTAAAATCGCCTTAATAATACGAACATTTTCATTAGTTAGCCAGTTGAAAACTGTTTGTAAATTAAGTGCAATATCAGGCACAAGCACATAGACAATTTTATTAATAGATTTGAGGTCAAGACCGCCGTATTTTATAACTGACACACATAATGTCATATTCGACTTTACAGTTTAAAAAATCTTAAAAATTACCTTCTTTGTCTGGCAACGGATTCTTCTCCTGAGTTTCGGTATGTTTTAAATTGGATGGATTGAAACCTTCGATGCCAGCGAAAAGAGATTTTTGAGTTTTTTCGGCGGCAACATCTATTTGTGTATGAAAATTAAAAAAATGTTATTAAAATTTTAACATGTGTTAAAATCGTTTTTTTTTTATTTAATATTTTCTCACCTTCTGCTGTTGGCAAAATAATTTTTTCCTGAGTATTGGCATTCTTCAATTTATCAGGATTGAATGTTTCGAGTTGGCTTTTGAGGGTTTCCGCAACTTTTGGAAGATCTTTTAAAGCAGGTGATGCCATTTTTAAAACTGAAAGTGAAAATATAAGGGAAAATTAAAAAAAAATATAAACAATTTTTCCAAAGGTTTTAAGTCAATTAAAGAATTAAGAATTTAAAATTATAATAAAAATATTTGTTTTTTACCATCAGATAAAAGAAAAATTTGTGTGCATTAGATTTTCTATTCAAATTACTTATAATTCGCACAACGGAACAATAGTTTAATTTTCTTAGTCGTTATTGACAACAATAGATTACTGTTGACAGTCACATGTTATTTTCTAAGGCGATATTAACTCGACTTCGAGTAGAATTGACTGTGTTTTAGTCAACAGGAAATATTGTAACGACTCAAATGAAAGTTTATGAAAATTTAGTTAGAATGCAAAACTATATTTATTAAGTACATACGTTTAAAATAACAAATGCAAACTTAAAAGAAGTTATAGAAACAAAATTTATTGATAATTGTTAAAATTAAGGGTTTTGTAAAACCCTTCACCTTGCGTTGAAAATTTTTTCATATACATAAAATTTTTGGAATTTAAAAATTTGTATGAAAGTATTTTTCAAGTGTGATTAAAATAACTCCTTTAATGTTTTAAATAAGTCCACCAAAAGTTTACCAAACACCTGTGTTTTAGGCTGAACCGACAATAACAAAAGACAAAACGTTTTTGTCTTTAAAGTCAAAGACACTTCTTTGATGCTAGCCTACAAAAAAAAAAAAATGTCATCAAGTTTTTGTCTTGACAACTGGTAATTAAACAGCAATGCGACAGTGTTTTTTTGACTTGTCTTAATTGGTGTGGGTTGCATCATAAGAAAGCATTTAATTATGTGCAACAAGGTTCGTTTTAGTCTGTTTAGTCTTTAAGGGTATGTTTTATTACACCGCATTCATTTTCTGCAATCAATGTGTTGTCTAAGTCACAAAGACAGTTTTGTGGTTGTTTTGCATGGTGTGGGTTGTCTGATAAGAACTAATGTTTTATTTTCGTATTAGTCAAAAAAAGAACAGTTTTGTCTTATGTTGGTGTGGGTTCAGGCTTAAATAGATCAAATTCGTTTAAGACTTGAATAACTAAAGCCGCCAGGATGAATACTTTACTTTAAGTTTAACATTTTTTTTTTTAAATTTCGATAACTATAGTAATATAACAGTATTGACATAGTTATATGGAAAACGAGTCAGAGGACCGCCAATTGGCGTTATCATTTTCTTACTACAAGAGCATAGTAGTTTTGGTAAATAGGATGTAAAACTGATGTTGGTTGTATTGATTGATTTTTTCCGTCTGGGAAGACGACACAACATTCTTATAAATTACCAAATTAACGTCGAAGTAATGTGACAACAACATAAAATTGACGTCAACATCGACGGTTATTTAAACCGGTAAAAAAAATATATTATTCACATTTCTTATTAGAATTTGTTTGATTGTATTTTATGCATTTCCTTCCGGAAATAAGTTTTTAAATTGAAATTTAAATAGTGACAATACTAATATACATATCGTCACCTTAAATACAAAAGGCCGTACGCGACAAGTAATTCAAAATCAATCATAATCAATCAAAAAGTCGTTCTTTCGCTTACGACCTTTTGGATTTTAGCTGTTGGTATGTTTTTACTCTAAGTAATAAAAATAAAATCAGATTTTGTGCACTAAATATTTTAAAAAAAAAACTTTATGTATCCTATAACCACAGACTAGTGGAAAAAACTAAAAATATTATTAATAATTACCATATTTTTAGACAATTTCAACTTCAAGTAAAAAATTTATTGTATGTATGAAGGTATGATTTGGATAAGTGCTGGGAAACAAGAAGAAGGTGGATAAGAAAACACAGCACTTAAAATAAGAAGAAAGTATAAAATAAAATAAAATAAAAGCAAAACAAATACTAAAATTTCGGTGTTTCATACTTTCTTAATCATCATTTATCGTTGGCTGTTTCTCTATCAACAACGAGCACGACAAGTGGTGGTTGTGTGATTGGTGGTGGTAGAGTTGCTGCTGGTACTTCTTACCACATGCATTAATGTATGATTCATGACATTTTTTATGTACATATATATGGAGAAAAAGTAAACCGTTTTTTTTGTTTCTTTAATTTTGGACATGTCCGTCTGAATGTCTGTTTGATTATTCTCGAATTTATTAATAATGAACAAAGGCAAAATAATAAAATATACACATGTATGTAAGTATATAGATTATATGTATGTAATGAAATTTATGCAAATACATTCATATAAATTTTTATGAATCATTTGATAATATCTCAGTAAATTGCTAAAAGACGAAGTGTAAGGAACAGCCAAAGAAAAAAAGAGTTTAAAAAATTAAAACGGATATGCCAAAGTTTTGTGTAAAACCAAACCCTCCTTACATACATGAATAAGATATATATATATAAATATATATATATATATATATATAAATATATATATATATATATATATAAATGTATGTAAGATTGTAGTACATAAGCATATACATAAGTATATAAATATGTATGTATGTATATATGTAAATTGGGTACATATGCACATATGTATGAGCCGGCATAAACATATGCGTTTTGAATGTTGCTTTTTAGTTATAGCATTTCGTTTTTTTTCCGCCACCACCTCTGTCATATCACCACCAACGCCAATGGAGTATTACGCATTTCGGAAATAAAAACAACAACCAACAACTACATTAAAGGCAGTTAAAATAAAATAAATAATGCAGACTTGCATTGAATTTTTAAATATTTTAGTTAAAACAAGTATGTATAGTTAATAAACTTATAGATTTTTGTAAATAAGTACATATGTATGTACATATGTATGTATTATATACTTTTATATTATAAATAAAAAAACATATGAACATCATGTACTTTCAAGACAGGGTGCACAAAGCATTTATTTTGTTTTTCATTTAAACTTTTAAAATGAGTTTAGTTAGATAATAAAAATCTTAATTTCAAGCTATCTGTTGTATGTATTGATACACTGGGCTAGAATTTGACACTTTTTTCTGTCAAGCGGGGCACAGTACGGGTTAACCTAATTTGGGTACGCTGAATCCAGTGTTGCTAACCGAAATACACCGTTTCGAAAATGGAGGAGATTGCAAAACATATATTCGCGTAACTCATTTCATCTTACCTTTTTCAGGTCAGATCAAATTAACTTTTATTTTATTTATAAAAAATAATTTAAAACTTTTCTTATTGTTTATAAAAAGAAAAATATGTACATATGTATGTATATGTATGTTCAATTTTTAAAATTTTAATTTATAAAATTTTAACTTGTTAAATTTTATCTGTTTGGACTTTAGACGTTACTTCATTGACATCTAAGTTTGTCAATGTTAAACAATCAAAAGGCATTATTGAATCAATTGACGGTTGCAAAAGCCATAAATGGCTACAAATGCAATTAAATCCTAAACAAACATCCTCCCGTCGTTGCGGACAATGAGCGGCAATAACACTAGCAAACTCGATTAACTCTGGCACAATTAAAATCTGGTTGGTGTAGTATTCTTTATTGTTACCGTAACCTAATTGTTCCCGACACCATAAATCGTTACCTTGTTTGCCTTCGAACCCCCCGGACACAGATCATCTCTTTTACTGCCCCCAATAGCCCCGCAAACTTGCGCCCAATATACTTATGATAAAGATCAACTTTTCTCCAGCTCCTAATGACACAAACACAAACAAATAAAATTTCTTCAGAGAACTGTCGATGACAACAAAACTGTTACAACTACAACTTTTACATAATATAATGAAATAAATTTTTTAGATAAAAAAAATTAAGTATATCTTCGTAGTACTTGATAGGAGTAATATCGCTTTAACCAAACAATCAACAATCATCTTCATATTTTAAAATAGTGACCGCAATCAGTAAATCACAATCAATGATCCATCGTCATATATAATGCAAAAAGCCCTACCCATTAAGCATTTATAAATACCTATCCATGCACACTTTGTATGTATATTAAACTAGCAATGAAAATAATATGGAATCTATATATGTATGTATGTATATAAAAGTGAATGTATGTTTGTATAAATGTATATTTGTGCCTTATAGGAGGCCAAACCACTTGACCGATCATCTTGAAATTTCCACAGAATATAACTGTGACGCTGGAATAGACATTAGGCTATATAAAAATGAGATTTGACAAAGGGACGATGCCACGCCCATACAACCCAAAATGTAAATTCGTTATATCTTAGTAGGCATTTTTTGGCATAGGATGATGATATTTAGTACATATGGTGTTAATATGAATATAAATAAACTCCATGAAAAAAGAGGGCGGAGCCACGCCCCTTTATAGAAAACGTAAAAACCACCATTTCTAATAAAATACTGAACCGATCGTTATCAAATTTCCACAGTTGGCGACTGCCTTGAGTTACTGAACTTTAAGCTATATAAAGATGTGGTTGGAAAAAGGGGCGGTGCCACGCCCATACAACCCAAAACATAAAATCCTCATATATTAGCCACTATTTGGCGTAGGATGATAATATTTGGTATATATGGTATTGTTATGAATAGAAATACGTTGAATGAAAGTGGGAAGTGGGAGGGCCCACGCCCCTTTATGTCGAGTATATCTAATTAACTACTGAATCGATCGTCATCAACTTTTCACAGTAGGCTGTTGTTATGAATTAATGAGCCCTAGGCTATGTAAAGTTGTGGTTGGACAAAGGGGAGGTGGCACGCCTAATCAACTCAAAATTTAAAATCCTCTTATCTTCGATACTGTTTTACGTTCATATGTAGGTGTTGGGATGAATTTAAAAGAGAATTTTTTAACATATAACTTCAACTTAAAATTGGAGTGCCCATTATTTTATTGCGCAATATCGATCCACCATGGCTTTGCAATGGCACTGGACTTGCAGTAAAAGAAATGCGGAATAATTTAATTGAAGCTACCATTATAACAGGAAAGTATAAAGGAACAGATGTACTGTTGCCACGCATTCCGATGATACCAACTGATTTACTTTTTGATTTAAAACGATTACAGTTTCCTGTTCGGTTGGCGTTTGCGATAACTATAAACAAAGCCCAAGGGCAATCTCTACAAGTTTGTGGCTTAAATTTAGCAAATCAATGTTTCTCGCATGGACAGCTTTATGTTGCTCGCGTGTTGGAAAACTGTTCATATGTTTATGCTCCAGATGGAAAAATTAAAAACATTGTTTATCCTAAAGCATTGCAATAATTAATTAATAATTTAATAAAAAAAAATTTGTTTATATATAAATACTTTTTGTTTCATTTTATAACGATTGGGGTAGCGAAGCACACCGGGCTAAGCTAGTTTTCTATAATTAAAACAAAAAATCACTTTTAACAAACCATATTTTTTTATTTTTATATAATTTTGTAGCTTTAATTAAAAAAAAATTTTTTTTTTGTTATAAAAATCTAATTGAAATAATTTAAAGTTAAACTACACCATTAAAAAGATATCATTTTGTTATAATTAGGACTATATGAACATATGTATGTATATGGTTATTTCCCCAGAAATGTTTACTTTTTGTATGTTACGCCAGCAAGCATTTCAACCTGAACTTTAGGCCAACGTTGTGCCAATTTTTCTACACTAAAATATAAAATGAATAAATTTTTCTTTGAGAAAAATAATTAATTACGTGCTGGAAACTCCCATATTTAAAAATGTACAAACTTTTTTGGGGGTTTTCCAAAAAGTTTTTATTATACATACATACAAACTTGATCAACAAGAGGGTATTGACTGAAAATTTTTATTTTTACTTTTTGGAAAGAATCGTCAACTAATATTTAATTCCACCCTCATTAAAAAAAGTAGTGCTATATTGTCTACTTTTTGATAATAAACGGTTTGTTTAAATTTTTTTTTTCATATGCCTTTAAAATGTATAACATTCGAAAGTTTTTTGCATCTACTGAAAATTTTAAAATTTCGAGTTAACACCATCTTGTTGATCAAGTTCGTAATGTTGTATGTAGTTGAAATAAGTTTACAGAATTTTTAATTTCAAATTAAAAAAAATTATAAAGCTACAGAAAAAATATACCAAGAATTTACCTTTTATATTTGTACACTTATATAGGTCTATTTTTATACGGTTTATTTTTATGCGAATTTGAAGTTATGCGGTTTTATAATAAACTTTTATTTTATTATTCTTTTTATTGTTTTCAGAATTTTTTTTGTCGTTTTAAACGTCGATATCACTACTACCTATGAATTTTCTAAATTTTAAACCTATTTGAATTTTTACTTTAACGATGAATTTGATGAAAATTCTAATAATTAGGAATAATTGTGCTTTTAGTGACGATAAAATTTTTAATAGCATCACTACAGAAATGGATGAAAATTCAGAAAATGATTGCACCACTCAATGTTGAAATGCTTGAAGAAATTCTTCAGACAGCTAACGAGTTAGTTGAGTGCCTCGTTAGGCTAGTTGGTAGTAAGCTAGTCTATCAGCGCCGGGGTTGCGGGTTCGATTCGCGCCAAAAACTCTGGTTTTTTTACTGCAGACAAGCGTAGAGCTTCGCGGGATTAGCATAGAAAGAAAAAAAATCAAAGCCTTCTGTACGAAAAAAAAAAAAATTACGGAAAAAGCATCAATGCTCAATAAAAAAAATGTGTTACCTTATATCAGGATATCGCGGAGACACAATCATTAAGGCCCTAATCATGTAAAAAGCACGGCAACGCCAAAGAATAACATTGAAAGCACAAACAATGTCATAAATATTTTGTAATTTTGTTGTTGCTTCCTACAGAAATTCATGTACCGTTTGAAAATTTTCAACGCCACAACCAATGCAGCGTTTGAAATTTTAAAACGCAATGTGAATTTCTTTAGAAAGCAACAACAAAATTACAAAATATTTATGACACTGTTTGTGCTTTCAATGTAATTCTTTGGCGTTGCGTTGCGTTTTTCATTATAAGGGCCAAAAAGAATTACAACCTTAAAATTAATAACAAAATCTGTACATATTTTGAAAAAAAAAAAAAAAAAAAAAAAAAAAAAAAAAAAAAAACAAAATCTTCCAAATATGTTTGCTCCGACGGTCCAACCGCTAATGTTATTTCATCTAGCGATGATGATTTAATTGTTTTCTAAATGAGAGTAATTTTGGATCAATTAAAAAGCGGATCAGACCTGATTAAATGTAATGTTTTTCTTTTATATTTTATAAATGATTCTTTTTGGTAAATTTAAATTTATTTTTAAATTTAACCTACTCGTTCTTATAATACTTATTTATTTTTAACTTTTATAAAACTAGTTTAACCAGATAAATGTGATAATATGTACTGTTTATCTTATCCCCTTTTTATGTGTTTTTTATACTAAATAAATGAATTGTCTTGGTTAATTTTTAAATTTTTTTTATGCGATGTTCTAATTTGTACACCAAGATTTGAATGTATTTTGTATTTTTTAATGTATTTTGTATTTTTTTCAATTATATTTTATTGTAGAAAGTTTAATTTTAATTTCCACTGCTTTGGGACTTTTTTTTTATTATTTTAAAATTTGTTACTGGCTGGGGAGCCAAAAGGCAGTTGTTAACAAAGTGTTCTATTGTGTCATATTGGTTGTATGTATGTACATATATGCTATAATTCTATGACCGTTATAACAATTTTGTTTTATTTTTCATATTAAAACATTTTCAGCTGGTTTTTGTTAAAAATTTTAAGTCATTATTTGTTTTAATTTTTTATTTATTCACGTTCTATAAAAAATTCTATTTTTATACATATGTATATGTATATATTTTTTGTAATTTAATTTTGACGTTTACAATAATTTTTTACTATGTATTACTACTATGTTCAATACATAAATAATAAAAAATTAATAATTTATCAAATGATAATAGAACAAGCTGTTCACAGCCATGCATGCTATTTATCCTAAAAAAGAACTTCAGTACTTAGTACTAGAACACTTTGTGCATTGGCTTATTGTATATTTTGTATATTTTCTTAGAACAATTAAACGGCCATGTTCTGACAATCGCACGATTTAAAATTGCAAAACACCAGATTTATTTTATGGTATTCTGAAACTTGTACGTTTAGCTTGCGATCTGCCGTAGTTTCTTACAAATATTCTAGTTACATTGCGCGTAGATTTGCAATTTGAAGTCGCCAAACTTCTTGCCATTACGATTTGCAGAACACCTTTTATGCGATTTCAAATCAGAATCGCCAATAATAAGCGTTTACGATTGTCAGAACATGCCTGTATAATATCTAATCTAATTTAATTAATTTTGGCCTATGAAAATAATTATGTACATATATGTGTATGTAGATACATACAATACAATTGTATGTACCTAATTTAAAATGTTTATTTATTTATAAAAACATAATAAATATTTTAATAAAGGTATTTTTTTTTTTTTTATTTATGAAAATATTTTAAGTGTTTTACAAAATAAGGGGGTACATTTTTTTGGAAAACAAAAACATCAATTTTAAGATAAATAAATAAACGTTTCTAACATAGCAACAGTTAGAATTATTTCAAATAGGTATAAACTTTTTAAATGATTTTACAAATTTTCAGAATATTAAAACTGGGTGACTATGGAGATTATAATTCAGTGAAATAATTTTGCCCTCTTCATACCTAGGTATTAAATTTGTTTTCGATTTTAGAGAACTTTTTTTATCAATTACTTTTTCAGTGTAGGTATGTAAGTATGTGCATACATATTTATGTACATTTTAGCAAATTAGACCGGTATGACAAATGTTTTTGAAATATGTTTGTTATATTAATGTTTACATTAATATCTTTTTTCAGCAATTTATTTATGTGTTTTTTAAGTACACAAAGAATTTTGATTAATAATAAATCGTTTATTTTTATCGCCCTTAACCAAAACGATTACAATGTTGACTTTGTGCGAAAATGAGACACACTGCCAGATGATTCAGACATTTAAAATTTTATTTGCCATTTTTAAAGTTTCGCATACCAGAAAAAATAATATGCCATTTATGTGCTTCAGTACCACGCCCAGATTCTAGGGAAATATAATTATTTAAACAGGTGCAAATAAATGTTAAAACAAAATCCTCATTTTTTTATCCATTGATCGATTGACCCTGTGTCTGAATAGCCCACTTGGATTCTGTCTGGTCTGTAAACTTTAAATTTTTATGTGTACACCTTTCAGAATATAAAATGCATTTAATAAATGTCATGTCATATCTGATTTAAAAAAAAAAACAGCTGTGCTAATTGGAATTTTGCTGAATTCCTTAAAACATAATCAACTATCCATCTATGTATCTATAACAGCTCTAAATTTCTCCAATTAAAATTAAAGCAAATAGAATTCATCATTAACTTAATCTATCTTAAACTACATACATACATTATTCTTTTTCTGTTAACATCACTACTATTAAAACTCAGCAACACAACACAACAAACATTAACATGACAGAATATACAAAAAAAAAAAATGTAAAAGAATAGGCAAAAATATGTAAGTGCAAAAGAAACCAGTTGGATGGATATGTATACGTGTATGTGCATTTTTAACATTTCTTTTCTTTACATGCATCCATATGTATACAGTGGACGTGTTTCTTTCTTTCTTCTTTTGCCAACTGTTTTTATGTTAATACAAAAGATATTTGCCGGTGTTTAAAAAAGTTAAAGATCCCAAGCATTACAATTTAATTCTGTTACTTAAAAATTGTGATAACAAAGAAACTGTTACTTTGATCCATCTGTTTATTGATTTTTTTTAATAATAAATTAATATTTTATATACACATTTCCAGACTTACCTTTTAAAAAAATATATATATGTATTTGCAAATGTAGGTAAAAAAATATTTTATACTGTTTTAGCGTAATCGACCACTCCTATTTGAAGGATTACTCACAACTTAATACTGCAACTTTAAAATTTACTCTATCACTAAACTTAACTTAACCAGCGTTACCGTTGTGAGGCTAGAAAAGAGCTAATTAACCTTCCCTGCCACCTTTTTTAAAGATTACTAAGATTGCCAACTCTATGTAGTATTGTTGCCAATATACATTTAAACATTTCCTGTCAATTAAAAATACACAAAGCGAAATTTTGTATTAGATTTATAAGGTGAAAACAGTTCTACAACAACTACAATCCTAATATCCGCAATATCGCCCAAGCGACTGAACCGAGTTTTGATGAAATTCGGTATGAAGATAGAATGTTAGAGCGAAATTTTTACAGGCTATATTTTTGCCAGATTTTTGGACTAGAACAGAATAAAAAGGTCAAAATAGGCAAACTGGTATCGATTTATTTGAAGTCAACCTTCATTCCCAAAAAAAAAAATTTTATATGAATGTCACAAAAAAAGACATTTCCAAAGTCGGCCTGAAAGGGGTAAAAGTGGGTAAAGAGAGGAATTTTGTATACTTTTGCATCAACCCCATTTAGACTGCAAAATACTAAAAACTTAAGGCACAACTATAATATGCATAAGCTTGCTTAAGCTTATGTCAAAAATTAACAAAAAAAACTATTAAATGCATTTTAAAAACACAAAAACAATATAAAAAACATTTTATTCCGTACGGAAAGTGCGATCATTTGCGCTCCTTGCTTAGGCATATGACAGAATTATAAAACTTAACTAAAAGTTTCTTTAAGTTCAATATGGTTTGACATGTATTACACCGTTGCTCAAGCCAACTTATTTCTAATTTGGCCTAAAGCATTACCAGGAAATATATTTGGAAAATTTTAACTTAAAAGGGATTCGTTCTTTTGGTATTTTTGTCAACACGTTTTTCACATTTTTTTATTCAAGTTTGTCGGTCGTGCTCGTTGATTACAGACTCCACATGCGATTTTTTTTAACATAAATTAGTTTTTAAAGTTTCAATTACCAAGCGAATGAACACACTTATTGAATAATTTGTAATATAAATTATCAATACAAACGTGAACAATAAACTTATTAAAAAAGAAAAAAAAAATACAAGAAAAAGAAGAAATATATGTACATTAGACCGACTCAAGTTGTACGGAGCCAAAAAAAAGGGTTTTAGTTACCCCTCTGAAAATAAAGGTTGATATGTTTTATGATGATTCCCAAAATATTTTGGTTCTGGCGTTGACCATCCGTGAGCTGGACCATTTTTAAAAAAAGTATTTTTTTCAGTTTTTCGAATTTTTTTGTACTTTGCTCCAAGACGACATAAATAAAATTTGGTATCATCGAAAAGAGTTTTTGAAGCAGCATCCAATGGTTTATAAAACTTGACCACTTGCGACCTAATGATTGAGATATTTAACTAAATAGATATTTTCGTTTCGGGTTTTCATACAAATTCTACGTATTTTTTTATTAATTTTATATTTTTTTATTGTATTTTTCAAATTTTGATAAATTGAAAAATAAAAAAATTGCTTATATATGAAAAAAAATTTTAAATATATCGCGATTTTCGCGTTTTATGTGAATAATTACAAAAAAAAAGTAAGTTAACATTATTTTAAAAAAGATTCAATTTGAAAAGAAGAACATTACTTCCACATACGTAGAATTTGTATGAAAACCCGAAACGAAAATATGTATTTAGCTTAATATCTCAATTCGGAGGTCACAAGTGGTCAAGTTTTATATACCATTGGATGGTGCTTCAAAAACTCTTTTCGATGATACCAAATTTTATTTATGTCGTCATGGAGCATAGTACAAAAAAATTCGAAAAACTGAAAAAAGACATTTTTAAAAATGGTCCAGCTCACGGATGGTCAAAGTCAGAACCAAAATATTTTGGGAATCATCATAAAACATATCAACCTTTATTTTCAGAGGGGTAACTAAAACACTTTTTTTTTTTGAGTCGCTCTAATGTACATACATATATATTCTGTAAAAAACATTTTTTGTTTTTTATTTTCGGTGGTTTTATAAAACAATAAACAACATGAAGAGCATAGTTAAACAGCAAAGTACAAAACTCTATGGGACGTTATTACAACTTGTTGTTAGTTAATGGTAGGATTTTATCAGACGTACAACAAGTTATTTATTATTTTAACTCAACTTTAGCCTACCCGGTAGGATAAACTTGCCTTTTACATATTGCTCACTTCAGTTTAAAGCAATGTTCCCAATCCATCTGTAATTACATATATTGTGAGTAATTTCTACTTAAATGTGTAGCCCATATGTAATTTGTTTCATGTGTAATCTGTGTGTATTTTTTGAGTTCTGTTTTTCATTAATTTTTGCAATATGACAATACTTTTAAAATGACAGGGTATACATATTTATGTTGTATTACACCTGTACCCATGTTCTGTAACTTTGGTGAGAACTTCTCGAATCGAAAAGATGTGAAACAAAATATTTCATCGTTTCTCGAAAAGTGAGAAAAAATTGTGTCTGTAACTCAAGTCGAAAACTATCAAAGTTGTTACGTCGTTACTAGGGATGCCAAACGGGAAATCCTGAAAGCCCGGGATTTTTCGGGATTGAAATCCCGGGACTTATTTTTATGAGTCCGGGATTTTTAACATATCAACTTTTATGTACAAAAATGTTCGTTTTTTTTTTTTTGAATTTTCATACTCTATACAAAAATATTTTTTAAAAATTATATTTAATATTATTTTTTATTGCAAATGATTCTTATTTTTTGAGTTTAATTTTTGTTTTTGGAACACAGCGATTATTTAAAATTTTAATTTTTTGCTTGTTATATGACGACTATTTCTGGATTTTTGTATTTTGCTTAATAAAAACCATTATTTTAAGTAGAAACGAAATTTTCAGATTCACATCTCAAGCCTTTTTTATAATTACGTTTAGCAAGTTCAGCTTTGGCTTAAGACATAATACCAAAATAAAAATGATTATTTTTATGCAAAATATAGAAATAAAGCAAAAACCAAAAATTATTCACGATCCAATTTAAGTATTATTCAGAAACTAAAGAATAAAAGTTGATATAATTAGCTCATATTCCTTTCGGTCCAATAATAAAAAATTTGATTAAAAAACATACGGTAAATAAAATAATTTTTTTATAAACAAACACTATCTGACGTATTCATAAAAAAATTATTTAAACTTGAAATCTGTTTTAAGAAACATTTGTATAAACATTTTGATTCAAAATAAATTTCCAACGTACTTAAATTATTGATTATGAATCTCGCCCTCACCCTGAAGGTGTACTGCACTGCAGTCGACATAGTTTTACAGTTTTTAACTCAGCTATCGATCTCGATGAGGGACTACACTTTGCCGTGCATTAATGTCGTCACAACTTAATTCGTATTAAAAATTGAATTGCTGTTAAAAAAAACCGAAATTAATTGATCTAGAAAAACTAAGAGATACGTTTATTTTTGTAAGCTTTTTTCAGAATCTGATCAGTTTGATCATGTGGGAGGCCAGTGTTATAAACATATGTATAAACTAATTTGTTTTGTTGTTTTCTTTTTTTTAATAGCCTATTTCCAATGTGCGAACGAATTCTTTCGTTCGCATAACTACATTGAAAACAAAAACAAACACCCAATTTTCACGATGATTTTTTCCCCTATTTTAAAATCATGTCTTTTTTTGTTTGATAGTGAGCGGGGTAGAGAAGTAAGCAGGGTAGAAAAAAAGACATGAATCGTATTTCTGTGTTTCTTTTTTGACATTCCTCTTTGCACTTATTTGTGTTTTTTAATTTCTGTTTTATTCTTATTTCAAAATGACATGTGCTTATTGAAATATAGAAATATAAAAAATTTTAATTAAAAAAAATTCAAAATATATCAAAATTATGTGGAATAACGAAATTTTAAATATTGTTACGAATAAGAAACTAAGAAAAAATCAGCTCTGACTGCAAAGAAAAGAAACATGGTGAAAATTACCCAAGTTTTTGGAAGTTTCTTTAAAAAAGAAATACAAAAAAGACATGTCTTTTAAATCATCGTGAAAATTGGGTGAAAGTCTAAAAATTTGTTTTTGTTTTCAATGTAGTTATACGAAAGAAAGAATGCTTTCGCACATCGGAAATAGGCTATAAATTTATGTTATGTATATAAAATCCTTTGAATATTCAAAAAGTGTTGTTTATTTAAAAAAAAGTCGTATCTTAAAGAAACACATTGATCCCGAATCCCTAAAAACCCGGCATTTATATATCTGAAATGCTCACTCCACAGTATTTTACTAATCAGTACTGATGTAAATATCGTCAGAGCTGACTAATCAGAGCTGATGTAAATATCGTCATACCTGACTAATCAGTACTGATGTAATAATCATCATACCTGACTAATCAGAGCTGATGTAAATATCGTCATACCTGACTAATCAGTACTGATGTAATAATCATCATACCTGACTAATCAGTCCTGATGTAAATATCGCCATACCTGACTAATCAGTACTGATGTAATAATCATCATACCTGACTAATCAGTCCTGATGTAAATATCGCCATACCTGGCTAATCAGTACTGATGTAAATATCGTCATTCCTGACTAATCAGTCCTGATGTAAGTGTCATCATACCTGACTAAGCTGAGCTGATGTATAAACCAGTCATAGTTGACTGTTACATTATTCCCAAAAAAAGATAATTTTTTTAAATAACTATTTTAAAAATTTACTGAAAAATAAATATTGAATTGCACAAAACTAATTTTTTTTTCTTTATCTTTGTGTAAATTTTTTGCTTTTGCCTATGGTTGCTTTTATCCACAGCCTTTCTCAAGACCCTCTCAAACTCTACTGCACTTTGCTTGGGGAAGACATCTGAAATCTAAAAAGGAAGATTTAACAAGCGCTTACATTAAAATTAATTCAATGGTAGGGTAAAATGGTTACAAACCTCTTAAAATCTTATTGAAGTCAAGTTCGCCAGAGCTTTCTTCCCCCACCGCCCTTCCCAATTGAATTCATCCCTCAATTCATCCGTCATCAGAGTACGGATGACTTCGCTGGCGTCCTCTGCTATTCCTTTGGTTTTGAATATAAAATGGACACAATGAATACAGGTTTACATTAACAATGAATAAACATTTTAAAATACGTATTTTCCTTGCCTTCTATACGCTGGGAGAGCTCAACTGCTTCTTCAAAAATGTTATCTGAAACATCTATGTGTAAATTTTTTTGTTATTATGTTTAATAAAGTTTTAAAAATTTGCTTTTTTTCTTTTATTTGTCTTTTTTTTTAATTTGTTTATTTTTTAAGTTTATTTTATTTTTTCACTGTTTATATTTTGAATTGGTTTAGTTTTTTTGTATTGCTATTTTTTGCACTTTTCTACACATTTATTGTTTTATAAAGTTTCAACGTTTTTTAATATTGTTTTTTCACTTTTGAACCACCACGAATAAAAAATTTTCAATTTGACAAGTTTATTTCAGTACTCGGGGACTTACAATAATAAAATGCCATTTACATGTTAAACGCCTAAATATTTACAATAATAAAATGCCATTTACATGTTAAACGCCTAAATATGCAACCCTGCACTATGCAATTTAACATGCAGTTGTCTTTCTCATACTTATTAATTTTTCGCCTGTATGAATCAGCGTTGGCATTGCGTAATATTTTTTATTAACACAATTCCATAATATATAAATTCAAAATATTTCCATGAAATTTATTTTAAAATAAGTACAGAAAAACTAAAACGTTTGAAAAACATACTATGATTATCAAACACATATATAAAAATGATGCCGAAACGAAGTTAAGTATAACAGAAAATTTTACAAAATATTTGTACAAAACTCCCACTATGGCAACGCGCCGACAACAACAATGTATTTATTAGTTTCAATCAGCAATTTCTTGAAGGGAAAGGTAGTAAACGTCTACAAGGGAAGTAACTCCAGAATAAAAATTAATTGGACACGAATTTTTTTTGCTGCCCAATCTCTCATTAAAGGTGAAAAAATGGGGTCAAAAATTACCCAATTAAACCCATTGAAATAACAAAATCCTTGTGGCATTTTCCAGCCCACTTTTTAATCCTTAAAATTCAGAAATGGGCAGTTAAAAAAAATACGTGGCCATTTAACAAGGCAGCATCCAGGGCCCTCTATTATACTTAATTTATACTTCGGACTTGCCAACAAACAGCTACACCCATAGCTCAACATTTGCGGACGACACAGCTTTTCTAAGCGTACACGCAAACTGTCAAGAAGCATCTCGTTACCTACAGGATCATATATTTGGACTATAAAGGTGGTTAAAAAAATGGAGGATAAAGATCAATGAGCAAAAATGCGCACATATAACATTCACATTGCGTCGGGAAACATGCCCCCTATTAAAATAAATAATCAAATAATACCCCAACACTCGCATGTAAAATACCTCGGTAAACATCTAGATCGGCGTCTAACGTGGAAATGGCATATAGAAGCTAAATTAACTCAAATAAAACTAAAAGCAATTCAATTTAATTGGCTTATTGGAAGAAATTCTGTTCTTAGTCTCGATTACAAACTTCTACTTTACGACTCTATCTTAAAGCCAATTTGGTGCTACGGTATTCAGTTATGGGGCACTGCCTCGGCTTCTAACATCGAAAAAATTCAAAGGCGCCAAAAATAAACTTCTTCGAATAATCACAGCTGCCCCCTGGTACGTCAAAAACTCAAATATCCACAAGGATCTCAATGTGCCATTAGTAAAAACTATGATAACGAAATATGCAGTAAAATATTTAAAAAGGCTGGAACTGCACCCAAATCCATTAGCTAGAAATATTTTAAATTATGGCGGCCACAATCGCTTAAGAAGAAGAGACACTGCAGCACTCACCCAATCAGATGAGCGATAAACACCTACATATATGAACGTGATACCGTGATGACGAAATCTTTTTTGTTTGGCACTGGCAGGACATAAAGCAAATATTAGGATAAGATTTGATTAATTATTGTTAGTTCATATTTAATATATGAAGATTCAATAAACAAATACTGAAAAAAAAAAATTTTAATTTGTATTCTCTACAATATATCTAAGTTTCATTAAGATCTGATAGTTTGCATCGCTATACTTCCCTTGCAACTCTAATTGTCTAAAATTAAAAAAAAAATAAAATATATTTCGTCTTAAGGGCCCATTCACAACACCATCATTATTGTTCAATCAACTGATTCTGCCAGCTGATTGACCGTGTATGAGCTTGTGGTGTGATTGTACCAGCATGATTAAGTCATGTGTTGTCAAGCTAGCTCATTAAAGGTAAATAGTCACGGCATAAACATCAAAAAAATACAAAATTTCAAATATCAAAGGTAAATCGTCAATGCATAAACATAAAAATAAAACTTTTTAAGCAAAGTATTTTAAATATGAATGCCAAAGAAAAAATATTTTGGGGAGAATTTCTTGAACTTTATAAAACAATGCCTTGCCTCATAAAAGTTAAAAGTACGGAATCTGCAATCATGAATTAAAAAACCAATGCTACAATAAAATGGTATTTTGTAAAAACCGATCGACTCTGGCGATGAAACAATAATAGAACCACCATGCAAAAAACGAAAAGCAAGAGCGGAATATAATTTGCTACAAATAGCATGCCAAAAATTAGGAATTGTACCAGAATGCTGGTGTATTGTGTGCTTCAAGCTTAATTGCACAATCACTTGATTGCACAATCATGATGGTGTTGTGTATGGGCCCCATTAGCTATTTCATATCACAAATTCAAATGCACAGACAAAGATATGAACGCTGTGCTACAAAAGCATTTTGTACATGCGAGCGGGTGACTAAGAGAAAACACCCATATTAAATTTCATTTATAAAAATATTTTTATAACTTTTGGAAAACTGTGAATTATTTTTTTTATGTTAAAATGGATTATTTATATAATTATAAGTGGGATTCATAATTCTTCGTAAAGTTCGTATAATGTTTAATAATAATACAATATTATCGGAAAAAGTTTACACACCCGTTATGCATATTTTACAATTCGTTTTTTATTTTAATGCCCGTAATTTCTACAAAAATATATATGTTCTCGTCTTCTTACCTAACCTAATCTTTACCTATTTCAATGTTTATGTAGGCTGCGTGTTTTAACCTTAAGTTTTCTTTTAAAATTGGCAGCATTTAACCCATAGATTTCTATACACAGCTAGATTTCTATTTGTTTAAATTACGGGCATAACTCATTTTAATTTTTATATTTTTTGTTTTTTGACAAAAATAACACTGCGGAACAGCCATTTTGCGGCCTGGAACTTTGTGTAATTTTTTTTACTAATTTGAGGTCGCTGATTCCAAATCTAACCTTCATTTTTCTCTATCAGCTCCAGTTTTAGAGATATACCGTTATGTCCAAAATTAAGGTACTTTCAGCACATATCGCTCATTTCGTGCAAGACCGTCACAACTCAAAATTTGAAACTTTACAGGAGAGCCTTTTTAAGATTCCAACCTATTATTATTTATTTTATTATTTATTTTATATACAGTTATAAAATCAAATGTTTCTTTTTTGCTACAAAGAAAACCACATGTACAAGAGGAATGCCAACAAAAAAACTGAAATGTGACCTTGTTGATGTTAATTGCTCAAGTTTGTTACAAGAGGTCATAGCGTCAAAAGCATCTGTATTACCGTTATTTTTTCGATAATTCTCTCCGTTCTTAGATCAATTTGTAGAGATTTAAGAGGAGAACATTTCTGCATTACTAACTCGAAAATGCCAAATTTTGAGTTGTGACGGTCTTGCACGAAATGAGCGATATATTGAAATAACATGAAAATGGTGCATCATATTCCCTTAAGAAAAAAAAAACCGAAATTCGCTAACACAATCAAAAGTTGTGTGCCGATTGCAATGAAATAAAGCTCATTTCATTCGAAATATGTTGAACTAAATGGTTTTAGACCCAAACTGTGATTTTTGTTGCACATTTATATTTTATGATTTTTTAAAGAACAAAAAAAATTTTTTTTTCTTAAATTTTTATTTGTTTTTTTAAAAACTTAAACTTCAAACAATGTTAGTACGTCTTAAAGATAATATTGTTAGCGAATTTCGGTTTTTCTTAAGGGAATGATGCACCATTTTCATGTTATTTCAATATATGTGAAGGTTAGATTTGGAATCAGCGACCTCAAATTAGTAAAAAAAATTACACAAAGTTCCCCGCACAAAAAAAGTTCAGTTTTGTTCCGCAGTGTAATTTGTAAACTCACTATATATGTATTTTCATATTTGTGTGTTTTTCAAACAAAAGAATTAAAAATACAAAACAAATTGTAAAATAAGCATACCGGGTGTGGAAACTTTTTTTTAACACTATTGTGTTACAATTACACGATATACAAAATTTTCGACAAATTATGAATACCACTATTATTATTTTTTTTTTTATAAATTAGGAACTGAATTTTTTTACTGTAATTTTTTTTAATTCAACATTTTTATATTATTACTTATTATATAATTTAATAATAATTTTTCTAGTGAAAATCAAGGTTATCACTGAAAAAAATTTGTAAAATAAACTTTGTATATGCTAGTTATAATTTGTTGAAACTTTTATAAAGTTAGTTATTGAACAAATTTGTGACTTTCTGTACATTCTTTTAAAAACATTTTTTCGCATAAGGTTTTTAACTTTAAAGCTTCGTACACAATATGCAGCAACATTTTCACTGGTGTTCAAAATAGAGCAACAATTTTTTTTCGTAACCACACACATTTACAGTTAAGAGACCGTTTGCAAATTATGCCCACAACAATTTTAAGAATTTTTTATTATTTTTTAAAACATTTTGTTGAAGTTTTCATTTAAAACTAACTAAAATTATTATAAATACATTTTCATACAAATTGATGATGAAGTAGAAGTAGACTTAACTTTTTAAAAAAATTTAGTTAAATTTTTGTTCGAAAAATTATAGGAAATTATATGAAATACTTTGGGAAGAAATAAGATAGAAAAAAAAACAAAATTGTTGCTCGCAATGTGTACGAGGCTTAAAACATTAACAAATATTTTGATTAAATGTACTGTAAATTGTTTAATATTTACCTCTTTTATTTTTTACTTTAGCAGTTAAACGGCGTCCTTTTTATTATAAAGAACAATAAGAAAATAATTTAACTTCAAAAGAGTACTTTTTAGAGCCAAAAGCGATACTACTAAACTAAATTGATATTAATCGACCAAAGCGCTTTAATTCGTCAAAAAAATATACACTAAGTAGATTCTTAATGTAAATATTACCATAGTGGGACACTTCTTCCTGAACGATGTAACAACATCAATAAGAATTAAATTATTTAACAATTTTTAAACTAAATATTTAGACAATTTTTAGATCGAAATTGTTTGCAGGGTAAAGACAAGTTCGCTTCAATTTTTAAACGTATGAGTGTATTGGTAAAAAAGTTTGAGTGTAAAAACTTGATAGCTAAAACTTGATCGCTTAACCCTCAAGTAATGGTACCCACAGACGATGCAACATTTGTCGTAACAAATGTTACTATTTATGTTTCAGTTTTTACCACAGACGATGACACTAAAAACGAAACATCAGTAGTGCGTGTTTTTTGAATATACTACTACAAAACACAAAAAAAAATTAATTTATTTTCTTTGAATACCTATCATATTTTACGTCCCATAAATTTGGAAAAATTTTATATTCAATTATAATTGTTTTCCAACTCTCACAATTTGCAATTGTTGTCATTTTCCGATTTATTTCTTCATATTTTTTCTCCGAGTGAGGTGCAAAAGCACCTCACTCAACAACTGCTCTCAACAAAATCAGAAAGAAAAAACAGTCAACATCGCCACACACGATGAAACATTGTGTTTGGAAACATAAAATATCAAAAAAGTTTGATATTTGAGAAACCAAAAAGGTAACAAGAATTTCAACCAGAAACATCCCCACAAACGTAGCAACATTTGTCAAAACATTACAATGTTTCGACAAATGTTGCCTCGTGTGTGGGTAACTTAAGGGCATAATAAACCACACAAATTGCTTGGCAAACATTCACTTTGTTTTTGCTTCTGTTTGCCAATAAACAGCACAATCATATTTCGTTCAAACATTAATTTTTCATTTTTGTCTTGCATTCAGTGAATGCTGACGACAATTGTGCTGCGGCAATTATGCTCACTATTTGTTTAAAACGCAGAAGAAATATAAAATAAAGAAAAATAATTTCTAGTAAAGAGTGCTCTTAACAAAAAGCTGTTTTGCGGCAAACAATACTGCTAAAAAATTAGAATAAACGGCTAAAAATGATTTTATTGCTTCTTCTTCTACGTCTTTACTCTGTCCCCTTTTACAATGTGGCAAGTGGAAGGCAGACAGACGAAGTTTGTTGGCGAGGGGTTGTAGAGGTAGAGAGTGTAGTACATGACTATCTGTACCAGACATATTTCGTGTTTCTCTTTTACTGTTCGCAATTTTCATGTTGCTGCTTCATATCATTTTTCTCACACCAATGTAATTTTATATATCATTGCCTGTTAAATGTTCGTCTCCGTCAACAGCGAAACAGAACGAAAAAAAGAAACGAATAATTTCTGTCTGTCTATGAATTTCGCGATTGTAAAAGGTTTAGGTAAGTTCAAAAGAGAATAAGAAAAATGTCTGCCTTTCAATTTCAACATTGTAAATTGGGACTCTGCAAAGTTTTAATTGAGCGATTTTCGATAAACTTTTTGACACAATGGGGGGGAAACCATCTGACAACTCTGGTTAAAGCTGACAGAAAACTGCCGGGCAACGAACGCTCACTCGTCAGATTGTTCTGGTCTTTTGATTGGTACTCTGTGCTTTTGATAGTTAAGTGTTTTTTTTTGTGTTAAGAGGTTAAATAATTTGCTGCACGTTTTAAATCGTGTAACGTGAAATTTGAAATAAAAGACCAACAATTAGAAAGTAAAAACTTTTTATTAAATTTAAACCAAATTAAAATAATCATCTTGCAAAACAAAAAACAGAGTAAGTAAATTAAAAGATTAACGAGGAATTTGTCAAAGTTTACTTAAAATGTTCTCCAAATGATTACATAAGTTTCGCCAAAGGAATGTAGAAATGTATTTTGGAATAAAGTTATTTTCTAGAAATTTCATCATACTTTAAATTATTAACGAGGCCAGCAAAACTTATGGTATTATTAGTTAAAGCATCCTTATCTAAACATGCAGAGTTTTCACTAATAAAAATATAGAAAAAGATTAAGAAAAATCGCCGGCGAAATTATTAATGAAAGAGAATAAAGTCGAACATGTGTTTTTCATGTTTTTCTATATGTGACCGTTTACAATGTGCGATTTTTGTCCCTGCAATTCTATGAACATCATTTTTATATTTTCATAAATTCTCCCATATAGTGTATTGTTTTTGTAGTGTTGAAAAATCAATATTAATTTTTTTTTGTATTTAAGTTATGTCTATCAAAGCCTTCAAGTTCCTGTTTAAAGATAATTAAAATTCGTCCCAGCAAACATGCTGTTGGACGATTATGTTTTATACCTATACAACTCCTAAAATAATCTGATTATCTGATGAGTAACAATAGCAAAAACATGAACGTTTTTTTATTTATTATTTTTTTTTTATACATTTTCTGGCACGCTCGCCTTTAACCCATTAAAAGCCAACTGCCTTTAAAATTAAAAATCATTAATTTTTTTTATTTAGTATAAGTAAAAGGAGTATAATGAACTTAAAAAATATGAAAAAATAAAAATAAACAGCCCAATTATGAAAGAAAAACTCCCCGGGAGTTTTCTCCCTTCTCCCATTCTTCCTATGTTAATTCAATTGTAGAAATGGGAAAAAACTCCCAGGGAATTTTTATTCATAATTGGGCTGAAAGTGTATTTTGAAGGTTTTTGAGGCTGTACCCAAGCAGGTACAATGGCTCAATGCATGTTTTCAAATATGCTTATTTTTTTGTATGAACATTTTGAAAAGCACTCCTTTTCAACGTACATAGCTACGCCACATAGTTTACAAGTATGTACATCTTATTCGGTTGTATCATTGAAGATAGCGTAAAGGTTTTAAATTTTTATCGGAAAAGGGTTTCCAGCATTAGGTGCTACACTAGGAACAACCGATCGTTTAGATATTGATTGTTGAGATGGTTTCGTAGGAATTGCCGGAAGATGGCACGATGAAACTTCAGTTAGTCCATTTTTAAGGTGTTGGCTTTCTTGTACAACTTCAGTGAGTTGACGACGATTGAACTCATCATTGATCTGAAAAGCGGTCACCACCACTTTTTTCCACTAAATTTTGTCATGTTATTATTTAGTGCTTGATCATGAAGGTTAACGCCAACCATTTCTGAATTGTAGTCTGCAACCTATTTTGGCTGTTGCAATCTTATCTTGGTTTTTTCGGTCGAGCACCATCGAAATTCACGAAATTCGACGGTTGATCCGACGAATACAGCGTTGTTATCAGTCCATTTTACAAAAATAAATAAGTGAATGAAACATTCTCTTTATGACTATTTGGGAGAAGTTTGACTTGGTGTTGGGTGCTGGATTTTCCTAAGCAGGCCTTGAAGGGCGTCTTCGCTTTCGCTGTTGAAAAAAAAACCTCTATATTACCCAGAATATCTGGCGGCATGATGTTAGCGATAAGATCCTCAGCATCACCGTTCTCCTCATCTGTATTGATATTTTCATCTGGTGGAATATACGCAACATAAAAAAAATTATGATTTGAAGACCCTTCCACAAAATCCAAAGCGCTGTCTAGATTATTAAATCTTCTGTCAAAAAATATTGACGGGTTGATGCTTTCAAACGCCATGTCAATTCGAAAAATATAATATAAAAAATCTAATCAAAATATATACGTTATCAGCCACTGTACCCAAGCGAGTACACTGTTTTTAAAACTTCCCTTTCGCTTTGAAAATCATTTTTTTAAGAAAAAAAAACTTTCAAATTGGAATAAAACAAGCCTTTTTATTTGCAAATTAAGTGCAAAGTTTTTTAATTGTTATGCTGTAAACTTTTGGCACAGTCAAACCATCACTTACCTACCCAAAATAAGAAAATCTGGAAAAGGTTAAGCAAACCAAATCAAAATTCGTAGTACTTTTATTTGCAGCCGCTGCTTTTTCAATTTGCTTTTATTAAGCAGAGTACACTTAACATTAAATCAAAACAACTAAGGAAAAAACTCATTTCTTATTGGATTTATGGTAATTCAAATATGAGAGTTTTTCTGTACCTGTGCGAGTACAATGGCCAGAAATGGGTTAATCTTTGAATGAACCTTTTGCGACTCTGTATGAGTGATATAACAATTGCCGAGCTACTTAACCCGGCGTTTACACAGGCAAGTGCAAGTTTGAAAAACTCAATACAGTCACACATTTTTACTAACACCATTACGTTTTTCGCACTTGCAGCCCAACTTGCAAGAGAATTTGCTTGCAAGTAAATTTTTGATACTTGCAGCAAGTAAAATGACAAATAAGGAAACAGTGTTACCGTGGATGCCTTTGGTATCAATTTAATAGTACTTAGTAATATAAAAATTATGTTTATTAATAATTAGTATTGTGGTTATTTTATTGAACTGTTAATGGTTTTTAATCCAAATTTAGATATTTTTAATTAGGCTTAAGTTCATTGAATTTAATTTTCATTAAATTATTTTTATTTTTTACTTTTTGTCAAGAATTCTTCTTGAAGTCCAAAGTACATTTTTGTTTTTTGATGAAAAAAAAAAAAAAAAAAAAAAAAAAAAAAAAAAAAAAAAAAAAAAAAAAAAAACAGAAGTTAGGAAGAACATGTAATTCAATTAAAATAGATAACCATTCATTCAAAAAGCAAATTTCGATCTACCAAAGTGAAATACCATTTGGTTTAAGGATTGATGTTTGACTATTGACGTCGCCCGGCCTCAATAGCCGAGTGTGTAAAACGGCAAACCCCACTGACGAGATTGTGTGGTTACAATCGAAACTAGTCTGGGCAACCTGTCCGTGAACGCCTAGGTTCAAGTCTCAGCGCAGTCAAGAATGAAAAATTATCAATAAAAAAATTTTAATTAATTTCATGTTGTAAAATTCCTGTCTTCATAAAAACAATTTAATGAAAATTAAATTCAATGAACTTAAGCCTAATTAAAAATATCTAAATTTGGATTAAAAATTATGTTTATTGTTGATTTTCTGTGTGTTTTTAAGAATAAAAAACAAAAACAAAAAAAAAAAAACTACTACAAAGCAACACATCTTCATTGTATTTTAAAACATAAATTGGAAGCATTTAAAAAAAAATTTTAATCAAAATATTTTCTCAAAAAATTTTATGATATCGGTAACTACGGCAATACTGGATTCACATATTTTAAAAATAAAAATAATTTTTTTCAACAAGATGGACCAAAAATAAAATAAAGAAATAATTAAATTATTTATATTTAATATTATTAAATAATTTTCGTGATAACATTAACATGATAATGTTTTTTTTAACCCAAAAATGAAGCTTTTTTCATAAGATGTTTTCGCTTCGAGAACATTTGAAAATTAAACTTACAACTGACTGTGTAAACACTAAACCTCTGCACGAATGCATTTAAAAGCCGTTTCAAGACATTCGCTTGTTTTTTAAATACTGATTGTCGCTCACTCTTTGCTAACGAATTAAATACTATGTTGTGCAAAACTCATACATATAACAAAAAATAAATAAAAACACACAATTGCAAATTAATTGTAATTAGTGTGTTGTAAACGACCCAATACGAAGTGTAGAGTACGGAATTTACTCCAAACAGCAACAAAGCAAACAAATCACAGTAACTAAACCAAATCCCACGAATCACACGACAGAACTCTAGCAAAATAGGTGATAAGTATGAATTATCTTGTTTTTTTTTTTTTTTTTTTTCAATTATTAGGTATGACTAGCTAGATTTGTATGAAGCAAAAAACAATTAAAGATGAAAAATATTATATAAATATATTATTATAAAAATGAAAAATCTGCAAAACGCAGATAAATCTGCACTTCTGGCAACAGTGATACACGTATGCACGCTAGAGTTGTGTCGGTCATGAACGACCTCGTTCAATTGAACAGATCAGTCAGATGAACGGCCGTTCAGTTTAATCGTTCAATCGTTCACTTGGGTCTTCTTCTCAGACGTTCACTTTGTAAAGAAAAACTGGTTGAAAAGAAACAACAATACGATTGTGGTTTATATGTTATACTTTATTGTTTTATATTCTTGTATACATATGTATTTATTATACGAATATGTTATATCTTTACATGTATACAATTTCTTTTAACACGTTGCCGTATTCAATCAATTGTGAATGACTGAACGAAAATCACAAAAGACAAACTGACCCAAAAGACAAACTGACACAAAAGACAAAGTGACCTGAAATGAACGATTGAACGAAAAGAACGAGCTCGTTCACTGATTCGAATTGAACGATAATGACCGGTCAACGATTAAGCCCAAGACTAATGCACGCACTTAAAGACGGTTGAGCATGTACTGTGCCACTGTCCTAGGATGCAGGGCCCATACAGAAATGGCTAGGGGCTAGATTTCACGACGAACTTGGGTTTATCGCTGGATATAATCCAGCTAATCTACTGGGGTTCGTCAGGGAAATAGGACGGCTGCATTTGTTGGGGGGACGTGGTAGCTGTCTGTTTTAAATCTGTCGACTATTTTCTTCTTTACTTCTCTATTTCCTCTTTTTCTTTACTGAAGGGATTCACAATGGACCTTATTGGTCTCCGAGTGGAGATGCGCCCTTGGGCGCATAACCCTTAATCTCACCTAACCTACCCTAAATAATTTTGTCGTACTTAATTTTCAATTTGTCCTTGTGTGCGATGTTTAAAATTTGCTTTTTAATTAACCTTTAAAAGCTTTCGTCTATTCATGGTTGACATAAATAGAGCTTTTTTCTATCGTTAATTTCGTACATTTCCATTCTTTTTTCATATAAAGATTTTGTGTTTGTGGTTAAATTTCAAAAACAAAATATACTATAAAAAGTGTTAGTAAAAGGTATTCCAACCGACACTGCAAACAGGTTGCAGCGGTGGGATCTCATTTTAATGGGCTATGATTTCCAAATTCAATATGTTAACACAAATGATTTCGGAAATGTCGATATCCTTTCACGCCTTGTAGGGAAGCAATCGCAAAACGACGATTTTATAGTAGCAGTTATCCAAATTGAAGACGATTTTAATTTCATCATTGAGAACAACATTAAACATCTCCCAGTGACACAAAATATGATTCGTATAGCAACGGCAAAGGACACAGAGCTACAAGAGATTTTTAAGTGTATCACAAATGTTTGGCCTACATCATCAAATATTCCCTTCCATATTAAACCCTATTACGACCGAAGGGAATCTTTAAGCATCGTCAACAATTGCATCTTGACCGGAGAAAGGTTGGTGATTCCAAAAGTTTTTAGACGTCGAACTCTACACCTGTTGCATAAAGGACATCAATGTATCGAACGTATGAAAAGCCTGGCAAGATCCTATGTGTATTGACCAAATAAAGATGCCGAGATATCGTTATACGTAAAACAATGTCAAAATTGCGTTTTAGTAGCACATTCGTCTACTAAATCTGTATTATCTCATGGCCTATACCAGCAACAGTTTTAGATCGAGTGCATATAGACATCGCGGGGCCCCTAAGAGGTAAATACTATTTAGTGGTAGTTGACGCGTACTCAAAGTGGCCTGAGATGATGCAAACTACAACAATTTCATCAACGGAAATCACAAAATTGATGCATGAGTTTATTGCGCGATATGGTCAACCAAAACGAATAGTATCGGATAACGGTACACAATTCACCAGTTCAAATTTTAAAAATTTTTGCGAAGGGCGAGGAATCAAACACATCAGAACTCCACATTATCACCCACAGTCTAACGGGCAGGCGGAGCGGGTTTGTCGAGAACAAAAAAAGCCCTGGAGATCATATTGTTACGCTAACCCAGGCGATAAAGAAAATTTATTAAACTTTTTATTGCAATATAGAGCAACACCAAACCCAAGTGCTCCGGACGGTAAATCACCTTCTGAAATATTTGTTGGAAGACGTATCCGAACAACTCTATTTTTGTTAAAATCAAATTCAGGCACAAGTTACATGCGTAACTCAAGTATGGAAGAATATTATAATAGAACACACGGAGCTAAGGTGCGAACTTTAACGTTAGGGACAAAATTTATGCGAAAACTTATTGTAAAAATAAAATGTCTTGGGTGCCAGGAGAAGTAGTCGAGAGGGACGGCGCAGTAGTTTACAATGTGCTGATATCGACAGGTCGTCGTAATATGCTTATAAGGGCCCATATAAACCAACTCCGGCAGCGTTATTCGGGTGATCACGAATTTTTATGAAGAAGATGCATTATCACCCGACAGCGGCAGTGAACTACCAAATTCAGTACAACTGCAACCATTGCAACCAACTACATCACAACACTTAGGAGTGGACTCGCCTAGTTTTGCTATTAGTCCGTGGAGCCGAGGAGGTCAATAAGACGACGTCAAGCTCCAAGAAGATATTCGCCTTCCTAAAAAGGGGGAGATGTTGGCAAGCCATAAAGTCCTAAAATCTGGCAACATTATCTGTTTTGTTCTTTTTCCCACTATTGATCTTCTGTCAGTTAACAACTTTAATTTTATTCTTTTAAACTTCACTTCTTAGTTTGACATTGTTAAGTTCATATATTTTGTTACAATTGTGTTAAATAAATGATTTGCTACTTTTATGTATATGTTCAGAACGGGATTTATTTATTTAATAGAAAACGGTTCTAAAGTGCAGTAACAACTAGAACAATTATTATTTTTCTTTTGAATGTTAATATGTACATTTTTATGAATTTTCGGAAGCGGAGGACTAAATATAAACAGCCTTATTCATAACAAAAAATTATGCGCCGTTTGTACACTACGTACAACGAACTGCTTACTTAAATGCCGCTTAAGCTTAGCGGCATGTTCGCACAGAGTTAACAAATTTTATTCGTCTGCTAATATTTAACAAATCAACTCTGAATATTATTGATTCCACATTAAATTGCTCAAAAATTAAATTTATTTTTTTTAATTTTTTTGTTTTAAAATGTTTGGCCACGGTTCTAGTAGATGCAAAGTCAAAACATTTTGTGCCCGTTGCGCCGGAGACCATGCTACTAAAGATTGCGATGCTTCCTTGTGCTAATGGGCTAATTGCAGTGGTGCCCACAAGGCAATGTCTCCTAACTGTCCTAGAAGGGAAACATACATTCAAACTAAACAACGTGCCCTTCCAAGGAACATTAGGGAAAGAAACTGTTCATTTAAAAATGGCATGAATTACAATGTTTATTTTCCAAATTCGTTAAACCAAAGGCAAAGTCTAAATTCAAATAGAATTAATTATAATCAAACTAGTATTACAAATACCAACAGCAATACTGGCAATGCCAACAGCAATTCGGGTGATACCATATACAATTCAACAACAACCTGTTTTCCTTTGAAGAAACGAAAAATTTTACTTTTGAACTGATCTCTAGTTTAAAAAAATGTAGGTCTCGAGAAGACCAATTTGAGGTTATTACTAACCTTGCCTGCAAGTTTTTGTATCCATGAATACCAATATAAATATGACAACATGGAACGCCCGTGGCCTTCACAACAAAAAAGTAGAATTATTCCAGTTTTTGGTAAATCGAAATGTTGACATTTGTCTTATATGTGAAACTTGGCTCAACGATAAGTACTCAATAAAACATCAAAACTATTGTTGCTACAGATATGATCGGAGTGGGTGTAGCAATCCTAGTGGTTTGAAATCTTTTTTGTAAATTCACTGTTTATTAAAGATTAAACTTCCAATTAGTTGTGTAAGTTTAAGCACTTAAATGTATTAAGAATTAAAATGATTATAAAAAAAAATGGCATAAGGGCCTCTAGAGACCAGTATTAAAATACTAAAAACCATTACCGACTTCCGTTGCAGCTACAGACTTTTCATGGGGTGCCCCGGTAGGCTAGCTGTTAGTGAGCTAGTCAATCAGCGCCGGTTGCGGGTTCGATTCGAGACTCTGGTATCATGCAGACAAGCGTATAGCTTCGCAGATTAGCATAGGTAATTAAAAAAAAAAAAAAAAAAAAAAAAAAAAAAAAAAAAAAAAACCAATCAGCAGTTTATTGCAACTTTAAAAAAAAAAAAAAAAAAAAAAAAAACATATCCAGCATCAGCTACTACCCATATTAAATACAAATTTAATCGAAAACATAGGAATAAAAATTTCAACTGGTAACGAATATATTTATAATTTATTCCTGTTATTTTCCAAGAGGAACATCAGGTGCGGACCAAACTAGAATCAATACATTTAAATCAGACCTTCGTAAGCTAACCAGCACTCATAGTAAATACATTCTAGGTGGTGACTACAACTGCAGACACACGTTTTGGGGTTGCCAACGAAGTAATTGTTGGGGTAACGTTTTATATAACAAAATTCAGCTAAATCACACTCAAATTGTTTATCCGCACGAAAACACTTACATACCGGCTGATCCAAACATGCAGTCATACACACTAGACTTATTTAACAAACTTGTCGCAAAATCTGACCACAAACAAATGTCTAGACTTAACATAAGCATTACTAAAGAAATAAAACAATTTCAAAAGTGACACAATTCAAAATTTTAATTTTTTCAGAAATCAAAAAAAAATATTTTTGACCTAAATGAAAATTGTTAAAAACAAAATCTTTAAACCATTTATTCGAAAATCCATACAGAATATGATCTAAAGAGATATTTTATTTTTTTTATTATTTATGCACTCATAATATTCAATTTTTAGTTGTGTCATTTTTGATGATGCAAAAACAGTGATGCCAAAAAATATCCCGCTAATTATTAAGCCGTAAGAGAAACAAAGTGTCGTAAAAACAAAAGCTGAATTGAATGAGAAAATAAATCCAATAAATTTTAAAATAACAAATGTAGAAAACAGAAAAAATGGAACTTTAGTAATTCAGAGTGATAATGTTGAAGAAAGAGAAAAAATGAAAGAAGTTATACAAAATGAAATAAGTGAAAAATATGAAATAACAGTTCCAAAGCAAATTGAAATGCAAATAATCGTAACGGACATGAACTTTAAAATATCCGAGAGAGAATTAATTGAAAAAATGAAAAAACAAAATGAAATATTAGGAAAAAGTCATATTGAAATTATAAAAATGTTTGAAACAAAAAGATTTAATAAAACAATATATAATGCCAAAATTAAAATAGATAATGAGTCATATGCTAGAGTTATGTCGAGTCAAAAAATTAATGTTGGATGGGACAGATGCCGAGTTTTTGATGGAACAAATATATAACAATGTTTTAAATGTCAAGGCTATAATCATAAAGCATCAGAATGTAAAAACGAAGAAATATGTTACAAATGTCATGGAAAACACAAAAGTAGTGAATGTAGTAAAGAAGTAATAGCTAAATGCGTCAACTGCATGAAAGAAAATAGAAGGCTCAACTTAGGACTAGATGAGAATCACGTTACCAATAATAGAGAATGCCCTGTGTACCAAAATAAACTTAATCTAAAAAAGAGAAGAATAGGCATTGCAGCCTAACAACCAAAGCAAATAGAAAAGCAAATACATGGAATATATACAAACATTCAAGGACTCCTCAATAACTTTGTTCAATTAGAAATAATGGCTGAAATGAATAAACCAGAGTTCATAATTCTGTCTGAAACTCATTTGACTGATACAGTGGATGAATCGGAGATTCTAATAAAGCAATATAACCATTTTAACACATTATCTTTAATTTGTTCATTTTTAGCCAGTTATTAATTTTATGCATATCTGTTTTTAATTTTTCATAACACATATCCTCTGTTTGGGCTTCTGTGAAAATCAGGGTATCGTCGGCATAAAGAACTATTTCACAATTTTCTAAAACTTTTTCCATGTCATTAATATATATAATAAATAACAGACCACCTAGAATGGAGCCCTGAGGTACACCAAAATCATTTTCTTTCTCTACTGATTTTACATTGTTAACTTTTGTCATTTGTCTTCTATTAGTTAAGTAGGATTGAAACCATTTTAATTCATTATCCTGTATCCCATATTTTTTTAGTTTTTCTAACATAATATCTCGGTCAATAGTTTCGAATGCCCTTTTGAAATCTAGAAATATTGCCACAATTTTATTATTTTGCTTCATGTATTTCCATCTATTTATGACATAATTTCGTTTCATATATATTTCACTTCATTTCGATTTACATTTTTACTTATTTTTAATTATTTAAATATTTTATTAAACTTTCTGCAGACAAGCCGAATGTAATAACAAATGAATTGAATTAAAACGGTAAACGTGGAGGCAGTTAAATCAATTGTGAGCGAAATAATGCGTTTGCCGGATAAAGCCATCAAAGCACCTTCAGATGTGCTATGAAACCACAAGATTGGATGGATGGTCTTCCACAGCTGGCAAAAAAAAAAAAACACCGTTGACAGAACTTTGAATAACAATTAGCGACTTGCACAATTAAACATTTTCTTTAAAAATGCCTTTCTCAAAAATTTCATGCGTTGCTGTCATGTAAACTCAAACAAGGTGTTATTACTAGTGTCCGACCTATCAGTCAGCCAATAATCGGTGTTCGGCATTAATTTGGCCGAAGGTCGAACTTTTTTTATACCATTATATGCAAATGTTACAAAACCATGCAAAAATTATCAACTTTTTATAATACATTTAATGAAATAAATAAATAAAACATTTTTTTTTCAAAAGTCGGTTATGGTAAATAATATGGCTTCTAAAAAAAGAGGTAAACAGCCAAGCAATATCGAAAGAAAAAAGTGGAAAACAAATCAAAGCTTCTATATGGGAAAAGCAGGACTTACGGGCCTGTGCTGAAAATCACACGTATGATTTTGTGGGGTTCTGAAAATCATTCGGTTTTTGTTTCTTCGGTGTTTTCTCGGCCATTAAAAATTACACCGAAACACAAAAATGGAACACCAAAATATCACACGTGTGATTTTAAAAGGCACATGTGATTTGAATTAATGCGATTTTCAGAACAGGCTGCTAATTTCTCATATTAAAAAGTGGTTCATAATTTTACATGAAACTAATTCAACATACCACATACAAACTACTTTCCGAAAGTTTTTTTTTTTTTTTTTTTTTGTCCATAAACCGTCTTGTTTTTTAGGTATTAAGGTTTAATAAGGTCCAAAAATATTTTGTGGGAACCGAAATCAACATAGTTTGTTTTATTGGAATCGGTCCATATTTTACCATATATCCCATACAAATACACTCCCGAAAATGGCTTATAATAAGTAACTTAGCTGAATCAGCCCAATTATTAATAAAAATTCCCCGTTTCACATTTTTACAATTGAATTAACATAGGAACAATGGGAGAAGAGAAAAACTCCCGGGGAATTTTTTTCATAATTGGGTTGAATCAGCGATGCCAATAGTAGGAAATTTTCCCTTTTTGTAGGGATTTTTTCGGAAAATTAAAAGCGTAGGGAAAAATAATAGATTTTTTATTTTATGGCAAATGTAGGGAATTTTCAAAATATCTCATTTTGCATGAGCCCGGCAAATAAAAAACGTAAATGGCAAGTTGCTTTATTACGCAATTTGTTTTTTTTTTTAATTTTGTTTTTTCTTTTTATCCTCTTACAACTACAATTCGTGTTGGAAAAAAAAAACAGCCAATTGTAGGGGAATTTAAGAAAGATAAATTCACTGTTTATTGTTGTGGCTTTGTTGAAGCTTTGATATTTTTTACAAGTAAGACCTGAGTGTTTAAAATTCTAATTCAATTTATGGTCTTATTTGTATAATATTTTTAGCTTTTGTAAAGTCTTTGGAAAAAGTTTCCTGACGAGCTGTCCTAAGCAACCAGCGAAATGCGCATAGAAACTAGCTTTCCCACAACAATAAATTTCAGTGTTTTTATCATACAGGGGTGTTCTGGAAATCGAAAACGCAAAACGAAAGAATTTCAAATTCGTTTTTTTAATAAGATTTTTGTAGTAAAAGAAATACAAATCCAATACAATACAAATATTTCTCTATTAAACAGAAGTCTATCAGGGGTGTCATAGAAACCAATCTTATCGGTATTGGATTTGAAACCGACAAAAAAAATACATTGGTGTCATGAAATCCAATTTTATCGGTTTTTTGTTCGAAATGAAATTAGTGTCGGTTTTAGGTGTCACAGAAACCAATATTATCGGATTTTTATTGAAAATAAACCAAGCAGCTTACAGCTCTTGTTTTTATATTGGAAATAAATATAGTTGGTTAAAGTTTAATTTTTTATTTAATTTTTTCAACAGTTAGTTATTTTACATAGATGGAAGTAAATAAAATTGGTAAATTAGTATTTTATGCATGTCTCCGGTAGTCTCCGGCAGCGGGCTGCTGCGAGCTTGCAAAAGTATTCTCACTTTTTCTGCGTACAGAAAGTTCGCAACACATTTATTTATTTTATTTATTAACAAGAAACAATTTATTTTTTATTTTTAATAAATTCGCTTTATAATTCTACAAAACAATAAAATTACACAAATGTAAACAACAAATGCAAATATTTAATACAACGATGGCATTTATTGCATATGTTTAGTGTGTTTCCATTCTTATTTTCTTTTCTTTAATTTTCCTTTTATTACAAACACAAGTTTTAACAATATTTTAGAGCACAATCATAATTTAAAAAATTATCAAACAAAAATTGCATTAAAAACTATAAACACATGAACCAAAACATAAAACAGCTGTTTCGAATATCGGTTTTATTTGTATTCGAAAATAACAAAACCGACTTGTTTTTATGACACCAAATGAAACCAATATTGGTTTGAAAAACCGACAATTAGCAAAACCGACTTGGATTCTATGACACCCCTGTATAAGAAACTTTTAAAAAATCGGATTACAAGTGTATTAAAAAGAACTTCAAAATTCTTGCGTTTTGTGATTTCGATTTCCAGAACACCCCTGATAAATAAAAATTTGGAGTTTAGCACATCATTAATAAATGAATTAATTAATAATAAATTTTGTATTCCCGAAAAAAACTTTTGGTATTATTTTCATTTAAAAAAATCAAAATTTTTCATATACAATAGAATTTAAGTACAAATGTAGTATTTTTCAACAGAAACCCTATACTATGAGCCGTAACATCCTCGCAATCTTCAACAAGTGCCAAAACCATGTACGTATATATTAGGGGGCGCCGAATATTCGGGCTCGCATTTGCGAGCTACTAGCTTATTTTTGCTATTTGCAGTCGCACTCACGTTCGCTAAAATTCATGCTAATATTAAAAGAGAATATCTAATGAATGACGTTTCAACATAACCGGGAAAAACAATCGCACCTTCTAACTTGGAGGCCACACGATCAATTTTTGTCTTTCAATTCCTTTCAATTTGCTCTCACTCTCATTTTTTTCACTAACACACTCACACTTTTTAAATTGATCACGAGATTGCTCTCAATTTTAACTATCCATTTGTTTGGCAATTTTACGCTCAATTTAACAGCTGATTAGAAGTTTAGTGAGCAAATTTTTCGTTTGTCAGTATAAATTATTTTCTTGATGACATCTTGAAAGTAAATTGCGTGCAGCCTACGTCACAGCTTTCAATTAATGTAAATTTTGACAAACAGTATATGTAATAGACTATCAACAAAAAGTTGATCGTGTGGCCGCAGTGTAAGAGAAATGAAATCAATTTGGAATTTTAAACGAAATTTAATGAAAACTTTTAAGGGTGTGGAAGGATATTTTTAAAAGGAATTTTTTTTTATACATTTTTGTTTAGGGGAACTGAAGTTAATATTTTTTTTAAATTCTACAGAGCCTTCCCTTTTATTTGGTACCGAGTTTGCTTAAAAATATTAGATATTCATTTAAAAAAAAATTAATTTTAATAAGTATTCTTGAAAAAGGTTAAGTCCTTTTAAAAGTACAAAAGATGAGGAAATGAAAATCAAACACACAGTTTGACTTAGTTGTACTAGACTGAGTGGCGTTTCTGCCAAAAAGAAAAAATTTAATTTGTCACACAGTGTTTTTTATTAAATTGAATTTTTATTTGTGTGACTATAGCTTGTACATATTTACTTTGGATTTTTTCTTGTTGTGAACAAATTCTTTTATAATAAATGTTAATAAATGCTTTAATTATAATATTTGCAAAATGTTAACAGACTATGTATTTGTTTGCCCGAAGCTAAAAAGAATAAATTTTTAACGTAGGGAATGGTGAAGAGATTATTTTTTTTGGTTGTAGGGAAAAAATGGGTTTTTTTTAGACACGTAGGTATTTTTTTGAAATTTCTGTTGGCATCACTGGGTACGTAGTAATTGCACTACATATTAGATAATATTTGGCATAAAAATCACTTACATATGTGAATCTTAACCGCACAACAAACATTTTATTATTTTTTCATGGACTAAAGTAAAAAAAAATTTTATGTTTAGTTTTAAGATTTTAAAACAAATTTTATATTGAGTATAGCAGTCTTTTAGTTAATTACACTGTGCAAGAAATTGACACTTTTTTTCGTGAAAAGCTGGGCTCCTGGCGTTTTAACATAACTCGGGTACGCTGAATCCAGTGGTTTCGAAAATGGAGGAGGTTTTTTTTTTTATTTATTTAATTTTTATTAAAATTTATGAAATTTACATACAGGTGTCTCAGCGCCGCTAGGGCATCAAAGAGACAAGTTGGCAAAGTTAACAATTAAAAAAAAATAAAATAATAAAAACTATTTAAACATATAATCATAAGAAATTTTTTTTTTTTTTTTTAGATTAAAAGCATTTCAATATTTTGTAATAAATATTCTTTTAATTTGTTTTTGAAAGAAGAAATTGTGCAACAATCTTTTATATGTTGAGGCAAGTTATTATATTCCAGGCTACCTGCATATTCAATTTTTTGCTTCGTGATTACTAAGCGACATGCTTTGAATAACTTGCAAAGACTTTAGGTCTGCATTTTTCCGAAATCCATATATGTGAGTGTAGTAATTGAGGTGACTCTGTATAAGTAATTAAAAAATCATAAGTTTTGTTGTTGTATCTAAATTATATCTTAATTTATACAATAATCCCAGTGCTGGTGATATTTTAGATCTTATTTGTTCAATATGATGATGCCACGATAAATTGCTTTGCATTTTTAATCCTAAGTAAGTAATAGTATCTACTTCTAAAATTTCGTTTCGTGGGCATAAATCTAATAAATTTAGTTTTAGTTGGATTCAGCATTAATTTATTTATTCGTGCAAATTCCGATATTAAAGCTGCATCACGTTCGACATAAGTTTTTAGAACTAAATTTTCTTTGTAGGGGTACAATACACAAATGTCATCTGCGTACATGAACATTCTCCCATTTAATTCCCAATTATTGATATCGTTTAAATATATCGTCAGCTCAGAATTGGTTTGGCGCATATGCCAAAAAGTCGGAGTGGAGAAAAACGACAAAGAAGATTTGCATGAAGATTTCTCAAAATGTACCCGATAGAATTTTTTTATATTTTTACCACTGCTTCCGGTATATGTTATGAAGAAAAATGTAAATTTTTGCTCACTTTCATGAATAAAGTTAGAATTTAAAAGTATTTTTTTGAAAATGAAAAATATTGTTTTGTGCCGCATACGCCACTTTTCTAAAAAAAAATTTAAAAAATGGTTTTTTATGCTGCATACGTATACTTATTGCTGTGTATTGAGTAACTTATTGTTGAGATGAATGTTTCTATATTTACAATCTAATAAAAAGTCAACATTAATGAAATTTTTTTTTTATTTGGTTTTATTTTACAAAAACAGAAAAAACAGTTCTACTGTTATGAAAAGGTACATAAAAAGCCACAAAGTAAACAACTTAAATAATACAAAAGTAAAATAGAATCAAGAAAAAACACTTAAAATTTAAAACTAAATATTGAGTAAATTTTTATAATAACTTTTATCAACATGTGGAAGAAATATAAGCAAGTCTTTTATGTCTCTCTTTTTATCGCTGGAAATAATTGATGGTTTCGATATTTTCAAAACGTTCGTCAACAAATTCTCAGGAGTTTTCAAACAATTTTTTGATGCAGACTTAACCAAAATTGCATTTTTATATTTTTCCTCTCTCGTCGAAGTTTTATAATGTATACATAAATCATTATTTTTACTGTATAGAAGTACTTTAATTTTAGCAAAAGGGTGTTGTCGAAAGTCCATTTTATTTGCTACCAACGAGTATGTGCGAAAATCTTCCGGAAGCATTTCCATAACTTTTAATTTTGTTTTATTATTTGGCATTGTTTTAAGCAAATTTAGTAAATGAAGAGGACTATGAATTTCAATATTCTTTAAGTACCGGTCAATAACACCATGAACACAGTCCACTTCTTGAATTAAAGAATGTCCTGGTTCTGAAAACTTTTGTATTACGGTATCAATATTATTTTGTTTAATAAACATTTCGATTGCGGTTGAGTTAATTCGATTTTTATTTTGAGGAGTTTTTGCTGGAGATTCTTTCTTATTTATAGAAAGGTAAGCTTGTCCAGATTCTCGAAGCCGTTTTCTTACGTTACGTTCCCACAGTTCAGGGTTTGTTTGCCTTTTCTTTGATGACGAAGGAAGGATTCTGAATAACATATGAATGTATATAAGTAATGAACTTTTATTTTCAAATAAAACAAAATAATATTCAAGTATGTACCTGTTATTGTTTTCCATTTGTGGAGGGTTTGACGCACATTTAAACGGTAGCTTTTGAGTTAAAGATGTGTCATATAGGTAAGAATCGGTCCAATTTTCATCATCCTCAAAGTATTCATAAATCATTCTAAAAGCATTAAAAATTTAAACAAATATCTTAATATGGTAAAAATTTAAATAATACTTACTTAATTTCATCTGGAAGTGTAGGAGCTGGTGAAGAAGATTCCATTTTTATATTTTTTTTTTATAAATTTTTACTATTTATTAACACGAGGTGTTATTATTTTATAAAATTATTTTTCCCAAATTTATTTTCTTGTTGTCATTTTATTTTGCTTTTGCTTATGTTCTTATTATTATATTATATAGGTCTATGCAGCAAAGCAACAGTAAAATATATTTTGTACGTTTTTGTATGAAGAATTTGCTGCAATCGCCAAACAATGGCTTGTAGAGCAAAACAGTACTTAAAAGATTTTGAAACAGTTGATATGCAGCAAAATTAATGCTTTATATCTCAGAAACCATAAAAATTTTCGCGAAACAGGTTTTTGATTTAGAAAGAGGGTATTCAAAAAATATATTCCTCATACCTAACTCATTTTTTTTAAAAATGGTCAGTAGGTCAAACCAGTAATGAGCTGACGATATGGCAAATAGGTTGCACAACATATGTTCACGTAACTCAAAAAGGCTTTAGCTTATTGAAAAAACTTAAAAAACCGAAATTCCGCAATAAAGTAAAACTTCTTTCTAATATCCACAATAGATTTAGAAACATAATTTTTTTTTTTTGGAAAAAAAATAATTTTTTTAACAAAATTTCGAAATTTTTGTTTTTTAAAAACTCTTAAAAAATTGGAAAATGCAGCTATGCAGACATAAAAAACGAAATTCCAAACAAAACAAGCCGTAAATGATTAAAATCTGTTTGCAACTTTTGATGTTATTCACAAATTCGAAAAGTTTTAATTAATTAATTTAAGGGAGCCCCCTTAAGGGATGGTGATAAAGGGAAAGTATAATTTGAGAAAATGTTAAGAACAAAAAACTAATGGAGGTCAGTCATACATTTTATCTCCCTAGGTGCGACTCCTGGGCATTTATGGGACTTTTTCTTCAATATATTTCTAGTCTGCATTGAACATTTTGTATGAAAGCCCCCTTAAGGAATGGAGATAGCGGGTGGCTACGTTAGAAATAAATGATTGAGGTGAAAAATAAAGTGGGGTTGGTCATACATTTGACCCATCTAGGGGCATCCTCGGCGCTGCAGGGCCAAATTTAAGAATTTCATTAAACGGCCATATTTGTATGGGAGCCCCCCTAAGGGGTGGAGATATATGGCAACTATGTTTTAAGAAAATGCTAAGAACAACAACCATTGGAGGTCGGTCATACATTTTATCCCCCTAGTAGTGAATCCTAGGCCTTAGAAACAAATGATGGGAATGAAAAATAAAGTTGCTCTGGACATTCATTTGGCCCGTCTAGGGGTATCTCTTCTTTTGTTTTGTATTGTAAATGGCACAAAAACCACATTTAAAAAATTTTACGTCAAAATGTCATTGAAAATAAATTTTCTGCATTGGCACATTCTTCATATACATAATGTTGAATAAAGAATTTAATAATTAAAAAAAATCCTATGAAATGCTCCATATAAATAATATTCTTCATATATATTGAAGAAAAAGTCCGATAAATTCCCAGAAGTCGCCCCTAGTGGTATATAATGTATGACCGACCTCAATTAATTTTTTGTCCTTAACATTTTCTCGAGAGATACTTGCCCCTTATCTTCACTTCTTAGGGGGGCTCAATAAAAAATATTGCGTTTTATAAAATTCTTAAATTAATTAAAATTTGTCGACTTTTGTGAATAAAATCGAAAGTTGCTAACAGATTTTAATCATTTATGGGTTGGTTTGTTTGCAGCTTCGCTTTTTATACATATGTCTGCAAAAAATTAAAAGCGTACCTGCATTTTCCAATTTTTTATGAATTTTTAAAAAACAAAAATTTCGAAATTTTGAAAAAAAATATTAAGTTTCAATAACGACTACTCATATTAGAAAAAAAGTTTTACTTTTCTTAAATGAAATTTTATTGCGGAATTTCGATTTTTTTTAGTAATTTTAATAAACTAAAGCGTTTTTGAGTTACGCTAATATATGTTGTGCAACCTCCTCCATTTTCGAAATAACGATATATCTCGAAAACCAGAGCCAATCTTAAAAAACCGCGGGCACCACTGGATTCAGCATATTCGAATTATGTTAAAACGCCATGTGCCCGGCTTGTCTGCTTTTTCAACTAGCATAGTGTTATCTATATAATGCAGACTTGGAAAATTCTAAATAAAAAAATAATTTTCTTTGGTCATATTTGCAGATGTTTCGTCTACCAGTTACACTTGCCCGTTCTTCCATTGCCCGTCAATTGGCCGTTCGTGGTTATGCTAAAGATGTTAAATTCGGCCCAGAAGTCCGTGCTATGATGTTGCAAGGCGTTGATGTTCTTGCCGATGCTGTTGCCGTAACTATGGGTCCTAAGGGTCGTAATGTCATAATTGAACAATCGTGGGGTTCTCCCAAGATCACAAAAGACGGTGTCACAGTTGCCAAATCCATTGAATTGAAGGATAAGTTCCAAAATATTGGTGCTAAATTGGTTCAAGATGTTGCAAACAACACAAACGAAGAGGCCGGTGATGGTACTACCACCGCCACTGTTTTGGCTCGTGCTATTGCCAAGGAAGGTTTTGAAAAGATTTCAAAGGGTGCTAATCCCATCGAAATTCGTCGTGGTGTAATGGTTGCTGTCGAAACTGTCAAAGACAATTTAAAGGCCATGTCTCGTCCCGTTAACACCCCCGAAGAAATTGCTCAAGTAGCTACGATTTCTGCTAATGGTGACAAAGCTATTGGCGATTTGATTAGCGAAGCCATGAAGAAAGTCGGTCGTGATGGAGTCATTACCGTTAAGGATGGCAAAACCTTAAATGATGAACTGGAAGTCATTGAAGGCATGAAATTCGACAGAGGTTACATTTCTCCCTACTTCATTAATTCCTCCAAGGGTGCTAAGGTTGAATTCCAAGATGCCTTGTTGCTTTTATCAGAAAAGAAAATTTCCTCTGTACAAAGCATCATTCCCGCCCTCGAATTGGCCAACCAACAACGCAAACCGTTGGTAATTATTGCTGAAGACATTGATGGTGAAGCTTTGAGCACTTTGGTTGTTAACCGTTTGAAGATTGGTCTCCAAGTGGCTGCAATCAAAGCTCCCGGTTTTGGTGATAACCGTAAATCGACACTGACTGACATGGCTATTGCCTCTGGCGGTATTGTATTCGGTGATGATGCCAACCTTGTTAAATTGGAAGACGTCAATGTCAATGATCTCGGAAAAGTTGGTGAAGTTGTAATCACCAAGGACGACACTTTGTTGTTGAAGGGAAAGGGCAAGAAGGAAGACATTGACCGTCGCGTATCTCAAATTAAAGATCAAATCGCTGAAACCACTTCCGAATATGAAAAGGAGAAATTGCAAGAACGTTTGGCACGTTTAGCTTCTGGTGTTGCCTTGTTGCGTGTTGGTGGCTCTAGTGAAGTAGAGGTAAACGAGAAAAAAGACCGTGTACATGATGCTCTTAATGCAACACGCGCTGCCGTTGAAGAAGGTATTGTTCCTGGTGGTGGCACTGCTCTTTTGCGTTGCATTGCCAAATTAGATGTCCTTAAGGGACAAAACGAAGACCAAAACATGGGTATTGAAATAGTTCGCCGAGCTCTACGCATGCCATGCATGACCATTGCCAAGAACGCTGGCGTCGATGGTGCCATGGTTGTTGCTAAGGTTGAAAACAAGGAAGGTGACTGGGGCTACGATGCATTAAAGGGTGAATACGGTAATCTCATCGAAAAGGGTATCATCGATCCCACAAAGGTAATAAAGACGTTACCACTATTCCTTTTTTTTAAAGTTAATTGCCAAATCTCTTATTATAGGTTGTGCGCACCGCTATTACCGATGCTTCTGGTGTTGCTTCCTTGTTGACTACAGCCGAAGCTGTTGTTACTGAACTTCCTAAAGAAGATGGTCCCGCTGGTATGCCTGGTATGGGTGGAATGGGCGGTATGGGAGGAATGGGCGGTATGGGTGGCATGATGTAAATTAATTTTCCAAATACTTTGTTAACTCTTCGTTTGTTTTAACTTTAATTTTACTTTAAATTTTAAGTAATTTTAACGTTTAAATCATAATCTTTTAAAATACCATACATACCACATACGAGTACATGCATACAATTTATAATTACATATTAATTAATTCCTATAAATATTTTTTTTTTACGATTACTTCTATTTTTTACATGTTATATATGTAAATGAAAATAAATCTTTAATTCATACGCAGATTATTAATTCTTGTTAGTTGTAAAAAATAATAGAAATAAAATTTTTTGTTTAAAACAAAAAAAAAAACACCTGCATTTTCTAATCTAAAGAATTATTTTAGAGAATATTCAAAGATGCCAAAAGCAGCTTGGAAGACACATATGGCAGACAAAGGCAAGAACTTCTTGTGGAAAACAAAAGTAGTTCTGACATACAGCCGAACTTCGGCCAAAATGTTAATGTTCGGCCGAAGCCGAACTTTTTCTTATTTCAATAAAATTAAGTTATTTCAATAAAACAAAAAGTTTTTGAGATCGATTTTTTATTTAAAAAAAAAATTAATAAACATAAACATAAACAAAAATAAAAATTAATTTTTTTTTAAATACCTATTTTAAAGACAGTTGTACTGTTTAACACAGGGTATCCACCTGATATAAAATATAAGATTTTTATATTAGCAAACGTCAAATTCAATCGCAGAGAGTATTATCTTACGTGTGGACTCTCAAATAGTGTTAAGGCTAGTTTACATGGTAATACAATGTATTACGACTTTGTGGAATCAAAATATGAAATTTTCTCCGTGTTTAAAACAAAAAAAATAAAAATCTGTTGGTAAGTATTTTTTATGTTTACACGGATGGTTTAAGTAAAATAAAAGCAAAGTGAGTTAATAACAAAAAAGCAGATGGTTGCAGTTTTACAATATTTACAAAAACAACATGTTTTTGTAATTTTATAAAAATGTTACCACCTTCAATATACTCTGTTAAAATGCGACTCTGGTGTGATGAGAATACATAAGTTTCTAAAATGGTTTAGAAAATGAACATTTACCGACTGATTGTCATATTTTTATCCGTATTCTCTCTTACTCAATGCATTTTGCTTTTACATGATTTTTCTCATTCTACATCATTTTTTGACATGTCGTAACACATTGTATTACCGTGTAAACTAGCCTTTAGTATTAATATTATAATAAATGTTATGAGAGAGTTGTTATGAGAAATCTTAAATTAATAATAAGACGCTATCATTAAAATGTTTAATTTTTTAAGTAAAAATAGTTGATTTCTCGTGAAAAGTGCTTAAAAAACAATATCAAAAAATAAAAACAGAGAAAAAACTTAAAAAAGAATCAAAAACGACACAAGTTTACTGTACGAAAATCAGTAAATTATTAAATCTTATAAGATACATGTTCCCCTTGTTAAGGATTAAGATTAACATGAAGAAATGTGCTCTCTCATTTTGCCGACGTTCTCTCACATATTATATCAGATATTATCTCAGGTGGAGACCCTATGTAAAGTCTGTGTTTCTGGAATTTTCTTTTCAAAATTTGATGGTTTCTTGAAATTTTATCACACACACATATATATTTATATTGTAACATCGTTGTTTTTTCTGTACATCATTTAATATATGATTGACAACGTTGTATTTTTTAGAACTACATATTTTCTTTACACGCTGTGTACATTTGCCAGTACTGGCAAGACAGTTGCAATACATGCAAACTTTTTCACTAATACATGTACACTTTTCCAACTGTCTTTTCTACTGTCTAGCAAATTTTGCAGACAGTAAAATGGACAGTGATTTGACATTTGCTAACAGTAATTTGAAGTTTTGTTTGCAAAAGTAAAAAAAAAAATCAACAATTAAAAAAAAATTAATAAATTATGCTTTAGTTTTGTATGTTTTACTTAAGTGTTATCTATGTTCACAAAAAGTAGTTGTTAAATGCTATTTTAAATTTGTTAAGTTCATATAAAACACGTTTAGCTAGAACTTGAACTGCGACATCCACGGTAGACATTTTTTTAAAAGTGAACTGTCTTAACTACTGTCTGGACGCCTACGTCACGAAGACAGCAAGAAGTGTTTTTGGCAACTAATATGTATTTGCTTACTGTCTTGCCAGTACTGTCAAATGTAAACGTACTGTTAGTATGATCGATTAGCAATACAACCACAGTTGTATATTATTTGTATTTGTTTATTAAATAATCATTAAAACGTTCGGTTGTTCGGCCAATTTTTAGCCTAACACCGAACTTGGCCGAACATCGCTTTTTTGGCCGAACTCCGAAGCCGAAGCCGAACGTTCGGTCGGACACTATTAATTTTACATTTGATTTATAATAATGTGTATTTATATCATCACCTTAAATGCAAACGGAAGTAAATCCATTTTCATTTTTTACAGGAGAAGCAAAAAATTGCAAAATCAAAACAAGGTGTTCCTGGCATTTGAATTTCTTTAAAAAAGTCGCCATTATTGATCGCAGGGGTTTAAAAATCAAACAAAAACTAAATTTTCTTTTCGTCCGCTTGCACATAAGATGGCGATATACTTTAACAGCCGTATTCATAACGAAAATTTGGCATGAAGTTAGCACAAAGTTCATTCATAATACACTAACCAAACTCTGGCTAACGATTTGCTAAACTCTTGTTAACGAGCTGCCAAACGTTTGCCACCTTGTGAAAAACAGGAGTTTAATGTTGAATAATTTTGTTTATTTTTTTTTTAAATCACTTTTTTTTTTAATTAAGTCCTTTTTTAAATTTATTTTAACCCTTTCGACCCGACATTCGAATGACAATGCTGCAATAACATTTTTGGTGTCTGCAGGTTGCTTAAGTAATAAATAAGGAATCGGAAAATGAAAATCTGAGAAACAATAATTAGGGGTCTAGGGGGGGTGGTGGTAAACCATTGTACCACTCGGGATGTTAAGTGGTACAAATAAGTACCAACCGTCCGTTAAAACAAACTTAATCTAAAAAAAAGTATAGCAAATAATGTATCATATATTTTGGAGTACAAGTCAATCATATTATTTCTAGGATATCTTTTTTGTTAAAACGGTTTTACACGTTAGGTTGCTATCTGCCTCTTAACGTTAAAAAGCGTTTGGTTTTTTCTGTTTGTTTACCTCTTTTTTTTTTTGTATGGCATAGAAATTTACAGTGGAACTTCCCAAAATAACATAACAAAGCTTGAGCACTGTTATGTATATGGTCTTAATTATAGAACACGTATGACCTCTCATGTAATAAAATTTATTGGATGTGATTTTCAAAATTTTATTAATACAAGACTGCTTCTTTTAATGTACAAAATAATTAAGTACGATTGTCCTCCATATTTGAGTGAAAGATTTCAATTTGGTTGTTCTACTAGAACGCATATTTTAATTCCGCCGAGATTCATGACGCTAGCAATGAAAAGATCTTTTGTTGTTCGGAGTGTTGGACTTTGGAACTCTGTAGTTCCTTACAATGATAGAAAGTTCTCACATTCTATTAACAAGTTTAAAAAAGTTGTTAGGAAAAATATTTAGGTACGTACATATTTTGTTTATGCTGGGGGATGTCATCACTCCATTTGATCTGATGCATTTTTGTTTTGTTGGTGCTCTCAATATTTGTGCATGCGGGGGGTTTTATTATTATACATAAATATTTTTATTTAGGATTAACATTATTAAACATATAAAATTTATAGAATTAAGACTTAAAATTGTTATGCCATATGAATTTTACTGGTTTTATTTGGCCCTAAGGGCTTAAAAACTATTGAACGAATAAATAAAATAAATAAATAAATAAAATAAATATATGATTGAAATTTTATTTTATTTAAAAAGCAAAATATAGAAAGTTTATATCAAATTTTTTTTACATACAATTTAAGTGTGATTCTACCAAATCATTATACCAAATCATCAATATAGTAAGTTTTGTTACTATTATGTGGCTTATCTAGATGCGCAAAATACATTTTAAAAGTAACGAAAGTTAATCGATCTCGTGTGATTGCTTCTTTCAATGATTGATTTCCCAGGGATTTATGGCACGATCAATAATCTTTTAGGGATGGAAGTCGATTGTAGCACATTACAAACATGCATCCAACAATTGCTTTTATTTCACAAGCTTTGGTTTAAATTTTCTTTACTTTTTTGTTTATGCGTTGTTCGCTTTCGAAAATTTTGATACGTTGATTTGAACATTGGGCTATGTATATATAGGCTGATCTAGGCAATAATTTATTGAAAACATCAATTATAGACGAATGGCGAGGTATGTGATCTGCTATTTTGCAGCTATGAGGACTATAAATTGTTTTTTTAGGTACAAAGTATTAGTCAGGAGTACTCCATATAAAATTGGTAACGAATGCGCCAGGTTGAGAAACGAAACCAATGTCAGCTGGCTCATTGCAGACTAGGACTTCATCGGTAGCCTCATTCACTTCATCTACTTTGTCGTTTGTTATATCTTCCTTATCGCTGGAGCTAGAGACGACTTCGTCGTCAGTATCATCCTCGCTTCCGGGGGAGCTCGACACACCACTTGGCAAATATTCTTCAGAGCTTCCTCCAGAAAAGTACTAAGTCGCTAATGCTATAATGTGGAATAACATTATTTATTGCTTATCGGACTGATGGTACAAATATGTACCACCATACCGGACGAATGGTACACTTATGTACCATAATCTAAAATAATCATAAAACACATACCTACTATATTTTTATAAATAAAGGAGTAATGACTTGTTCATCCATTTGGAGTAATAAGCGAGCTATCGAAACTTTTTTTGTTTTGTTATTGATGTCTCGCTTAATACTCCAAATGGATCGATGAGGGATGTATCAGTTCGTTTTTGATTTTTTTTTTCTTTGACATAATTGTTAATTGTTGATGTTTTCGTTTTGTTTTTCTATTAAGTCAGTTTGGTTTTAAAAAGGGAAAGACGTGCACGTATTAAAAAAAGCGAAAAGGTACGGGTATAGTAACAAATTGTTAAAAATTAGTTTCTTAGCGTAATTTATTTCAGATTTCTTATATTAAATTGAGGTTTGACAAAATCAAAATTGAAAAGCACTACTCAAAATGATCGGCGAAAATATTTTGCGCAAATTAAATTGGGATGGATCAAAAAATATGATAGCCTTAAACAAATACAAATTGTTTAACTTTTTTTATTTCGGTAATAGCTGAATTTTTAATATCATGTCTTAAATAATATATTACGTGTTATCTTTCCTTTAATTTTCTTGCAGAAGCACTTAAAGACACGCATCCAACATACCCGAAATATGAAAAATCTTTCAAGCTTGCATTTCGTAAATGTAAGGCAACTGTTTACCGACAGACCTAATCGTCAAAAACTACGACCTCGTGGAATCCAACAAAAAAAAAAAACAAAAATAACATTTTTGAAAAATTTTTTAAAAATAAATAAATATTTTCTTGTTTTTGTAAAAATAACCAAATTTGTATTTTATATGAATGTTTACTCCTTTTATGCTCTTTGAGGAGACAAAAACGATTAATCCCTCTGTCGTCATTTTCAAGATCAAAGGGAGTACTCCATAAGGAGCTTAAAAGGAGTACTCGTGTCTGCGGGCATGCTGTGTTAAAAATCCAATGAGGTCCGGAGTTTTATGGAGTAATCCATAACTCGCAAAGGAGCGTTTCAAGATTACTCTTTGGATGATCCTATTTTTTACTGGGTACTTATAACAACTTCAATTATACTTTATTTTGAATATTTTTAGAACTTTCACGGTCAATTTCACACAAAAACTTTACAAACACTAACTAAGCACGTCTCTTTAGCTGCGTCGTAATGCTTTAAACACATTCGAGACAGCATACTACCGACTTCAATATGTCAACAGTAGAATACATTATAATTTGTGGAATACATGTGTGTATATGGAAATGATTATTTTAACGACGACACGGCTAAATGGCATCAGGTTGTTGTCTATGCTAATTTTGTCGTTGTAGTCAAATTAAACTAATGCATTAAACACATTCGAGACAGCAGGCAACACGAAGGCACGACTACAAATGCTGCAAGTTGCAATTGTAGTCGCGTAATCAGCTACTGAATTATTTTGAAGACGACAGCTACAATTGAAAATATATAAACAGCTGTGTTTTTTATTGTATTTACATTTCAGTGGTGCCACTATCATTTTTAATTTTTATAAATTTAACAACATGCATAATTGCAGACTCGTACACAAACTTAATTTAAGCCTACAAAAATATAAATACTTAAGGCCGGTATTCACTATCCTATTTAGTCGCACGATATGTCAAAAAAATCGTGTGTGCTCATAATGTATGACAGTGTGGCTTAAAAATGAATTGAGTGACAGATTTTTTTGACAAGTCTGTCCGACTTGGAAATGTTTTAAAAATTTTCATAAAATGATAGATTATATGCGATCAGAGTTGCATTTTCTTGTAAAGTTGATGAGTCATTTGAGTTTGCATCTTTTTTGTGTGACAGTGTGGCACTGACAGCAGATTTTGCAGACTTTTTTTTTTGTCGGCTAGAATTCCGTCAGATTTTCGTGTGAATGAAATTTTTTTAACCCTAATAACTTTAAAATTTTATATGATGGAGTTTCAATAAATACAGCATACAAAAACTTGGGGTGTTCTCTATAACATATTATATTTGAGGAAATATTATTATACATATCGACAAAATTTTAAGATAAATCCTCTTAAGGGGTTAATAAATCGGTATATTTAAACATCATAAGAAATGTGTTTCGAAAGACTTTATTATGATACCAATACTTTAAAGATTCAGATTATATTTTTCTTCCTATACTATTGATAAAGTGCTCTGAAACCTTTAAGACCTATAATTCATAAACTTAGTGCGTTGAACCAAAAAATTACAGTAGAATCGCGATACAGTAATCTTGCGGTCAAGTTCACCAAATTTTAGCGCTTCTGTGCCGCTCTAAACGTTAACTCTAAGTTAACTTTTCAGATCGTATTAGTAAAAGTAGGTACTGATTTGTATAAACGATAACAAATTAGATTAAATTTTAAGCTGAAAGTTGAGAGTTTAAACAAAATTGAGAAATACATTAAAGAAAAACTATCGGCGTTGTATTATTGTATATCTGAACTTGCCATCTCAAATACATAGGAAAAAGCATACAGAAAACATTACATCAATGATGCCGTTAGGATACGAAAGATACATTTTTCGTATCTTTTGATGACTTCATGTATCATGTATAATCCTGATATTTTTCGCATCTTTTGAATCTGTACGCAAAATGTACAGAAAAAAAATATTAAGCTTTCCGTATCTGACAGTTTTTTAAAGTTATCATTTCGTTATGAATACGAAAAAAAAAAACAGTGACAACTAAATAAGCTTCGTACATATGTACGGTGGTCAGATCTTACAATATTCATAAGCACCGTTGGTTAAATTGCATTAAAATTGACTAGAAATGTTTTGCTATTGTGTGAACATTGTAAGCTCATTTGTATTTAGCAGACGTGTAAAAGTAATGAATCTGACAATGGCACCATTGTCAGGAAAATTTTTCTATTGGCAACGCCTGCTTACAATATTGTATGATCTGGCCACTGCCTGTACGAAGCTATAAAAAATAACATGTATTTTGATGTTAGGTTTTCTAAGTTTGTCTGTCGTTTGCTTATTCTTGTGTATGTGTGTTAAGATGAAATTTTAGAACAAAAATTTATGTGACCTTTTTCATATAATCGCCTTGTTATTAACGCCTTAAATCGTATATTATTTTTTATAAAAATGAATTTGTTTTGATAACATCCAAAGATAGTTACATATAATTATTTTTAAAGTTGGCTTACTGTATTTTAAAAATTATATAGCTAACACTTATGACTTAAATATATAAAAAATTAATTTATATGATGTAATTTTGTTTGCAATATTCATTAAATATGAAATAAAAATGTTATGTTAATAAATGTTAAACGTTAAAAATGGATTTTAAAATTTTTTTCAAAATGTATCTTTTTGAGAAAAATTGTATCTTTTTGGAAACTAAAGTGTATCTTTCTTGAAATTTAACTGGCAACACTGCATTACATAGACCAAAATATGCCGATCATAAAGCAAGTTTGTACAAATGTTTTCTTGAAGCATCGAAAACGTAATTGCGCAATCACTGTTCTAATTTCAATATCAATAGCTAAGCGCGAGTTCGTGTAACTGCAACCTGAAAAGACAATAATGTCAGTAATGGATGGCTGGCAAATGTTTAGAAAATACCCAGAATTCTCTATCTGAAAATTTTTGAAGATGTAGCACCTAACACATAATACATGACTGATTGTATAATTACTAATTATAAATTGTAGCCGGTACAAATTAGATCTAAGTTTCTTTTTTGTACAGATGAAAAAATATATAGGTACATATGTTTATTATTGCATTTTTTTACAATTTAGAAAAGTTAATAAATAAGACGAAAAAGTGAACAACCCTTAGGACATTTCAGTTTACTTTTTCGCGATTATACTGTATATTAGGATTTTTTTATTAAACCAGCCATGAAGATGATATTCTTTATGAGTTCCAAAAACAATAAAATTAAAATATTTTAAATGTTTTTTAATAAATTCATTTGTTTTTACGTAAAAAAATTTATCATAAATAAGTATTTATATTTTTGTAGGCTTAAATTAATAGCCTATTTCCAATATGCGAACGAATTCTTTCGTTCGCATAACTACATTGAAAACAAAAACAAAGTCTAAAAATTTGTTTTTGTTTTCAATGTAGTTATACGAAAGAAAGAATTCTTTCGCACATCGGAAATAGGCTATAAGTTTGTGTACGAGTCTGCAATTATGCATGTTGTTAAATTTATAAAAATTAAAAATGATAGTGGCACCACTGAAATGTAAATACATAATAAAAACACAGCTGTTTATATTTTTTCAATTGTAGCTGTCGTCTTCAAAATAATTCAGTAGCTGATTACGCGACGACAATTGCAGCCTGCAGCATTTGTAGTCGTGCCTTCGTGTTGCCTGCTGTCCCGAATGTGTTTAATGCATGACAGATCGGACAATGGCTGTTGACGGCGACACCAATGCAGGCGTATTTATGGATATTTGATACAGTGGAAGCTGGCTGACGACGGTAAGATGCTGTTGACGTTTATGGGAGACTGTCGTGGACGATGTTAGCGAGGCGGCGTAATGTTCCCAACCAATTGCTGAAATCAATAACGGTGGCTGTACGTTCTAACAGCAGAGATTTTTCTCTCCACTGCATTTGACGATTGGTTGGCAATTTTGCCACCAATTCGCTTAGTAGCGACGGATCGGCCAAATGATGCTCACCTCGAGCATTTTTTAAAATGGTTGACATATTAGCAATTTTGTTGGCAAAATTCACGAGGGCTTCTAAATTACCATTAGAAAGAGATGGAATTGCGCGAACTTTTTCAATCTGGCTCTTTATGAGCTGTTCGGGACGACCAAACGTTTCCCGAAGGATGTCCATGATGGCGACGACATTGTCAGAGCTGGCTAGTAGCGATTCTACAGTTTCGCGAGCACGACCTTTCAGAGCATCTCTAAGGCGCATTATATTATGTAGACTGGAATAACCAAATTCGGTCGTGGTGCTCTCGAATGCTTCAGAAAAAGTTTGCCACTCTTCCGGAAGACCTGAAAATATAGGAAGAGGGTCAATTTTCTTTTGTGTCATAAAACTAGAACGGTGGCTTGCGGTGCCAATTGCTGACGATACATCGTCCGTATAAAACTGTGGCGGCTGTAGAGTCTGCGACATTGATGCAGATGGTTCTAATAGATTTGTTGACTGTGGCGGCTGTATAAACAGTGGTGGCATAGTTTGCTGCGGCGGTGGTATTTGTAATGACGACAGAGGCGGTTGTGGCGTTGACTGTAACGGTTGTGACAGAGTATGTGGCGGCGGCGGTATCGGTAATGAGTCGTGAATTTCTTTTCGCACCTGTTTCGTATTGTTGACAAGCTGTGTTTGCAATTGCTGGGCATTGTTTACAAGCTGCGATTGCATTACTTGCATCTGACGCTGCATTTCCTGAATCTGCTTGAAAAATTCACGTCTAAACTCACCAAACTCATTTGTGTCTTTTGCGAACTACCGGCATTAGTGCTTTTTGGTAATGTCGACTTCTGTGGCGGTAACTGGACGACTGGCAACTTTGGCGTTGTCTGGGCAGACGCGTTTGGTGCCTCGACTAACATACTTTGAGCCTGTAGTGGCGGTGTACCAATACTAGTACCGGTCGGCGAATGTTGTGTAGGCATTTCACAAATAAATGCGTCAAAACGGGCTGGTGGAATTCCTCGGGTTGTTCTTTGGCTGGCTCTTCTAGTCGTTTCTTGGTTTTGTGACATAAAACCGACAATTAAAAATGGGAATGAGAATACAGTACGAACAATTCAGTATCCAAAGGCATTAACGCCCAATACAAAGAATAAAATTTGTAAATAATTACAGCTGACCTTTTGTTATGTCCATGAATAAACACAATCAACTGGCTTTCCAATGTGTTTAATTAATCCCTAGGCGGCAAACTATCAGACAGTAAGAAATTAATGTAAACAATTCGTGGAATTCGTTGATTTTGATGATCGCTTATTCTCTAGTATAATGAAATACATATAAATAGTTACAAAATGTTGAAAGTAAAAATCACATAAACACTTAACACAAACTAAATGAATTAAACAGAGTTAACTTTTTTTATAAAAAATATTGCTAGAAGCACTTACTTGTCTTCGGGTCAAATAACAAAAGGGACTTTTAAAATGCCTGAAGGGCGCTTTTATATGACTTCAAAAAAGATAGAAAAACAAATACAAAGATGTTAAGATATAAATGTTTTGCAGTATATAATAATTTTTCTCCTTCGTTTTTGGCGGTCTGCTTTTTGTGGCTGTCGATCGATTCTCGATTACAGCAAAACAGTGTTGTAAACTTATGAATTGCCATCAACGACAGGTGGGGTTGGACCATCTATATATATAAAAATATAGAAGACATATTAAATACCATATATCTGAACACAATTGCCAGTGTAGCGAAGCGCACCGGGTTAAGCTAGTTGCATATATTTTTCAACACCGCTTTTACTACTTAAACAAAAATAGCATTCAGATCCATGGCTCGATGTTTCTCTCCACAGCATAGGTTGTATAGTTTTCTTGTGTGTTCTATAAGTAGCAAAAAGTAACATTATACACATATTTACAACTTTGCTTAGAAGTAATTACTGAGAGATCGATGAAGATTGATTTTTATACCCTCCACCACCACTGTGGTGAATGAGGGTATACTAAGTTTGTCATTCCGTGTGAAACTTTTTTATAATACATCTAAGACCCCATAAAGTATATATATTCTGGCTCCTTGAGTAATTCTAAGTCGATTTAGCTATGTCCGTCTGGCTGTCCGTCTGTTGAAAACACGCTCACTTTCGAAAAACGCTAAAGAAAAGAACAAACTTGGTCTCAAAATTGCTTGTAGTTATCCTAAGCAGTTTGAGATTGAAATCCAGCAACATCGGTTTAGTAGGATCAGAACTATGAATCAAAATGTGGAACCACTACCCAAAAAAAATTGATAATTTTGATACAAAAACTAACATAAATGGTGGAATAATGCACGGAATGGCAAAAAATTTTGCACGAATTCGCTTTATACGACTGCAAATCACACTGTTAAATTTCATTTCGTGAAGATCGGTCCATAATTTACACTAGGTCCCATATAAACCCTACTCCCGGAAAACAGTTTAGTACGCCTAAAACCGTAATAAATAACGCTATCATATTAAAATTTGGTACGTCACAGTTTTATAGGACCAGAAATCACACTGTAAAATTTTTTGAAGATCGGTCCATAATTTACACTAGGCCACATAAAAGACCTACTCCCGGAAAACAGTTTATTGCGCCTAAACCCGTAATAAATAACGCTATCATACTAAAATTTGGTACGTCACAGTTTTATAGAACCAGAAATCACACTGTAACATTTTTTAAAGATCGGTCCATAATTTATACTAGGCCCCATTTAAACCCTACTCCCGGAAAACAGTTTAGTACGCCTAAAACCGCAATCAATAACGCTAGCACACTAAAATTTGGTACGTCACAGTTTTATAGGACCAGAAATCACATTGTAAGATTTTTGAAGATCGTTCCACAATTTACACTAGGCCCCATATAAACCCTACTCCCGGAAAACCGTTTATTGCGCCTAAAACCGTAATAAATAATGCTAATATACTAAAATTTGGTACGTCACAGTTTTATAGAACCAGAAATCACACTGTAACATTTTTTGAAGATCGGTCCATAATTTATACTAGGCCCCATTTAAACCCTACTCCCGGAAAACAGTTTAGTACGCCTAAAACCGCAATAAATAACGCTGGCATACTTAAATTTGGTACGTCACAGTTTCATAGGACCAGAAATCACATTGTAAGATTTTTGAAGATCGTTCCACAATTTACACTAGGCTCCATATAAACCCTACTCCCGGAAAACAGCTTAGAACGTCTTGAACCGCAACAAATAACGCTAGCACACTAAAATTTGGTACGTCACAGTTTTATAGGACCAGAAATCAAACTGTAAAATTTTTTGGAGATCGGTCCAAAATTTACACTAGGCTCCATATAAACCCTTCTCGCGGAAAACAGTTTAGTACGCCTAAAACCGCAATAAATAACGCTAGCATACTTAAATTTGGTACGTCACAGTTTTATAGCACCAGAAATCACATTGTAAGATTTTTGAAGATCGTTCCACAATTTACACTAGGCCCCATATAAACCCTACTCCCGGAAAACCGTTTAGTACGCCTAAACCCGTAATAAATAATGCTATCAAATTGAAGTTCGGTACGTCACAGTTTTATAGGACGAGAAATCACACTGCCAAATTTCGTGAAGATTTGTCCATAATTTACCATAGGCCCCATATAAACCCTACTCTCAGAAAACAGTTTATTGCGCCTAAAACCAAATAAATCCCACTTTGGGATTTATGGATATTGCGGTAAAATTTTTTACTTAAATTCATATGGCAAGAAAAAATATCATGCAAATTTGTGAAATTTACTGTTAACGCTAAAACTAATTACACTGCTGTATTGAAATTTATTCTAATTTATTTTTAGGTCCAATACAAATAACGCTCCTAAAAATTATGTTAGTTCGGCTAAAACTTTTACGAATCATGATATTCTACTCAAGCCAGCTCAAAGTTCTAACAAGAAACGCATAAAATTTTCTTATTGTCGGTCAATAATTTAATTCAGGTCTAAACCGCAACCAATTTTAATGCTGACGTTCGTTTTTGTGAAGCTTAGTTAATAATATATATGTATTTATAATATAGAGCCCACTCCTGTCGGTGGAGGGTATAAAAGATTCGGCACAGCCGAATATAGCACTCTAACTTGTTTCAAATAACTCTGCAATTTTCACATATTAAACTGGGTGTCTAGTATTGGTTAATGGTTTCTACCTTTATTTGAAAATAATCTTCGTATTTAATTTGGTACACAATTGAGAAATTGCGCATAAATTTGCCGCACTCATAACAAAATATATCCGGCTAATTTTTACACCACATTTTTCTAAGTTTTTTGCCCATTTTTCATTTTTTTATTTTAAATTAATACTTGTCTTGTCTACAATCACTTGTTGAGTAATGCAGAATGTACAAGGTCTTGCCTTTATACACCTTTTTAAAATAACGAAATTTTTGGCTCTACAGAAATTTCCGATTAAAAATTTCACAAGTAGGTTCTTTTACTTTATCGATCATTAAATAATAAATAAATCATCGATTTTCATGTAGCTTTAAGAAAAATTAATAAAACTATTAAATATTGTGTAATAAATAGGATTAAACCGTTTAAAAATCACAACACTTTTAGCTCTACATAAATTTGCGATAACAAATGTCAAAAGTAGGTTGTAATGTTTTGGAATATTTGCAAAATATTGTCAGGAAAACGATATAAATACAAAAAAAAGGTAAGTATTATCTTAGCACTTCTGCCGCATTAGCCGAACATTAAAATGCCCTTTTGCTGGAGAATTAAAATGAAAACAATAATTGTTATGTTTTTTGAATTCTTAGATTAATTCTGATTTATTTTAATAAAATTAAAGTCTTATATACTAAAATTATTCTAAGTCAGCATAATAGCAAAATTAAAACAATTTGTGTTTATGCTGACACATTGTTTGTATGCAGTTCATTCAACTTGCAGGCATTGAATTATTGGATTACACCAATACAGTGTTTACGTTCAATAACCCAATACAACCAACAAAAATGCAACGCATGCAAACTGGTCACATTGACTTATTAAAAAAAAACTTTAATTTAATAATGATAATAAAGTAACTTAATTATGATGTTTACTTAATTATAATGTTTTACTTATAAAATAACTTAATTATGATGTTTTATTTATAAAATAACTTAATGATAAAAACGAATGAGTGAATACACTACACCCTCCATAGTATATAACTAGTATGCCGACTGGTGAGAACGTTCTCTTTTTTTTATAACTCTCATCACACATATAGGTTCTGTGTGAATTCAACACACTTAAGAACAACAAAAACAAAACAAAATTTGAAATTTTTTAATTTAAAATTTTTCACAATATAACACTTCATGTTTAATTTTATGACTTAAACACATAATTAATAATTTTTTTCAATACATTTTGCTAATTTGCTTTTACAAAATGTTTTTATTTTTCACAAACTAAAAATTTTTAAATAAATTTTTTTGACACTAAATTTTTTCTGTTGTTAATATTATTAAAGCGATGTTTGTTTGTCGCTTTATAGACTCCAAAACTACTGAACCGATTTTCCTGAAGTTTTTACAGTAACATCACGTGAGCCCTAAAAATAAAATAGGCTACTTATTTTTTCGATAGGGGCAATTTTTACAGTAACATCACGTGAGCCCTAAAAATAAAATAGGCTACTTATTTTTTCGATAGGGGCAGGGGAATTGGTACCCCCCATAGGATGCCAATATTATACTGAACCGATTTTCCTGAAATTTTTACAGTAACATCACGTGAGCCCTAAAAATAAAATAGGCTACTTATTTTTTCGATAGGGGCAGGGGAATTGGTACCCCCCATAGGATGCCAATATTAATTATCGCATATCTTAAGAGCCGCTGCACGCATTTTGCTGAACTTTTTGTAGTAGGATCTTCTGAGCCCCGGAATTGAAATAAAATAGCAGCGGGGGTAAAGGAATACCCCATAGGACGCCAATGTTTAACATCGCATATCTTAAGAACTGTAATAGTGAGAATGTTCAAACTTTCTAAAAGTAACTCTTATGGTATACTACACTTTTGAAAATAAAAATAAAGCGGGTAGGCGCAGGGGGGGAAATACCTCCCATAGGATGCATGCATTAAATATCGCTCAACTGAAGAACTATTAAAGGGAGAGTCTTCAAACGTGGTTAAAGCTACTATTATAGTAAACTATAAATTTCAATATAAAAATGTGCGGGGTAGACAGACTAGGAGCAGTACCCCTCATAGAAGACATATTAAATACCATATATCTGAACACAATTGCCAGTGTAGCGAAGCGCACCGGGTTAAGCTAGTTGCATATATTTTTCAACACCGCTTTTACTACTTAAACAAAAATAGCATTCAGATCCATGGCTCGATGTTTCTCTCCACAGCATAGGTTGTATAGTTTTCTTGTGTGTTCTATAAGTAGCAAAAAGTAACATTATACACATATTTACAACTTTGCTTAGAAGTAATTACTGAGAGATCGATGAAGATTGATTTTTATACCCTCCACCACCACTGTGGTGAATGAGGGTATACTAAGTTTGTCATTCCGTGTGAAACTTTTTTATAATACATCTAAGACCCCATAAAGTATATATATTCTGGCTCCTTGAGTAATTCTAAGTCGATTTAGCTATGTCCGTCTGGCTGTCCGTCTGTTGAAAACACGCTCACTTTCGAAAAACGCTAAAGAAAAGAACAAACTTGGTCTCAAAATTGCTTGTAGTTATCCTAAGCAGTTTGAGATTGAAATCCAGCAACATCGGTTTAGTAGGATCAGAACTATGAATCAAAATGTGGAACCACTACCCAAAAAAAATTGATAATTTTGATACAAAAACTAACATAAATGGTGGAATAATGCACGGAATGGCAAACAATTTTGCACGAATTCGCTTTATACGACTGCAAATCACACTGTTAAATTTCATTTCGTGAAGATCGGTCCATAATTTACACTAGGTCCCATATAAACCCTACTCCCGGAAAACAGTTTAGTACGCCTAAAACCGCAATCAATAACGCTAGCACACTAAAATTTGGTACGTCACAGTTTTATAGGACCAGAAATCACATTGTAAGATTTTTGAAGATCGTTCCACAATTTACACTAGGCCCCATATAAACCCTACTCCCGGAAAACCGTTTATTGCGCCTAAAACCGTAATAAATAATGCTAATATACTAAAATTTGGTACGTCACAGTTTTATAGAACCAGAAATCACACTGTAACATTTTTTGAAGATCGGTCCATAATTTATACTAGGCCCCATTTAAACCCTACTCCCGGAAAACAGTTTAGTACGCCTAAAACCGCAATAAATAACGCTGGCATACTTAAATTTGGTACGTCACAGTTTCATAGGACCAGAAATCACATTGTAAGATTTTTGAAGATCGTTCCACAATTTACACTAGGCTCCATATAAACCCTACTCCCGGAAAACAGCTTAGAACGTCTTGAACCGCAACAAATAACGCTAGCACACTAAAATTTGGTACGTCACAGTTTTATAGGACCAGAAATCAAACTGTAAAATTTTTTGGAGATCGGTCCAAAATTTACACTAGGCTCCATATAAACCCTTCTCGCGGAAAACAGTTTAGTACGCCTAAAACCGCAATAAATAACGCTAGCATACTTAAATTTGGTACGTCACAGTTTTATAGCACCAGAAATCACATTGTAAGATTTTTGAAGATCGTTCCACAATTTACACTAGGCCCCATATAAACCCTACTCTCAGAAAACAGTTTATTGCGCCTAAAACCAAATAAATCCCACTTTGGGATTTATAGATATTGCGGTAAAATTTTTTACTTAAATTCATATGGCAAAAAAAATATCATGCAAATTTGTGAAATTTACTGTTAACGCTAAAACTAATTACACTGCTGTATTGAAATTTATTCTAATTTATTTTTAGGTCCAATACAAATAACGCTCCTAAAAATTATGTTAGTTCGGCTAAAACTTTTACGAATCATGATATTCTACTCAAGCCAGCTCAAAGTTCTAACAAGAAACGCATAAAATTTTCTTATTGTCGGTCAATAATTTAATTCAGGTCTAAACCGCAACCAATTTTAATGCTGACGTTCGTTTTTGTGAAGCTTAGTTAATAATATATATGTATTTATAATATAGAGCCCACTCCTGTCGGTGGAGGGTATAAAAGATTCGGCACAGCCGAATATAGCACTCTAACTTGTTTCAAATAACTCTGCAATTTTCACATATTAAACTGGGTGTCTAGTATTGGTTAATGGTTTCTACCTTTATTTGAAAATAATCTTCGTATTTAATTTGGTACACAATTGAGAAATTGCGCATAAATTTGCCGCACTCATAACAAAATATATCCGGCTAATTTTTACACCACATTTTTCTAAGTTTTTTGCCCATTTTTCATTTTTTTATTTTAAATTAATACTTGTCTTGTCTACAATCACTTGTTGAGTAATGCAGAATGTACAAGGTCTTGCCTTTATACACCTTTTTAAAATAACGAAATTTTTGGCTCTACACAAATTTCCGATTAAAAATTTCACAAGTAGGTTCTTTTACTTTATCGATCATTAAATAATAAATAAATCATCGATTTTCATGTAGCTTTAAGAAAAATTAATAAAACTATTAAATATTGTGTAATAAATAGGATTAAACCGTTTAAAAATCACAACACTTTTAGCTCTACATAAATTTGCGATAACAAATGTCAAAAGTAGGTTGTAATGTTTTGGAATATTTGCAAAATATTGTCAGGAAAACGATATAAATACAAAAAAAAGGTAAGTATTATCTTAGCACTTCTGCCGCATTAGCCGAACATTAAAATGCCCTTTTGCTGGAGAATTAAAATGAAAACAATAATTGTTATGTTTTTTGAATTCTTAGATTAATTCTGATTTATTTTAATAAAATTAAAGTCTTATATACTAAAATTATTCTAAGTCAGCATAATAGCAAAATTAAAACAATTTGTGTTTATGCTGACACATTGTTTGTATGCAGTTCATTCAACTTGCAGGCATTGAATTATTGGATTACACCAATACAGTGTTTACGTTCAATAACCCAATACAACCAACAAAAATGCAACGCATGCAAACTGGTCACATTGACTTATTAAAAAAAAACTTTAATTTAATAATGATAATAAAGTAACTTAATTATGATGTTTACTTAATTATAATGTTTTACTTATAAAATAACTTAATTATGATGTTTTATTTATAAAATAACTTAATGATAAAAACGAATGAGTGAATACACTACAAGGTACTTTCACTTTATCGGGAATAAAACAGGAATTTATACATGGATTTTCATGAAATAAAATGTATTTTTTTCTCTAATACATACAGCTTTGAGCTTAAGTACTAAAACTGGTAAGTATTTGTTGATTTTAATTTTGTATGAATTTTTTGAATTTAAAAATTTTATAAAAAAACAAAAAAAAATATTTTTTTTGCCACTTCGGACTCAATAACTCCAAAAATTATGGCTTAATTAAAAAATGATATTAGAGAAACTTAAATCTGGCGTAATTTAAAATGTTTTGACGGAATGCATGCCTAAATCGGGTACTTCGTTACAAAGTTACGATAAGATGTAAGGAGCAGCCTTTTCAAAAATCTCAATTTTTAGAAAAAAAATTTTTAAAAAAAAACCTTACCATAGAATTTGAAATAATGATGATTTTTGTAGTTAGATGACTATAGCGGATCAAAAAAATATAGTGGTTATTCAAGGAATTTTTGCTTGTTGCATAGTGTAATTGGTGCAGATTTGAGTCAGTTGTGTTTTGTGCGACTGACTTCTTCTCGATAAGTATTGAACTAGCGTTTGGCTAACTCAAAGCTTATGCAGTGGACTTTGGTAAAAAAGTTTTGCTTGTTTTGCGACTTTTTCAAAGTTAAATAATAAGCAAAAGTTCCCATATTCTCTTTTTTTAAATCATTTAGTTAAATACATCTCATTTTCAAAGCAGAATTATTATGAAAACCATATCGGGCATGCTGCTGGTGTCTTATAATTAGGTGTGTTCTACAAGATCTCGGGCAAGTTCGGACTTATGAGAGTAAAATGAAAATTACTCTCTGAATTTGCCAAAACTACCCAAAATTGCTGGAACGCAAAAAACCATTTTTGCACTTCTTCAAATACTAATGATGCTTACTTTTCAAATTAAGATCTATTTTAATGATTTAAGACGCTTAAAAGTCATAACATTATAAAACCAAAACATTTGCATCATTGTAATTTTTTATACCTATTTTGTTTTCTTTTATGTTAAAGATTAAGGGAAATATGTATGCAATAATGCATTTACCACTTTCATTTTTTCATTTAAAGTTTACATTTTGCTTTCTTATATATTTTTTAATAAAAACTAAACTTTTTCTATTTTAAATTTATATTATTTATTTATTTTTATTTTCATTTCCTGTACAACAAGACAGTGTCTTATAATTACAGTTCAGGAACGTAAAATGTTACAAGAATATTTAATTACATATAATTATTACAAAATGGTTAATAGCATTAAAACAAACAGAAAAATACAATTATTAAAAAAGAATAAAGTCATATAAAACATTTTCAATCAAAAAACAAAAACAATTATGAAAAAAAGTTATATAAAAACATTTTGAAACTGTAAGCATTACGATTTAGTTGTTGATTTAGTGGAAGAAGGTTCCAAAGACGAGCGGCATGAATAAAAAACTGCTATTCGGAGACTAAGGTTTGATGCCGTGGAATAATAATATTATGGTTCCTTTGAGATTGAAAAAAAACGTATCTTCTCAAATAAATATTTGGGGGTTTTAGTGTTTATCACTCTGTGTAAAAAAGTAAGTGTTCGGATTTTCAAAAGATTTTCGAAAGAGACTCCATACAGACTGTTTGAAACAGATGAAACATGATCGAAACGTCTTAGACCGTACACATATCTCAAAATATTGTTGAATAAAGTATTTAATTTTCTTTTGCTAATTGAATCACAATTTGCACAATTTGCATCCATAAATTAAACTAGGAATCAGATATGTCTTAGCAAGTCTTATCCCCAAAGGGGTAAAGTATTGTGTCAACCATAGGGCCCGTATAGGCTTGCCAGATCCAGATTGTCAAAAAGCTGGACATGTGAATTAAAAAAGCTGGATATTAAAAAAAGCTGGACATTTTGAAATAAAATTTTCACGAAAAGTTACTTGTTTATTGTACAAACAATTTTATTAAAAAATACCCATATGTACGAGTATGCCATTAATATTATTACATTGTTTGTTTTATAATACTTTACTACAATACTAACATAACAAAATATAACTAAACTTAAATTTTTTCAGTTCATTCATATGTACTATATATCTACATACCTCCCATTTGCTGGAACAACGTCATAACTCAAAAAATTAGTTTCTTATTTTAATGTAGAATTAATTATCGCTCCTATATTTATCTTAAGTAAAAAATTGATGTAAAAATCTTGCATATTCAGCTCTTGAGAGAAATATCATTTTCCCATTCTTTGCAAATTGAAAACATCAATTATGACTTTTTCCAGCAAATGAGCGATATGTATTTAAGAATTAAAATTAAATAACGAAAACAAAAAATCATACCAAAAAGACGCAAACAAAACAAAAAAAGCTACCAGATATTTTTGTACTTTGAAGTAAAAAAGTTATAGCAAATTAATAAAAAATTTATTTTTTTAGCTGGACAAATTTCTTTTTAGCTTGAAACTGGACAGGCCATTAAAAAGCTGGACAATCCAGCCAAAACAAGCCCGACTGGCAACCCTAGGCCCGTAACTTAATATATGACTGACCAACTAAACAGTTCACATGATCGATCCAAGTGAGACTATTGTTAAAAATTATTCCCAAATTTTTCGCTGCTTTCTCAATCTTCTCACCATTTATGACAATGTTATCAGCAATGGTGGGAACAATGGTATGAGCAATACTTTTTCTACATATAACAATGCACTTAGATTTCCGAGGATTCAAACAGAGCCCGTTTGCAGAAGCCCACAGGTATATTTTGTTCATTTCAGTATTTACAGATGATATACCCAAAGCAATACTATTCACAGGGCTACGATGGAGTGCGCGCCGAAAGGTAAGAAAAAATGAGATTGGTGGATGTATTGGCAAATCGAAAAAAGTGTCTCAGTTTACTAATGAGCATCTGATGATCCACTGTGTCAAATGCCTTCGAATGATCAAGAAGCACTAAAAAGTTAATGTCCCCATTATCGAGTCTCTGTCGTATATTCTCACATACCTCCGCAAGAGCTGTAATACAGCTATGACCCCGGCGAAACCCAGATTGCATTTTAGAAAGCAAATTATGTTCATTAATATATCCCAACATTTGACTATGCAATAGTTTTTCCAAAACTTTAGATAGATAGCACAAGATGGCTATTGGTCGGTATTCACCATTTGACTTAGGTAATGGAATAACTTTCGCATGTTTCCATCTTAACGGATACGTACTAGACATTATAATAGTATTAAACAAATGAGTAATATAAGGTAAAATCAATGGCAAAATTATCTTTACAAATTTTGAGTGCATATTATCAAATCCCACTGCGTTGGATTTCATCAAATGGATGGTCGAGATAACATCATATTGAGAAACATAGGAAAATCTGAAAAACTGGTTATCAATATTAATATTCGACGAATGTGAGGAAAAATCGTAGAAGTCGAGGTTCGCTTGTATCGAAGGAGTGCTTGTAAAAGATTCGTTAAGAGTATTTGCATCAATTTGGCAATCATTATTCATGTCAGTTTTGCCAATACCTATTTCACGGATAGCTTTCCAAGTTTGCTTAGAGTCTATTGCCGAGCTTAACCGTTGGGAATAATATTCGGTTCTAAATTTTTTCCACCTTGCATAAGCCACATCTCTTATGCGTATTGCATCCCTGACAGCTTCCGTACACCAGGGTTTTTGTTTTTGAGTATTTTTTTTTATATGTAAGTGGTACAGTTACGCTGTAAAGGTACTGAATATTGTGCTCCAAGAAAGAAGATTGATCAACGACTGACGGAATATAATAAATATCACACCAGGTGATGTGTGAAAAATGTTCGTACAAAAGATTATAGTCAATACTATTAAAGTCACGGAAGCTAAAACACCGATTAACTGGTAACACCCGAAAGTTGTAGGTCAGGAATGTCAAATCATATTTAGAAAAACAAGGAGCCGATATCTGATCATAACACATTATATTAGAAATGTTGGACACAAAAAAAAGGTCAATCAAAGTACTTGTTGTAGCGGTATGATGTGTTGGACTTCCCGTATTGACTGAAAAAAGACCAAGGGATAACATATTATCAGGAAGTGTGGCATCTACTAAAATATTTGAATTGAAATCTCCAGTTATTACTATGTCACTATACTCCGTTGTGAGAGTTTCGAGAGTGGAATATAAAACTGCCAATGGTACTCTCTTATTTGGCCTGTAAACACATCCAACCAACATCTTCCCACTAGATGATGAAACCTCAACAAAAATAAATTCAACACTTTGGGCATCCTGTGGAAATAAACAATTTTCCAGAGACGATGTATGGCAAATCCTACAAGAAATACCGTTTTTCACAAAAATGGCAACACCGCCGGCATGATTTTCCCTGTCAGCCCTAAAAACTTTATACCATCAAGACAGATAAGGCTATCAGGAGTCGTTGTTGCAAACCACGTTTCAGAAACACAAATGATATCGATGTTTGAATTCTCAAAAACAAATCTAAATTCGTCAATTTTATTATTTAAGCTTTGAGCATTTATGTGCACGATTTTAAAGCCTTTCTTATATTTGGCCAAAATCTTGACCATACTCATCGTTATATCTTTGGATCTTCCACCATTATCTATATTAAAACTCATAAAAAAATATTTTAAAACCCGCAATGCTAAAAATTTCAAACAAAAGATTAAGGAAAACTATTTTAATAAAAACATTTTTGACAAAAATACATATTGTAATAAAATTAATACCAGGGCTGTGGAGTCGGAGTTGAGGTTTTTGTACCGGAGTCGGAGTCGCAGTACCCAAAAAAACGCGCGACTCCGACTCCAAAATTTTTCGGCATAAAAAATTTAAAAAAATGTCTAATATTTTCCAATATAAAAATTCTTCGAAATTGGCGATGCAATATTTTGCAGATCAATATGAATAAGTAGATTTTAATTTATTTTATGAGAAATAGTTGATTCAAGTACTTTACTATTTAAGTATATTTAGGTATATTTTTTATACGTGCGGAAAAAAGTCTAAATTACATTAGCAAAACTTATACTCAGTTATTGATCTAGTTGAAAAAGATGTGTGATTTTTTAAATAATTTACTCATGCTAAAAAATGTTAATGACAGGAATTGCCAATAATTTTAATATCAGAATTTTTTAACCATCAACGCTGAAATATTTTCAACATTGTACAGAACAAGTGTTGCTATAGCGCATAAATAATAGTATGTATTAGAAAAATTGTGACGTAAAATTATTTCTCTTTTGTGTAGAAACATCTTTATCGGCCTGCCTTTAATTCCTACCATAACACTCATGTTTTTCTTATGCACATTACGCGGAGATTCCCATAATTCGTTTAATAAAGATGTTTCTACACAAAAGAGTAATAATTTTACGTCTCATTCATTTCGCATTACGGTTAGAGTAGGAGTCGGAGTCGTGAGTCGGAGTCGCACTTAAAAAATTTCAGCGTTTGGAGTCGGAGTTAGTACTTTTTTCGGACGACTCCACAGCCCTGATTAATACAATAAGGTGTTGAAACAATTTTGAACTTATTTAAAGAAGAAAATAAATTTAAAAAAGAGATAAACTGGCATAAAATTATAATAACAAAGTGGGGCAAACCAAACTTAGTCCGTGGAGCGAAAAAATTGTTTTAGTTCCTCTGGAAAAGTAATTTTCAACGGATCACCCATGGTGAAATAAGTAGGTGGCAGCACTAAGGCAACAAATACAACATTACAACAAAAATGAAAAATAAGTCTCCGTATACATCAAAAATTATATTAAACTAAAATCAATTTTTGACGCCGAACGCAATGAAATAAATTAATGTTTAACAAATTTTTTTTTACTATGGTAACTATCTTATTTAATTTTAATTTAAACAATCAAAAACTTTAATGCAATACAATAATCACAGCACAAAACGTGGCCTTTTTGTAAACATAAACAACACTTTGACATAAGACTAGACAAACAATACAAGAGCAAAAAATCGTCATCTGGCGTAGTAATGCCACCTGGTTATTTCATCTTGGGATCACCATTTTCATGTTGCTTAACATATACAAGTCCACGTTGTGTATTAACGAACCTTAACAGTTCATCTTTCTTAAGTTTGAGTGCTGTTTTAAATATGGCGTAATTGTGTGGCGTAAGATTTTCATAAAAATAGGAGTCACTGTCAAAACCAGCAATAGACAAACGTAACGGGAATTTATATTTCCGTCTAAACGCTGAGGTAGTTCTTAAGAAAAAGTTTTTTTCATATGGAGTGTTGAATTTAACCACTATTGGTGGATCATCAACATTTCTGTAGTTTTTGTAATGTTTTACACGAAAAATAGACTTGAACAATGGTACAGTTATATTGAACGAGCCACAAATATTTGCAAAGATTTCTTTTAAGTTCTCATTATTATAAAAAGGTATCCCAGTGATTCGGACATCTGTCGCCACTGCAGAATTTTCTTGACTTAAACACTTTAATTTTAAACTTTGTATGTCAGATATTAATAAATCAATTTCCACATTGGCAGTCTATAATTGGGTTACCCTATCATTTAACTCTTTTACTTCTTTCCTTACATCGTTTATTATCTCGTTATTAAAATAATTAAATTTTTGTTCTATAAGAGTTAGTAAACTACTCTTACTTTCAGTGATCATATCTCTTATTAATTGCGATTGCTCTTTAATATACTCATCTTGTTTAGTAAATTTAGTGTCCAAACAATTCCACAAACGACTACGTGTGCGAGAGTCATTTGGATTAGAAAATATCAAATCTGCCACTGATGGAGTATTGTCAGACAAAGAGCTAAGCTCAGCTTCATCTGCTGTTCTCTTTTCCTTACGCGAAGACATAATTGACGATGAGTGTGATCGCCTACATCTGCAGTTCTCTTAGTTCTACGCGTGGACATGATTGTATTTATTAGAGTCAGTAGAGAGTTTATTTACTTGTATGTTATTTTTATTATTGTAATTACGATGGAATTTTATTATTGTAAAAAGAAGTTATTTATTTTGTGTATTTTTGTGTCGTTATTTTGTATGTTGATCTGTTTCTTTAAAGTTTGTTAAACTTTGAATAATTGCAAGAGATTTTAGGTTTAGTAATTATTTTGCTTGTAAATTTTCTAATTTTTCAGTTTCAAATTAAAAAAAACAGCTGATTGTTTATTCTTATCCGAACTTACCCAAATAAAAAGTTCGTGCAAATTTGTACAGGAAATTAAAAAAATACTCTCTCAATTACTCTCTTAATTGCACAAAAATTGTTATGTGGAGCCAGCGTTGCCATAATTTTTTTGAAAATATCTGCATCTGAAGAAGAAAAAAACTGATTTAAACTTAAAAAAACTGCTCATAAAAATACCCAAACAAATAATTTTGAAATTAACTTAATTACATATAATTTACAGAAACAAATTCAATATTATGTTAAGGGTTTTCATGATATCGCTTAAAATTGCCATTTGTACAAATGGGCAAACTTGCGAGCCGGGTTTCATGAAGACCCGTTTTAATTTCTGTGTAATTTTAAACAATTACCAGTTTGTATGAAACGTCAATACTAAAAAATTTAAAAAAATATAAAAATTAAAGTTGGAACTTGTGATTAAAATGTGAAATTAAAAAATGCATAAAGAACGCCAAAAGACTAATTTGCTCAATATAAACACTTGAATTTTTCATTGGAAACGACGGTAAGCATTACAAAAATCTGTTTGTATAAATGCACAATTGAACAGCGTAAGTTTACGAGTCAAAATTGTTGGGCAAATTTACGAAGTTTCTGTAACTTGGAGGCCACACGATCAATTTTTGTCTTTCAATTCCTTTCAATTTGCTCTCACTCTCATTTTTTTCACTAACACACTCACACTTTTTAAATTGAGATTGCTCTCAATTTTAAATATCCATTTGTTTGGCAATTTTACGCTCAATTTAACAGCTGATTAGAAGTTTAGTGAGCTAATTTTTCGTTTGTCAGTATAAATTAAAGGGCTGCGCAAAATATTCTTAATGTTCTGTGTTCTACTTAACACAACTATCAATCATATTATTTCACTGTAAAAATACATAGCAAAACAAACATAACAACACATTATTCTCACCAAAACAAAACAAGCATAACTTGAAAAGTTTTTCTCTTCTGCTTTGTTAGTGCTTGTATTATTAAAACAAACAGAATATCAACACAAAAACAGACAATGAAATAAAGAAACGGTAAATTATAGTAAAAGCATCGAGTGCACGTAATTAGGAATTTAAAAAATTTAAAGTGATCTTAGCTTATAACAGAAATGGATGCATTAAATGTAAGCAAAATTATTTTTTTGAATTATTAATGTACATATATTTTATTTTAGTCGGCCTTTAGTATTATATTATCAAGCTTGAGGTCTTTTTTTATTTTTATATAAAATGTTAAACGTATATTTACCAATATTTCTAATTAAAAATTTTTTAATTTGTCAGTTATTGTTAAATTTGTTAAAAACATAAAATCCTATAAAACAGAATTCCATTTGGAGACTGCGGAAAAAACACACCATTATACTATGTAGTAGGTACAAGTTTTTATTTTTTATTTCTATAAAAAGAATGAATTCTTCTTAATTAAATATTAAATATTAGACCTAAGTACCTTCATATACATATATGTATGTAAATAATAAACAATAAATTTTTGCAAATAAAAATTAATATTAACTATAAACTTTTTTAAGCTTTTTTATATTCATAACAAAACGCAAATGTTTCTCCCTTTGCAATTTTCTCTTTGGTTTATGTTTACGATCAAAACATTCAAACATGCTTGGAATGTTCTATTTCTGTTTTAATGTTCTACTTCATCTTTGTTCTAATTCACCTTTATTCTAGTTCAGCATTGTTCTAGTGCAGTTTTGTTCTATTCTTCTATATTTTGATCGTAAAGCAAAACAATTGTTTTTGGAAGTATGAGTTTTGGAATGAGAGAGTAATATACACATACTATCTACATTTAATGAAATTGCTTGTAAGCAATTTTTCTTGTGCTTGTGCAGCTCTTTAGTATAAATTGTTATCTTGATGACATCTTGAAAGTAAATTACTTAAAAATTGTGTGCAGCCTACGTCACAGCTTTCAATTAATGTAAATTTTGACAAACAGTATATGTAAAAGACTATCAACAAAAAGTTGATCGTGTGGCCGCAGTGTAAATGAATTCTCATACAATTTTTTACAGTTCATTTGCGATGGCGTAAAAATGCTCAGTTTGTACATATTGCGAGACTTTGGAGCGATATCATGAAAAAATAGAGTGGAATTAGGAATACACAAGTACATATAGTCTTGCGATTTGTATTGTTTCCTCCATTGATACAAAATTTATTTTAATTCGTGCGCAGCTTTGCTGCTGAATTGTGTACCTCTCCATGGTTGAATTCGTCAAACACTGAATCAAAGAGATGTCAAATTAAGTTGGGCAAGAAACTGGACGTTAAGGTGTGTCTCATAATTAACATCGTACATTATGGTTGGACCACCCTTTAGCAAATTCGAAATGTTGAGTATTTTCCAAACTGTTTGCGCTACCTGGTGCTAAATATAAGTATTGAAGTAAAAAGTTAGCAGAGTCAAGAAGGAAAAGACGAAACGTAAAAAACTGAAGTTTTTTATTAGAATTTATTGAAAAATGATTATTTAGGTTTGTGTCGTTTATTTGTTAAAGGAAAGTGCGTGTTTCCCAAGCCGCTTGTGGGGTTTGTTTGGCTCTTAAACCTCTTAATAATATAACAAAATTCAGTTTAAAAACTGCAAAATCTGCACAATTTACAAAAAAACGTATTTTTTAAACAACCAACTTTAAAACTGCTCAATGCTGAGAAAAACTGCAAAATGCAGATAAATCTGCACATTTGGCAACGCTGTGTGGAGCGCTTTGGGTAACTTTGTGCAAGTTCGGACTGTTTCGTTATGCATCGGGAACAGAGCTATTGAGAGTTTTTCTGTAGACAAAGGGGCAATACAACAAAAGTGAAAGAAAACATATGTGTTATAGTCTCTGTCTCTCTTTAAAAAATAAATAAAGCAAAAATATGTAATTTTTTTTTATTCTCTTATTAAAGCAGGAATGTCAGCGTCATACACAATTGTGTAAGCAAAACTCACATGTACGCTTACGCTCTTTTATTTTGCGAGCGTAAAATATAATTGTTTACTGCAAAACACTATCATTCAGCGGGAAATATCGCACGTCCTGTTTTGAGGCCTCTAAACCAGCCATCGGCAAAATCAGGGCGCCGCGTTTTCTCTATTCTCTTTTATTACGTACGTGTGCACACACATAGTAGAGAATTAAACAACATTAATCAGTCTAGCTTGAGCATTCAACAAGGGAGGTCGTGTTATCGCTTGTTGCTTAAAATAAGATTAAAATCAGCGTTGCCATATAAAAAAATTTGTCCCCACCAAAATGGTAGATGAATATGAATTGAATTTTTTATTTTCAGAAAATTATTTTGGCAAACCAGAATGTTTGGTTTGTCAGCGTACTTTGTCACGGATTAAAACCCATGACATGCAAAGGCATCTTCAAGCATTTCACAAAGAATATGAGAGTATTACTGGTGATGCAAGAGAAGCCCTTGTTGTTAATTTAAAGAAAACTTTTTATGAAAAAATGATTGCTGATGCGGAACTAAACTCGAAAGAAGCAGTCGATTTTTCATTAAAAAGAAAGTCTCTAGCTAAACGTTGTCGTCCTTTTGAAGATGGCGACTTTTTTAAAGAGCTTAGCAACGATGTTTTAGAGTGTTTTGGCGAAATATCTTGATAAACGATATTCCCCTCTCCGCTCGCACAATTGTTCGACGGACTGAGCATATCAGTGCATTCATCTTTTCAAACATCAAGAAAATAATGCTTAATCGCAAATTTTTTTCCATATGCTTAGATGAATGCACGGATATGAACGACATAGCTCAGCTTATTATCTGTATAAGGACTGTTAATGAAAATTTTGACGCACACGAAGAAATGTTTTCCCTATACGGCCTTCACAACGGTGTGAAAGGAAAACTTATTTTTGATATCGTGAATGAAAATGTTCTTTCTTTTGCTTTACCATTTACTAATGGAATTGAGTTTTGGAGAAATATTTCTGAAGATCTATACCCGAAAGCTAAAAACGAAATTTTTAAATTGTATGTAATGTTTGTATCGACCTACATTTGTGAGTCAACATTTTCGGCACTTAAACACATTCAATCTAAAAGTCGAAATCGTTTGACTGATAAGCATTTAGAAAATCTGTTACGCATAAAATCCTGTCCATATGAAATAAATATTTATGATGTAATAAAATATGAAGTTTGATATCAAATTTTTTTTTGAAACGCAAAATCTAATAAGAAAGGATTTTTCTTTCAAATGTTTAGACAATGCCTTAGTTTCGCTTGTTACATTTTCGTCAAAAAACGTTATGACTTCTTTACGAAGGCTAAAAAGTCTTTGAAGACAACGACCTTTGCTTAACCACCTTATTTCTGTATACATAACCAAATCTCCATATTCAGCATGCACGGCTTCAAGAAAATCTTTAAATTTTCTATGACTTATGGCATTATGGCCTCCACGTATTTTGTTCACAATTTGAACGACAATTTTCCCTGTACTCATTATATTCAAACTTTTTGAAAATAATGCTTGTTGGAGAATAACACAAAATTTTCATAACACTTCTTATACAGATAATAAGATGAGACATGTCATTTATGGCAGTGCCTTCTCCTAAGCATATGGCAGCAAATAATCACGCAAAAATTTGTATCCATATGATATAATGATTGAAGATGTAATGTATCAAAATATGTTAACGATTGGAGATTTTTACTTTTAAATTGGGGATAAGAGAAAAATGTTTTTTCTGGCAGCACCGGTTCGTGGTGAGAGGGAGAGCGAATATAACGCACATAATCGCAAAATGTAATAGTATAGGTTGCCGATGGCTGCTCTAAACAGAAATAATATATTTATTATTTATTATCTTTGTTTCTGTTTTGTTTTATTTCTGTTTTTAACATTGTACAATGATTTTAAAAAAACAAATTGCTTGTGGTTTTTGTACGAGGTGTACTTGTTGTAGTATCAAGAATAACTGTGATGAATTCGCCTTGATGTTGTGTTTATTGAGCTTCTATAAACTTCAAATTTGAATTTTATTAAGTAGTCTTGTATACAGCGATAACGAGCATGCAAGCGGATGAGTTTATTAAAAAAAAAGATAAATGATGCCTTTTAAAAAATATTTTATGATAAAAAATGAATTTAATGATTTTCAATGTCTCTTATGTTTTAAAACATTTGAAGTTAAGAGATTAAATTGTTTGAAAAGGCATTTCGATCATTTCCATAATGAATTCAACAATATGAAAAGAAAGGGAAAATCAATATATGATTAAAAAAAGTTTTATTTAGATAGTTTGAAATATTGGGTATCACAAGAAGAAGGGCATGAATATAGGATAGAAGAAGACTTTAAAATAGAAATATCAATATCAAATATTAAATATCACCGCTTAGCGGGGCGATCTCCTGCGTGGACAAAATGTTGTTGGAGAACACGATTTATTTGATGTCCCTCAGCAGCGACAAATTTTTGTTGGCAAACTTCTACATAATGCAATGCAAAATTGAAATTTTAGTATTAAATGGAGATGTTAAATAATAAAATCTTTCAAAAAGCATACCTCTGATCAATGTTATAAAAAGCCTATTTTCAACAGATTCCTTTTTTTTGTGCCCTTCCAAGAAAATTTCATGGCCAACTCATCATTAAGAACCCGTTTTATTGCGTTCCTGGTGAAGTTCACAACGTCAGCGCCCCCAACTCTTTTAATGATTCGTGTCTGAAAGTAGTACAAGCATTTTTTAAAAATATAAAAAATATATTGCGTTTCACTAGAGATGGTTAAAATGTGGTTTGAAATAAAAGAAGATATATGTATAGGTATATTAAAAAATGTATTTACGTACAAAATCGTCAACCTTGCTATTGTTTTCTTGGATCTCCAAATTGAATTTTTGTATATCCTCCAGGGTAGAAAAAGGCAGTTTCCTCAAAATGCTGTCAACTTCCACTGAAACGTTTACTTTTTTCGGTTCCCGAACCTCATTGCGACCTGTCACAACTTCGGCAGTTAATGAAGAATAATATTTCCGCAAAAATATTCAAGTGCATTTAAATCAGTGCCCGGCAACATATACATGCAGACTTTTTGTTTTTTGTGAGAGAATAATGACTCTCCCTCTCTGAAACACTTTTTTTGTGTTATTTTCTTGTTTGAAAAACCAATTTGGTTGTAATGTAAAAACTCAAAACATAAGCGTATGTTTTACACTCGTTTCGCTCTCTGAAACTCGATTGCCAAACACGCTGTTCATACGATTCATTCTTGTTTCATGTTGACATTTGTTTTTGTGTTGTTAGTTTGATTTTATTTAAAATAGATTAAAATGTAAGTAAAAATTCAAAATATATTATTTAAAACTTTTATTAATATTATTATTTAATTATTTTCACTTTATTTTATTTAACATGAATTTTTATTTTGTTTTTTTCTTTGTTTTGATTTTTTTTGAGAGCTAGTTCAGATAAACTAACGATAATTGTTATCAAAATTGGAGATGATAGTATATTTTTCCTGTTTCGCAACATGTTTCAAAATGAAACGACCTGTTTCGCTCTCAAAATTTTGTATGGCAAAACATGTTGTTTTAATCATGTTTGGGGCGCGAAACAGGAATGGGAGAGCGAAACACGAATATTGCTGTCCGTGTGAACATGGTATTATATAAATTAAAAAACAAGAAATCATTAAAATTAATAAAAAAATAAAAAAAAAACTTTAATTTCATTAAAAAGTGTATTAATCTATTGAAACAAAAATAAATTCATAAATTAATTATTTGCTTTCATAAAACTTAAACGATTCAATAAAGAAAATTTTAATGGACAACAACAATTAAATTTAATTTATTTTAGTATTTTGTTAATAAAAATTTTTAAAAACTAATTTTTGTTATATGTAATAACGTTTTCAAAAACTTCATCAAATATCAATTTCATATGGGCAATATTTAATGCGAAGAAGATCCTCTAAGTGTTCATCTGTTAAGTTATTTCTAATTATACTCTTAATTAGCTTTAAAATTGAAAACGAGGACTCGCATATATATGTTGACCCGAACATAGAGTATAATTTAAAAATTTCATTTTAAGTTGTTATATATATCTCTTCGTTTAAATTTTTCCAGAATTCCACCCCAGCCGTCAACGGTATATTTAAGTCCGAACGCATTTTCAAAAGATCTTCTCTGATATCATTACTCCGTTTATTGATATCACATGTTAAGGGATTGCTATGCAGTTCTAATAAACTCGCAATTTTAGAAAAATCCGAAAAACGATTGTTACAATTATTTAATATGTCTTGAAGTAAACTAATATATTCGTTAAGTCTATAATCATTAGGAAATTCATCATATCGTCGGTCACAGCTTGACAACTCTTAACATGTTTTTTGTATTTTTCAGGAGACAAAAAAAACGTTATTACTCCGTTACTAAACCGTGTTGGAAGTAAATAAAAAAAACCAAAATTAGTAGGAGATATTTATTGTAAGATGGTGTAAAGAAAACAAAGGTATTGAAATAATTTCAGATTAGAAAAAAAATTAAAAGAGTTGACAATTTCAAAAAATTTAAAAGTGAGTTAAGAGTTGTCAACCTGTGACCGACGATATATTTCAGTTGTTCTTTTAAAACTAGTTAAATTTTTACTTTTAAGATTTGTAATTAGAGCTTGAACTTTTATTATAAATTGTTTTACAGAGAAATATAGAGAAAATATAGTTTTATTTCTTCCTTGCAATTGAAGATTTAACTGATTGATTAATTCGGTAATATCTGTTAAAAACGCAAAATCTAATAAAAACATTTTATCTTTTAAATATCTTAATAATTCATTCGATGGATTGTTTTCAAAAAATAAAATCACCTCTTTCCGAAGACTGAATAACCTTTCCAAGCAACATCATTTACTGAGCCGTCTCACCTCTGTAAACATTAGTACGTCGCCATATTCAGCATTAATTTCATCTAAAAACGCTTTAAATTTTCTGTGGCTTAAAGCATTGTGGCCGCCACATATTTTATTTATTATCTTTGTTACAGTTTGCATTGTAAGCATCATATTTAGGCTTTTTGTAAATAAAGCCTGTTGATGAATTATACAATGGAAAATATAAATGTTATAGTCGTTTTTTAAAAGGTAACCCACAAGACCCTCGTTTTTCCTAAGTCGTAATTTACACTGTGGACATTTCTTGCCAGACAGACGAAGTTTGTTGACGAGAGAGGAAAAGAGCAAGCATACATCGTCGCCCCCTTACCAACAAACTTCGTCTGTCCGGCAAGAAATGTCCATAGTGTAAATTGCGACTAACCATGACTCTTGCACCATTGGTGCATACAGAACAAAATTTGCTTTTATCGGCAAAAGAAAAAATTTCGTCACATATTACCCTAAAAAGAGTTTCTCCCTTTACATTGCCATGTAATGCAATCATCGTTAACATTTCCTCATGCACTTCAAAATTGTTATTGCAAGTTTTTACACATATTATTAACTGCGCTATGTCGTTAATGTCAGTGCATTCATCTAAACAAATAGAAATATATTTGCAATTAAGATTTTTTTTTTATATTTGTGTAGATAAATGCACTGATATCTTCTGTTCGTCGCGTTATGGTCCGAGGTGAAAAGGGACCAGAACTAATTAAATTTCGAATTTGTTCAATACATGTTTAATACATCGTTGCACAATTCTTTGAAAAATTGCCCATCTTCGAAAGGACGGCAATGTTTTGCCAGACCTGCAGCAACGACATATGATGCTTTTCTTTTGCATCGGTCATGGACATTTTCAACTTTTGAGTTCTCAAAATCAAGAATCATTTTTTCGTAAAAAGGTTTTTTTAATTTTAAAATTAGGCATTTTCTTTCGTCATGAGAAATATTTTTATATTCATTATGACATGAATTAAAATGTCTTGCTAAATTAAATTTTGCTGTTCGTGATAACGTACAATTACATATCAAGCATTCGGGCTTGCCAAAAAAATTTTCGGCAAACAAGAAATCAAACTCCCATTCTGTCTTGAACATTTCTCGCAGCACGAGCACGGTGTATTACTTTTGCCGGGCTCTGGTATACACAATTGTGCATATAAATGGATTTCCCTGGTCTATTTATTCAAAAATAAAATAAATTACATGGGAATTATAACGTGAAAAAGTTATTTTAGTAAAAAGTTAGGGTATTCTAGTGGTAAGTAAAATAGAAAGGGTATTCACTTTGTTGGGTTACTCATACTTTAAACATCTGTGCATACATTTTAATTCTAGCTAATGGTATATAATAACTTTTTACAAAATACCAAATGAGCACCTGAGTTTGCCTGCAAAAATTTATAACAGGTCAAAGTTACGTTAAATAAATACCATAAATTAGTAAGGTTAACTCTTTGGACTCGGTCATATAATTGTAGCATAAAAAAGTAAGCAATAAAAATAGTGCTAAACAATAACGTTTCATTAATACATCAATAAAACACATCTTCTTACACAAAAATTTTACCTGCTGTCACATTTGCTTTTATGTGTATAGGTTTACACATAAATTGTAGGAAACAAGACTTTTTTAACATGTTTTTTAAATATATTTACTTACTTAAGAAAAGTGTTTTCAAAGAAAACACGATTGGTACGCGATTGGTACAGAAACAAAAATATTTTTACAAGCACAAAATACCAACAAATTATTGTGGCTATTTTTTTCTTAATAATTTCTGCATTTAGGTACGTCTTTTTAACGAAAGAAAAAGGGACCCTTTTACAGGCATCAAAGAATTTTTCTCACAAATAAAACACATATCGCAAAACAATGTAGATATTATTTGAAAATTTAAAATTTTTGTTGATTAGGATTCACGTTACATATGTATGTATTTTTATATAATTTTACAAAATTAAAAATGACGTATCATCAAATAAATATATAATTTTTTTAACAGCATAATGTATAATCAAGCTCAAGAAAAAAATTAGCAGAGTTTTTAATTCTTTTTATAAGAACACATTAATATTTTTAAACACCAAAACTGGGTAATCTTTTTTATAACTATAGTGGAATTAGTGATCAGATAATAATTTATATAATATAATATAAAAAAATATAATATAATAAAAAAAATTTTCGGCAAACAAGAAATCAAATTCCCATTCTGTCTTGAACATTTCTCGCAGTGTTATTCTTAAGCAAGCGTCAACAGAACCTTCTTGTTTGATTGTTCGTACGAAAATATAAAATAATAATGTCTTTCAAAATTAAATTTTGCTGTTCGTGACAACGTACATTTACATACATACTAAACATTCGGGCTTGCCAAAAAAATTTTCGGCAAACAAGAAATTAAATTCCCATTCTTCTTTAAACATTTCTCACAGTGCAATTCTAAACCACACCTTTCACTGATCACTACTATTAAAATATTAAACTATTTCTTTTGTTATTTAATTATTTAATATTATTTACAAATATGAATTTCAATAAAACACCTTTCACAAATCACTTGCTCAACTGGAATGACAATTTTGCTAATTGCCCTTGAAACCAAAAATTATTTTCCCGTTCCCTTAACAAAACAACAAGAAAGAAAAAAATTCTATCGAAAGTTATAAAAAAACTGATGATTGCCGCTACTTGTGTGCGCTCGCATATTCATCGCCTAGTTGTAAGGCGTAGGCGATGGTGAGCGATTCGTATTCCCAGAGAAGGATCGCGTAATCATCGCCAAACAAACCATCGCCAATGTTTGAAGGGTGTTTAGTGGTGGAAATAGTCCCTGCCGTCAAATGAGTAGCTAACTACAAAAAAAGCCAACATTAAGTTAGCTTGTATGGACTAACTTAAAGCCAACTACTAAGCAATGCAAAATTTACATTAACCAAAGTTTATACAAACACTGTATATTAATACTTAAAATTTTAAGTAGAGGGAGCCAAGTCGATTAACAAACAAACGTCATTATAGTCATTATAGTCAAAAAACATAGTTTTTTAATACAAAAACTACACTGCCCGGTAGACTAGCTGGTAGCGAGCTAGTCTATCAGCACCGAGGTTGCGGGATCGAATCCACCAGAGACAGAAAAAAAAATAAAAAATAAAATAAAGTAAAATAAAATAAGAAAAAATAAAATAAAGTAAAATAAAATAAGAAAAAATAAAAAAAAAAATAATTAAAAAAATAATAAAAAAAAAAATTAAAAAAAATTTACTTTATTGACTTTTGTGTAACTATATATTTTTATAAAGTTTTTGCTGGGTAGCTACAAAAAGTTAACTTTTAAGTTAACTGTAAGTAATGCAGAGTCGGACAATTGACTACTTCCTAGGACATCGCAATGTTAAAATAGTTAGTTAATTTCATATAAAAGCAATGCAAGTGTCAACCACCACTACTTGAGAAATAGTTAGCTTTCAGTTAATTTAAAGTTAACTGAATTTCCGACAGGGTTCTCTCAGAATACATATGCAAAACATTTTTGAACACCAATGCTGTACAGTGTACACCCATTAAAATAAGGGCACTTCTAGCTAAAACGTATCTTATACCCATATTATTGTATGGATGTTAACCTTTTTGCAAATGGTGATGATCACATTAAGAGAAAACTGAATATTGTATTTAACAACATTATGCGGTATGTGTTTGGTCTGAAACGATATAGCAGTACCGCGGCTTTTGTGAAGCGGTTATATGGCATTTGTTTTAATGGCTTAATAAAAACTAGAGTTCTTATCTTTTTGCATAAGGTTATATATACTCGTCAACCAGAACATCTTTACGATCGACTGGTTTTCTCAGGATCAACCAGAGGACGAAGATTAATATTATTTCGTCACCACAGCTTTATGTCTGAATGGCAAGTCTATATTAATGCAACCCGTCTTTGAAACTTAATTCCTCATAGCTCTCAAGTTCTTAGTAACGCACAACAGTTTAAAAAAGACATAATTTTTTATTTTTCTAATCGAAGTATGTAATTAATTTTGTTTTCTTTTTGCATATTGTTATTATATTTTTTTGAATGTTTTTCCCCTTTTTATATTTTAATTTATATATTCTTTATCATTTTTATTTGTATATTTTTTTTCTTATTAACTTTTATTTAATTTAATTTAAAAATTTTTTTTTTTTTTGTTCTTTTTTTTATTTGATTTATGTTTAATTACCTTTTATAATTTTTTTTTCGATATATTGTATAACGTATACTCAGTCCTATACTGAAATATAAGACATCAAGTCTTGTGTATGGGACAACAAATAAATAAACTAAACTAAACTAAGCCATAAATACTGTATTAAAAATAGTTCTTACATGGAATTATACCATTTTGTCTACTTTTTGGTAATGAAAAGGTTGGGTTTAAAATTGTTTTTCATGTGCCTTCAATGTTAAGTTGAAATTTGTTTTGCTTCTACAAAAATTTGTTTAAACTTTGAGTTAATACCTTCTTGTTGATCAAGTAATATAAAAAGCCTATAAGCAGTGCTGCCAGAAATTTTAGAGGCATAATAAGCAAAATTGGATGTTTTTGTAATGAAAATCCTCAAAATGTGTAGTGTTATTTAAATATAGACCAAAACCAATTTTTTCACATGCAGTGGCTGTGCTGATGATTGTTTTCATGTAAAGGCTAGCAAGGAAGACAACACTACCTTTAAAAATACAATGGCTCAACTACTTCTAAAATAACTACGTTGGAGACAGAATAATATTTTACATATTATTTCCCTGTGTAATTATTATAATATTAACATTTCTGAGCAAAACTTGAATCATGTTTACTATATGGGTGATAGAAAACTTAAAGTTAAAAATATTCTTGTTGACGACCATTTTTCTCCTGCTGCGTCGAAACTTAATTCCTTATGCAAAAAAATGCGTTAGAAAATTATCACCAAATTTAAACTTATAAACAAGGATAAGCCGAAAGCAGTAATAACACTTCGTGATGGTAAAGAAGTTGTTCATGACATGACTGAATGTGCTGATCTCTTAAATAGTTTAGTTATTTAATTCTATGTTTTTTAATATTATATTGCAGACTACTAGTTCTGTTTCAGGAACCAAGTTAAATAAAAATGTTTATGAATTGATCGTGCTTTACTTTAGTTATACTATTTTTGTTAAATCTGGTTTTTGTAATATAATTATTGTAATTATTATTTTATTCTTTTATAATATATTCTACTGAGATAATTATTTTGTGGATGATAGCGAGTATAAATGAAATTAAATTATTTTGTATTTATATTAAACATTTGTTATTATATACATTTACAAATGTATTTTCCCCACACATTTAATTTTATGTTGTTCCCTGCCGTTATTATTCTAAACTTTGATGTCTTTTGATAATGGTAATACTGGTCCCATCATAAGCAATAGCTCTTTCCTTAAATCAAGTTTACATTCTTTTTCTAACCAGCTCAAAATTTCGCATATGAAATGCCAAAGCATTAGACCACTTCACAATAAAGTTAAATTTGACGAACTTAAGCATATTGTTAGGGATAATTTTGAAATAATTGCTATACCTGAAACGTATCTAAAACTATATATTTCTGATTTATCGATACTTATGGAAAACTATAAAATAATCAGAAATGATCGTTGCTTCTAAAATACTCTAGCATTATTGTTGTTGGTGACTTTAACTGCAACATGTTTAACACTCTGAAGCCAAATTTGATGAGATCTATGTGCGCTAGATTAGGAATTTCAATTCAGCATAATTCTTGCCCAACCCACGTTGATGTGGCGCATGGATCTACATCTTTATTAGATTATTGGTTAATAAGCGATCACTCTTTGATTTTATATTTAAATCAGGTTCAATGTCCCTCAATTTCTCACCATTCATTAATCTACGCATATTTTCTGAAAGTAAATCAGTAAAGATTTTTACTGACCATTACATTTGTGGTTTTAAAGATAACACACGACATGTATGTATTTTAAATTGGGAAATTTGACAAGTCAGATGTAAAAAACATGTCGTCTACGGGCACCTTGACGTGTAACTTATTAATTTTTGGGTAATTTTGGAGCATTTATCATAACCTATACAACCAAGTGGAAAGTATTTTTAAAACTGTATTAACTAATTTAATAAGAAACTATTACAAAATTAAATTTACTTAACGGAATTTATGAACACAACAAAAGCGAAATTAACAAAACTGTTAATAACTATATTCATTTTTATAGAGAACTTTCAAATCAAATATTCAAACGTTTTGATTTTGAACAAAATCTTATAAATCTTTAAATATTTGGGCACTATCGTTTTTTTTGCCTTCTAGGGAGAGCTGGTCAGGCGAGAGCAGATTGTATAGGGGACTTGCTATTTTCACTGATGGCTCGAAGATGAAGGGCACGGGTGCTAGGGTCTACATTGAGTATCTGGACATCAGAAGGTCCTATAGACTTCTCGGCCAGGAGGCTGGTGACTGGAAACATGTAGGGCAATTTTCCTGTTTGGTAAGGTTATTTTTGCTTATTCTGTCCGATTTCTTATCTTCCACTATCTTCCCTTCCTGTGCTTTCACCATTTACTTCTCCTACTCTTTCAAAGTAGATTTCTTTCACTTCTTTCTTTTACTAATTAATGCGTTACAATTGACCATATTGGTCTCTGGGCTATGTGTGAGTATATATGTAATTGTACATTAGTGATGAGCGATCCCGTGATTTTTAAAGAAATCACTGCTACTTAAAACTGTGATTGTTATCACGGTTTTTCAGTTTTCAGTTCTTTTATATCAATTGCGTCCAAGTTATAGGTATATGTACAATACGTGAGCTTTCGCAAAAGAGCTTTTGTAAATACTTTGCAAAGAAACAGCAACAAATTGTAAGAGCTTTCAAAGCCTGTTAAATAAATTTGATTTTTTCTTAGTGTTAAAAAATGCTTTTATAACAAATCCCAGCCAACCAAACTTACAGATTTTGTCTGATATAAGACAATTCTGTACAAATTCGTAAGTCTTTCGACATATCGTACAGCGTTCATTAAAAATTGTTAACGAAATTTCGAGGAATTTTAGATTTTGCTTATGCAGAAATGTCTGCAGGATTTCGTTCAGCCTTCAGATAGAAACCTCGGAGGAATTTTTCAAATTCATTTGTAAAGAAATATCTGCACGAAAGCTTGCAGATTGCTGATAGATTTTTCAATGGGTTTTATGTTTTGCTTGTGCAGAAAAATCTGTAAGATTTCGTACAGAACTCGGATCAAAAGTTCGAAGTTTTTTTCAATTTTAGTAATAAATGTGGTAATAATAATTAAATTGAATAATAATAAATAAATTAATAGTAATAAAAAAGTGGTAATAATAATTACAAAAAAATGTCAACACAGGCAATTAGAAAAAAAGTTAATAAGGAAGCCGAAAAATTAATAAATTCAATTTTAAGCAATGAACATGATGAAAATGTTCCAAGAATGGGAACAAATTTGTTTTGCAATTCTGGCACTGAGGAAATGCTTAGTAGTAAAGCTTCTGAGCCGAGTTTAAATGTAAATTTGAATGAAAGTAATTGTTTTAGTCAAACTATAAGTTCGCCACAAAATGTAGAGCAAGTGCATCAAGTTGATTTTATATGTTTTTTTAAAGAATGGTCTGTAAAACATTCTATATCAGTGCAGGTTATGAATGAACTGCTTCAAAAACTTAATATCTTTGACATTAATTTACCTCGTGGCGTTCGTACCTTGCGAAATTATAATAAGGATTTTTATGACGGTTATGTGTTACACAAATATTTTCATTAGCATTTGTCCATGAAAATTTTGAAGAAGTTACATCATCGACAAAAATTAATTTTAAATTTTCAAATACAAATTGACGAAGATCGTTGCAAGGTTGTTTTTTATATCTCGATATCTGAAATGAAACCAAAGTAAAATAGAAAATAAGATGTTGATTGGTTTCTGTTTTCTATTTGCATTTTTTCATTTTAAATTAAGGACTAATAGCCTACCAGTTCAAATTTGATATCTTCATTTTTTGCGAGTTCCTTGTCAAATTTCAAAACATCTAAGACTGAGTTGAACGGCAAACTACTTAGTAAGGATATCTCATTTGGTTTTTTTTTATTATTTTTAAAGCTTCTTCGACACTTTTCTTCAGAGCAATAAACTCGGCAGCAAAATGAGAATACATTTTCTTGTTTTCTTCTCTTAGCATCTTGTTTTCTTTTATCACAGTTTGTTATAGTAGGGCATTTGTTCTCGTTAAAAAATAATCATTACATACATATCGTTGGTATACTGCTTTTTGATAATTTAGAGATATTTACGTGATAAATGTATAAAAAATATAGACTAAAAAGTATAATTTCTAACTGCACTTACCTTTCAACGATGTTTGTTGCACCAAAATTAAAAATTAGTTTATTTGAATCCACGTAGGAACTTTCTGTTTTGTACAAAAAATCTGTCAAACAGTTTTGAAGGCCATAATGATAGTATGTGCCTTTCCCCATCTGTTTAACAGATGTACTTCTTGGAGTTATTATAATTTTTAACATTTTTAAATACAATTTCTTTGTTACATATTTTTTATTTTTACTTATTTAGATGTGACTGTAAATAGTATACCCCAAACAAATTATCAAGATGTTGAGCGGCTTATTAAAAAATATTTTAGTATGACTAAAGACCGAGTCAATTAAACCAACAGAGGACTTGCAGCTGCAAATGAGCAAATGAATGATAAAGATAATAATACGAAATGAAATAAAAACGGATTAAAATTAAAGAAATTCAAACTATGAATTTTACGTCTTATATTCATTTTCATTTTATATTTTTAACAGATGTACTTCTTGGAGTTTCGCGCAAGGTACGAACGCCACGAGGTAAATTAATGTCAAAGATATTAAGTTTTTGAAGCAGTTCATTCATAACCTGCACTGATATAGAATGTTTTACAGACCATTCTTTAAAAAAACATATAAAATCAACTTGATGCACTTGCTCTACATTTTGTGGCGAACTTATAGTTTGACTAAAACAATTACTTTCATTCAAATTTACATTTAAACTCGGCTCAGAAGCTTTACTACTAAGCATTTCCTCAGTGCCAGAATTGCAAAACAAATTTGTTCCCATTCTTGGAACATTTTCATCATGTTCATTGCTTAAAATTGAATTTATTAATTTTTCGGCTTCCTTATTAACTTTTTTTCTAATTGCCTGTGTTGACATTTTTTTGTAATTATTATTACCACTTTTTTATTACTATTAATTTATTTATTATTATTCAATTTAATTATTATTACCACATTTATTACTAAAATTGAAAAAAACTTCGAACTTTTGATCCGAGTTCTGTACGAAATCTTACAGATTTTTCTGCACAAGCAAAACATAAAAACCATTGAAAAATCTATCAGCAGTCTGCAAGCTTTCGTGATCCGAGTTCTTTACGAAATCTTGCAGATATTTCTGCACGAGCAAAACATAAAACCCATTGTAAAATCTATCAGCAGTCTGCAAGCTTTCGTGCAGATATTTCTTTACAAATGAATTTGAAAAATTCCTCCGAGGTTTCTATCTGAAGGCTGAACGAAATCCTGCAGACATTTCTGCATAAGCAAAATCTAAAATTCCTCGAAATTTCGTTAACAATAGCTGCGTTCGAGAACACAAAAGTTTTTACTATTTTTTACTGAACTTTACTGCATTTTACTAAATTGCGTTCGCGTACACAAACTACAGTAAATGAGAACACAAATTGAGAGCGTAAAGTGACAGTTCTTGACTGAGTACTTACAAATTTTTACTGCAGAAATTTTTGCAGTAAAATTTAGTAAATCAAAAAAACATATGTTACAAAAGGTAAACAAGCAAAAGAAACAAACAAAAACGATACAAATTGTGAAGAAATTGTTTTAAAAAAAGAAAGTTTAAATAAAAATTAAACAATAACAAAAAGTTAATAAATATTAGTTAATTAAACTTCTTTGTGGTGCATTTATATGGCTAAATTCCAACTTTTAAACTTTTGTTGTTGTTGTTTTACTTTTTAGAGTTGTTAAAAGTATTTGTATTTGGGTACTTAGTACTTCACTTATTTCTTAAGTAATCAATAGCGAAAAATGTATTCATGTATTTTCGAACAAATTTAGCCGGACAGAAAACAGTAAAATCAAATAAAATAAAAAAATAAATAAAAATATGAAAGAGAAATGAAATAAATTGTTTTTATTTTCTTAAAATTTCGTGTTATAAAAAGTATTTAATCGGGTACCGATAAGAAAACGAGTTAAGTAGTCAAAAGTGTAAACTTTTTTCAACACTTAAATTATTTGCCATCAGCTGTTGCCTTTATTTTACGAAATTTTACAAATTTTGCGTTCGCGTACTTTTTTGGACAACAGCTTTTTGAGAGAGCAAAATTTTAAGTTTACTCATTTACTGCATTTTACTGTAAAAGTACTCAAACGCACCTAATTTTTAATGAACTCTGTACGATATGTCGAAAGACTTACGAATTTGTACAGAATTGTCTTATATCAGACAAAATCTGTAAGTTTGGTTGGCTGGGATGTTAATAAATCCTGTAATTATAATATTTGCAAGTGTTAAGTGATTATGTATTTGTTTGCCTAAAGCTAAAAACAATACATTTTTAACGTAGGCAATAGTGTAGGGATATTTTTTTTTTGCTTGTAAAGTTACCCATGCACGAGGCAACATTTGTCGAAACATGGGCATGTTTCACTAGATTTTCAATATCAGAGTGTCAATATTATAAATCATTAGGACCCTGTTTCTTATCCGCTGGTGAATTTAAATGTGGTCACGAGCGGACAACCAACTTATTGGTCTACTGATCACAAAAAAAATCCAGATGTCATCGATTTTGGCGTGGTTAAAAACATCCCCGCAGAAACAATTCATGTTGAAGCTTCCTTAGAACTATCTTCCGATCACACACCTACAATTGTTACTTTAATGAACCCAAATAGAATTGTATCTACGTCTGGTTACTTAGCGACGTCAGCCAGACAAATAAATTGGTTAAAATATTCCGCTTAGTACACCGGAGAACGTGGATCTCGCTATTGTTAATTTTGACAGTTATCTCAAACTAGCTGTTCAACATTCCAGCATAATCCTCAAAAAAACCAAAAATAACAACATATATTCTACAACAGTGGTATCAAATATGATTGTGTTGGTGCGATTACTCTTGTCTCTTACATTCCCAGCGGGAGAAATCTGCGGTTGCGAGGCCTATTACGAGGCCTTATTAACATACATATTTTGCTATGAAGACTTTAGAGCAATTAATAATAACACAATTATCGAAAAATGTTGAGTTATTGACAGACACAATCAGTTATTATTTAAATAAATTTAATTTGGAACCTGCATTTCGCAGAAACTTTGCTTATTTTTGGAAAAATTGAGCACTTGACAATATATGATATATTTTACAACCTTATACAATTCTTTCCAATATTTTTAATTTTGTGCTCAACATACCTTTGCAAATGCCAACAATGAAAATAATATTTGCACATACCAATGCAAATAATAACCCCATTAAGTTTAAAAATATTCTATAATTATTAACCGCCATTATAAAAAGAGAAGATTTTACTAGCGTATAAAAATATACTTTTATTTACCAATAATATCTTCTAAATTTAAATTGCAGTTTCGAAACAACAAAACATTTTTTAGGTTTGTGGACGTTAAACAATAAAGTTTCATTAATACATCAATAATACATACACATCTTCTTACCCAAAAATTTTACCTGCTGTCACATTTGCTTTTATGTGTATAGGTTTACACATAAATTGTAGGAAAACAAGACTTTTTTAAATATTTTTACTTACTTGAGAAAAGTGTTTTCAAAGGAAAAAAAAACCCATTGACGCGATTGGTATAGAAAGAAAAATATTTTTTACAAGCACAAAATACCAACAAATTCTTGTGGCTATTTTTTTCTTAATAATTTCTGCATTTAGGTACGTCTTTTTAACGAAAGAAAAAGGGACCCTTTAACAGGCATCAAAGAATTTTTTTCACAAACAAAACACATATCGTTAGCTTAAATGCAAAACAATGTAGATATTATTTGTCAATCATTGTACAATGTTAAAAACAGAAATAAAAAAAAACATAAACAAAGATAATAAATATATTATTTCTGTTTAGGGGCCTCAAAACAGGCCGTGTGATATAGACCTGTGAATGAGAGTGTGTTGCAGTAAAAAATTATATTTTACGCTCGCAAAATAAAAGAGCGTAAGCGTACATGTGAGTTTTGCTTACACAATTGTGTATGACGCTGACATCCCTGTTCTACAAATGTCGAGCGTCTCTCGACTGAGAAAAGGAGAGTTAGAAGAGAGTGGCAATTGCACAGATCCCCCCAGCTTAAAACTTTATTAAAAGAGTGCACAAAAAGGCTAAGAAAGTTACTGCAGTCTCTTGATGCAACTCCACAATCAGACTACTCATTATGGCATGCAGCTAGAAGTCTCAACAGACCCTTTATATCTAAGCCACCATTAAGAAACTTGAATGGAAGTTGGGCAAGAAATGACATTGAAAAAGGAAATCTGTTTGTTCATCATCTGAAAAATGTATTTACCCTTAATACATCTCACGATATAGCAGTCGAGTTACCGCCTGTAAATGTAAGAGCAGCTATTCCCCTTAGATTCGAGTTTAAAGAAATCGAAAAGGTTATTTGTGATTTAAACACCAAGAAGGCACCCGGTATTGATAAGATCAGTAATAAAATGCTTTTGGAGCTACCAAGTATAGCAAAGAAAATTTTTCTTTTTATTTTTAATGCTATTTTACGCCTTTAATACTACCCTCAAGAATGGACGGTTTCCTAACTAACCATGATACCAAAGCCAGGAAAGTATCACACAAAAGTTGAGTCATACAGGCCTATTAGCTTATTATCCAATATCTCAAAGCTATTTGAGAAACTACTAGTGTCAGAATTAACGCCGATTTTAAATGAAAATAGATGTATTCCAAACCATCAATTCGGTTTTAGAAGAAAGCATAGCACAATTGAACAAACTCATCGTATAGTAAATGTCATAAGAAAAGCCTTTGAAGAAAAAAAAATATTGCTCAGCACTCTTCATCGATGTGTCTCAAGCTTTCGATAGTCTGGCATGAAGGTTTACTACGAAATTGCAGCAAAACTTACCAGCAAACATACACAAGCTGTTAAGAAAGCTACTAAGTCGGTCGTCAATTTATTATTAAAGTCGAATTTTTAAGTTCTCCACAGCCAATTAACGCTGGAGTCCCACAAGGCATCATCCTGGGCCCTCTATTATACTTAATTTATACTTCGGACATGCCAACAAACAGCTACACCCATACCTCAACATTTGCGGACGATACAGCTTTTCTAAGCGTACACGCATCTCGTTACTTACAGGATCATATATTTAAACTGGACACATAACATTCACATTGCGTCGGGAAACAATACCCCAACACTCGCATGTAAAATACCTCGGTAAACATCTAGATCGGCGTCTAACGTGGAAATGGCATATAGAAGCTAAATTAACTCAAATGAAACTAAAAGCAGTTCAATTTAATTGGCTTATTGGAAGAAATTCTGTTCTTAGTCTCGATTACAAACTTCTACTTTACGACTCTATCTTAAAGCCAATTTGGTGCTAAGGTATTCAGCTATGGGGCACTGCCTCGGCTTCTAACATCGAAAAAATTCAAAGGCGCCAAAATAAACTTCTTCGAATAATCGCAGCCGCTCCCTGGTACGTCAAAATTTCGAATATCCACAAGGATTTCAACGCGCCATTGGTAAAAACTATGATTACAAAATACGCAGTAAAATATTTGAAAAGGCTTGAACTACACCTAAATCCATTAGCTCGAAATATTTTAAATTATGGCGGCGTCACTCGCTTAAGAAGAAGAGACACTGCAGCACTCACCCAATCAGATGAGCGATAAACACCTACATACATATGTGAACAGAAACCGTGATGACGAAATCTTTTTTGTCGGGCACTGGCAGGACATAAAGCAAATATTAGGATACGATTTGATTAATTATTGTTAGTTCATATTTAATATGAACAAATAAATACTGAAAAAAAAATTTTTTTAGCATTTTAAAGATAATATTTAGCATTTTTGGCCATTTTTAATGACAGGTTTAGCTGTAAAATTTTTTTATATCTGGTCACACTGGTTACTACTCTTGTTTCCTTTTTACCAATATGTGCGAAAGAAATTTTTCTTATCCCGCACTTTTTTTTAATTTTTATAACTTTCACATTTAACGTCCCATAATTCTGCAAAATTCTTAAATCCATTTATAAAATTTCTCCTTTTTTTCATTGTTATGTGTACAATTGAATTTGTATGTATTATTTTTGTTGTTTTAATAAAAAAAAAAAAAAAAAAAAAAATGGTACCATGAAGGTCCACAAAGTACATTTTTTGTTGGAAGTTGGTACAAAATTTAAAACCATTCAACATCCCTGGTGTAACACATAAAAATATTGGGTTTAATTAACCTTCTTATTATGTTGGTATTTCAATTGAACTTGGCCCACAAATATTTTATTCCAACCTTAATGATTTAACCAAATTTTATTTGAATCGGAATATATTTGACCACAGCTACCAATACAGCTTTAAATGCCTTAACAATCTTACAAATATTGGTATTAACATGAAATTTGGTGACGATAACTTCAATGTCATTACATGTAGGTCCAGAATTGACCATAGGTCCCATACAAACGCTTTCCAAAAAATCTTATTCAGATGTAGATATCTAGATCTTAAGCTAATAGCATAATTTTGTTTTGGCCTTCTTGATTGCACGTTGGTCCCAAATGTCATAGTTATTCATCTTACTGAAGAGAATACAAAATTATAATAAAGGTTTCATGAATATCATTATTAAGTTTCATGCAGATGTTTAATACGTACATATATATGAATTTGTTTTATATTTATAAAAAAAAAGAAAAACAAGGCTAACTTAAGAAGATTATATTACATTGATTTGGCCAACAATTGTGCAGCAATAACTTCTGCATCATTAAGTGTTAATTTTGAAGTTACTTTAGACTTCTTCGCTAAAGGTTCCTCAAAATTCTGCACAGCTTCGTCACCATCTGTACTGCTGTCTTCACTTTCTTGTGTGCCTTTCACTTGTTTGGAACTGGAATCCCTTTCACTGTTGCCAAATTCCAAGTCTGAGTCAGAATCTTTGCTGTAAACTTTAGATGGATCAGGCAACCATGATAAATCAACTGAACCCTTATCATCACCACTATCGACATCCTCATCACTACTTCCTTCATTCTCCATATCCTCTTGCTTACTTTCGTCCTGGTTTTTAAGTTTCTCCTTAAGGGCTTTATGTCTAAGTTTTACAAGTTCTCTAAAACGTTGTTTGTCGTATTTGTCTTCCTCTTTTAACAACTGTTTAGCCATTTCAATGTCTATTCCCCCCGAAGGTAAATCTTTGTTCTCGTACTCCTTAGCCAATTGGGATTGTAGTTGTTTGCGTGGATCTATGACTTCTTGACCATCCTCATCAAATTTGACTTTATCGTTCAACTGCAATTTTTTCTTTAGAACCTTTTTGGCGAACGCAGCTTTTGTGACAAGTTTATCTTTTTTCCTCAGCACAGGAGGTGGCAGGTCTTCATCATTATTGCTTAGCTGGTTATCTAATATTTCATGATCGACTCTTTTGATTTTAATAAAATCATCATCCTCATCCGAGTCGGAATTGCTATCAGAGGCTTTAAAAAGAATACCATCTTCTTTTTTATTTCTAAATTGTTTTGTTTGTTTACTTTTGATTTTCTTCTCATTTTCATCTTCTGAATCTTCATCGGATTCGTTGTTGCATTGCTCGTTTTTATCACTGTTATTTTGCTTTTTCAAATAACGCTCCAAGAATCTTACACGAGGTGTCACTACAAGACCCAGTGATTTTGCATATCCATCAAAATTTAAGGCGAGAACATTAAACACTGTTTTGTTTTTCATTAGAAACACCGATTTTATATACGATACAAAAGCACGCTGGGCTGATGCTTTCAGTTCTGGATTTTGTGCCAGAAAAGCTTCAATTTTTGCACGCGGTGAAAACAGTTTCTTTGGGTCGATTTGTATTTTTTGTACGCTCAGGAATTTACGATTTAACTCCTCAATCATACCTTTCTCTTCTGAGGGCATTAGAACCAAAAGACATTCACCACGTGTCTTATTACGTGCTGATCGCCCAGCACGGTGAATATATTGGGTAACATCTTCAGGACAGTCTAGTTGAATGACCCAATTAACCGAAGGAAAGTCAAGACCACGTGAGGCTATATCAGTTGCAAATAGTACTACATTACTCTTTTTAACAAAATCATTGTAAATCGCAATTCTACGATCTTGGTGAAGCGTTCCGTACAACGCTAGTAGACTTGTGCCAGGCCTTAGCTTGCAAAATATCTCATACACATATTTAACCTGTTTACAACTTGACAGAAAAACTATAACTTTTTGTTTTAGATGATTTTTAATAAATGACCACAGCATTGTAATTTTGTCCTCAAGATCAACGACAACATAATTTTGTTGAAGTAAATCGGGAACCACTTTTGCAGCCTTCTTCGTTTCGCCCTCACTTTTTGGTTGCCCAATATACACCGGATTCTTAAGATTAAGTCTTGCCAAATCTTTTACAGAATTTGTTTGGGTGGCCGAAAACAATAAGGTCTGCCTGTCAGGGGGAAAATTTTCAACAATAGCATTTAAGGTTTGTTCAAAGCCCATATCAAGGCACCTATCAGCTTCGTCTAGTACTAACATTTCCATCGTCGAGGCATTAAACAAAGGATTCTCGTCCATATGCTGAAGCAAACGTCCCGGTGTGCATATTAATATATTGCACTGATCCATACGACTTCTTTCAAACTTTAAATTTTTGCCACCAATAATTAAGCCGGCGGAAAAGTCATGAAATTTTCCAATTTTCTTCAAGGTTTCAAATATCTGATAAGCCAATTCTCTTGTCGGCGATATAATAACAGCGGCGACTCCATCTGTTCTGGACCATTTTGTCATGTAAAGGTGTTCCAAAATCTTAAAAATATAAAACATTCAATTTATACAACATTAATATTTTATTTCCTACTTACCGGTATAAGAAAAGCTAACGTTTTACCACTTCCAGTAATGGCAGCACCCAAAACATCTTTGCCTTGCAAACAAGGTCCAATACTTTCGCGCTGAATATCTGTAGGTTGTGTGAATTTACCATCGTTCAGACCTTTAAGAGTCTTTTGTGAGAGGGGAAAGTCTTGGAAACGTTTGATTACATCTTTTTCGGTCGAAATTGTTTCGTATTGAGACCGTAACTGCTCAATTTCTTCATCTAAACGATTTTTTAAAGATTTTGGTTTTTCAAATGCACGTTTTTGCTTCATGTTGTGAATGAATATGAGAAAGAGACTGAAAAATTCAGTGTTGTATTTGAGCGCACTAAACGCTGGCAGCATTTTTACCCCATGTGTGACTAACACTGCAGCCACACGATCAAGTTGTTCTTGATAGTCTTTTACATATACAGTTTGTCAAAATTAAAAATAATTGGAAGCTGTGACGTCGGCTGCACGCAATTTTGAAGCAATTTAATTTCAAGATGTCATCAAGAGAACAATTTATAAGGACAAACGAAAAATGTTCTCACCTAACTTGTAATCAGCTGTTTTCTTGAACGTAAATTGATACACTCACTTGAAAGAGAATTTTAAAGGCAAGTTCGCTTCAATTTTTAACAGTATGAGTGTATTGGTAAAAAAGTGTGAGTGTATTAAAACTTGATAGACAAAACTTAATCGTGTAACCCTCAAGTAATGGCCAGTTTTCAGGTTTGATAATAATAGTTTACACTACAACGTAACTACCCGTCTCCACTATCCATCAACTTGGTAAGAACAGCATGTCGCACATGAATTCTACTTGTGTAGACTGCTCATGTTCATGTTTCGTCCATGTGCTGCCATCGTTGGCTAAACATAAGTCTTAGAAACCATGTTCACCATAATGGTCGCCTTACAATGTAAATTTCGCACAACAACAAAAATTGTGGTAAATCAGAACATGAACATCAACACGTATTTGCCACATACAAGAACATGAACAAATAAGTACCGTTGCTCTGCCGGCGTTATGTTCATGCCTTGTTCAAATCGATAGCGCATGGAGACGTGGAGTAATCTCCCTACAAGAAATGCATAACCAAAACCAAAAAAAAAAAAAAACAATTTACTAATACACTTGCAACAATTTTACATTCGTTCCCAGCTAGCATTTTCAATCGTCTGGGAGTCTACTAGGAATCTCATGACGAGTGTTTTTGATCGTCGACGAGCTCATTTTTTAATTGTAGACGATTCCTCGCACGGGAGTAACTGTTACACAAGCTGATTCCTCTGTGAGATACTTCTACAACACAGCGGAGGACGCTTATATTAATCGTAGAGGGAATCGTTTACGATGTATGTAGAGATTATCTAATGAGTCTTTCAAAAATCATGCCAAGAGTCGTATGAGACTCATAAAGGGATTATTTTACAACTCGTGAAATGCTCAGCCGTATAACTGAGCTACCTAAATAAGGGCATCAAGCGTGTTTTTCATGTCAAAACTTATAATTTTCATACAATTTATATCAAACAAACCTTAAGGTCGGGAAATCAACACCATCCTGCCGGAAAATCTTATTTTACAGATCCTTAGGTCGGTTTGTTTTATTGAAATTGTATTGGCAATAGAATTTTCATATTTCAAAAACGCTCTTATTTAGGTAGCTCAATAATTCTTATATGACTCTTACGGAGAGTCTCAAAAGGCGTGTCAAAAATTTAAAAAAAAAATTAAAAATAAAAAAAAATTAGATGTTTTTGTAACTCGTCAGATAATCATCAGAAGACTCTTTTAGGAGTTGTATATTGAACATAATCGTCTAACAAACAGCCTTTGCTAGCTGGGTTGCTCCACTCTAACATATACACAACCTAAATAACACAACCTAAATAATGCCAATTTTTAAATATAATTTTTTCACACGCGTGGCCTGTCGACTCTTGTAAAAAAATGTAATTGCTTAAATGTTAGTTCTGTGGTTTAAATTAAATATTACTAAAGTTATTTGCCATGTTGTTTAAAAATAAATTTGCTTATCTTCTTTGCAACAACGTTGCTTATTAAAGTAAAGGAGGGCATACTGATGGTTGCTTCAGAAAACGTGGTGGTAAATTTTCTGGAAATAACAGGTCATGTACGAAACAGTCGTGTTAAAAGAAGTGGTCTTCAAACAGGTAGCGGTCATTCGGGTGGTTGCTTTGGCCGGGATACTCGTTAAAGATTTGGTGGTGATAATAAAGGATCAAATTATACCAAATATTTAAAATCCTGATGACTTTTCAAGTATGTATGCATGTATGTATTCGGCTTTTTAGTCACAAATTGTTAACAAAATAATATTTCTTTACAGACCCATTTAAGAAGGGAACGTTATAGAGCAGCCACAGAACACCCACAACTATTATAAAATTTAATGAAGCCTGCTTGATTATATTTTTTTAATAATTTTTAGTAATTTTACTAGTAAAATGACCGGTAGTCTTCTTGCAGACACAGAGTAGTAATCTGTGTTGCAGGGCTGGTAGATTTCATTTTAAATCTTCCTAGTCCGCTTTCAGACTGGCAAGGTTTACTTTGACAAAGTCTGTTGAATTCTCTTTTAAACTTTGTTTGGTGCTCAGACACACAAAGTTTAATTTGACAAATTTTTGTTTTCTCTTGTTTTAAATATAATATATAAACAGCGTTGCCAGAATGATGATTTTATCATATTTTGGATTATTTTTTTTTAACAAAAATATGATTAAAGATTTTTATCTCAAATGATGATTTTTTATTTTTAGAAATTCTGATTTTCACTTTAATTTTGCTTATAGAAAATACACGATTATTTAAACAGTCAATTTTTAAAACAATGAAGTTTTGCATCAGCTTGATGTGTGTTGGTGCTGCACACTTTTGTACCCAGTATCTAGAATACACAAAATTGAACCATTATTTTTGGACATAAAAAAAATTAAAAAAAGGCATATTATAACCTATTTCCAATGTGCGAAAGAATTCCTTCTTTCGAACAACTGCATTTAAAACAAAAACAAATTCTAAAAACTTTGTTTTTGTTTTAAATGTATTTGTAAAGGTACGTTCAGACTGATGAAATATTTTAAAGCAAACATCAAATATTTCATTAACGTAGTCTGAACACAAAATATTTTTGAGTATCAAATAAAATAACAGCTGATTTTGAGCAAATAAAAGTATTTGCCGGCAAACAAATATTTGTCCAATGTGAACATAGTGTGAACATAAAAAATCAAATATTTTAGTAATTTTTGAGCAAACATTTATTTGATATTACAAAAAAATTGTAAGAGCAAACAACGACAAATAATTTTAGCCACGTTCCGGATAGAAGCAATTTTTCCTGTAAGTTTTCGGATTCTTTACAATTTTAAAGATTTTTTATAATTATTAGACTTTGCTATCGTGCCGCTATTAGCAAATTTTTGCGAATTTCCGCTAATTTAGCAATTTTTATCGAATTGTTTGAAATATCTAAATTTTTCACTATTTTTGCAACATTTTTTTGGTTTTTTTCTTGACATTTTGTTTTTTAACCGATTTAGCGACTTCAAATATATTTTAGGGTTTGTTTCCAACTTTGCAATTTTCGCAAATTTTAGCCATGTTCCCATTACCCAGTTGCTTCCATTTTTTTTTTCTTTTACATTCTCCTGTTCTAACACTATAAGAGATGCTGATCCACAGAATAAAATAAAAAAATTTGCTTTTGCGCTCATTTTTACTATTTGAGAAATATATTTTTATTTTTGAACACTTTCATTAAATAATTATTTGATGCAAATATTTCTTTTAGTCTGAACGCAATGCAAACATGAATGAATTTATTTTATTTAACACTGTTGAATTTGTATATGTAACTCGCGCTTGCTAAGCTAGCTAGTTCGGTAGAAGTGTGCTGGGATCTTCTTCCAATAAAGAAACTAAGGTGTACAAACAAAAAAAATCACGTGCGGTTTAAAAAAAGCCCAATAAAAATGTTCAAGAATCTTTTATCCCACTTTTTATTAAGTCTAATTAACAAGATGGAATTGCTTATGTAGCCTCTAAACCCCCCTAATGGCTAACCTTTGTATAAAAAAACCCCTTAAGCACTCACCATACCTTAACCTCGGAGGTTTACATACATATCTTACAACTTAGTCCATTTTATTATTAAAAAAATATGTTTTTTTTCTTTTGTTTTATTTTCAAGTTACAAGTGTATAAATATTTCCACAAATAATATGTTCTACTTATGCCATTTAAAGGGTTAAATTGTGTATTTTTTTTATAAAATAGGTTTAGGTAATCACCAGAAAAAAAATGTAAGAATAATTACATGTAGGTATGTCGCCCAGGTCGATTTCCGACAACAGCTTTTGCGTCTTTTGTTGCTCACTTTCGCAGTAGCGTTCCAGTATACATTTACGCAAGTTTTCATACTTGTCATTTTCTGGCGGTTTCAAAAAAATTCCTTCTTTCGAACAACTACATTTAAAACAAAAACAAATTCTAAAAACTTTGTTTTTGTTTTAAATGTATTTGTAAAGGTACGTTCAGACTGATGAAATATTTGAAAGCAAACATCAAATATTTCACAACGTAGTCTAAACACAAAATATTTTTGAGTATCAAATAAAATAACAGCTGATTTTGAGCAAATAAAAGTATTTGCCGGCAAACAAATATTTGTCCAATGTGAACATAGTGTGAACATAAAAAATCAAATATTTTAGTAATTTTTGAGCAAACATTTATTTGATATTACAAAAAAAAATTGTAAGAGCAAATAAAGACAAATAATTTTAGCCATGTTCCGGATAGAAGTAATTTTTCCAGTAAGTTTTCGGATTCTTTACAGTTTTAAAGATTTTTTATAATTATTAGACTTAACTATCGTGCCGCTATTAGCAAATTTTTGCGAATTACCGCTAACTTAGCAATTTTTATAGAATTTTTGCCATTCCTTATAGTTTTAGGCACTTTTACTAAATTTTATGACTTGTTTGAAATATTAAAATGGTTCGCGAATTTTCGCTATTTTTGCAACATTTTTTTTTTTTTTGTTTTTCCCCTACATTTTGTTTTTTAACCGATTTAGCAATTTCAAATATATTTTAGGGTTTGTTTCCAAGTTAGCTATTTTTCGCGAATTTTAGCCATGCTCGCGAAGAAGCGATTTTTCACTGTGAATCTTTAGAGCTTTAACAATTTTTAATAATTATTAGGCTTTGCTATCATACCGCTATTAGCACATTTTTGCGAATTTCCGCTAATTTAGCAATTTTTATCGAATTTTTGCCATTCCTTATAGTTTTAGGCACTTTTAATAAATTTTATGGCATGTTTGAAATATCTAAATTTTTCGCGAATTTTCGCTATTTTTGCAAAAAAAATTTTTCTCGACATTTTGTTTTTTAACTGATTTAGCGACTTCAAATATATTTAAGGGTTTGTTTCCAACTTTGCAATTTTTCACAAATTTTAGCCATGTTCCCGTTACCCAGTGGCTTCCATTTTTTTCTTCTTCTACATTCTCCTGTTCTAACACTAAAAGATTTTATTCCACAGAATAAAATAAATAAATTAGCTTTTGCGCTCATTTTTACCATTTGAGAAATATATTTTTATTTTTGAACACTTTCATTAAATAATTATTTGATGCAAATATTTCTTTTAGTCTGAACGCATGGCAAACATGAATTAATTTATTTTATTTAACACTGTTTGCCAACTGTTTCATCAAACAAAAATTATCAAATATTTGAGCTTAGTTTGAACATTAACAAAATATTTTTTTGTTTCACACAGTTTGAAGCAAATATCAGAACAAATATTTTCGTTAAATATTTCATTAGTCTGAACGTACCTTAAGAAGTAAATAATTCTTTCGTACATCGGAAATAGGCAGTTAGAATATTGATAAAAAAATATTTGTGAAAAGAAAAAATGTATTTTTATAAAGTTTCATATACTAACGAATTATGTTTATATGTATTTCAATTTAAATAATAAGAAGTATGGTTTTATAAAAAATTAATAATTCTTACTATTTTGCCCTTGTTTTAAAAAATTTAAATTAAGAAAAAAAATTTAAGATTTTCCTCTTCAAAATATTATTTCTTTCGCCATATGACAATTTTTATTCCAAAGATTCTGGTAACGCTGTATATAAATATAATGTTGCAGCCAACTTCAGGTATAATCTACGAACGAAAAACAAAACGAATTTGTAAGTACAGCAAAGTATGTACTCCCCCGTTATGGTCTTTTCCCTTCTCTTCTGCACAAATTATTTTGTTCTGTGCTCTTCTGTAAACTCAAGACTTTGCAAAGTAAACTTTGCTTGTCTGAAAGGGGTCCTAGAAATGTAGTGCGCTTACATTATACTTTTTTTTGACATTAGCAAGATTTTGCTGTCATAACAAAAACAATCGACTCAAAGTTTTTTGTGTATAACACATACAACATAAAAAGAATTAGGCATTAACAAATTTGCATTACCTTTTAATTATAATCAACTTCATTTATTTTATCAATATTATTTGTCTTTTGCATTTAAAAAAAAAAAATGTCATTATTTTCTAGTGCAGGAAGTATTTTTAGTGTTATATGGAAAAAATCAAAGTTGCATTACTAAAGGCCGGTATTCACTATCCTACATAATCGTACGATTCATTCACACGAAAATCTGAGCGAATTCTATCCGACATAAAAAAATGTCTGCAAAATCTGCTGACAATGCCACACTATCCCACAAAAAAGATGCAAACTCAAATGACTCAGCTACTTTACAAGAACATGCAACTCTGATCGCACAGAATCTAACATTTTATGAAAATTTTCATAAATATTTGCAAGTCGGACAGACTGTCAAAAAAATCTGTCACTCAATTCATTTTTAAGCCACACTGTCATACATTATGAGCACACACGATTTTTTTGACATTTCGTGCGACTAAATAGGATAGTGAATACCGGCCTTAAGTACTACTAGATTATGAGTAGATTTCGTCAAAATCTAGTCATGGAGTTGATATTGTTTTGTATGGGAAATTTAGTCAAAAACAACTAGATTTGTTCGACGTGAATCTACCACCTAGCCATTTCTGTCTGAGCCCTGCATCCTAGGACAGTGGCACAGTACGTGCACAATCGTTTCTAGCTTCTCAGAATCATTGCATAATCTGCAAATGTCTGGTATGGTATTGTCCCATTTACTCGTAAAAGCCCTAACAGAATAATTACTCTTCAAGAACCCTATAAGTGCCTAATACCACTCTTATCCAATCCCAGTAGAACCCTGGTTGCCCCTGCTTCCAATCCGGGCTGCAATCCGTTCTGTCTCTCGAGGACCGGTTAACGTCATCACGGAATATTTCCCGTATCACCTCATAGTAGTGACACAGGGGAGATTTACCATTAAGTCTAGACGTGAACCCTCTCGCCAGTTCGAGTCTTAAATGGTTGGAAAACAATCGTTTTAAATAAAACTATATAAAATATGTATATAGATTTTAAAGCGCTAAATTCAAATCCGTTCTTGGTCTTTTCTATCATGTCTAGTTCTTTTTATGGACTAGACTAATATTTGGCCCGAAATAAGGCGGATTTGCTAAAACATTTTATCATAACTTGAGAACGATTTGTGCGATTGATCATTTACAAAATGATTAGGAATAAAATTTGCTTTTATTCATCTAAGTAATATTTTTCTTATTTTCAAAATTATCGCCACTAATTCAGAAATTTGTTTTTATTAAAAATTTATTCAAATAAATTATAAAGACAAAATTTTTACATTTTTATCATTTATCAGAAATCCGGGTATATTCGAACAAAATAGAACCAAACTGTGCAGATTTGGATTCAGAACGGTAAAGTCAATTAAAATCACATAATAAAGTTCTCTCCCCTGACTTTTTTGTTTTTATTTTTGCCGACCAGTGTCATTAAAACATTAATAGCTTATTTTCGATGTGCGAAAGAACTCTTCCTTTCGAACAACTGCATACATTTATAACAAAAAGAAATTCTTAAAACTTTGTTGATGATTTAAATGTATTTGTACGAAAGAAAGAATTCTTTCGCAAATCGGAAATAGGCAGTAAAATTTTTCAAAGCTTTTTCTGATATTTCAAGCAAAGTAAAGTATATTAATAAAGAAAATAAAGTAAAATAATATCAAAAAATATTTATAATACAACGAAACACTTAACAAACAATTTCTAGTCTTATATATAAGGGGCTTAGAGCACAAGGGGTTTAAGGCCGGGTTTTTGAGATGTGGATTAAGTTTAAACTTAGTTTAACGTACTCTAAAACTTGGATTTTTCCGGCGAAATGTGATTTTTTTATTATATCATTAGAGACCAACATTTAAAACAAAACTCAGCTGTTCCGTCAATATTTTCCAAATTTTTTTTTTAACTTAACCTAGTTTTAATGAGATCTCAAAAACCCAGTCTAAGTGCCTTTTTTGCCAAAAGTGCCAATTACCACCAGACGATATGTATGTACATAGTTATATAGTATACATTTTTTAGTTTGAAAAACGGTAACAAATTTCAGTTTAATGTGCCTTATTTTAAATGTATGCAAATAAGAGTTCAAAAATTTTGTCTATAACTTCAAAAATTGTTAACATAAAAGCGCTAATATAGCGCTTAACAAACAAAAAGCGCTAAGGGAAATGTATGCGCCTTTTTGACAGTTAAAAAGCGCTGAATCTATTTGGCAACTATGATTAAAGGAACTTGTTGTAAATTAAATAAATCAACCCAACTGATTTTATACTTTAGATTAATTTGAGTTTTATTTCAATGTATAGTTTGACAACGTGCTACCCTGATGGAATTAAAAACGAGAGAGGTTATAAAAAAGGAAATACAAAGAATTAACAAAAAAATTATATAAATATAAAGGGTACAAAATTCAGAATATTTGACATTTCATTGTTGCATTTAAAGTTACCAGATTAATTAAATTCATATTTCATATTTGTATGAAAACCCGAATCGAAAATATGTATTTAGTTAAATATCTCAATAAGTAGGTCGGAAGTGCTCAAGTTTTATATATCATTGGCCGCTTAAAAAACTCTTTTCGATGATACCAAATTTTATTTATGTCGTCTTGGAGAAAAGTACAAAAAAAACCGAAAAAAGACCTTTTTTAAAAATGGCCCAGCTCACGGATGGTCAACGCTAGAATCAAAATATTTTGGGAATCATCATAAAACATATCAACCTTTATTTTCAGAGGGGTACCTAAACACTTTTTTCGGCTCCATTATTTTCAGAGGGGTAACAAAATCACTTTTTTTTTGAGTCGCTCTAATATATATATATATATATATACATATATATATATAATTATATAGTCAATATATTACAATAAAATTTGTTTTATAAAAACTTTTTTGACCAATTTAAATTTAACGCGTTGTTTTATAATAAACAATAAAATAAACAATGCAAATAACCAAAAAGAAATGTGGAGCGAAATTAAAAAACTAGTCATGGGAAATCCCAAAAATGTAATAAAAACTGTGATATACATATAAGCAAATAGAATATAATGATAATCTCAAAATAGCCAAACATTTTAACTATTATTCCGTAAATAGTATTAAGGAAATCAGATGTTCTATTGAAAATGTGCAATATGAAAATCAAGTACCTGTAATAGACTTTAAATTTAAATTCCGTGCAATAAATCTACAAAAACTAAAAATTATGTTTAAAAGTATTAAGAAAAAACCTGACTATACAAAAATATCAAGCAATATAATTCTAGATAATTGGGACATAACGGGCAATATGATATTAAGCATTATAAACAAATCACTAGCGACTGGCGTGTTTCTAACTAATTGGAAAAAATATATGATTTCACCCATTGAAAAAGTGAGAAAACAGTAAAATGGGAAGAATATCGACCAATTAACACGTTAAAATCTTTGGAAAAAGTAATCGAAAAAATAGTAGAAAGTCAATTCGAAGAATACATGGAACAACATAGCTTATTATCAAAATGCCAATCAGGATTCAGAAAGCAGTATTCCTGTGAAAAAGCGGTCAATTATGTTGTAAACAGATGGAAGTCTAAAAAGAAGAAAAATAAAGTAATGGCAATCTTAATTGATTTCAAAAAGAGCATTTGAAACAATAGATAGGGATATCCTTTTACAAAAACTATCTAAATATGGGATTCAAGACACAGATTTACAATGGCTTCAATCTTATTAAACATTAGAGAAATGCGAGATTGTACTTTATGCAGATGATACATTAATTTTCACCGAAGCAGCGACTGAAGAATTATTTTATAAAAATTTAAAACAGGATATGGATAATATAAATAAAGAGCTAAAAACGAATAAATTAAAATTAAACGAAAACAAAACCAAGTTAATGGAAATTAATATGAACTGTTATAAAATATTCCAAATAAATAATGTGATTATAGAACAAGTAAATAATTTAAAATATCTGGGTTTCTCAATTGACAAAGATTTAAACTTTAAGTCTACATTAACACGTTTAATCTTTTGATGCTTAGCTTTTGTGTTTTAAGGAGAGGGAAGCAAGAAAAGTAAATTTTACAAAAAAATTTTAGATTTTAATCCGAATGTAAAATTTGTTAAATTAAATTAAAATGTCATTTAAAAGTATTATAAAAACTACGAATAAAGCTAATATAATATAATATATTGTTACGAAAATAAATTTGTCTAAGAATTATTTATGGTTTTAGTTATAAGTTATCTTGAAAATTATAGTTTTATGTCATATAAGTTACTATTTTTATGAACGCCACTGTAACTAAATTTTCTAGCAATTGTAATTGTAAACTTTAGATTTAAAATAATTCGAACATAATTTTCTAGAAACTACTAGACGGTTCTTGAACCTACTAGGAATAGTTTTGAACTATAAATACAGGCTAACTCATAAAAGTTTAGTTTAGTTTGATTGGAGACATTAAGCGGTTCAAATCGATACTTAGAATAGTGGTTAAATTTTGTGAACATTATTTTCAATAAAGTTTGTTAAGTTGAATTCCTGTGTGTATCAATTTTGATTTGCAATTAAAAGAACTCAAAGGCTTATTAGAAAGGGAATAACCCTTAACGCGTTTTATTAAGTAAAAACGTAACAATATAATATAAAATTATGCTGTACACTGGATAAACATTAATTTTTGTGGCTTGTCGCGAGCCGTCAAGATTGTAGTTGGTTTACTTATATCCCTATATATCGTTTTTTTAATTTTTGTTTTAATTTTCGCTTTCCATTAATTGGAAGTAAATTTCGGTATACAGAAAATAGCGCCATCTATGCTCAGTCAGACGAGACTATTTAAAAATTTATTTGCTTATTGGTTTTGCTTTGTACTTGTTTTTTGTTTCGTGACCTCATCCGTTTGGTGCATATTTTCGATACAATATTTGTGAAAAAATAAAAAGACAAATGTCAAACAAAAATTACTGAACATATTTTAGTTGAAATTGTGAAAAACTATATGAAAAAGTGAAAAAAATATATAAGAATCTTCTATTCACATGGTGGCCAAATGTAAAAAACCAAGAAAAATTCCCTCTTATTGTGTTCTTTGTTTTCTTTATTTTTGTACATGTTGTGACAATATTTTAAAGACAAATTCGTCTATTGAAACAGGTGGGTGCTTAATTATTAGATCAAAAATTTCAATTTTTCATAAACTCTAGTAGAGTATACTCTAGTATAAATCCCTTATAGGGATTTATTTGTAATAACAAACATTTTAATACGAGTAAAAAATTTATGAATAACAATAAAAAAGAGGCACACGTCATTGTATATTTATTTTATTGTTGGTTTTGTTTGATTTTAATTGTTGTTTTTTCTTATAAAGCAATGGATAAATAGTCAGCTGTTTATTTTTAATTTTTTGTGTAGTGTGATAAAAACCTGATTTGCTGCATCAAAAAGCATCTTCTTAAAGCGTTTATTAAATAGGTACATATATCTACAATGTATTTTTCGGATATGAATTCAGATTTAGAATGTTATTTCAAATGAATCATGTCAGTACTATAAACAAGTCGTACAATATTCTATATATGTATATATACATACATACTAATGTGACTAAATCATTGGAATTGCTGAGTAGTCCTTATTATAAATATTAATAAAACAACAAGTTTGTGGAGTTTATATTGTAAAGTAATTAACATTTGAATTTATGGAGTTAACCTGATCTGAAAACTCTAACGTTCTAATTACTACAGAGATTTAAGTAAAAGTGCATATGATCTTAGTGTAGTGTTAAAAAATTACAACATTTTTTTATTGATTTTTGGAATAATAATTATTTTTTTTTTTCAAATTCTTTAGAAAATCACGCCGATACGATAGTTTTGTCCAAGAATGATAAATGACTTTTTCAAAATTGTAATTAATTCAGTAAAAAATGGCACTTTTTTGAACCTAAATTGTACTTAAAACCAAAAAATATTATTAAAATAGGTAAATATGTAATATTTTTATATTGGCTTTATATTAAAATAAAATAAAAAAATTAACGTACGAATAATGTACGCACAAGTGATTTTAAATGTATGTTCGTTGTAAATATGTAGGTACATTACAATTAGGGTGCCAGACAGAAATCCGGAAAAGGCTGGACACTAGGAAAGAAAAAGCTGGACAACCCAAAAATAAGCTGGACATTAAGAATAAAAAACTTGCTAGAATTTTTGATTACTATATGTATATAACTTTTATTAAAAAGAAACAATACAATACAACATAACATTGACGTGGATATTGCTATGAAGTACGAAGAAACTCGTATTTTCATTTAATTCGTTGTTCCAATGTAAATCTATATATATAAAAATAAGTCCGTATATGAACGTCGCCGAACTAATCATAAACGCGTCGTGCGATTTCAACCAAACTTATACACTGCGTAGGCAGTGGCCCACATATGGTTTTATGAAGTTTGGTTGAAATCCGATAACGCATGTGTGTGCGGTGCGTCTTATTTTGTTTTGCCGTGCGAAGTAGGCAACGGGCCCGCTAGTATTATATAAAATATTAAATAAATATAAAAAACAAAAATAACAATTCAGTCTTATGCCACATATGTATAGGTATTTGGTATTTGAACGAGCGGATTTTGTCAATTCAAAACCTTCAGAACTTTGTAAGAACATCTGAAAATCTTTACAAGATTTCTTTAAATTCGTACGAATTAATATTTCGGCTCTTATCAAGTCATTCTGTTGACATTCTGTTTCTCTCTTTAGTATAAAAGCATTGCTTAAAGCCGGTATTCACTATCCTACATAATCGTACGATTCATTCACACGAAAATCTGACGGAATTCTATCCGACATAAAAAAATGTCTGTAAAATCTGCTTGTCAATGCCACACTATCCCACAAAAAAGATGCAAATTCAAATGACTCATCTACTTTACAAGAAAATGCAACTCTGATTGCGTATAATCTATCATTTTATGAAAATTTTCATAAACATTTCCAAGTCGAACAGACTTGTCAAAAAAATCTGTCACTCAAATCATTTTTAAGCCACACTGTCATACATTATGACCACACACGATTTTTTTCACATATCGTGCGACTAAATAGGATAGTGAATACCGGCCTTTACTGGTATTGAAAATACAAAACATATTAACTTTCCTAAATTCTCGAATCTATTCCCTACACTTTTCGTAAAAAAATATGACCATATTTTATCACTTGGCAAATCCTTTGTTAATTGCTCGTAAACCTCACGAAGACAGCTGTAATCAATATATAGCTTATCTTGGTCTATTTCTTCAGATATTTGAAGATCTTGTGGAAGCCGTTGTAAATCTTCCCAAGAAAATAATTTTTTCTTTAAATTTTAAATGCGATATTTTTGAGAATTTCCAAAATCATAACGCTTTTCTATATAATTAATTTCTATGTCTAAAAAGTCTTCTGCTTCAGTCGGAAAGTGATCTGTTCATTAGGAGAAAGGTTTATTAGAATTGTGTTAACTTTACTGCCAAAAAATTCGTCATTTTTTCTACATTTGAGGCTATTCAAAAATCGAGTCATTATATCGTGTAACTCTAATACTGTATAAGAGTTATTTTCAAGTGGTAAAATCGTTGTATGAAAATCCTACATTGTTTTGTAAAAAAAAAAGAAAAAACAAATATGCTTCCATTAAGCATTCAATTTTCCATTCATCAGTTTCATTTATATCGGTATCCGAAATTCCATATGAAACAAATGCCTTTTTTAACAACTACATTTCGGCAGCAGGCCAACAAAAATATATTCCATATTCGTTATTCCATAATCTATAACAGCAAATTCGCAAATCTTTTAATTTCTCAGTGGCTGCAACAGACTAACTAAACCCATTAAATATTTTTATAATGTTTTCTATATCAATAGACAACGCATTTAGGGATCTTTTAAAGCAGTTGTTTATAATATAACAGTTACAGTTTGCTCTATTAGCTTCGATGAAGCTTTCAATTTTTGATAAACCGAATTGTGAATACAGTAGTTAACTGCAGCGTTATACTCACTATATGCAGTAATTTGTTTGGTCTCTAAATTAAATTCTTTAGTTATTCTCATTATATTTGAATAAATATCTATTGAGGCTTCGTAGGGATCATTGAAAAAGTCTAGAACTCGTTTTTGAATCCCATACTCTGTGTCAAAATATTGAACAGCGTATGGGTAGGTCTTTGCATTACCAATATCGGAAGCGTCGTTACTTACAGAAAAATAATAGTTTTTCTTCAGAGCATTGCCTGTCACTTGTTAAGAGTAGGGGGCTAAAACATTTCTGGAAATTGCTGCTGATTTGTTCTACCACAATTGATTTTATTAGCAATTTTGCTGTCACAATATAAAACTGCGCTTAGTTTTATTTGACAGCTTATGTTTTATATTTGTTGTAGCTTAGTCCTGTACAATATTATGGTAAACACAAACCAACTCTGCCCTAAAAATTTGAGTTTCAATTTTTGCCTCTGTCGGCACAGCAAAATTCGAAATAGTTTGTGACAATTTCTGAGACTTCTATTTTAAGAACCTTTTTTTGTTTGAATATGTTTATCAAGAGATCGAGGGCCTTCATATTTTATTAGGATTTCTGTCTGACACAATTTACATTCTGCCGTATAAATATCTATTTTTCGTATCCAATTACAATAATTTGGATTCTTTTCCCATGTGTCATTGAAAACTGGGCTTAAGTCTAGTTTACCAACGCAGCTCCAAATAAAAAAAAGTACATGGGGTGATAGAAAATTGAAAAATAAGAAGAAAAAATAAATAGCAAAATTCTCGGAAACGCATAGTTTTCGAGTTATGGACCTCTGAAGTTTTAATATGAATTTGTGATTTCCCACTACATTTCTGAACGTATATGGCCAATATTGGTATCATTTGAAAGCTTTTGAACAGATCTTTCTGGATATAAACATTTTATTTACAAATTCTTAATCCATTAAGGAGCGGCGATGAATTTACGAAAAAACAAATGTTTTTAGTAAGCATAAAAACCACAATACACAATACACAATACACTTGTACCATGGTGAAATAACTAGTAATTTCACTATCACCCAATTAACATGATGAATTTTATGACGTCCAATTTTCTTAATTCCCTTTTGAAGTTGCTACCAAAAACTACTCAAATTCATATGATGGTTTTTTTTGGACGTCTAATTTTTTTTTCATTTTCATTCAATCCAGTTGATTAGAATATAAAAATAAAACGTAACAGAAAGAACAGAAAAAAGTGTAAAGCGAAGTGTCTTCTCTACGTCATGAAATTCATCATGTAAATTGGGTGTATTACTTGTACTACATAGTTAGAGCTGCAAAACACTCGATAGTCGGCCCCATCGATAGTTTCGATAGTTTGCTTAAAAACTATCGATAGTATCGAAATGTTTTTTATGTGCCACTTCTGCCCAGGGTAGGGAATGAAGGTGGTAAAAATGAAAAAGTTTTAAAACTGCATATACCAGCATATTCACTTTAAATTTCAGGATCATCTGTAGATTATACAGATATAAGCTTTGTTTACATTATGTGTATTTGTCATGTGGATTTTCACTCTTTCACATGTTAAATTTGTACCTATAATCTGAACACCTCCAAACAATATCATGTGTTATTTTTCTGTGTACCGTACATATGACATTTTTGATTTATTTTCAAGTGACAACGCATCTGACATCAGCTGGTTCGTATTATTGTTTGTGGCGGCAAAAATTAATTGAAATTTTATCAAATACAAATAATAATAGTAAATGAATAATAAAAAATACTCAAATAATTATTACTTTTTGTACATACATACATACCTTTAACCGCTCAGCTGTTTTAAGATTGTTTTTCTTGATAGGTTATATCAAATGTACTTTTCATACCAAACTGATCGCACATTCCGTACGGAAGCAAATGTTTTTTTTTATTTATTTTTTGTTTTTTTAAATACATTTGAGAGACTTTTTGTAAATTTTTGACAGTAGATTAAGCAAGGCTATGAATATTTTGGTTGGGCCTTTACTCAAATTTTGGCACACACATGAAATTACATGTGTGTAGAAAAGTGACATTCCACATGACAAATACACATAATAGGTGCGTTTGAGTACATTTACAGTAAAATGCAGTAAATTTAAAAATTTGCTCTCACAAAAAGCTGTTGTCCAAAAAAGTACGCGAACGCAAAATTTGTAAAAATTCGTAAAATAAAGGCGACAGCTGATCACAAATAATTGAAGTGATAAATGTTTGATAAATGTTTACACTTTTGACTACTTAACTCGTTGTCTTATCGGTAATCGATTAAATACTTTTTATAACACGAATATTTTTGGAAAATACAAACAAATTATTTTATGTAATCTTTCATATTTGTTTGTTTATTTTATTTGAATTTGCTAATTTGTGTCCGGCTAAATTTGATCAATAGTACACGAATACTTTTTTTTACTATTGATAACTTTAAAAACTAGGGCTGTTCTAAGTACCCGAGTACTTGACACTTTTACAACTCCAAAAAATTAACATAACAAAACAAAGTTTCAAAAGTTGGTATTTAGCCATATAAATTCTTCACAAATAAGTTTAATTAATTAATATTTATTAATTTTTTGTTTTTATTTTAGTTTTATTTCAACTTTTCTTTTTTTAAACATTTTTTTCACAATTTGTATGCCTTTTGTTTGTTTACCTTTTGAAACATGTGTTTTTTTGTTTTACTAAATTTGAATGCAAAAATTTCTGCAGTAAAAATTTGTTAGTACTCAGTCAAGAACAGTCACTTTATGCATTAAACACATTCGATACAGCAGGCAACACGAAGGCACGACTACAAATGCTGCAGGTTGCAATTGTAGTCGCGTAATCAGCTACTGAATTATTTTGAAGACGACAGCTACAATTGAAAAAATAAAAACAGCTGTGTTTTTTATTATGTATTTACATTTCAGTGGTGCCACTATCATTTTTCATTTTTATAAATTTAACAACATGCATAACTGCAGACTTGTACACAAACTTAATTTAAGCCTACAAAAATATAAATACTTATTTATGATAAATTTTTTAACGTAAAAACAAATGAAATTTATTAAAAAACATTTAAAATATTTTAATTTTATTGTTTTTGGAACTCGTAAAGAATATCATATTCATGGAAGGTTGAATAAAAAAATCCTAATATACAGTATAATCGCGAAAAAGTAAACTGAAATGTCCAAAGGGTTGTTAACTTTTTCGTCTTATTTATTAACTTTTCTAAATTGTAAAAAAATGCAATAGTAAACATATGTACCTATATTTTTTTCAATGACTTAGTTTTCATCTGTACAAAAAAGAAACTTAGATCTAATTTGTACCGGCTACAATTTATAATTAATAATTATACAATCAGTCATGTATTATGTGTTAGCTGCTACATAAAAAATTTGTCAGAAAATTAGTTCTTCAAAAATTTTCAGATAGCGAATTCTCGGTATTTTCTAAACATTTGCCAGCCATCCATTACTGACATTATTGTCTTTTCAGGTTGCAGTTACACGAACTCGCGCTTAGCTATTGATATTGAAATTAGAACAGTGATTGCGCAATTACGTTTTCGATGCTTCAAGAAAACATTTATACAAACTTGCTTTAATATCGGCATATTTTGGTCTATGTAATGTTTTCCTGTATGCTTTTTCGTATGTATTCTTCAAAGCCTCGAAAATTTTGTGACGTTTCGTTTTTGTTTTTGAGATGGCAACTTCAGATATACAATAATACAACGCCGATAGTTTTTCTTTAATGTGTTTCTCAATTTTGTTTAAACTCTCAACTTTCAGCTTTAATTAATTAAATTAATTAAATTTAATCTAATTTATTATCGTTTGTACAAATCAATACTTTTACTAATACGATCTGAAAAGTTAACTTAGAGTTAACGTTTAGAGCGGCACAAAAGCGCTAAAATTTGGTTAACTTGACCGCAAGATTACTGTATCGCGATTCTACTGTAATTTTTTGGTTCAACGCACTAAGTTTATGAATTATAGGTCGTAAAGGTTTCAGAGCACTTTATCAATAGTATAGGGAGAAAAATATCATCTGAATCTTTAAAGTATTGGTATCATAATAAAGAATTTCGAAACAAATTTCATATTATGTATTAAATATACCGATTTATTAACCCCTTAAGGCTAGTTTACACGATAATACAATGTGTTACGACATGTCAAAAAATTATGTAGAATGAGAAAAATCTTATCATGTAAAAGCCAAATGCATTGAGTAAGAGAGAATACGGATAAAAATATGACAATCGGTCGGTAAATGTTCATTTTCTAAACCATTTTAGAAACTTATGTATTCTCATCACACCAGAGTCGCATTTTAACAGAATATATTCAAGGTGGTAACATTTTTATAACATAACAAAAACAAGCAGAATCAACTCAGGAAATGTTCATGTTGTTTTTGTAAATATTATAAACTGCAACCATCTGATATTTTGTTATTAACTCACTTTGCTTTTATTTTACTTAAACCATCCGTGTAAACATGAAAAATACTTACCAACAGATTTTTATTTTTTTATTTTAAACACGGAGAGAATTTCATAATATTTTGATTCCACAAAGTCGTAATACATTGTATTACCGTATAAACTAGCCTTTAAGAGCATTTATCTTAAAATTTTGTCGATATGTATAATAATATTTCCTCAAATATAGTATGTTATCGAGAACACTTCAAGTTTTTGTATGCTATATTTTTAGAAACTCCATCATATAAAATTTTAAAGTTATTAGGGTTAAAAAAATTTTATTTTGGAAAACTACACAATTTATTTATAAGTTTGAGTTAAAATATATAGTGGTAATAGTTTATGCACTTGTTACATATTGAAATATAGTAATATGTAAATATTTGATTTTCCGTGCGAAACAATTGCTTTGGAATCGAGAAAGTACTCGATCACGACTGCCAGAATCAGGCCCCAGTAGAAAACAAAACATATGATGCTATCAGGAATGCAAAATGAGAATTTTCTATTGTACCAACATGTTTATAAAATTGTACTTTATAGACCCCAATTGTACCAAAAAATTTTTGGTGCAATTTTTTTTAAAATTTTTATTTTAGCAACAAAAACTTCGTGTATAACAATTTACTAATACATTAATTAATATTTTTAATAAAAGCTAATATTTTTTACATATTTTAATAAAATTTACAAAACATCATACAAAAAATTCACTTGTACGTTAAAAGAACACAAAAACCTAAAAAAATATAAATATTTTTATTTTTATTGGGAATTATATCTTTTTATAAGCAACTTTATTATATTCAACATTTTTTATTTTTCGAATTTATTCTATGAGTTAAAGTTCAGTTATATATTTTATAAAGCTTTTTGTAATAGTTGTATTCCTTAAATTTTTAGGAATGACTTTATACACTACCAGACTATTATCTTGTATCTTCTTGTTACATTTTACCTTAGCTTTCCGTTGGATAGCAATGAAGTATATTGTATGTACAGAAAAATTTACAATTATTAGACACCAGCAGAATGTAATGCATTTTCTGGCCCGCTACGGCCTTCGTCAGCTTTCTTTTATAAAGTACTAGCTGACCCGGTCCGCGCTGCTGGCCCTAAGCAAACATTTAAATTTAAATTGATCTTTAAACGAAATTTACGGCCTTTAAATAAAAATCCATGAAATACCTATCATAAAGATTTTTTACAGAATAACTTACATATGGTGTAGATATGGGTTCAATGAAAAAAGAAACGCATGTATTTAAGGCAAATTGGAAATTATATTTATTGATTACATCATCTTAAGGCTAACGGATAGACAATGTTTTTTGTTTTTTTATTTGGTGTAAAAACGTATAAATTTTTTGGGGTGCCAACTCGGGAGCAAGCCACATACAACTGGCCGTGTGAAAAACATGAATTTTCCAAAATTAAGCCAGCAATAGTCAATGATTGGCCTTGTGCTTTGTGGATGGTAATAGCAAAGGCAGGCCGCAAAGGGAATTGGAGCCGCTTGAATTCAAATGGTAAATCGTTGGAAATCATCGGAATTCGTGGAATAAGTACGTCTTCGCCTTTGAATCTGTCACCGATGATTGTTGCCTCGATTAAATTTGGTGAACAGTTTTTGATGGTCAATCTGGTTCCGTTGCATAACTTTGGTGCGTTTAAGTTGCGAATAAGAATTACCGGTGACCCAACCTTTAATGTTAGTACATGCGGTGGCATTCCGGATGGTTCCAATGAATTCAAAAATTCAGTGGGATAATTGACGGCTTGTAATATTATAAATTAAAATGTTGTTCATATACATATGTTTGATTTACATTTGATTTGAAAATACATATGGTTGTATGTATGTATATATATGCTGTGAATCTTACGAAAAAAGTGAGCGTAAAAGCGGGCGGGGCAACATTTTCTTTCCGCAAAACTTAAGTTAGACCAATCGGTCAAGTCGTTCTCCAGTTATGCGCTTAATAGAAAAAGTGGGCGTAAAAGTAGGCGTGGTAAATTTTTCTTTCGATGAAAACTTAAAGTTGATTAATACGAACATTTGAAAGAAAAATTAGTCAACTCGATGGAGCCGTTTTCTGATTTTAGGTAAATCGAAAAAAGTGGGCGTAAAAGTGGGCGGGGCAAAATTTCCTTTCCGTAAAAACCTATGTTGGACCATGGCGATCATTTTAAAGAAAAAATCGTTCAAATCGGTCAAGCCGTTCTCAAGTAATGGATTTTGCCACGCCCCTCCGCCCCCAGACCGAAAATCAGTGTCACCCGCCTGAATATTCTGAAGATTCCCTGAAAATTTCATCAAAATCGGCCCAGCCGTTTTGGAGTCTATACGTTACATACACACATCCTATTTTATATATATATGTAGATACATAGATCACAATCCAGTGTGACACAAAGTAATATGATGCAGGAAATGTTAAGAATGCAATCGATGTTGTTGCAAGCTGTACTTAACAAGCCATGAATTGTTTAAAAATTTGTTTTTGGAACGCAAACGGCATTCGCCAACATAAAAATGACCTAGAATACTTTCTTAAACATAAACAAATTGATGTAATGATGGTTTCTGAAACTCATTTGACCTCAAGAAATACGTTTAAAATTAATAGTTATATATTATATGATACCAAGGACCCTCGAGATAGAGCTTGTGGAGGTTCTGCTATTTTGATAAAAGCCCGAATCAAACACTACTTAATGTGTGATCACCGTGAAGATTATCTGCAAGCAACGAACATTTGTGTTGAAGAGCTAAATCGAAACTTAGTACTTTCATCTTTATACTCTCCACCAGAAAGCCAATATTATAAATATTTTAAATCATTAGGACCCTGTTTCCTAGCCGCTGGCGATTACAACGTTAAACATACCTTCTGGGGGTCACGGCTCATTACACCAAAGGGTCGTGTTTTGTATAATACAATGTCTAAAATGGATTTAAATGTGGTCGCGAGTGGACAACCAACTTATTGGCCTACGGATCAGCAAAAAATTCCACATGTCATCGATTTTGGCGTGGTTAAAAACATCCCCGCAGAAACGATTCATGTTGAAGCTTCTTTAGAATTATCTTCTGATCACACACCTACAATTCTTACCATATCAAACCCTAATAGAATTGTATCTCCGTCGGTTACTTAGTGACGTCAGCCACACAAATAAATTGGTTAAAATATAAAAAATATCTCAGTACCCACTGCACTGAAAATATTCCGCTTAGAACACCGGAGAATGTGAATCTTTCTATTGTAAATTTTGACAATTATCTCAAACTAGCTGTTCAACATTCTAGTATAGCCCGCAAAAATATCAAAAATAGTAATATATATTCTACAGATGTCGAGCGTCTCTTGACTGAAAAAAGGAAGGTTCGAAGAGAGTGGCAATTGCACAGATCCCCTCAACTTAAAAATTTACTTAAAGAGTGCACAAAAAGGCTAAGAAATTACTGCAGTCTCAAAAAACGGCTTCTCTGGAAAAATATCTTAAGGAATTTGATGCAACTCCTCAATCTGACTACTCATTATGGCGTGCAGCTAGAAATCTTAAAAGACCAGTTATCACTAAACCGCCATTAAGAAACTTAAATGGAAGTTGGGCACGAAATGACATAGAAAAAGAAAATATTTTTGTTAATCATTTGAAAACCGTATTAACCCCTCATAAATCTTTCGATACTGCGGTCGAGTTACCACCTGTTACTGTTGAATCAGCAGATCCACTTAGATTTGAGATAAGAGATATCGAGAAGGCTATTCATGATTTAAACCCCAAGAAAGCCCATGGTTTTGATAAGATCAGTAACAAAATGCTTTTGGAGCTAGCCAGCATAGCAAAGAAAATTATTCTACTAATTTTTAATGCTATTTTACGCCTTGAATACTACCCACAAGAGTGGAAAGTATCCCTAGTTACCATGATACATAAACCAGGAAAGGATCCCACAAAAGTTGAGTCATACAGGCCTATAAGCTTATTTTCTAATATTTCAAAGCTATTTGAGCAACTACTAGTGTCAAAATTAACGCCGATTTTAAATGAAAATAGATGTATTCCAAACCATCAATTCGGTTTTAGAAGAAAACACAGCTCAATTGAACAAAATAGTAAATGTCATAAGAAAAGCCTTTAAAGAAAAAAAATATTGCTCAGCACTCTTCATCGATGTGTCTCAAGCTTTTGATAAAGTGAAGGCTTACTACTGAAATTGCAGCAAAACTTACCAGCAAATATACACAAGCTGTTAGAAAGCTACTTAGTCGGTCGTCCATTTATTATTAAAGAAGGCGATTTTTTAAGTTCTCCTCAGCCAATTAACGCTGGACTTGCCTACAAACAGCTACACCCATACCTAAACATTTGCGGACGATACAGTTTTTGTAAGCTTACACGCAAACTGTCAAAAAGCATCTCGTTACTTACAGGATCTTATATTTGAACTGGAAAGGTGGTTAAAAAAATGGAGGATAAAGATTAATGAGCAAAAATGCTCACATATAACATTCACATTGCGTCGGGAAACATGCCCCCCTATTAAAATCAATAATCAAATAATACCCCAACACTCGCATGTAAAATACCTCGGTAAACAACTAGATCGGCGTCTAACGTGGAAATGGCATATAGAAGCTAAATTAACTCAAATAAAACTAAAAGCAATTCAATTTAATTGGCTTATTGGAAGAAATTCTGTTCTTAGTCTCGATTACAAACTTCTACTTTACGACTCTATCTTAAAGCCAATTTGGTGCTACGGTATTCAGTTATGGGGCACTGCCTCGGCTTCTAACATCGAAAAAATTCAAAGGCGCCAAAAATAAACTTCTTCGAATAATCACAGCTGCCCCCTGGTACGTCAAAAACTCAAATATCCACAAGGATCTCAATGTGACATTAGTAAAAACTATGATAGCGAAATATGCAGTAAAATATTTAAAAAGGCTGGAACTGCACCCAAATCCATTAGCTAGAAATATTTTAAATTATTGCGGCCACACTCGCTTTAGAAGAAGAGACACTGCAGCACTCACCCAATCAGATGAGCGATAAACACCTACATATATGAACAGAAACCGTGATGACTAAATCTTTTTTGTTTAGCACTGGCAGGACATAAAGTAAATATTAGGATAAGATTTGATTAATTATTGTTAGTTCATATTTAATATAAGAAGATTCAATAAACAAATACTGAAAAAAAAAAAATTACAAAACGACTTACAATTGAGGTTATCATATAGAATAATATAATAATCATTTATAAAAATAAGTAAAACAAAAGTGATAAACTGGGGAATTTTATAAATTGTACCATATCAAGGCCTATCCAATAGGTCTGCGCAAGGAGCCAGATGTTTTTTTGGCTTTTCCTTAGGTTGTAAAAAGTTGTTTACATTTTGCTTATTCATGTATATTTTTGTTTATTGCCACATATCCTTTTGTTTTCCCTATGTAGTAGTAAGCTTTTGACAACCGCGAGGAAATTTACACAAACAAACTGCCTGTTGTTATACCCTCCACCACTACTGTGGTGAATGAGGGTATACTAAGTTTGTTATTCCGTGTGAAACTTTTTTATTATACATCTAAGACCCCATAAAGTATATATATTCTGGCTCCTTGAGTAATTCTAAGTCGATTTACCCTAGGCCACATATAAACCCTACTCTCGGAAAACAGTTTATTGCGCCTAAAACCTAATAAAGCTCACTTTGGGAAAATAATAAAATTCGCCTTAAACCATCACATATATAGATATTGCGGTAAAATGTCTTACTTAAATTCATATGGCCAGAAAAAATATCGTTCAAATTTGTGAAATTTTCTGTTAACGCTAAAACTAATTACACTACTGTATTGAAATTTATTCTAATTTATTTTTTGTAATACTAGAAATCAGTCTGCAGAATTTTGGGATGATTGGGTCATAATTTATCATAGGTCCAACTCAAATTACCCTCGTAAAAATTATTTTAGTTCGGCTAAAACTTTTACGAATCATGATATTTTACTCAAGCATGTTCAAAGTCCTAACAAGAAACGCATAAAATTTTCTTATTGTCGGTCAATAACTTAATTCATGTCTAAACCGCAACTAATTTTAATGCTGACGCTCGTTTTTGTGAAGCTTAGTTAATAATATATATGTATTTATCATATAGAGCTCACTCCTGTCGGTCGAGAGTACCAAAGGTTCGGCACAGCCGAATATAGCACTTTAACTTGTTTTTTGTACTGTTGTATTGTTGTAGCGGTAAGCAGACCTATTGGACAGGCCTTGGTACCATATATGTAATTGGTGTAACATTGTACTTTTTAAAACTCGATCGTACCAAAAATTATAAAATTGTACCCTCTTTTGCAACCCTGGATTCAATTAAGTAAGCAAACAAAAGTAGGAAAACGAAAAGCATTCAATCTTGGCCCAATTAGTAGGTCTGCTCGAAACGCCTGCTGATGTTTTGTAGACTTGTGTTTTTATCGTGCAATTGTTTTGACATCTTGTCCATTTTGTACACAAACATATGCATTGGGTATTGACATTTTAAAATAACTTACACAAACAAGATACCTACGATTTGTTTTTTCTATTGTTGTATTGTTGTAGTTTTGCGCAGACCTACTAATTGGACCATGCATACAATTTGTAATTTTTTTTTTTTTTTTTTTTCATTATTTATTTATTGAATCTTCATATATTAAATATGAACTAACAATAATTAATCAAATCTTATACTAATACTTTATTTTTGTCCTGCCAATGCTAGACGAAAATTTTTCTCTTCACGGTTTCTGTTCACATATGTAGATGTTTAGCGCTCTTCTTGTCTGATGAGTCCTGCTGTATCTCTTCTCCTTAATCTAGAGTGGCCACTGTAATTTAAAATATTTCGAGCTAGTGGATTTGGGTGCGACTCAAGTCTTTTTAAATATTTTACTGCATAGTTCGTAATAATAGTTTTTACTAACGGCACATTGAGATCCTTGTGAATATTTGAGTTTTTAACATACCAGGGAGCGGCTGTGATTATTCGAAGAAGTTTATTTTGTCGCCTTTGAATTTTTTCGATATTAGAAGCCGAGGCAGTGCCCCATAACTGAATACCGTAGCACCAAATTGGTTTTAAGATAGAGTTGTAAAGTAGAAGTTTACAATCGAGACTAAGAACAGAGTTTCTTCCAATAAGCCAATTAAGTTGAATTGCTTTTAGTTTCATTTGTGTTAGTTTTGCTTCTATATGGCATTTCCATGTTAAACGCCGATCTAGATGAATTCCGAGATATTTTACATGCGATTGTTGGGGCACTAATTGATTATTGATTTTAATAGGGGAACATGACTCCCGACGCAAGGTGAATGTTATATGTACGCATTTTTGCTCATTAACCTTTATCCTCCATTGTTTTAACCACTTTTCCAGTTCAAATATATGATCCTGCAAGTAGCGAGAAGCTTCATGACAGTTTTCGTGTACGCTTAGAAAAGCTGTATCATCAGCAAATGTTGAAGTAAGGGTGTGGTTGTTTGTTGGCATGTCTGAGGTATATATTAGGTATAACAGTGGGCCCATGATGCTTCCCTGAGGGACTCCAGCGTCAATTGGCTGAGGAGAACTTATAAAAGTACCTTCTTTAATAATAAACTTTCGACCGACTAAGTAGCTTTCTAACAGCTTGTGTGTGTTTACTGGTAAATTTAGCTTCAATTTATGTAATAAGCCTTCATGCCAGACTTTATCAAAAGCTTGAGAAACATCGATGAAGAGGGCGGAACAATATTTTTTTTCTTCAAAGGTTTTTCTTATGGCGTTTACTATACGATGGGTTTGTTCAATTGTGCTATGTTCTCTTCTAAAGCCGAATTGATGGTTTGGAATACATCTATTTACATTTAAAATTGGGGTTAATTTTGACACTAACAGCTTCTCAAACAGCTTTGATATATTAGACAATAAGCTTATAGGTCTATATGACTCAACTTTTGTAGGATCCTTTCCTGATTTAGGTATCATGGTAACTAATGATACTTTCCATTCCTGAGGGTAGTATTCAAGGCGTAAAATAGCATTAAAAATAAAGAGAATAATTTTCTTTGCTATGTTGGGTAGCTCCAAAAGCATTTTGTTACTGATCTTATCAAAACCAGGGGCTTTCTTCGGGTTTAAATCATGAATAGCCTTTTCGATTTCTCTTATCTCAAATCTTAGTGGAACAGCTGCTCTAACAGCAACAGGTGGTAACTCGACCGCCATATCGAGAGATGTGTGAGCGGTAAATACGGTTTTCAAATGATTAACAAAAAGATTTCCTTTTTCTATATCATTTCTTGCCCAACTTCCGTTTAAGTTTCTTAATGGTGGTTTAGTGATAACTGGTCTTTTAAGATTTCTAGCTGCACGCCATAATGAGTAGTCTGATTGTGGAGTTGCATCAAGTTCCTTAAGATATTTTTCAAAGGATGCAGTTTTTTGGGACTGCAGTAACTTTCTTAGCCTTTTTGTGCACTCTTTTAATAAAGTCTTAAGTTGGGGGGATCTGTGCAATTGCCACTCTCTTCGAACTCTCCTTTTTTCAGTCAATAGACGCTCGACATCTACAGAATATATGATATTGTTTTTGGTTTTTTTGAGGGTTGTGCTGGAATGTTGAATAGCTAGTTTGAGATAACTGTCAAAATTAACAATAGCGAGATCCACGCTCTCCGGTGTGCTAAGCGGAATATTTTCTGTGCAATGGGCACTAAGATATTTTTTATATTTTAACCAATTTATTTGTGAGGGTGATTTGGATAAGTACCCAGACGGCGATACGATTCTATTTGGAATCATTATAGTAACAATTGTAGGTGTGTGGTCGGAAGATAATTCTAAGGAAGCCTCAACATAAATCGTTTCTGCGGGGATGTTTTTAACCACTCCAAAATCTATGACATCTGGAACTTTTTGCTGATCAGTAGGCCAATATGTTGGTTCACCGCTCGCGACCACATTTAGATCCATTTTACGAATTGTGTTAAACAAAACACGACCCTTAGGCGTAATAAGTCGTGACCCCCAGAAAGTATGTTTAGCGTTATAATCGCCAGCAGCCAGGAAGCAGGGTCCTAATGCTTTGAAGTATTTATTATATTGGCTTTCTGATATTGAAAATCTAGGTGGTGAATATATTGATGAAATAACTAGGTTTCGATTTAATTCCTCAACGCAAATGGTCGTTGCTTGGAGATAATCTTCACGATGATCACACATTAAGTAGTGTTTTACTCGGTTTTTTATCAAAATGGCAGAACCTCCACAAGCTCTACCTCGAGGGTCCTTGGTATCATATAATATATAACCATTGATTTTAAACGTATTTCTCGAGGTCAGATGAGTTTCAGAAACCATCATAACATCGATTTGTTTATTTTTAAGGAAGTATTCTAGTTCATTTTTATGTTGGCGGATGCCGTTTGCGTTCCAAAAGCAAATTTTTAGACAGTTCATGGCTTATTTAGTACAGCTTGCAATAACATCGATTGCATTCTTAACATTTCTTGCATCATGTTACCCATTGTGTTGGTAAAATTGTTAACGGTTTGCACTAATGTTTCCATGGTTTTTTCTAGCCGAGTTAAATTAGAAGTGGGAATTTCGTCATTATTTGGTAAATCACCTTGCAATGGCATATGATTAGATTTTAAGACATTAGCGTACGAGGTTCTGTTATTATTTGGCTGCGGTATTTGAACGCCGTTAGTGTTTTCTTGATAAGTTGCCTGCGTTTGTGGCGGATTAAGTTTCTGTCCAACAGAACGCTTGACAATAGAATATACCGGACATCCTCTATAGTTGGCAGTGTGATTACCACCACAGTTGCTACATTTTTTTACATTAGGGTCATTTTTTGACTTATCACACTGAACGGTACCATGTAGTTCTCCACATACGACACAAACAGGGGGTAAATAGCAGTATGCCCTAGTATGACCAAATTCTTGGCAGTTTAAACACTGAACGGGCCCATTTCTTTTGTGCGGCTCTTCTATCGTTATTTTCCTGTACAGGATGTATTTTAAGCTGTAAATGGGGTGCGTTTCATTTTTTTTTAGCTTAACGTCGCCGGGCTCTAACTCCACTCGAAATAGTGGTTGGGGATTTTTTTCCTTATTTTTAATATTTGTAACATTTTTAATTTTGAAACCCTTTTCTTCTAAAAATGTTTTTATTTCGTCTGGGTCCACGCATGAGTCAATGCCCTTTATCACAACCTGCAGACCTTTGCTGCTTTTCAGCTGGTAAGTATAGAAGCTTTTTTTAAGTGCTTCAAACTTATTAACTAATTTACGAAAATCATTCTCATTATTAATCTGTATTTTTGTTTCGTTAATATTACCACGCTTGATTGCAGCTACGTAAAACGAATTTTCACCTATCACCGATATTAAACTTTTTATTAGCTCACTTGAGTTTTGCTCTCTAAGATATATCGGGGGTGGCTTCGACGATTTTATAACGTTGGGTGTTTCAGAAGATTCATCCTCCAGAATTGCAAAACGATTTTGCGAGTTTATTCTATCAAAAGATGGAACTTTCGAGGCAGAGGCAACAGCTGAAGAGGCAGGGCTGCGACCACGTTTAAGCACTGTTATATACCTATCCATACCAACTTGCACTTGTGGTTTTTGACAACTTTTTTCTTGATTGTTTAACATTGCGTCTATGTTTGGGATTATGGTAACAGTGGTAACGCTTGTATTGTTTTCTGTTGTTGTGTTTATTTCCACATTGCTTTCACTAGCATGAATATCATTTACTTTTGTTGTTGTTTCATTGTTATTACTCATATAGAGTTGTTTTTGTTTTTTTCACCGTTTTTTTTATTTTTTTTATTTTTTTGTTTTTATTTTTTTTGTTGACTGTGCTCTTTTTATTATGTATAATGTTGTTACACCGAGATAATAAAAGAAAAAAAGAATAAATATTTTTTTGCACAGATTATTTGCAAGTATGTATGTGCGTACATACATACATATGTAAGTATATTTTTTTTTTTTACTTGTATTTTTTTTTTTTCTTAATTTTTTTATAGTTATTCTTTTGTTCACTTTTATATTGAGCGTCCAAATTCGCTTGTTACACTGATATTATTAATTAATTTATGTTAAAAAAAAAAAAAAGAACCGTATGCGGAGTTAAAAGAAACACGTCTTTTCTCATCGAGCACGACCGACTGAATGTTGTATTGTTGTAGTTTTGCGCAGACCTACTAATTGGACCATGCATACAATTTGTAATAAAAACATTAAAAAGAACAATCAACACTGAATTAAAAGTGCAGTAGATTATTTTAAACGTGAAACAAATTAAATAACACATATATACAACAATAAAAATTTTTTTGATCGTCTGTTTTGATTAACCTGCAAGTTTTTGCCATTTTTCCATTCGCTTACTTTTTTGTACAAGAGACATTTTGGAGAGTAAAATTTTCTAATTGCCCAAAATTTACTCAATTACTGGATTTTACTGGAAAAGTAAACAAATAAACATATTATTATAAACAAAAGTTAATTTTTCGGAATTAAAAATGTTTTTTTTTATGAGGAAAAATACGAGGGCAGATCAATAGTCCGTGACTTTTTGAATGAAATACAGGTTTTTTACAAAAAAAAAAAAAATTTATTTTTCAACATAATCTCCTTTTAGCTCAATACACTTAGTCCAACGTTTCTCCAATTTGTGTATCCCTTCCAAAAAATAGGATTTTTCGAGGTCCATAAAATAGGCATTTGTTTGACCAATAATTTCATCGTTGGAACTAAATCTCTTTCCACCGAGCCATTTCTTTAGGTTCAGAAATAGAAAATAGTCACTGGGAGCTAAATCCGGAGAATATGGCGGATGAGGTACCAATTCGTAGCCCAATTCATGTAATTTTGCCATTGAGACTGAACGCGTGTGTACCCGTGCATTATCTTGATAAAAAATAACTTTTTCTTGGCCATATGGGGTCCTTATATAAAAATATATTTAATATTTAGAATACTCTCTTGTAGTATTTTGAATAGTTTTTGGTTTTTTTTTTTACAAGAACACACACTTTTATAAGAGATTTGTAATTACAGTGTTCATAATTTTTTTTGACCTTTGTTACGTTTTGTTTTGACATTTTTCATAAAAAGTTTAAGTTTGGCCAATATTCAATTAGAAAATACTTAAATTACGGGTACATCTACAACAAGAGTAAGGAAAATGTATATAAATTACACATTACTCAAATAACCGGTTTATTATACCAAAATAACCGGTTTATTCGATATTCGAAAAATGGGCATTTTTATAGCCCAATCTCAATTTTAAGGGTTAAAAAGTGGGCTCGAAAATTACCCAAGATTTTTGTTATTCCAAAAAGTGGGTTAAATTTGCTTATTTTTGACCCCACTTTTTAACCCTTTAATGGGAGATTGGGCTGCAAAAAAATTCGTGTCCGATGAATTTTTATTCTCGGGATACTTCCCTTGTGAGGCGTCTACCTACCTTTAATAATTGTTATTTAGTAGATCTTTATCGCACTTGGCTTAGTGCTAGTCCCCAAGAAAAGTACACCGTCCACAAGAAAAATAGCCACTATGCCCTTTAGTTCCTAGTACAAAGGACTTTGCAGGTGCATCCATAACAAAACAACGTACAATAATATGAAAAAAATTATCAGCAAGAACTAGACCCTCTTGTATAAGAATATTTAGTTCAGCAATAAATTCTTCTAAAAAATCATTTGCGCAATAAGGAAACCATAACTTGTTTCTGCAACACTAGCAAGTATTGGCCAAACTTGTTTACAGCTACTTTTGAATAACGGTAAGCCATCAATGCCGAAATCTAATGTTATATTGGGTAATTTGTAAATTGCTTACCAAAAAATCGGTTAAACCGTTTTTAAATCCATAGTGAATATATGTGCCTTCACCCACTTTTCGTTCAATAACAGAACTAGGCGTTTTTAAAAGGGTACGAGCATCTTTTGGGACTTTAATGCTACATTTCAATAACACTAATAAAAGTCCATTAATTGCAGCAAAGCTTATATTAAATTGAATAGCCCATTTAGCCAGTTCGTCGCTCAAATTAAATTCATCGTCGTCACTTTCAATATAATTTTCTTCACTTTCACTATCAGAATAATAAAAAGAACTCTCTTCACTTCCTCTTTCAGAATTATTTGAAATGTCATCATTAAAATAACTTTCATTGTTTGTTTGATTGTCCTGAGAATTAGTTTTTTGGTGTTTTGGCGATATTAATTTGTCGGCATCCTGTTTTGCCAATCTTTTTATTTGTTTGACTGACATTGCTTTTTTATTTAAAAATCACTTTCACAAAATTGAATTTATTTTTATATACTTTTAGGGATTTAAGTTTTAATATAATATATTTAATTTAATTAAAACTTAAAAAAAATTATAATTTAATATATCAATTTTATACCACGAGATCACTGACATAAACTAATATTTACAATATTCTCATATTTTACGCTTGCTTCAAAGCTAGCTATTTTACTCATAAATAACTTCAAAACAGTCATATTTCAAACACCTTTACGATCCATTTTCGATTGCTGTATGTTTTGTTATTGTATTTTCAATAAATTACTTTTTAAGCATAAGCACGAATCATTTTCGATTCGCGCGCAAGTGATTAATCAGTTTTTAATCGTCAAAAGTACTCGAGGAAGACTTAGTTAGGTGATTTATGATAAAACAATCTTCCAAAAGGGACATAAATTTTTTTTTTTTTTTTTTTTAGAATAGAGGACTATATGGTCAAGTTCTACTTGCTTATTCCCTTCCCCTTTTTAATGAGAGAAAAATATTTTTGTATTTAGGATAAGGCATTGTAAAAAAATAACCATATAGTAATTAACCAAAAGGAAGTAAACGATATATGAAATTATGTATATTGTTAAAAATTCAAGTTAAAATTCAAAGCAATTATTTTGTTGCTAATATATAAAGAATATGTTTAAAAATATTATATTTAACATTTAAGGAAAAGTACAAAAATGAAATGATTGATGTTAACTTCCAGACAACTTGTATTAGGGGGTTTCTTCACTTAGTCTGGCATTTGTCTCTGTTTTTATAGACAGTTAAAAGTTTACCGTTAGTGTACATCAATGTGACATTGTTTGATATGTCAATTTCTTTTACTGTGAAGGGACCTTTGTAGACCGCATCCAGATTGTGTCCTGCCTCGTTGCGGACTAGAACAGAGCTTTTAATGTAGAGCATAGATAGGCAAAAGGCCGCCCATGGGCGCTTTGTTATTCTCTTATTTACACGTACTTAAACACACGTATGGAAGAAAAAAAAAACAAATCAATTCAGTCTCGAATGAGCAGTCGTAAAAGCAGTTTGTGTACGCTTGTTGCTTGATCAGCGTTGCCAAATGTTTTTTTTTTTATTATTGAATTATAATTTTTTTTTTGAAAATTGTGCAGATATTACATTACAATTTTTCTTACTTTAAATTTTGTTATTTTATTTCTTACGGCATTATTTTACATAACAGTGGCAAGCTTTAATGATTAAATTCAGCACTAAACAGTATGAATAATATTCAACATTGTCATTTTTCTACAAACATGTTTTTATATTTTGTCAAATACTCAAATTAACAACACAAGCGGTTTTTACAAACGTACAGTCTTGACCTAAAATTTTAGCCAACTAATTTCGTTAATATAATAATATTGTATTTGTTTCTGTATTATTCGTATGCTTAAAATATGAAATAAATTATATACTTATTAGGGCTATTTTTATGTGCAGTTTTAAGTTAGAATCAAGTTCTTTTTCTTTATATGCAGTTTTTTGAAAAAAAAAAAAAAAAAAAAAAAAAAAAATTATGGCAACACTGCAGTACACTGAGAGCGGGAGAGTCAAATGGCACCAACATTTCTATAAAATACAAGTATGTGTTTGCCTTTCTATGATGTAGAGTGTAGTAGGATTGGAACTATCATTGGATATCTTCTGTCTAAGAAGTTTAGCATTTTCAATGAGACTAGCGGCTCGACGTTATGCTACTTGGAGTCTAAATTTAACTTCCTTTTCATAAGCATCAACGTTATAAAGTGGCTCTATGCTATTGGTATTGGTAAAATCTAGCTCTCTTGGGATTTTTCCGTAGATCAATTCAAATGGACAATATCCATGAGCTGAATATGGAGTTGTATTATAACAATATACAAAAAATTTTAACCAATTATCCCAATCAGATTTATCTGATGAAAAATAAGATCTTAAATACTCGTTAAATGTTCTGTGAGATCTCGCAACAGTACCGAGTGTCTCATGATGGTAAGCAGTAGAGTGTAATTTCTCTACTTTCATCAGTTTGCATAGTTCCGTTAGTACTTGATTTATATATTCAGTACCTAGGTCCGTTACTATGGTGTTCATTGGACCATATATCAAAATAAAATCTTCTATAATGGCTTTCGCAACATTTCTGGCTGATTTATTTATTATTGGGATAGCCACTAGATATTTAGTTAAATCGCACATTATAGTCACAGCGTATTCATTTTGTAAATCAGACCGTGGAAGAGGTCCTATAGTGTCGATTATTACTCTTTGAAAAGCTCTTAGAGGAGTAGGTGTTAAAACGAGGGACTCCTTGCCTTTAACAGTGGGTTTGTTGGTTTGGCATTGAAGGCATTGTTTCACATATTTGGCTATATCTCTAGTCATGCCTTTCCAATGATATTGATGTCTTATTTTTTTAATCATACGAGTTATGCCTGGATGTCCACCTGTAATGGGATCATAATGGTATTTTTGCATAATTCTCAGTTTTTCAGAATCGGAAGAAACTTTAGTAAGTTTCGGTTCGGCTTTACTTTTGAAGGTTTCAATATTAGTTCCTAGGTAAATAAGCAAACTGTCATCTAGTGAGAGTAGCAATGTTGTGAGACCAGTATTATTAGCTATTTTTTGCAAATTTAAGAAAGAGGTGACCTAGTCGACATTTCTATTAATAACAAGGGCCTTCAACTTAAAATCGGAAAGGACTTGCTTTCCCTTAAGATAATTACTTTATCTTAAGTAAAATACAATCTAGGTATTTTACGGTGCTCTTGGGCATTTATAGCCTTAAACATTTTAAAATTGTCTGATTCTATTTGCGGTATAGAAGTTTTATTTTGAATTGATCCGCTTGTGTTAACCTGAAGTGTTGTTGTAACATTCAGTACTGTATTGACTTCAATATTTTTAATATCCTGAAAGTCTATTCGTGACAGCGCGTCTGCCACTGTATTTTCCTGATCCCTTATATACTCGACTACAAAGCAGTATTCCTCGAAGTCAAGTCTCATACGCGTGAGCTTTGTAGGTAGGTGAGTGGTCTGTGATCACTTTGGATTACAAACTTTTTGCCGTAAATGTATGGTCTGAAGTATTTTACAGCCCAATGTATTGCAGTTAGTTCCTGATTTTTGATAGATTTGTTACTCTCGCCCTTAGTGAAAGATCTAGAAGCGTATGAAAAGCGTCTGTTGTAATCAGGGTATTGTAAAATGTTACCACTTAGTAATTGGGTTTTGATGTATTGAAAAGATTTTTCGCAATCTTGGTTCCATTCAAAAGGTACATTTTATTCTTAACAATCTAGTAATATGTCGGGATGATTCAGCGAAATTTGGTACGAAGCGTTTAGCTTCATCACCGTTTTTTGGTGTTGGATAGTTTTGTACTATAAAAAATTTGCTATCATCAGATTGCTATGGAGATATACCTGAAAAAGCTACTGACATCATACGTTGGAAAGAATTAGGGGCTATTTTAATACCATACGGCAATCGTTTAAATCTGAAAGATCCTTTATCTGTAGAAAAGGATGTTATATCTCTAGATTCTTCTTCAAGTTCTATTTGATGAAAACCTGACATCAGGTCAAGACAAGAGAAGGATACCTAATTGATCAAGAATGTCGTCTATTCGAGGTAACGGGAATTTATCAGCTACTAAATTTTTGTTAACCGCTTTGGAGTCTACTACTAATCTCCATCTCTTTTGGGCAGTACCGGGTAACGGTTTCTTTGGTACTAAGAGTATTGGGCTTTTGTGATCTGAAATTGGTGGTTCAATAATATCGTCTTTCATTAGCTTATCAACATGATTGTTTACTTCGTCTTTTTGAGGCAGGAATTGATATGGAATTTATAGTTGGACCATTTCTAAGTGGTATTCCAATATCGTGATCAATTTCATTTGATCGTAGAATAATTAAGTCTCTATCATTGGAATATTGTAGGATACAATTATACTTTCGTATGAAATCCATTCCAATTATTCCATCTGCCTGTATTTTAAAATCATCTCTTACTACATGAAAAATATGTTTTATTAGGTATTTATCTATTTTTAATTCTGACTTTACACCACTTAAAGTTGAGATTATGCCTTGGCCAATGCCAATTAAATTTTTTCTATTGTAAACGTTAATAGATTCATTTAAGACCTGGTTGTGCTTGATAATTGAGATATCAGCGCCAGGAACTATTAAAAATATTGAAGTTGTGTCATGTAGAGTAGTTCTAAAGCGTAAGTAGCTACAAAAATTTAAACTAATATTGTAGGTTTTAGACTCTACTGAGTATTTAGCGGTGGTTTCCTGAGTTGTCTTCTGCAGTTAGATTTATGTTCCTATTTTGAAAGTTGTTACGGTTGGTCTTTCGGTTTCTGTTATCGTTATTATTACGATATGAACCAGAATGATTGTTAAAGTTATTATTATTATTGTTATTGTTACGGTTGCTACCGTTATTGTTATTACAGTTGGATCCGTTGTTGTTTCTATTTTGAAAACTGTTACGGTTTGTATGTAAATTTCTATTTTGGTTATAATTTGTGTTTCTGCCTTGGTTACCATTATTGTTATTGTAGCACGGCGTTTAAAACCATAAGTCAGAATGGAATTTTCTTGACCATATACTTCGTGACAACTGCTTATAAACTTAGTTAAAAGTTCATTCATATTATTGAAGGCTTCATGAAACGAGTTTCGCAAGTTTGACAATTTCCCCAAATGACAATTTTAAGCGATTTCATGGAAACCCTTATTGTGTTAATAAAATAATGTTTTAAAGGCTCTATTGTGTAAAACGCAACGCAACGCCAAAAACTTCATTGAAAACAAAAACAAATTTAAAAATATGTATGTTATAATTTTTTTGTTGCTTTAAAAACAATATGAATTTCTGTAGAAAGCAACAACAAAACTATAAAATATTTTTGAATTTGTTTTTGCTTTCAATGAAATTTTTGGCGTTTTGGGTTTTAAACAATTAAGCCCTAAATAAATGAAAATATTCCATTTTTTAATGACAAGTAACATCATATGAACTTAATAAGTTCATTACGTTAATGATTCATTACATTTCAGTTATGAAAATAAACTTTGAATTGTAGAATTTATGCCATAGAATTAATGACAAAATATCATTGTATTTATGAAGATTTGGAACATAATGAAACGATTTTGTAGCAGGAATTATACACAACGTTGGCTGAAAAATGATGACAAATTCATTGCAGAAATGTCAAAAAACGTTAAATTTATGAAGGGTTTTCTCTAATTGTCTTATTTACGACCGGGAATGGCATACAACTCTCATATTGGCCGGTGCATCAAAGTCTATTTGGAAGATACGCGACCGTGTACAAGAGAGGGCGAAAATACTCATCGGTGATAGTAGAGTATTCAAATCTATCGACGCAGGTGAGCATCGACGAAATGTGGGGTGCGGAACTCTACCGTTACTATAATGGTGTCTGCTTTGATGAAATCAGGAAACTTTTACCTACATCTCGATCGTTTTTGCGTATTGGCGTTGATTGGCCAGTGAATCGCACAACAAACACATTACAGGGAAAATTAGTTTTTTAGCCGCACCGTTCGCTTGTGAATAATTTACCGACAAAGATGTTACGGTCATTTTTAACATAGAAAAATTCAAAACGAATGCCCATAAATACTATTTTCTCTTTCCACCACCCTATAACCCATTTTCTTAGTTCGAGCACAATGCATTACATTTCTAGAGGCATCCTCATAATAAAAAAAATAAAAATGGGTCAACCATTAATATTCCTTTTATAATTTTAATTGATTTACAAAACTTTATTTCTAAAAGAACACTGAAAAGACAAAACAAACCATCCGTACTTCAATCAAGCCGAAGCGGTGTCAATAGTACGGTAAGTACGGATTTCCTTCAATCAAGTACAGGCTAATAAAAGCCGCTACCAAAAGAAAACTTGATCTGAACGGCAACGTAAATAAACAAAATTGTCGCATATGGAGGGGTTTCAACACAGAAATACTACATGAAAAGAAATTGCATCCAAATCGCGTCACAGTGTGGTGTGCAGTTTCTTCACGCTGTATTGTCGGGCAATACTTCTTTGAACAAAACGGACACAGCGTTACGGTTACTGGAGACCGTTACTTGAGAATTTTTCTATCCGGAACTACGCCGAAAGATAATGATGGTACAACTTCACACATATCTTAGCCGGTTATGGCCGAATTACGCAGAACATTTCCTTACAGGCTCATTTCAAGAAACTCAACCTTTCGTTGGCCCCCGAGGTCGCCTGACCTAAGGGCAGGCACTTAAATTCAATTATCTTTAAGACTAATTAAACTTGTCTTAATACAATTCAATGGGCTTTCAATTGAAAAGGGATTGAATAAATTCCATGCATTACAAAAAAAAAAAAAAAAAATTTCAGTTTCTTAATGTAGCAAAATTCTTTCAAAATTCTTACATCAGCCACCCTGTACTTAACTTGGTCATATTTAGTCCCTGATCCGTACTTAAAATAATCCGAGAACGGGATTGACTTAATTAAAAATGAGATAAAAATTAATCGCCAACTGTGCTTGATTCAAGAATTTCTAAGTTGGTTTAATCCCGACACTTACTTGAAATAAACCGAAAGTGAGATTAGTCGTAATAATTCTGCTTTGAAAATTTTTTGTATATAACTAAATAATAGAATAAATTCGAAAAATAAAAAATTTTGAATATAACTAAATAATTTTAACAAATAGAATATGGGAATAATTGCTTCTTATTTTACTTATTAAACATGAAAATAATCTGAATTTTTCTTTTTGTAGTGTTGTTGTTGTTTATTAACAAAACAAGCAAATCGTTTTTTAATTTCTTTTGTAGTGTTGTTGTTGTTTCTACAACAAGTTTTTACAAACACATGCGTATGCACTAGGGTATTCATTCGGTTAACCGTTAATCGACATTTTTCAGCTTTACGACATTTTTCAGCTTCTCTTTGGAATAACATCTTTATATGACCGCAACCGAATAGCTATACACCAGCTTCACTGTCATATCCAAAGTCAAAGGTGAATTTCAAGATTATACCAATATATAATTTGTCGTCCCATCCAGGTTAAGGCTTTGAAGAATCATAAAATATGCCTTAATTATTACTTCGTCTACAATGTCAGCCACAATAAATTCATGAAAAACGGTTATATAGGAAATTCTTAATTCCACACTTGCTTTGCCATCGACATTACACGGCTTTCCCGCAGCTCTTTCTAGGCTTGGCCCGCGTAGTGGTTTTAAAAACTCCCCTTATCAAATCAGGCCCTTTACGAATGTCGTGCTCCAGTGTCGATTGTCAAAAGGCGCTTTTCATCATTGATGTAGCCATTTATGTTACTCCTTTTAACTATTTAATTTTTGTAGAACCTTAAGATGTGACAGGTAGTGCTTCCTCCGGCACCTCTCGTGATGACTAAGGATTAAACTTTCGATTGGTTTCCTTGTGGCGCACAGTGGGTGAAAATTCAATTTAAGTCCAATTATTTGTTATCGCCGAAAAAAATTAAATTTTTGTAAATTTGATCAGAGTTAAATTATGATTTCTCGCAAATTATTATCAATAATGGGTTGAGTTTTTTTGTTATATTAGCGGGATAGTAGTCTTTACGAAATGGTTCATTACATCACTGTGTAATTTATAACTGATGTGTTATTAAATGTTTCCCTAGGTTCTATATTTTAGTTAAATCCGAATTTCAGAGGAATAGAACTTGTTATGGTCAAAAGGGGTCCAAAAGATGTTACTACCATCAGAAAGCTAAAAGTGTCCTCTTTAACCTCATATATACTTTTGCAACTGTTTAGAACTGTTTGTACAACACTATTGTCATTTGAATGAAATCACTCGCCACATTTTTTTGTGCTCTTTTTTAATTTACTGAAATATAACACAATGGCTTACGAATGTTTTGTTTTGACAAATAATTCTGCAAATGATGCAATTTTTGAAACTGTGATAGCCAGGCAGCTTCTGAGTTGATTTGAAAGAACACGGATCCATAGAGGGTTAAAATGCGTTAATTCGGATATTCAAACTTTTAAAAATTCGACAAAAAAATTCGACTTTAGCTGACCTACAAAAAAATATGCCTAAATGTTTAGGTTATCACCTTTGCCTTTAGATCTATTCGGGTAAAAGGATGAGGAAGTTTGGTGAGAAAATTTTTCGTTTGTCTTGATGACATCTTGAAAGTAAATTGCTTCAAAATCGCGTGCAGCCTACGTCACAGTATTCAATTTTTGGAAATTTTGACAAACTGTATATGTAAAAGACTATCAAGAACAACTTGATCGTGTGGCTGCAGTCTAATAACAATATTGATACCAGTGTTGCCAGCGAAATTTCGAGAAAAATACATTTGAGTTTCTAAAAAGATACAATTTTTCCCAAAATTACACATTTTTAAAAAAATTTTAAAAACCATTTTTAACGTTTAACATTTATTAACATAACATTTTTATTTCATATTTAATGAATATTGAAAAGAAAATAATATCATATAAATTAATTTTCATATTTATTTAAGTCATTAATATTAGGTAAGTAATTTTTAAAAATACGGTGTGCAAACTTTAAAATTATAATTTGTAACCGTCTTTGGATGTTATCAAAATAAATTCATTTTTGTAAAAATTAATATACGAGTTAAGGCGTTAATACTAAGGCGATTATATCAAAAAGTTGACATAAATTTTTCTTCTAAAATTTCATTTTAACACACATACACAAGAATAAGCAGACGACAGAAGAACTTAGAAAACCTAACATCAAAATACATGTTATTTTTTATAGCTTCGTACAGGCAGTGGCCAGATCATACAATATTGTAAGCAGGCGCTGCCAATAGAAATATTTTTCTGATAATGGTGCCATTGTCAGATGCACTAATTTTACACGTCTGCCAAATACAATTGAGCTTACAATGTTCACACAGTAGCAATAAATTTTTAGTTAATTTTAATGCAATTTAAGCAACGGTGTTTACCAATATTGTAAGATCTGACCACCGTCTGTGCAAAGCTTATTTAGTTGTCACTGTTTATTTTAGAATTCAAACCGAAATGATAATTTTAAAAAACTTTGTCAGAGACGGAAAGTTTAATATTTTATTTCTGTACATTTTTCGTACAGATTCAAAAGATACGAAAAATGTCAGGATTATATATGAAATAATCAAAAGATACGAAAAATTTTGTTTTCAAGGGTGCAGTAATGATTACGATTACGATTATTTTTGGTTTTGCATGATAACTTATTAATTACGATTACAAGTAGTCAAAAAATATCAGCAATACCGTCGATTACTACAAAATAATCAAAAAGTATTTCAATTATTTTCAATGATTATTTTTGATTCTTTTTAATTACTTTAAAAAATTGCGTATTCATTCCTACTACAATTTTTTTTGGAAACAGTTAAATGTTATCATCTATATAAATATATACAATTTTAATGTTACTAACTGACTGACTGACCGACTGATTCATCATCGCACAGCCTAAACGCCTGAACCTGAAAACTTGAAATTTGGACCAGGGGTTGGGCTCTCCCCAAATCGATCCACTAAGACGGGATTTTGAAAATTCGATTGTTTAGGGGGTAAAAAAGGGCAAAAACGGGTAAACTCGGTAATCTTATATCTCCAAAACTAAAAGAGATACAAAAAAAATTTAATACTTATCGTTGTTCTTTAGAAAAATAAGCGGACAGGTGTCTGGTACTTTTTGGAAATTTTGGTATTTTTTTTGTCATCTCATCTATTTTTAAACCTATAAACATAGAAATAAGGGTTATATCACATTTGAAACTTATCCTGAGTCAAAGAGAATCTGTAAGAGGGGCTTTTTGGTACTTTTTGGTCTTTAACTGGTACTGTTTGAATTTCCGTCAGCATTAGAGCCAGAATCATAAAATTCAACATTAAATGTCCTGAGTGGACAAGAATCTATAAGAGGGATCTTTTTGGTACTTTTTCGTTTTTTAACTGGAATCTGTTTTATTTTCGTTAATATTGGATCTACAAACATAAAATTTAGAACGAAATGCCCTGACTGAATGAGATTATTTAAGAGGGTCATTTTGGTACTTTTTGTTCTCTACCTGTTACTTTTTGAATTTCCGTTAAAATTTTGACCTATAAACATAAAATTAAACATGCAATTTCCCAAGTGAATGAGAATCTGTAAGAGTGTTTTTTTTTTGGTACTTTTTCGTACTGTATTGTTTGCCAACAGGTACTTATTGAATTTTTGTTAAAAAAATTAAACTAGCAAAGCGTTGAGTGGATGAGTATCTGTAAGAGGCAATATTTGGTACTTTTTTGTGCTTTACCTGGTACTTTTTGATTTGCTGTTAATATTGGAACTAGGAACATAAAATTAAACATGCAAGTTCCTAAGTGAATGAGAATCTGTAATGGCGATTTTTGGTACTTTTTTTCCTAACTGGTACTTTTTTAATTAAAGTAGTATTTTTTGATTTAATACTTATTGTTATTCATTAAACAAAAAAAAAAAAAAAAAGAGAACAGGTGTCTGATACTTTATTGAAATTCGGCCTTTGGGGAAAACCTGCATTTTGGTAAATTTGTGTCCCCCATCTATCGTTTAAATCAATGCACATATAAATAAAAATTATATAAAGTTCGTAACTTATCTAAAAAATGCAAGTGCAAATTTGGTACTTTTTTTTTTAGAAATTTGAACGTTTATGAGGTGAAAATCGTACCTAATTTTGTTACTATTTATCTTTCATCGAACAACCTAAACGCTTGAAGCTAAAAAGTTGACATTTGGACCGGAGGCAGGCCTCTCACCAAATCGATCACGCTTACCTCATATGTGCTAAGCTAAAGGAGATACAAAATAATTTAATAATTATCTGCTAAACTAAAAGAGATACAAACAAATTTAATACCTATTATTGTTCATTAAAAAATAAGCGGATAAAACCTGTATTTTGGAACTTTTTTTTTACGTTATCTTTCTTTTAAACAAATAAACATAGAAATAAAAATATCACATTCGTAACGTTTTTTAAAAATACAAATTAAAATTTGGTACATTTTCGAAATTCGAACGTTTAAGAGGGGAAATCGTACTTATTACAAAGTAGCGGGTTTAAACCTAGAATCATAAACTTTGGCGTAAAAATATGTCCACGAAAGAAAAGGAGACTCTAACGAAGTAGCGGGTTAAATGCTAGTTATTCATAAATATACTGGCAAACACTTTTGTCCACATAAAATTGAATTTAACTGTAGTTATTTATTACCAAAAAAATTTAATCAAATTGTATAGAGCGCTTAGTCCCCTTTTAAAATGTCCATATGTTTCCTGAAATTTCTAGAGTCGTTGCTGGAATTTTATCCATTCCACATTCGTCTGCAAATGTGGAAAGTGTATTTTCTTTTCAAAATATAAAAACTAGGGAAAGAAACAGACTTCATGTGCCAACATGATCAAGTCTCATACAAAAAAGGATTGGTTCAGATCGACATATTCTCGCTGCTATGATGTAAAAATTCCAGATAGTTTATTAACTAAACAAATAAGTGCCTGATTTTGATCTCATATTTTTATTAAGCTTCCTTTAGACGGTGGTCAGATCTTACAATGTTGTAAGCAGGCGTTGCCAATGGAAATATTTTTCTGACAATGGTGCCATTGTCAGATGCATTAATTTTACATGTCTGCCAAATACAAATGAGCTTACAATGTTCACACCGTTGCAAGACATTTTTAGTAAATTTTAATGCAATTTAAACAACGCTGCTTACCAATATTGTAAGATCTGACCACCGTCCTTACGAAGCTTAATACTTTTATGTACCTTATTTTATTCATAAATATAATGTATGGTAATGTTAAGTTTTTTTTTGTGTACAATTGAATTTAAAACTTTGTTTTTGTCTTAAATATAAATTAAACTAGTCACTTTTGCGCTCGTGTTCTACAAACAGGCAGTTAATAAATTAAAAAACAAAAAATGGTACCGTGAAGGTCCAAAAAGAACATTTTTATTTTGAAGTTGGTACAAAATTGTAAACCACATTTAACATCCCTGATTTAGACTACTATAGTAATTAAAAAAAAAACAAAATGAAATAAAATAAAAAGTAATTTAAATATTAAAAAAAACAAAAAAATTGTATCCACTTAAAAACTAAAAATATTCCTCATACAACGAATCACTCAAATCATTTTTGGACGAGGCATTGTCATTGCACTACAAAAACCAAACAAGAACTAATGCCGGGTTTTTGAGATGTGGATTAAGATTAAACTTAGTTTAACGTGCTCTAAAACTCGAATTTTTCCGGCGAAATGTGATTTTTTTTTATTATTTCATTAAAGACCAACATTTTAAGCAAAACTACGCTGTTCCGTCAACATTTTGTGAACAATCTTAATAATGGCGGCACAAATCTGTTTTCAAATTAACTGAGATCTCAAAACCCCAGCCTAAATCAATTACACAAAAAAATACGTTTCTCTATCTGTTCAGTATTCAAATGTACGATTGTAACGGTTAATTAAATAATGCAAATGAGTAAAAAGCGAATAGTTTCGCTTTCTCTCTTTGTCACTTGAAAAGTTTTTGTTTTGGTTTTGCTCATGTACAATACAATTTAAAAATCTTGATTAGTTTTGTACATTTTGCAAACGTTTTGCGAAATGTTTTGTTTGTTTTCATACTCTGATATCGAGTGGTAAATAATGAAAGTATTGCCATTTTTGTAAAAAAAAATAATTTTTTTAAGGAGTTTTCCGGGATTGGGAAATTTGGGGTATTTCTTAATCAATAATGGGAATGTTTTAAGATATTTTCGGTCTTTATAACTTCAAAATTTCATTGTAATAAATCTATCCATGTCAGATTCATGGAATTTCAAACATTAAAATTATTATTTCTATAGTGTAAATGAATGAAAGTAAAATATGAATATGAGTAAAAATCGTAATTTTAAGGTTTGACATTCTATAAATCAGACATGAATAACGATATCATAATGAAATTTGGCAGTTATATATATTGAAAAGTTCTTAAACCAGTACACTTAAAAACATTCCCCTTTTTGAATAAAAATATACAATAATTCTCAATCTCAGTCAAAAGCATTTTCATACTAAATACTAAAAACATCAAAAATTCAAATTGACCTTAAATTTCTCAAGAACTGCTAAACAGATTTTAATAAAGTTAAAGCTGTAGGAAAGTTCAAGAAATCTTCTTTCCAGCAAAGAAAAAATTGCAAAGTTATCTCTATCGGTTCAAAAGTTACCGATGAAAAACCGTTTTTCAGCCACTGTGCGGCGAAGCAAAACTCGTTTGTTGTGCAGATGTTTTCCAGTTTCGCTGTATGTGACCAAAATTACCGCACTGCCGTGACTCATTTGGTACAATTTAAAAATTTGTCATAGGGGGGGTTCTTTAAAACCATGTGAGATAAGGCCATGATGGCTTTATCTCTCATTCAATAGGGAGATAAAGCCTTTTTCATTTGAATGGGAGATAAAGCCATCATGGCCTTAGCTCGCATTAGCAATATTAGAAAAAGGCTTTATCTCTCATTTCAGTTTTGAAGAACTTTTGCATTTTACATTGATTAATAATAGATTTTCCCTTTTACGAAATCTGGCTTCGCATACTAAAGTTTTTCTGCGTTTATAAGTTTTTCTGCAGTTATAACATTTTACTTCGATTCTCTCTTAATACTTGTATAAATGCCTTTTGTTGTTTTTGCAATGTCCTGTCGTCCTCAGCAGTTATATCGAGCGTTTGCTTCTTATACGTCTACGGCCTTAAAATTATCCTTGCGTTTTTGTGTGACAGGACGATACCGTCCCTGCAAATGATGACTTCTGTGATTTATATACATTAAGTTTTACATTAGTATCTCGAATACCAAAATGCTTCCGTTTTAAAGCGATCCAACACTACACGTCTTTCAATTGAAAACGTAAGCTGCACCAAATGCTCAATTTCGAGTGCGAAATTCTGTAATGTTTCCAATTTGCGAATTTAGTTGAATTACTTTTAGCTTTAGTAATAAATTATTGACCAATTCAATAACTTTTTAACAGCTTTCTGTGAAATTCAAAAATATTCTTCAAGTGAATTATTGGAAAAATGGTTTCTTTATGCTGTTAGTTTGTACTCGAAAATCGTTTAATGTTCACAGATTTGATTAGAATTTCGCAAACTTTGAACCAGCAAAATTAAGAACAATATGTAAATTCACCATTGTACGACAGTGTTCTGATTTTAATTGGTTTTCGTTGTAATTGTAGTTGTTGTTGCTGTTGTTGTTTTGATTTTGGTTTCAGAACATATTGTTTGTACTTCTTATTTAACCACTTTTCAGTAGATACAACAAAAATACATATTTGCAAAAACAAGAGTGTGAGCAACTCATGGCAGGAGAGTAAAATGAGATGAGAGATGAATGCATTTATTAGGCCAAATGTGGTAAGTTTGGCTATAAGTAGTATAGTACAAACTATTTAACATTTCAGTTTTATATTATCCTTTGAAGTCCGCTGGTCTAAACTGAAATGAAATACGCACATTAATAATAAATACAAGACATATGTACTACATATGTATATCTAAATATAATACTATATTTATATACATATATACAATACATACCTACAAAATTTAAGAATTTAAAATAATAAATAACTGCAAATAATTAACAAAAATCGTGAATAAAAAAAGAAAAGCAAATTGTTTTGTATCAAAGCTAATAATGACAATAGTCCTTATATTTTCTATAAAAAATTATTATTTCGCAATTGTGTCTAGTGCAAATGCCATTTGTGTGCAAATGAAATCAAAATATTATTAACAAATTATATAATGATGGGTTAAATACTACGAAACAAAAAAATCTAAACAATTGGTTTTGCAATAACAGAAAAAAAAATCAAAAAAAAAAAAAAAAAGAGGAAACATGAATTCAATGTACGTATGCACGTATATTAAAAAGTATGTAACAGAGTCATGTGACTTAAAAGAATAACAGAAAATTTAGTATTTAAAAAAAAAGTTAAATAAGGAAACTTAAGAAAAAACACAAAACTAAATTCACCACTCAAACTAGAATTTATACCAAGACTTATAGACAGTGTTGCCAGAAAAAAGTTTATAATTCAATTAATATTAAGTTTAAAGCAGGAATTTCCATCGTATTCCGCTTCGCGGACCCCTTGGTGTACAAATATTTTTCCGCGGATAGCCAAACATAATTTGGTTACAACAGGTATGAAGAAATAATATTCGTCAAAATAAATGCTTTGACTACTTTCAGCTAAGATTTTTTTTGTTTTTATATGACTTTTTTTTAATTTTTAAGATTTAATTCAACAGAAAAAGATTTTAAATTTAAAAATGGAATTCCTTTGCGGATCCCATGGAAAATTGTCACGGACCCCCATGGAAAACATTGGTTTAATGTCCAAAAAAAAAAACCCATCCTTAACAAGTAAACCTGGAGTTACACACCATGCATTCAATTCGTTATTGCGTTTATGTAAAATGCATAGACTGCAACGTATCAAACACATGAAGTAATTCTATATGCGTCGCATGCGCCTTAAAAATTTCAGATATTCGTGAACAAACACAACAATGAATGGAATGCGTGTTGTGGACCTCCAGCTTAAGACTGGTATATTCGACTTTGCCAAATCTTATAAACCCTTCACCATATTTTGTATGTACAGAAAACTTTACAATTATCAGGCACCAGCAGAATGTAATGAATTTTTTGGCCCGCTACGGCCTTCGTCAGCATTCTTTATGTCACACTGGATAATGATATTATGGTAGTGCATGGAATCATTCCTAAGTATATGTACATATCTATAACTTTAATGTTAACCAACGGTTGGCTTTAGCAAAAAGTATGTGAAATATTGGGGGAATAGGACTATGGCAAGAAAGCTTTATAAATGGAAATTTGATGCATTGAATACATTTGAAAAAATTCAAATATGGTTAAGGAAGCATCTCAAACTTAAAAAAAAATTTTATGTTAGATAAGGCTTTAATGAATTAGAATAACGAAATATATTATAAATTTAAAGGCATAAAGACAGGAAAAAGGAGGAAAATGTATTAGAAATCAATTTTTAAGGACACCATAAACAATACTGTTGAGCTCGAATAGTTTTGTTCTCAAAATCGTTTTCCATCACAATCCTGAATAACTTTAAAAAGTAAAAGAAATCTTAATATTTTTTAAGTATCACTTTAGGGTCTTTACTTCTCAACAATAACAAAATAAAAAAAAATTAACAAAATACTGTGATATTTAGTTTCCAAGAAAGATTTAAACATAAACTCGAAATTGAACATTTTGTAAATCTTATTCAGGGTATTTCATTTCAAATATCTCGTTATAAGATCGGTTATGTTCCATTTCGATTATCGAATCCATCCTTGATACTTTTCTTACTTGGAGTTCATATGGTTGTTTTATTTTTGGATGAAATCCGAAATGTTTAAAAACAAGAAATTAGATTGCAATTTTTGGTTATAAAACGGCATTATTTAAAAAGAAAACTCACGGGTGACGCATCACGGCAAAGAAAATCAGTATCCATACAATCTATTTACAAACCATCACATTTTTGTGATCCTTAATTTGATTTAAAAATATGGTCACCGTAGATATGCATTTATCAAGAGCAGAAACGATCCATTTATTGATAAATGACTGTGGTCAGCGGTAGAGCGTCCACTTTAAATTCTATTCCACTAGCGCCATCATTGTCTGACGATTCGGAAGATGATGTGAGTTGCACTGTAATTAAATATATATTGAATACAAATGATAGAATTATTTGTCTTCTACAATAAACATATCTTGTCCGCTGCCAATGTATTCATTTCAGTAGTGGCTTGTAATCGCCATTGTTCTTCTGCCTTTTATCGTTCCAATTTTCTATTTCAATGCCAATATCATGTCAAGCCATGTCAAGACCAACCAAGCTCTGCGCAAGCAAAATCTCTATCCTCTTCTATTGTAATTGTTGTGAGTGCACAAACATGGGCAATAATGAAGAGATCGTCTAATTCTTCGACAAACTTTTCTTTTTTTTTTAAATTTTGCGAAGATCCTCCGCTCTTTGTGTCTTGTTTAATTTCCTCCACAAATGCTATGGGACAACTTAAAAGTCCATACGTGTATGTACATAAAATAAGGTGTCTAACATAAACAAAAAAAAATGTGAATTATAATTCAGAGATTCTCTAAATTAAATAGTTTAACAAAGAATCAAAAAATCCCCCAAATTAAATATAATATAGCTCTTTACTAGTCAAAGAACTACATTATATTTAATTCATGGGCATTTCCACAGAAAAGTCTACTATTTGTCACGTTACGGCACCAAGCATTTTAAATTGTTTCTCAAAGAATAATTTATGTATTACTTACTTGTTTGTATTTTGGTGTAAAGCGGTTATAGCTTCACATTTAGTGAAAGAGAGGAATAATTTGAACAAAATTGGTCTAAAAGAAAAGTTTGGTAGCGTAACGTGAAAAAGAGAGATTTTCTGTGTGCCCATATATAATTTAGTTTTTCGGTCCGATACACATTCATAGCTTTTATACTTGGTGTAAATCCATTGCTTTATATTTTCAATATTAGTTTTTTGTATAGGGACCCTCTTAAGGGTTGAATGTAGAGGGTAAGTTTGTTTTAGAGAGATATTGGGGACACAAAAATAACGAGTGTTGCTCATACATTTTTTTCGCCTGAGGGCGACTCCTGAGAAGTTGCGACCTTTTTTCTACCCTTTTTCCAATTTCGTTTGCCACGCCAATTTTTAACGTTAGAGAGAGTTCTTACGTTCCAGGTATCAATCATAAACTGTTGGTTGAGGCCAAAATTCGTCAACATGGGGGGATCGATGTTTGATATTATTTAAGATGGGACCGTAGTGTCCGGTCCTTGAATTGGGGCGGCCAATAACCCCATAAGCAGAGTCGCCTTCTAACTTTAGCTACCATGATACAGTTTAAGCGCAGCCGGCAAAACCGTTTTAAGTTACAAAATAATTATTTCTCAGGAGAGCAAAAACACGTTTTATCTGTTATTCCAAGCGAATGACAGTCAGATATCCCATTCCCAAAGCTGACATCTTATTAACTAAAATTCAAAAAGGTACATATGCACTTTGAAATAAAAGGTGCCCCGGTCGGCAAATTGGTAGTGATTTAATCTATCAGATTTTTGAGATTTTTTCACCAAAGCGGTCTAAAGGTATATGTTACTTTTGCTCGGATAATTAATAAAAATATTATTTGCAATTGTATTTTTAACAAATAAAATAATAAAACCTAATTCCAATTGAAGAAAAAATTTATGAATATTTCCCCAATTGGCACAATTTTCTGGCAACACTGTTGAAGGCAAACAACAAATAAATATTTGCAAAAAGAAAAAAAAATTCACCTCGATAAAAGTTTTCTCACATGCGCGTTTTGGCGAATACCGATACATTAACACGCATTTACACGAATTTAACACACATACTTACATACCTTTACCATATCTTCATCTATGTGTGTGTATGTATGTCTTTTCATTTAATACTCTATATACACATTCATTTTTGTGGATCCTTTTTATTTGCAACCAAACAACACCAATTAAAATTTTAGTAGATTTTTTTTAAACAATATTTTTTCGGAAAAAGCGTAGAAAAAATATAAAAATCGTTATAAAAAATTTTTATAAATAACACGCCATCGAAACTCTTCTAATTTTAATAAATTTTTTGTTATTCACGTTTTCTGTCGCTTAATTAAATCAGTTCCATTATTTTTTTTTTCCAATTTTGCTCTTTTATTTTTTTAGCAAAAGTGAAAAATTTTTGCTCACCCATAAGTTTTGTGTAACATATCTAAAGTGAAAAATCAATTGATACATATTTTATTTTAAACAATAGAAGATTTTGACTACGTATCCTTTAACTTACTAATACTAACTTTGGAGCCTACATAATTTTTTCAAATTGTACTTAAATCAAAGAAAAATAATAAAAAAAAGCTTTAAATAAAACCGAATTCAAATTAATACGAATAGCAAAATAAATAAAATTTCTAAAATTGTTTTTAAAATTTAATATTAAAAATAAAACTGTGAAATATTAATACGAGTACACAATAGTTGAAAAATTTACGCTTTTCTTCAAGAATATACAGGAAGAAAACGCAATTAACAAACAAAAACATAAAGTATGTTGGAATGTGTAAGTTTTAAATGAAAGATAAATAGAAAAAAAAAAACTTAAAAAAATTAAGCAAAATAACAATAAAAGTATGAAAAAACAAGGTAAATGGGAAGTGTATAGATACATGATGGCATCAAATTAAATAGACTGGCAGGCAAACAGCCTTCGACATCATCATCAACATCATTTATGTTGTTGTTGTTTTTTTCTCTTTCTTATTAATATGCCATCACTAAAAAAATCTATGTGTGTATATCAGGGAACCACCACTTTTAAGCAACAAAGTCATCACCATCATCTGTTAATTCCCCACTCAACTTCCTTTTCAATGTTTCCGTTTCCCACCATTAGCAACACTACTACAATAGTAACAACAACTACATACTACTACACGTACCAACAACTAACACAATGTTTCCCAGTTGCCCGCTTGACCACGACATACATGCAAATAATATCGTTATCGAACAATTTGTAAACGTTTCTCTTATAAAACATTCGAGAACGACAATTGCTAGCAAAACGAAAACGAGTTCACCTGTCGCACAAAATCTTTCGATGTCGAATATCGAATCCTTAGCAATATATATATATAACTTGGATAATACATATAACAAATAATCACTAAAAATAGTTTTAATTAAGTTTGCCAATATGTAGTTCGAAAGCGAAGCTTTTGAAACTTTTCTTTTAATTTTGTGTTGTTGCTATTTTTCTAAAAGGGTTTTATCAACTAAAAAAATGGCTTAAAAAGGATTTAAATTTAATTAATCAATTATTTTTTTAATTGAAAAAACAATTAAAAATTTAATTTTGATTTAATTAGCATTTTAGTTGTTTTGAAATAAATTTTCAATTAACATTTTAATTAAATAACAAAAAATCTTAATTGACTTTTTTCGTTTAAAATAAAATAATTTAAACATGTAGAATTCTTGTTGGGAATTGTCAATATTTATTTAAATAAATTAACACGTTGTTTGAAATGGCAAAGTTTTTTGATCACTTTGTTAATTAAAAATATCATTTATTAAAAATATTTTTCAAAATTTTTAGTAATCAATATAATCATTTTGGTAATAGTTGCAAAATCAACAACTTGTTTGCTTGATATTATGAATTTGGAATAAATTTGGTGATTGGAGAAACTTAATAATTTTTTTTTTAAGAAATGTTACATTTTGTTTTGTTTCTTGTTTGCGAGATGTAATTCTAACCTTTTTGTTTTAAAATGATTAGGTGAGAAGTTAGCGAAGATAAAATCAGCAAATCTTCGTTATTGCGAACATTTTTGCGTAGCTAATTCTTCGAAGTAGTGAATTGTCGCTTTTCCGAATCTCAGGTCAAGCGGGTAGCATTTTATAAAATTATTTTTTTACTCTTCTGCGTTATTAGATAGCATAGATGGGGGTAGTGCACTAATTGTGCAGTTTCTACTCACAGTTAGTGATAGTGCAAAATTATTGCAATCATTTTATTGATGTTGAGTGATGAATTGAAAATTAGCAGCCTCACTACCCGTGAGTGATAGTGAAGATAAAGCAATCATTAGTTTATTGCAACATTTTTGTTCTTCACTATTTGAGTGCAACTTAAAATTTTGCACTAAATTTATAAACAAAAAACTGGGGTTTTCTTGATTAAAGCCAGGAGATATTCCGGTATTGCCAAAATTTTATGTGGTTTAATTTCTATTGCTTATGCATGTCATCACAATAATCAAAAACTATGCTCATACAAAATTAAATTTTTTAAATTTTAGTGAGAGTCTGTTTATATGCAGCTTTTTTGATTGCAAATACAAATTTTGTACTATTTGAATTGAGTGCAGATTTTGTGCATTCAATCATCGTTAGTGATTGTGAAAAAATTTGCAATAGCACTTAATTTTTTTAGTGCTAGTGAAAAAATACCAATCATCACTAGAGCTGGTAAAAAATAGTGCAAACGTATTTTTTTTGCAGTTTTCAATATTTAGTGCACTACCCCCAACTATATGTTAGATAGTCATAAATGATCACATTTTCTGATCATAAAATTTACTTTTGTTAGAAGAAAATGGAAACATACGTAAAATGGGAAACAATAAGAGTAGAAACCTGGGAGATTGATTATTCGATTTTTTTCAAAAAACCGGGTTTTGAATTTTCCGACTAGTTACAATTTTGAAAACCCGGTTATATTCGAATATATAAAAACATACAAATTAAATAACTTTTTGAAATAAATATTTAATTTCAATAAAGACACAAAGGTAAGGAACCAACAAAATACAAACTTATGACATAAGGTCAAAATAGACCATACAAATGGCTTGGCAAACACACACTTTGTATCCGTTTTGTGTTCGCCAATAAACAACATAAATATATTTCGTAGAAACATTAATTGTCAGGCCCACAATGTCGAAAAGAACATTTCTTTCGCATATTTATATTTAAAACAATATTAAAAAACTAAAATTTGATTTTGTTTTCAATATAAATATATGAAAGCAATGTTCTTGTCGACATTGCGGGCCAGCAATAATTTTTCAATTTTATTTTGTTTCAATGAATGCAGACGACGATAGTGCTGCGTCATTTTATTTGCTATTTGTATAAAGCGGAGGAGAAATATAAAGTTAAGGAATATAATTTGGAGTAAAGAGTGGTTTAAACAACGATGTGTTTTGTGGCAAACAATGACTCGAAACTAATTTTTAAAGAATTTTGGTTTCAAAAAAATTATAGGAATTTAATAAATGTATAATTTGAGATATTCTCCCAATTTTATTTTAAATAAATTTTAATTTGTTGAGGGTTAAGCACGTCTATATGCATAAGTAGACCTCAACCATATTTTTGAAAAGTCGCAAACAAAACATCTTAGCCAGTGCCCATGTTCTGTGACTTCCGCGGCGTGAAACTTTTCGATTGAAATGTGAGAAATGAAACAAAAATGCCATGAATTGAAACAAACAGCTGTTTTTCTCACTTAACTGCGTCTGTAACATTGTTGGCGAGTAATAACTGTCACGTAAGGAAATTTCTCGCCAATATACTGAAAAAGTGTGCCTATAAAATTTTTGTAAACTGTCAAATAAACTCACTCGTAAAAACGGGGTGAGAAAAATTTTTAACACTAAAAAATAAATTAAAAATGCAAAATGCAATGAATATTAACACGGAAGAAATAAGTATTATGTTCTTGGCAGATTTTTTCATTGTTTAATTATTTTGCTTTTCACATTTTTTAAAATTATACGAATGTTTTCAAAGCAATATACATTTTTTGGTATAGCCGACGGTTGTTTTTTCGACGCCGTCGTTGAAAATTTTAAAATTTTAGTCAAATTTGGTCGCCGTCAACGATATGTTTGACTGGCGTTCTCAACATCTGCAATTTCTAATCGGCTTTGAGTGGGATATTATGACATTTATAACGTTACGGCGCACAGTGGCGCCCGTAGAGCAAACGAGGTTGCAAAAATTTTCATGAGCGCCGACGAGGTTTTGAATAAACCCATGTTATAGGAAACTTTTCAACGATTTCAAATATGCCACTGTTAATAATATCACATTTTTAGTTTAGAAGATATAACCGTTCAAAGTTGACCGACTTTCGGTTTTCAAAAAAACACACAATTTTTAGTCAATTTGTTGCGATTTCTGGTGTTATATCACGAAAAATAGGTAACTAATCGCCTTATTTATTAATAATTTAAAACATAAAACCCTAAGAAAAAAAAATAATAAAAACAATCTAAAAATGTAAAAATAATTTTTTTTAGTTACCATAAAATTGATTTTTCTACTAATTTTAACTTTGATAACCCATTAGTAGGCTCATTTCATAGGCTGAACAGTTATATGTATATCATATGCTGTTTAAACTGTTCAATTATCTTATTCGGTTCAGAAGAAATGATTTTTGCAACGAAAAAACTCAAATGGCGCCATTGTGCGACGTAATCTCTTCTGATAGTTTTTGACATGAGTTACAGACATACTTTTTTCTCACTTTTCGAGAAACGATGGAATATTTTGTTTCATATGTTTTCGATGCGAGAAATTCTCACCAAAGTTACAGAACATGGGTACAGGATTATATATTTCAAAAGATTTTGTTTCAGCATTTTTAAAACGAATAGAAATATTAAGACATTTTTTGTATGAAATATCTGTCCATTCGTCAAAAACTGTTAAAAATATTCCATGAATTTGTTTAATTTCTTCAGTTTTGTTTTTTAGTTCTTAGTGTTTTAATAAATAAAAGTGGTGAATTTTTTTCATATGGTTGATACTGCCGGAATGTTATAGTTGTTAGCATGATGATATTCTAGAACTAGTTAAAAGATTTTAGAGCCTTAACGGGCATTCCGTCCTCGGCAACACAACGGGCTAATATTTCACCCAATGATTCAATTTTAGTTAAATATTATTTGCAATCTCTTTAGAACTATGTACTTGGAACGGAGTCAAGTTTTATTGTGGACTAATTAAAGGTGATTAATAAATCGTGACGTCGAAGAACCTGCAATTTATAATTTTGGGGCACTTCAGACGCTTAAAGCTATCTTTTTAATCCCGTTCGAAATATCTCCAAAGATGACATCTGTATAAAAATATATTTAATATCATTTCGTAACTTTTTCACAAATTAAACAGAGTACAACTCTATCAACATAATTTCATAAAAAATACCGCACACGTTTTTTTCATATGAGCATTTCAAGTGAAGTTGAACAAAGTGCCAGGCTTTAACTAAAAAACACATTAAAATTTGTTTTAAGTTGCATTGTAATACAAAGGTTATTTACCTTATAGTGCATTTACACCTACACCATAAACACGTTATAAGTTGTTTATGATGATAAACTAGTTTAAGAAACTTGTTTATCCATACAAATTATAAACACGTTTGTAACTAGCTTTTGAGATAAACTAGTTGCAAACAACCAGTTTTTGTTAATGCAACTCTGTTCCTTTCAAGTTTTGCTCTGGCAACGCTAGTGATATTTGACATTTCATAAAAAAAAAAAATTAAGTTAAAAAAGTTTGCGTTAAAAAAAGGAACACATCAAGAAAAAGTTTAAAAAAATTAATTGAAAATTGTTTTATATAATATGGATAACGAAAATAAAAGGTATGTTTATCGTATGTATAAATGTACGTGCACCAACGTTTTTAAGTTTTTTTTTACTGAAGTCAGCTGTTTTGTGACACGGCTGTTAAACTGTTAACTGTCAAAACTGCTGATGTAAACGATATAGTTTATGAAAGTAGTTAATGATCATAAACTAGTTTGAAAATTACAAGTGTAAATGCACTATTAAGAGTTAAATAATTATTAAAAATCAAGAAATATAATTCTTTTACGTATTGGAACAATTAACAAGAAACCTGATTCACAAAAAATATTTTTGTTTTGTAAGAGTTAAACCCGTCAAATTTTCATACAAAACTCTGTTTATTAAAAATTTTGAAATTAAAATTTGGAATATTTGCACTTCAGAGCTATAAAAAACAAAAAAGAGAAAAATTAAATTGTTTTCCGCTTTTTAACTGTCAGTGGGAGGCTGTTACATAAGGAGATTTTTCGTCAAACTTGGCAATTTTTCAATTCTTTTGTTTAGAAAATTTAGGTTTGGCGATATGGTGATTTTTTATTTTTTGATGCAATAGGCAATGGTTTTCTAATTTACATACGAATATCTAAAATTTTATAAAAACGAAAAATTAAATTGTTTTCCGCTTTTTAACTGTCAGTGGGAGGCTGTTACATAAGGAGATTTTTCGTCAAACTTGGCAATTTTTCAATTCTTTTGTTTAGAAAATTTAGGTTTGGCGATATGGTGATTTTTTATTTTTTGATGCAATAGGCAATGGTTTTCTAATTTACATACGAATATCTAAAATTTTATAAAAACGGGTATCATTTTTTTTCTTGTTTGTAAATTTTATTGTTATTACTATTACTGTTTCAAAATGGTTATTTTTGAATTGTTTTGTAAGCCATTGTATAATACTATGGCGTACATAAATGAATTCACATTTCGGGGATGATAAATATGACTGACATGTTATTTTTTATTATAAATAAAAAATATTAATACTTTTTCAGCCGTGTTCTGAAATCGATTCCAAATGATATTGAAATCGGACAGAGTTCAAAAAGATCTTATTTGAAAGTTCATAAAAAGAGCTTTAATACATTTCATACTACTCTTAAAAACAGGAAAAACTGCGCTCATTTAAAATAATTAATCGAAAATCTCCATCGCTTTCAATTTGACTTCGGTTTCTATAAGTTAAAAATCACATTTGGCGATTTTTCTCTTAACCAAAATCTTAAAAAAATTTAATTTGTCGATTTTCGAAACAATATTTACATCTCCACATTAAAACACAAATTACCAATTTTGGTTAGAAATAACCAAAAACGGTAGATCGGTTCAGTAGTCAATTAACCAGCGGCTAGTTCATATGCGGCTGATGCTTATATGTATATATTTTTTTAAGAAAGACTTACCCAGCAAACAAACGGGCTTTCATGATTAGAGAAATAATATAATGACGCAATTTCACATTAATTTCATATATGTAAATGTTTTTCTGATGAATTCTTAGATTTATTTTTTTTAGTGTGTAATTTTAAATAATTTGCTTAGCAATTTAAAAATTTTTAAAATTGCTCATAATCGTTACGGTTCCTGATTTAAGCTATTTACAAAATGTTTTTATTTTGAAGGCATAAAATATTACCTTAGGAAATATAATGCAGCATCATATTTAAAACGCTTGACTTTCTGTTTTCTGGGTAAACTCACTCTTTTTACTGATACAAATAGGCAGCAATACAACCACAGCTTAAATTTTGCGCACCACTGGACTAATATATGTATTGAGATGTTACAAACATCAGCACAGACGTATAATACATTATTGTGGTGTAAGCTGAAGTAAATTTGTGCAAAGTACTTCCAGCAGTAGTTTTTTTAATTGGAGAGTGTGTTACGCTTTTTTTGTATTAAGAAATAGATGCACTTGTAAAGGGTCCGCCAAATAACTTTTTTTTTTTAAATGCTATACAAAAAACTACTGAATATTTTCTCAAATTTCTTTTTTTATTTGAAAGTACAATCCTTCCGGTTAATAATGGAAAATAATTTCATTCAAATGGCTGCCTCGGCTGGCCATGCTGTAGCCTACACGATCGGTCCAATTTTTAAGCACATTATCGATTGTGTGCAGCTGTATTTCACCAATGGCTTCACGAATATTGTCCTTTAAAGCGTCAATTGTCTCTGGCTTGTCGGCGTAACACTTATCTTTGACGGCACCCCACAAATAATAGTCCAACGGTGTCAAATCGCAGCTCCGAGGTGGCCAAACGACACCAGCTCTGCGGCTGATAATGCGATCTTTAAAAACAGGGCGCAAAACATCGAGTGTAGCTTCGGCTGCGTGGCACGTAGCGCCGTCCTGTTGAAACCAAATATTGCCAATATCCTCCTCTTCAATTTTTGTGAACAAAAATTCATTCAACATGGCCCGATAACGATCGCCATTGACTGTAACGGCCACTCCTTGCTACTTTTCAAAGAAAAATGGCCCAATTATGCCTCTGGACCAAAATCCGCACCAAACAGTGACTCGTTTTGGGTGTATCGGCTTTTCAATGTATGCGTGCGGGTTTTCTGTGCCCCAAATGCGACAATTTTGCTTGTTCACATACCCGCCAAGATCAAAATGAGCTTCATCTGAAAAGATGATTTTTTTTTTGGCAAAATCGGCATCTTCTGTAAGTCGATCGCAGGCCCACTTAGCGAAGCGAAAACGCATTGGATGGTCAGTTGGCTTCAACTCCTGAACCAATTGGACTTTTATGGCGTCATACCAAGGTCTTTATACAAAATTCGTCTCAATGATGTCTCCGAAATGTTCAATTGTTGAGAACGACGGTGAATTGGTGTTGATGGCACTTCACGTACACTTTCTGCCACAGCAGCAATATTCTTGGATGTACGCACTGTTTTTGACTTTTCACGCTTTGGTTTATCGATGAGGATGCCAGTTTATTTCACTTTTTTCACAAGATAAACAACATACAGAGCTGACGGTGCTTCTCTTCTTCCAAAATCCGTACGCAATTTTCGCACACATTCTGCAACATTACCATGATTTTCAAAGTAATGTCGCAATATTTTCCAGCGTTGTTCAAGCGTATACACAACCATATTCGTTTAGCGGAAGGATAAAACTAATTATCTGTCAAAAAAAAAAACGTTAGATGGCGGACCCTTTAGTTACGTCCGTTTCAATTTCTTCAATAAAGTCGCCATTTTTGATCGCAGGAGTCTTAAATAGTGCATGCGCATTAATCTTACTTAAAAACGAACTATAATCAATCAAAAAAGCGATATCGAATTTTTGTGTAGTTACGTCGATATGTAAGTCAGTTTTTTTAATCGTTTGAAAGGATGTTTTTCTGCCATTTTTTGTCCTATTTGTAATATGTACTTTGGATTCATTTTTAATTTTTCTATTGCTTGGCTGACTTTTCATAACAAATTTTACATTCACCATAAGATTTCCCTCGAAATTTGTTCCCTTTTTCCTAAAAAATTTATGCACTCAAAAGAAAAATCAATCCATTCGTACTCAAATCAATCCGAAGCGGTATCAATACTACGGTGAGTACGGATTTTCTTGAATCAAGTACAAAAAGGTTGATTCAAGTACGGATTATTCAATTGCGAAATACTCAACTTATACTTGAAATAATCCGAAAATGAGAATGATTTAAGTAAAACTGAGATTGAAACAATCTCAAAATGCGCTTGATTCAAGAATTATAAAGTCAGATCAGATTAAAATCAGATTAAAATGCTCACTTTGTAATTTTACTCTCAGAGTGGCATCGAAAAGTTCAATTTTTTTTGTCTTCGAAAGCTGCCCCTTTTTGAATTTCTCTTTGCAATTTTTGATGTCATATGGATTTGCCACATCGAAAAAAAACTTTAAACTGTTAAAAGTGTGGCAATGTTTAAAATCTTATCTATATATTAATAGGCAAGTGGATTTCTTAGGATCCCTTTTTCGCCATTTCATTTGAAAGATATTAGCGGTATTCACACCGAGCTTGTTAGTTTGTTAGTCGTTAATAGTTACTTTTTTACACGCATTTTGTTTTTGTATATTTAACGCGCTACCGGATTAACATTTAACAAATTAACGACACGGCACCCCTGATAAAATAGTTGTTAGTTGGTAACTTTTTTTTTACACTTTCTCGTAGCATGTTTTATTTTTTCCAGAATAATAAATTGTGTCAGAACAATAAATCAGTTGTTTTACTATGAAAGTTACCAGACTAACAAAGTTTTAAAAAGGGGTCGTTCACAGTTGGTAACTTTAACAAATAAACAAACTACCGAGTAACAAATTAACAAGTTCGGTGTGAATACCGCTAATATGTTAATTTAAATTTTGTTAAAATCGGTTCTGTATTTCACGAGTTATACGCGTTAGAAAGTGGCACTAATACATTGAAACAATTCACATACGTGTGAGCAAAAACAATGTAAACACATAACAGAAGCAGTATGTTTTGTTTTTGTGTTTACATAGTAAAAAGAACAACAACATGCAGAGTTCTCTGCTATGCCTTTAATTGGAGAATAGTAGAAAATAAGAAATAAAAAAGAAAAAGACAACTTTAAATATTTTATTTCTTTTTGGGAGAGTTGTTGTTTTTAAATGTTACCGTTGATTTCTTAAATTTTTGCGCTTATGAATAATTTTAATGTTATTGTTACATTATTAATATGGTTACATTGTAAAGAATGTGTTTATTGCATTTTTTTTTTAAATAAAGTGCGATCTTTTGATGGGCTGCGATTTTATATAACAGACACTACCGATCATGGTCATTTGTTATATGATAATCATGTATTTATAAAAAATATATATATATAGAGGTTATAACAACATAATTCATCAACGAAATAAAATGGAAAATATATAAAAGGCTTTGTTATAAACATTGAGATTAGGGAACTTATGTTATACATATATACATTTTTAGAAAAATTGTCACTAAATTTCATATGCCTAAAAGAAATATGCCTCATAAAATTAAAAATTGTTCTGCTCTACTGAGAATTATTACATTTTGAGTTACTACTCTGTTTATAATCAAGTGCAATATGTTTTTTAACATTAAATAAATATATTTCTACATATGTATATACATATTTAATAAAGTTTTAGATTAAATAAATATTAGAAATAACGGTACAAATAAGTTATTTCTAGATTGCAGTCGATTGTGTCGACTGCTGGCTCATACTAGTTTGCAAATAGTGTTGTTAATCAGGAATTGTTTTCATGAGTTAGCTATTCGCAAATAAAAACTTAATTTACTGTTTATGCGGCAATTTTCTCTCCTTGCAGTATAATTATTTGCCAATAACTCGTGCGTATAGTATGTGTTAAGAAATAAAGAAATTTTTTCGAAAGTTTGTTATATATTCGGCTAATTTTGGGAACGTCCTCGTACAATAGGATAACAATGTTGTACAGGCTAATCCTAAAATAGTCTTTTAAAACGCTAGAATATGTCAAGAAAGTGCTTATGTTGAAATGTGAGGGCATTTCTTTCAGTTAAACGCTTAAAGGAAATTAAGACACTTCTTCTTATTTTCTAATATCAAACATGTCGGCAAAAATTGTTTGCTGGGTATTTATGCATTAGTATATATGTATGCGCTTATAAAATACCCCTGCAAATAATTTCGATCGAAAAATAATCATAATAGTTTCCCAATTTAGCAAAAATCTATCGCTTTCGCTATTCAATTCTTATTGATGTAGTTACATCGTTCGGGAAGAAGTGTCCCACTATGGTAATATTCACATTAAGAATCCACTTTGTGTCTATATTTTATGACGAATTAGAGCGCTTTGGTAGTTGAATATCAATTAAATTTAGTAGTATCGCTTTTGTCTCCAAAAAGTACTCTCTTGAAGTAACATTTTTTCTTATTGTCTTTATAATAAAAAGTGGGCTATTTTACTGTTTATCTTTGTTTAATTTTGTAAGGAAAGTCTAAGTAAAAAAGAAGATAGAATGAGCTTAAAGTTTAACAAATATTAAAAAATCTACAGTACATTTAATCAAAATAGTTGTTAATGTTTTAAAGTTTTTTTTTTTAATTTTATTTTAACTATCATCATTAAACATTAAAAAATATTAAAATAATAATAATTTACAAGGTTTGTAGTATTACTTAAAGTATTGCAGCAAATATTGAATTATTTTATGAATTATGAGAAATATACAATTATGGATACTCTTACTAGTTTGGTTAAAAAGATAGAAAAAATACCTTACGTACATGCTTTAAAGTTAAAAAACTAATATGGTCAAATTTTTTAAAGGAATTTACAGAAAATCACAAATTTATTTAAGCACTAACTTTGTAAACTTTCATCATATTATAACTGGCAAATTTTTTACTGCTTTACAAGTTTTCTTCACTGATAACAATTGAAATTCACTAGAGAAAATTAAATCAAACCCTTATTTTCCACAAAAATTTTTGAAGTCATTAAATAAACAAACAGTTTAAAAAAATTACTAATATCCTTTAAAAATATGACAATTATTATATTTTTTAGTTTCACTTTCATTGGTTCTAAAAAAATGAATATATGAGATGTTATAAAAATGTTTCCCAATCTCATCGAAGAACAACTTTGGGCTGGTTTGTGCACTCATTTGTACAACTTTCGTGCTCAAGAACGTTCTTCGGTAACATTTGGATTCCGTGGGATCCTAATTTTAAGTACAATATTATAAATATTTCATTTTTAAAATATATAAAATTTCACTTTATTTGACATAATTTTATAAATTTATATAATTTGACACGGACGTGCCACCGATCACGTTGCAACTTATATACAAACTGCCCTTTATACGCATTTTGCTTTTGTAGTATATTAACACTATTTAAACGCAAATCGTTGCGAAGAAGTCAACATAATATGGGATATGTTTAATTATGCTATTGTAGTATCTATACAACTGTTGCAATTTTCTGAACAACTGTTTAAAGTGACGGAAAATTAAATGTTAAGAACTCATAATTCGATTCTAACGTATTTTGTTGTTGTTTAATGCCGAAAAATCTACTGTTTAACTTAAAAATGTGACGAAGTAGGTAAAATTCGTAGACAATCGAAAAACACTCTACCAATTGCTTGGCGGGACAATAGGAATATTAATTTTCTTCTTAAATTTATTAAATGTTGGATGGATGGTTAATTGTTTGTCTTGTTTGAAATTCATACAGCATTTTTTACACCGATTAGGGCGATTAAGGTGATTATTATATATAATGTTATATTTTAATGTATACATACATACATAGATACGTATACATTCTTGTGTATGCATGAAAACGTTATCTTTTTTATGAATTTAAATACGTTTTTTAATGCAATTTCGATTTCTCACTCTCTTGCTTCGGCAATACAGTCACGGCTGCCAGATTTGGCGATTTATCGTCATTATGACGATTTTGGAGTCCAAAAATGGCCCATTGACGATTCGACGATTTATACCTTAAATTTGACGATTTTTGAAATGACGAATTTTGTACTAATTTACAAAACTTTTTAGTATTATTTCTTTTTTTTTTACCAACTTCTTGGATACTTTCGTTTATTTAGTATACACCAACTGTCCCGTGTAAGCAGGTTATAATACAAATATAAATATAATAGTTTACACTTGGGATTCTGGTAATAGATCTCTTTTTCAACTATTTTTTTTAGCACTTAAACATAATTTCTGATGAGTAAAATACTTCTCAGTTCGTAATTTTTTATGAATGATTTAATTTCATGATTATTAATTATTTGAGTCACGTATCTAATTCTAGATTCTAAAACTTTTGTAGCAAATTCGGATATATAATATCCTACACAATACAAGACAAGCAAAGCCATCTGCCAAAATGTTTTTCAAATGGCTTCCATTTCGGACCATTAAGGAGACAAGAACTACATTTGTATAATTTTTTTTTTATTTAAAATAAAACAGACGGCAAACAGCTAACAATTTTCAAATAATTACAAAAGTTAGTGTTATTTACAATGACGATTTTTGTGATGATTTAAGTAAATCGATATGACGATTTATTTTGCAAAATTTGCCGATTTTCGACACATTTTATCTGGAAGCTATGAATGCAGTACATACATATTAATTTTTTTCACTCTGAAGTCGACTCTATAGTACATTGTCAAATAGAATACTCTTTTGTTGTACATATATTTGTGTGTGTGTCAGTAAAAAAGTAGTATATTTTAATTGCACCATATTTGCTTTACCTAAATTTTTTAACAAGGTTCTTATTGAAAAACAAAGTAGAATACTTAATTAACAGCAACAGTATAAAATACCCTACAGCGTAAAACAATCCAATGTGAAATTTATTTAATAAAATTTAAAATATTAATTGATTGACCTTAATTTATTACGCACTGTTTTTTAAATATCTTTTTTTATGGTTTTGTCGTTATGATCTTCTGTGTGATAGTCACATCACATTTTAGTAGCGTTGAATATAAAACAACTTTAAATCGTGTACGTGTGCTTGACTTAATATCTGAATTAGTTTGATTTACCATCCATCATCGTCAGTAACACACTTATCCAGCGTTGCCGTTGCGACCATAAAGTGGCAATTTTGACCCTGTCACTTTTTATGCACCTTTTCTAAATGTGCTATTTTATATCATTTAAAATCAATTCGTGCTACTTTTTGAGCCTTTTTGAAATTAGGTCACGAAATTTTATAAAGAATAAATAACAAAGATACAAGACTGAACGTTTTTCAGATTTTTAAACCCTTTATAAACTCCACCATGCGGTGGTTATAGTTACTACTCAAAGTAAAGAAAATCTCACTATAGGACTGATATTTCACCACTTGTGGGAGAGATTGACCTGGAGACGGAAGATCCCTGAGTGCTATTTCTACTCAAGAGATGCTGCTAACATGTATCCAAAAGTAGCGGAGCTTAGATTGTTCCAACTTTTAAGCAAGGGGTTCCCTCTGCCGGATTATTCACTCGAATTACTATCGGACAAGGCCATATGACAGGTCCTCATGTAATCCACATCCGTCTTTCCAAATAAATACAAAGGTTTCCAATCGAATCAAATCATTCCAATTGATTAATATTTATCAGAATACGCTTTAATTTAACATTTTTTAACGGGTTTCGATAAGTCACGATCACGAATGGGACGATTTGGCCCCATTTTTTGTAGAAAATTTTAATTTCAATAAGTATTTACACTCAAAAGAAAAATCAATCCATCCGAACTCAAATCAATCCGAAGCGGTATCAATTGTACGGTGGGTACGGTTTTTCTTGAATCAAGTACAGAAAGATTGATTCAAGTACGGATTATTCAATCGCAAAATACTCAACTTATCCATATTCAATCCCAAATCCGTACTTGAAATAAACCAAAAGTGAAATTAGAAAGAGCAAATTATTATGATTGATTTACTTACCCTTTAACACCTTACAGAGTTCCAATTATAAAACACCAGCATCATGCCCAGGGCTGCCAAATTTGACGATTTATCGTCATTTTGACGATTTTTGGTTTAGAAATTAGCAAAGTGCCGATTTGCTGATTTTTTTCTAACAAGTGACGATCTTATTCCGTCTTCAAAATAAGGCAATTTTAAATCTTTTGATGTTTGCTATTAGGCAGCACAGAAAAAAAAGATTTTTGTTCTTTTCCATCAAAAATTTTATAGGCAAAAGCAAGATTTTGAGTCAAGTCAACTTAAGTAAAAATTCGTACCAAAACCTTGATTTTGAGGTTGAGAGTTCACTCGTGTGGGGAGCAGGGACTGATTTGGCTTATTTTGTAACATTTAATACTTCATATATATATGAAACATTTTTAAGCCAAATTTTATGCTCCTAGCTTATATGGGTGCCATAGTGCCAAAACTATAATTTCGTGAAGAAAGATTATTACAGGTAAAAAGAAAAAAATAAAAATAAATTTTAAGAAGATTTAAAGAAGTTAAGGTTTACAGGTCAAAATTAGAGATTTATGGGTATAAATTTCAGGCAGTTGTGGTTTTTTGTTCGTATCTTAGGCATATATAAACCGATCTGGCTAAAATATAATAGCACACTATTCCGTACTATATCTAATATAAATTTATAGCAAGTCTTCGGAAATCCAATTTCAGCAAACACATGGTTAGACCAACGTTAAACCAACTTTGCTATTCATAAGTACTTAGATTATACATATACAGCCGTATTCATAAAACTTCATTTATGATTAATTAACCGCTTATAAGCAGAAACTGCTAAAGTTGTATTCATAGACGAAAAAAAGTCTATTAAACCTTTAATTAACCATTCATAAAGAATGAAAATTAATTGTTTGATTTGCCCATCTTTAAACCAAAAATAAGATGACATTTTGATAATTGTTTGCATTTAATGATATTATTTTTGGACAATATGTTTTTAAATAATGGAAAAATGTCTTACTTATTAATATGGACATGGTAAATATATTTAACTAAATTTAGTTTAATTTAGACAACCAATTTAAAGTTATATTGTTAAATATATAAAAAAAAAATTTATGTGATTTAAATGAATATGTTTAGGGGCAAATGCAGATATTCTTTTTTATTATTTATTATATTATTGCAATTATTTTTTTTAGCTATTAAACAACGAATTGTTGTTCAAAAAAAAAAAAAAAAACATAAGAAAAAATAAAATAAGCAAATCATAGTAAAAGTGATGTTAATAAAAAGTAAACAAACCTTTTATTCGAATACTTTTTTATCGTTTCAAACAAACATTTTTTTAATACCTTCGGCAAAATCTTGTTCAGAAAATAAAATAATATGTATTTTTATTTTATAAGAATAATTTTTAAGGTCTTTAATTATAAAAAATATATTAATTATAGAATATCATGTGAACCGAATAGAAGTTTCATGCATCACTAGCAATAAAAAGACAACAAAACGTAAATAAAGTTGCCATACTTAAACACAAAATCGCTACAAACAAATAATAGCTAAGAAGCTGTTAATGTACGTTTGTGAATACCAATTTTTATAAAAGGCTTAAAACACAAAAATCGTTTGATAGTTATTACATACTTTAAGCTAAAATAAGAACTTTTTATGAATATGGCAGTTATACTTTATAGGACCTAACATTAATATTGCAGCAATTACAAAAGGAATGACACACTTACTATATTAAAACGAACTTGTATCTGGTGAACAGTATACAAATTTGAAATTTTTTAGAAAATGGCCCGATTGAAAGTATATTTTATTCTTAAGACTTTAAAAAAACCTTAGATTATTATAATATATTGATTAAATGTTTACAAAACAAATTGATATTTTGCTTAACAAACGTTTGTTAAATTTAACAAACAATTTAATAAACATACTGGGATATATGTATGTATGTATATAATATGTCTTTGTTTGCTTGTTTTTAAATTAAAATCGAGTAAACTTTGTTTAAAACCTAAATTTAAATTTTCCGATTTTTTTATTTTTTCTCAGGAAATTGACGAGTTTTTCTCAATTTTATCTGGCAGCCATGATCATGCCCGATATGATTTTTACTTTAAAAACTTACTGCCGTATTCATAAAAAACTAAATTGGATATGAAATCTATTTTAAGGAAAATTTGTATGGAAATTTTAGTTTTAAAATACGTTTGAAATCTATTTTATTTTTTATGAATACGGCAGTTAAAGTACATATTTAACTAAAAATATAAACAAATTAGAACTCTTGCTTAAAATTTTACTTTTTAAACATGAAAATAATGTGTTTTCTTCTTGTTCTGTTGTTTTTGTTGTTTCTACACACAACAAGCAGATCGATTTTAACTTCTTGTGTGGTGTTGTTCTAGTGGCTACAACAAATTTTGATAAGTCATATCTGATTAAAACGCTCACTTTGTAATTTTACTCTCAGAGTGGCACTACAACGAAAAGTTCAATCTTTTTTGTATTTAGTTTAAGAATTTTGTACTTATTTTAAGAAATTCCGAGATTGCTTTATTTATCCCAAGTGTTTTCTTTCTGTGTTTAGATTTCAGCGCCAACTTGTTTTTTAAATTAACACAAACTCAATTTATATTATTTTTTTTATAAAATGAATCACGAATCGTTTGATTTGTTAAGGGGTTTATTTTTTACATAACATTTTCAAAAATAGCTGATGTCAGTTATTTCAAATCTTTATTTGTATATCAATGAAGTAGATGTGGACCAACAAATTGTCAAATACGCCACAAAAATAATAGTCACACAATAAAAAAAAAAATAATATAATTACTTTTTAATCGGCATTAAAAAAAGTTTGCTTTTCTGATGCAGGGCAGTGGTGCATTAACGAACACACCCAATATTTTTTTTTAACACTTATAGGACATTTACATTATATCGAAATCTAGTAGATTTCATTTGAAATCTTCCTCCAAATCTAGTTCGTTTACATTATACTTGTTTGACATTAGCGAGATTTGGTTTTCACAACAAAAACCGCCGACTGAAAGTTTTTTGTGTAACACATACTTACATATAAAGAAATAGGCATTTAAAAATTTGCATTACATTTTCTTTATAATCAACTTCAATTATTTTATCAATATCATGTCATTTGCATTTTTTTTACTCTTTTACAAAATTTTTGAATTTTTTTTTAACAATTTTAACAAGCAGCTATTATTGTTTTTGTTTTGTTTTTTGTTAAAATGTCATTTTTTTCTTGTGCAGGGAAGTAGTTTTTAGTGCTATATGGGGAAAAACATAGTTGCATCAACAAGTACTACTAGATTTCGAATAGATTACGTCAAAATCTAGTTACGGAGTAGATTTTGTTTTGTACACGAAATCTAGCCAAAAACAACTAGATTTGGCTCGAAATCTCGAAAGTACTAGATTTCGTTGTAGTGTAAATTGGCTATTAGAGCAAAACTCTTTTATCTTTCTTAACTGTGTTTTCATTAAAAATAACTTTTAGCAAAATGTAGATCGGTAATACAGGTATAAAAATATTTAAGAAATAAAGTCAAAAAATCTTCTACTTCTTTTTCTTAAATTGATCGATCTAGTTTTGTTTGCTAAAAGCTTGGATCCAAGCTTTTAGTTCAAAGAAATATGTTCATTTTGACAAGTCCTTTAAATTTTGTTGTAATATTATAAATTTTATCATATATGTATGTATTTATGTAAATTCCCAAACATTGAAAATATATTTTTAAATATGTTTATTTTTCACTCATACACGAAAGCAGAAAGTTTTTAAATTCTTAACGCCAACTAGAAAAATGTTTTAGTAAAATGTAGTACCGCCCCCTTTGCCAGCAAATATGTGTATGGAAGCGAAATATTTAAAAAGTTAAAACACTATTTAAGATATACGAGATCACGGTTTCTGTTCACATATAAAGGTGTTTATCGCTCTTCTGATTGGGTGAGTGCTGCATTGTCTCTTTCCCTTAAAGACTTTTTAAATATTTTACTGCATATTTCGTTATCATAGTTTTAACTAATGGCACATTGAGATCCTTGTGTATATTTGAGTTTTTGAAGATGTTCATTTTGAATTTTTTCGATATTAGAGACCGAGGCAGTGCCCCATAACTGAATACCGTAGTACCAGATTGACTTTAAGATAGAGTTTGCAATCGAGACTAAAAACAGAGTTTCTTCCAATAAGCCAATCAATTTGAATTGCTTTCAGTTTCATTTGAGTTAATTTTACTTCTATATGCCATTTCCACGTTAAACGCCGATCTAAATGTAAACCGAGGTATTTTATATGCGAGTGTTGATGTATTATTTGATTATTGAAATTAATAGGGGGGCATGTTTCCCGACGCGAAGTGAATGTTATATGTACGCATTTTTGCTCATTGACCTTTATCCTCCATTGTTGTAACCACTAGTAGGGCTGCGACCCCGTTAAAGAACTGTTATGTACTTGTCAATACCAACTTGCACTGGAGGCTTTTGACAATGTTTTACTTTCGATACTGAGTTTTCCATTGTGTCTGGTTTTGGGTTAATCATTTCATCACTTATTAAAATTGTTTTTGCTGCTGTGCTGCAGGCGCAAGTAGCAGTTGAATATTTTTTTAATGTTTTACAATCAACCGTTTTTGTAAACACAGAGGGCGAGAGGGAACGTGCGAGTAATTGGTGTAGCCGTTAGGTATTTACTGTCATATTTTTTTATTTTTTTCTGCATTGCTTTCGTTAAAATTCACTGTAACATATATGCATTTATTTCATTTTGTCTTTTCATTATTTAAACTCGTAGAGTTTTGTCCTTTTCTGTTTTATTGGCTCTTCTTATTAATTATTATGTTTTACAACAACACCGAAAAAAAATGTTATTCCACAGAATTAAGTTATGTGGTGTGTGCATATTTTTTTTTAATAATTTTATTGTTCATGTTCATTTTAAATTAAAAATTATTCAATTAGTTCGTCCATTCGCTTGTAAATTGACATTTAAAAAAATGTATGTTAATAAAAATCGTATGCGGAGTAAAGAAAACACGTCTGTTATGAACAAACACGACCGACAAACTGACTGATTTATATACTTCATACTTCGAGTACCACTAATTTTAAGGGTCAAATAAAACACACAAACGGTTACACAAACATATGAAATAAGTAAGGACAAGGCGAATTAATTTACCAGGTGGCGTTGAAAGCACAGCTGTGCTACTTTTTTTTCATACTTAGAGGAAGAAATGTCAAAAGTTGCTTGTGTTTTTGACATATCGATCAACGAAAGCAACAAAAAAATACATTGTTGTGTTTTTGGTGTTGTTACTTGTTGTAGCATCGACACCACCGTATACATGAATTCGCCTTGATTAAGGAGAATGTTCGTGTGAATATTAAAAATTTATAATGTTAGGAACACAACTGGGACGAACGACGAATTTTTGGCCGCGAATATTCGTCGCCAAAAATAAAACATATTGGTGTATATGAAAATACATACAATAATAGCGTCCGGCGAAATTCGTCATACGCGGCGTATTTGCAATAGATTTATTTCTATTTCATACCAGTGATGCATTTTGAGTTTTTAATTTTTGGGCCAAAACGATGATTTAAAAGGGCCAAAATACCTTTGATAGGGCCAACATTTTTCACCAGAAATATCCTGCGTGTATAGTGGCCAAATATAATCAGTGATGCTGGCTTCTGGTTAAAAATAAATCAAAACCAGTGCAATAAAATAAAACGTCCAAAATGGCGATGGATTGTCCATATATAAGAAGAACCAGCAAAAATATTGCCCAACAAGCGCTTACTTGGAACCCTGTAAGTAGACAACGCTCCGACGCACCCCTGAAAAAAGCTGGAAGAGAGCTATTGATAAGGCACTGACTGCATCCCGCAAATCACAATAAAGCGAATAAAATATTGAAATATAGTTGCACTGTTGCGGTGCTATGGTCCAATACGAGAAAAGAATTACAGCGATTTTTGGTACTAACTAGATAAGCATACTACCAAAAAATAATTTTTATTTAATACATGATGATAGATTTGCCAATACAATTATGAAGTTTTTTTTAAACAAACAAAGCAATGTTGTAAATAAAATTCGTGTTTAAAACAATCGGCCATGATCTAATCGAAATCACGTGAAATTGAAATCGAACAAAATTTGGAAACTCTCCCATGTTCAAAGCTCATAAAAATATTGCCTTTTATATACCTCATACTTTCAGGACCACTTTCCTCTACCTAAACTACTTTTGAAATCAGGAAAAGCTACGCTCATTATTTCAAAAATTCAATTGAAAATCTTCATCGATTTCAATTTCACGTCATTTCGTTTTCTAGAACATGGCCGCGTAAGAAAATTACATTGAAAAATGTACATTGTAAATGTAGTTAGTTGAATTATAATCTGAAAGGGCCAAAATAGATTAGAAAGTACCACAGGGCCATCAAACATTCAAAAGTGCCATAAATGGCACAATTGTGCCACATTTTGCATCACTGTTTCATACACCGGCGAACGACGAACAAATCAGTACGAGTGACCATGTTTGTTTTTAGTTTAGACGTATTTTAGTAAATAAAGTTACTTTTTACTTTAATAATTGTTTTTTTTTTATTGTATAACATTTAAAATAAATATACAAAGTACTTTGCTATAAAAATTGTTTTTAGTTGTGTTTTTGTTTATGTTTTAATTTTTAAGCATTATTTTTTTTTATATGGCCACACGATTTCTCTCCCTTTGAACAAACAGCAATGAGCTTTCTCAATTATAGAAGCTGTTTGTTATTCGTCGTTATTGTGCTTCATACGACGAATTTACTCAGCGAATTTTAACTGAAAAATTCGTCGTGTTGGGCGAAATTCGTCGTTCGTCCGAGTTGTGTTCCTAGCATAATATTTACAGAAACATCTTGTTGTTGTTGTCAAACTACTTGTATACTATGTATAGTATAGTTTATTTTAGGGATGTAACGAATACCGATGCCGAAACCGATATATCGGCGATACATCACGTTTGCCGATATATTAATTAGTGTTTCTTTTTTGGCTTGTTTCTAACAGCCGTACCTAAACAAGAGCGGAAGGCGGAACGTTTTCTTCAGCGTAGCTTTTACGCAGATATGCCATACCTAAATAAGAGCGTCAGCGTTGTGCCATAAACAGTAGTGTTAACTTTCGTGCCGACTAAAACCCTCATAAAAGACATAAGAAATTGAATTAAAATCGCTAGTTTGACCTAAAAATAGCTAAATTGCCATTATTTATTATCAAACAATAAAAAACAGGGTTGTCAAAACAACAAATATAGCAGCCCTGTTTATTTTAACGCGCTGTCAAAATCGGATTTTCCAATTGCAAAGCGCTACCGTTGCGTTGCCGTCGCGTTGTTTCGGTATGCTACATACAAATTGTATGGGCATGAGGATTTTTGACAGCTAGAAAACGCGTTCCGCTCTTGTTTAGGTATGGCTGCAAGGATTAATTATATAGTTGTTAAAGTAATTTTAAATAAAAATGCGTAAACTTGTTTATAGTGATCGCAATGCGTTTAAATGCAAGCCCCAGTTTAAATGTTTACTAAAACACTTAATAATTATGCCAGGATTTATAAAAATATTTAAAATTTAATAAAGTTTTACAAAACAAATTTTGCTTAAACATTTTTCTAAATAAGCGTTTGTATGAATATGAGGGTTAGTATTGAAAAAAGTTCAAATTCGTCAGGCCGATTTCCCAATACCGACGCCGCTGCTCTATCGCTCACCGTACAACTGCGAGCAATTTTTGCTAATATATTTTTTTAAAAAAAAACTATCGTGAATGATGACGATATTTAATAACGATTTATTTTCTGAAAAAAATATGTTACATTATTATGTTTCATTAACCAAACGAAGGTTTCCATGTTGTACAACTTTAATCTAAAAAAATTAACTGTTTTAATTTATAATTCTTACACTTTTTCAGCGGTTTTTTAAACTATTTGAACGGATTCTGGTTAACATAAATAACAATAGCGGGTTAAGTGTTTAGCTCTGGTACATAAGTTAATACGATTTTATACTAAAAAACGTGTGTTTTTTTTCATATTTTTCGTATGTATCGTAAATTAAAGAATCTGCTGAGCGAGAGATCGAGTTTCGTCAACTGTTTTATTCTGGTAGATTTAACACACGTGATTACTACAGCCTTTTCTGTAATTTTCCAACCACAGCGTAGTAAAAAAAAGTTCAATACATTTTGTTGTTGTGCTGTTATAAATGTTAGTACGTTAACTACATTAATAATATTAACAAGGTCTATAAGGGCACTTTACTACCAAAAGTTAAAACCGCTAATATTTACTTGTATTTCCATTTTAATGCGGAATAAGTTATCTTTCGTGTTAAAGCCATCTTTTCTCAAAATTATGAGCGGCATGTATCATGAGAAACAAAGTAAAACCTTTGTTGTACAAACAAAGTAGTAAATATCTCATTTGGAAAAAAGGGTAGTATAAGTACCTTAAGTAAAAGTGAGGGTAAAATTATTCAACAAGTTTTTCTTGCAGCGTATCCACGAAGGTTAGGTTAGGAAATTTCCAATCATTTTCTTAATCATAAAATTTTCAGATAAAGCAACTGTTCAATATTTTAAAACTTACGAACAGAACTATCCGCCCTCGTATGAGTTCATATAAACAAAAAAAAAAAAAAAACAAATTTGTATTGCTTTTTAATTAATTCAAATATGTTATAATGTATGTATGTTAGGGATAAAACTTTATTTAAGAATTTTTTAAGAATAAAATATGGTGTCACTTTTCCTCTATCGTGAAAAAAGTTTCAGCACCGAAAGTGTTAAAGTTTGTTTTTAGATATTTATTTTTTAAAGCAGTAACTCTTGCATAATTTATTTTTTGTTTTAATTCTTATATCTAATCTTTAATAGCAAACTATTTCTCACAAGTCTAATGCAAAAGTTTGATCAAATAGTGGTATTTTAAAAAGTAAAAAGTACTTTTACTTGCTTAATTTTGTCTTACTTATATGACTTTTAATACAAAATCACCTCCAACTATTTTGATAAAACATTAAGTAAATCTTTAAGAAACTTCACAAAAGCTTATGAATGTTTCTTAAGGCATTGGGTAAGAGTACCGTCTAAAATTAAGATCATCAGCGCAGTAAAATATGCGCCGACCGTGCGATTACGTTGGTGCAGGATATGTATCCACTATGTAAAACCATACGCACATTAAACTTAAAGCTTATAAAGGGTGGTTAAATTTTAAGGGCCGATGTTGAATGTGAACCACACCTAAACGTCAAGTTTTTTCTGCATTTCATTTGACATATCTCAATTTCAAACCAACTCAATTTGAACCATGGAAAGATATACAATCGAGCAAAGCGTTAAAGTTATTCAGACATATTATGAAAATGGGCGTTCAAATCAAAATGCATATCGTGCACTTCGTGATTTTTTCGGTCAATTTAATCGTGCAAATATGCGTACAATTGGAAAAATCGTGCATAAATTTGAGCAAACCGAGTCTGTAGGAGATGTGAAAACACCATTGCATGCTCGTACAGCTCGTTCTGCAGTTAATATTGCTGCTGTTCGCGATAGTGTGGTTGAAGAGCCGTCCACCTCAACTTGTCGTCGTGCCCAACAATTGCACCTCTCACGCTCGTCGTTGATGAATATTATACATAATGGTCAGTCGTGATTGGTCAGAAGTTTGGCAAGAAATGGCGACAGTGGATGATCAATTTTCGAAGAAAATCAACTTCAGTGATGAGCAGAGCTGCCGTTTTTGGTTATTTCTAACCAAAATTGGTTATTTTTTTTCTCAATGTGGAGATGTGAATATTTTTTTCATTTTGGTTACTTTTTTTCTAAAATATAAAATACGTATGAAAATGTTTTTCTTGATACACTTGCAATTTCGGTTTTTTAAATTTTTAACCTTTTTATTTACATGGGGGGTTAATGCGTATATGGATTCGAAGAAAATTATTTACGACTTCGAACGATGTGTACTTCGCACTACGATTTTCTCATTATTTGATTAAAAGGTTTATTAAAATCAATAATCAATTAGTGCCCCAACAATCGCATGTAAAATATCTTGGTATTCATCTAGATCGGAGCTTAACATGGAAATGCCATATAGAAGCAAAACTAACACAAATGAAACTAAAAGCAATTCAAATTAATTGGCTTATTGGAAGAAATTCTGTTCTTAGCCTCGATTGCAAACTCCTACTCTACAACTCTATATTAAAGCCAATCTGGTGCTACGGTATTCAGCTATGGGGCACTGCCTCGGCCTCAAATATCGAAAAAATTCAAAGGCGCCAAAATAAACTCCTTCAAATAATCACAGTCGCTCCCTGGTATGTTAAAAACTCTAATATTCACAAGGATCTCAATGTGCCATTAGTAAAAACTATTATTACGAAGTACGCAGCAAAATATTTAAAAAGGCTTGAGTCGCACCCAAATCCACTAGCTCGAAATATTTTAAATGACAGCGGCCACTCTAGATTAAGGAGAAGAGATACTGCAGGACTCATCCGACGAGAAGACCGCTAAAAATCTACATATGTGAATAGAAACCGTGAAGAGAAAAATTTTCGTCTAGCATTGGCAGGACAAAAATAAAGTATTAGTATAAGATTTGATTAATTATTGTTAGTTCATATTTAATATATGAGGATTCAATAAATAAATAATGAAAAAAAAAAAAAAAAATTTGATTAAAATTAACAGAAGTTCTTTATACTTTATCGCAACCAAAAAATTTCTTTCAAAACAACTTCCAGATATTTTTTTTAGGATTTTTGGTAAGAAAACAATTGCCAAATGTGATTTTTATATTAGAAACTGCCATGTCCTGAAATTGAAATCAAATGACGTTTTATCGATGGAGATTTACAATTAATTTTTTTTAAATAAGCGTAGCTTAAGTAGAGTAGTAAAGATAAGTGGTACTTAAAGTGGAAAGTGCATATCTCACGCGGAATCGATTTCAGAAAATGACTGAAAAAGTACACAAAAGTAGATTTAGTGTTCATAAAGCTTTGAACATAAGGAAAATATTCTAAATTTGCACTATTTGCAGTGGTATATTTTAATATATTAATATACACAAAGGCATTTTAAAGATTTTTTAAAAATAAATTGATATAAAATCTATAATTTGAGAACATACGAAATTTACTGTAAGAAAATAATTATTTGGCAATATTTTTAATTTATAAAAAAAACCTTTGACTGTCAACATTTCCCCCATTGAATTAACGTTCTGAAATCGAATTTGCTTATATTCGTTATAATATTATGCAATAATTCACAAAATATTGCAAATAGAAAAATTTTGAAACATTAATAATTACAATTATAATTTTAAAATACAATTTACAAACAAGAGAAATAAGTTATACCCATTTTAATAATATTTTAGATTACATTCACAAACAATTCTTTCGCATATTGCCAACAGCTTCCAATTTCGCCAAGACAATCGCCATATCGCCATATCGCCAAACGTAAATGTTCATCGCCAAAAGAATTAAAAAATCGCCACATTTCAAAACCCAGCCACTTACAGTTAAAAAGGGGAAAATAATTTAATTTTTTCAAATATTGTTATTTATAACTGTGAAGTACAAATTTCGTTTATTGTGATAATGTGATAATTGAATCCATTATTTATTTTAATGAAAGAAAATTAAAAATTTAATTTTGATTTAATTAACATTTTTGTTGTTTTGAAATAAATTTTCAATTAAAATTTTAATTAAATAACAAAAAATCTTAATTGACTTTTTTCGTTTAAAATAAAATAACTTAAACATGTAGAATTGTTGTTGGGAATTGTCAATATTTATTTAAATAAATTAGCACGTTGTTTGAAATGGCAAAGTTTTTTGATTACTTTTTTAATTAAAATTTAAAATATCATTTGTTGAAAATATTTTTTCAAAATTTAAAAATTTTTAGTAATCAATATAATCATTTTGGTAATAGGTGCAAAATTAACATCTTTTTTGCTTGATATTATGAATTTAGAACAAATTTGGTGATTGGTGAAATTTAATAATTTTTTCTGTGATTGTGTTGTGAAAACAGAACAAAACTCTTACAAAATACAAATTTTTTTTCATGAAAAAGGTCTCAAATAAATAAAACCTTTTAATTGAAGTTTCTCCTTATTTTTTAATATGTACAAGAATTACATTTCTTGTTTTGTTTTCTTAATTCGTAATTGATATTTTCATATTAAGTGCAAATAACCTTTATCTGATAATGCAACTTAAAATAAGTTTTTATGTTTTTCTCAATTAACAAAAGGCATCCTAATTTGGTTATATTTTTTCACATTTGGTGACTTTTTCAAAAATTTTGGTTGTAAAAATTGCATTAGTCGTGGCAGCACTGGTGATGAGGCACATTTTCCTCTGAGTGGATTCGTCAGTAAGCAGAATTTCCGCATTTGGGCGAATGATAATCCAAGAGTGATTGTCGAAAAAACAATGCAACCACAGAGAGTGACTGTTTTGTGCGGTTTATGGGCTGGCAGCATCATCGGGCCTTTTTTTCCAAAATGGTCAGGCAGTTACTGTGAGTGAATTATTATGGGCCGAATTGGAAGATATGGATGTGGACGATATTTGGTTTCAACAGGACGGTGCCACTTACAACACAGCTAACGAAACAATGGCTCTTTTGCGCGACAAATTCAATGGCCGTGTTGTCTCACGTCGTGGCGATGGTAATTGACCGCCAAGATCATGGGATTTGACACCGTTGGACTTCTTTCTTTGGGGTTATTTAAAAGAAAAGGTGTACGTCGATAAGCCAGCAACAATTCAAGAACTAAAGGATAAGATAATTCGGCACACTTACGGCATAGAACCTCAAATATTCCTCAGCGTCATCAAAAAGTTTGACTACATACATAATTGAACCATACCAATATTGTCATAATAAAAAGAAATGGCAAAAATTTCCTAAATAATTTGTGTTTTATTCAAAATCAACATTGGCCCTTAAAATTTAACCACCCTATATCTTTCAACTTCTATTATTTTCGCTGATTTTAACTTTAAAAATACATATGTAATATATGTATATGTATGTATATGTTTGTACAATAATTAAAAATCATAACTTTTAAGAAATAAAAAATTTAAAGTACTTTAGAAATCGCTTTCAGTACGGGAATTTTTTTTTACTATTACAGTTTATCATTATTAGAACATTTCCCACATGGTACTGGAGTGGTATTTGCACTCCAAAAAGTTATATGCCTAATGTATATCATATATTGTGCATATGGATACACAGAAATAAATATGTATATATTTTATTTGGTAACACATTTATGTACAAGTGCTTTGATAACCGACCTTCGCAACCAGGTTTAAGTAGGTTTTGAGTGTTTTTTGAAACGTATGATAATAAAAAGAAAACTTTTATGTTAAATCGGGTTAAACTTTAATGAAATACTTACAACAAGAAAATATTTAAAGTAAAGTTTTGGCAAAGGCTTAAATTTATATTTTTTAATTCTGAATAATCCTTATACCTTTTTTTTCGGCATTTTCATATGTTGCTTGGGAAATTGGCAGAAGTGTTCAAATTAAACCATTTATAAGGTAACTTAGAAAGGTGGCGCAAAAGTAACGTTATGCTCGCAAAAAAAAGCCATAGTTGGACGAGATGTGTCAGTTTTGGCTTAGTTTTGCTGGTACCACAATTCTCGATTGTCCCCCACCTCGGGCCTTAAGAAATTTTCAATCATTGAACGGTATTGATTGCCATTCACTTCTACCACAACTTGTTTGTCGTTTTCGAAATCTTCTCTTTAGTTAGTCAACATCATACAGTGCATCTAAGTGATATTCAACGATTATTCTTGGATTAATTGAGAACTGATGATAATCGAATACTGATTTTCAAAATAAAATTTAACAACTTTGGTTCTATGTTCTGTGCTGAGTCTTGTCATCAAAAATTTTTCAAGGTTTTCCAAATTACTTAAAGGAAAAAAAAAAAAAAAACAAAAATGTATTCTCTTATTAAATCATAACGTTCAATATGCACCACCATGAAAAGTAAAAAATTTATTTTGACGTTTCATATCGCGTTGGAATATGGTTTGGGGTTGTACAACTGTACCAAGTTCCAGTTTTAGATGTTCAAAATTAATCATATGCAATCGTTTTTAACCCTACTTTTAAAACTCGGATTTAAATAGTTGGAGTTCAATATTATACATACAGTGGCACAGACCCCTCCAAAAAATGTTTTTTAATTAAAAACTTATATTATTTTTCAACAAAAACTAAATTGTACCATTCCTTGTAAAAAATAAAAAAATTTTAAAAACAAAAAATTTAGGAAAGGCGATATATATTAAAAAAAATTAAATAAAATTAGTTTTGAATACACAGAAAAGTAAATATACCCCTACTCTTGGTCAACCGTATTTTCCAATTTTCAAAGAGTTTACACAAATTCTGCCTCTACGTGTAATGCTTCATGTCTATCAGCAACAATTAAAAAGGCTTGCAATCGATCGATTTTTATTTCTACAACAATGAGTACAACAGTTAAAGAAATAAGCTTGGATATTAGAAATCGCATTGTTATTCATCAAAAAACCATCAAAAATTTTTTGGAAATTCAAAAACTAGCGTACAAACTGTTTTCTAAAATTACAAAAAGAACAACAGTTTTAAAAGCTTGCCTAGAACTGGCCGTCCAACAAAAATTACTCAACGCGTTTAACGACACATATTAAATTAGATCGGCAAAAAACCGAGGAGAATTGCCAATGTTCATCCAGAAACAGAACGAAGTGTATTTAGAATTGAAGATTATCGTAGCCGATTTCCTCGGAAAATACAATTTATGAGTTATATTAATAAAGTCAAACGATTTGAGTTTGGTAAAAACCATATACTTATATAATGAAATCTCTTGGAAATATTTACCTCCATATTCAGATAAAATATTTTAGGTTTAAAGCAGGTTTATGAAACGAATTTTCTATGAAAATTTGTTTAATAAACCTTTTATTAATCAAAAATATTTTTTATGAATATGGGGGCTAGTCTTTAGCGACAAAAGTAATTTTAGCCGAATAAGATGCGATGGGCAACAAAAAGTATGGTGCAAAAAGAATAAAGATCTGCAACCTTAAAACTGGATGTCCACAGTGGTTTGGAGTTGTATATCGACGTCTGTGGGTGGACAATGGATCATGTTGTATATTTGAACGTATTCAAAAATAAGTTGAGAAAGCCGGTATCTAAAATGGGTCTTTCTTGAAACTAGTACTTTCAGCAAGATAACTTAAAGCATTAAAAGGAATGACTGATATATAATGTATCAAGAACACTGCATTCTCGACAATAGTCGGCTGACTTAAACCCTTTTGAACATTTATGGGATGAATTTGTTCTCAGGATAAGACAAATTACTATAAGGAACAAACAAGTCCCAAAAATTGCCTCTAGCAAAAATTGGTATAAAATTTCTTTGGAAACTACCACTAAACTTGTCTATTTAATAAGAAATCGTCTAAATGCCGTGTAAGAAACTAAAGGAAGAGTAACAACATATTAATAAATAAAAACGTTTTATGATATAGAATTATGAACTATGGAGTATGTATACTTTTCTATGTATTAAAAACTGAATTTATTTAATTTTTTAATAAATATCTTGTTTTCCTAAAATTTTTGTTTTTAAATTGTTTTTATTTTTTACAAGGAATGAATGATACAATATAGTTTTTGTTGAAAAATAATATAAATTTTTACTTAAAACATATTTTTTGTTTGGGTATGTATAGTTTTCTGTGTCACTGTAAGTAGATATGTATAACTCAGATGAGTTACTGATTGAGTACCATTTAAACTCAGACTGCCGTATTCATAAAAATACAGTAATTTTCGCTTATAGTTCATTCCGCTTAAAGGCCAAAAACGGATTAAAGCGTATGATATCATATTCACTTGCAGATTTTTTCGAATTTCATACAAATTATTTGTTCGAACACATGGTCTCCACCTGAGATAATATCTGAGAGAACGTCGGCAGAATGAGAGAATACATTTCTTCATGTTAATCTTAATATTAAACATGGGGAACACATATCTTATAAGATTTCATAATCGACTGATTCTCGTACAGTAAACCTGTTTCGTTTTTTTCTTTTTTTTAGTTTTTTGATTTTTTAGTTTAAAATATTGTTTTTTTAAACACTTTTCAATATATTGGCACTATTTTTTTTGCATTAATAAATTACACATTTTAATAATGGTGGCTTATTATTGTTTTGTATGTGTGTATGTATGTGTATTTTTGACAGCTCATCTTATAAGATAGTTGTTATAAAATTTCTCATAACAACTGTCTCATAACATTTATTATAATATTAATACTAACACTATTTGAGAGTACACACGAAAGATAATACTCTCTGCGATTGAATTTGACGTTTGCTGATATAAAAATCTTATATCTTATCTCAGGTGGAGACCCTGTGTAAGGTCAACTTCGCTTGTAGTCCATTTTTGCTTAAAAGCGACATTTTCTTTGCATGCGTTTCTAATACTTTATGTAAAAAAAAATTGCTTACAGTCCACTCTGTTTTTTAAATATATTTTTTAACAAACTGGCAAATGTTTTTGTTTACCTTTCTGGCAACTTTTATAAATGTCAAATTTTGGTTACTTCATAAAAGTAGCAAAAATTTTCATACAACATCCGTTTCTTAAACCCTTTATTGACATGCTTTATTTTTTATAACTTTGGCCGTTAATATTTAATGTAGTGTTGTCCGATATTATTGTTTTAAGTTTTCTTCACTTGCTGTCTAGTAATTTTCTTTTATTTATTAATCTTGTATTTGTTTATTGTATTCGAGCGCAATTATCTGTATCAGTTTTGAAGTTAATTCTCTTTTCATTTGATATATTTATAATAGGTGTGTTTATTTACTTTACAAGCAGAAACTTGCAACGAAAGAGTAAATTTAAAATTTAAACATTTTTTTCTCAAAATAACGCTTTACCAGAAAATATTCAAATATTCTGCTGGAAGATACGATATTATTTTTCAATAAATTAAATTGTTTTCAACTATTTGGGCAAGAATATTGTTCTTAAATTTTAGAAAAATAAATATCACATTTTATTGAAAAACTTTTTTTAATTAAAAAATTATGAAAATTATTTTTGTTTTGTAAACGAAAAGATGAAATAGTTGAGTTGTTTTTGGGAATACAAAATTTATAATTCATTTATTTATTAATGCCGTGCTAAAATCCCAATTTTAATTTTTGGTAAAAACATTAAAATTTATTGTTGTGGGAAAGCTAGATTCTATGCGCATTTCGCTTTTTGCTTGGGAAAGCTCGTCAGGAAACTTTTTCCAAAGACTTTAGAAAAGCTAAAAATATTATAAAAATAATACCATAAAATGAACAGGTGGTTGAATAATTCTTGCTATTTTTGTATCAGACATTTTCAACAAATTTGTTGTCTCTCAAATTTGTATGCTCTTTTTCCATTCTCTCCTTGCAAGTTTTTCGAGTACGTGAACACTTACTACTAACAATTATTGAAAATAAGCAATAATTTTCTGTAAATGAATACACCTACTATGTTATGTGTGTCTCTTGCATGCAGGGGTGCCAGATAATTTTAATAAAAAATCGGCATATTTTCAATTAAAAAAATCGTCAAATCGGAATATTAATAATATCCATTTTAAGAACAATAAAACATATTTTTATTAACACAAAAATAACAAATCAGAATAATTCAGCATTAACTTACTAATTAATTAATACTTTAAACTAAAACCGGCTTTAAATGCATGTGAACACTCTTGTTCTAGAGTACACTTTAGAAAAAGACGACTTTATTTTTGACTATGGTTACGGGCCATTAAAATTAATGAACAAGAATATTTTTATAAATAAATTGTAGTTAATTTAAAAAAATTTTGTTCATTAGGTTTAAATTGTTTTTATAGTTGAAAATTTTGTTTTAACAAATATTTTATAGATACATAAATATTTGAGTTTAATAGTTTAATGAAATCCATTTTAATATCAACATCAAAACAGTTTTCACTATTAAATTTTAAGTAATCTTTAGAAAAAAGAATTCCTTGCAAGGATTCATTTTCCAGGGAACATCGAAATTTATTTTTATTATTTATTAAGGTTCAATTGACCACAAATTCTTTCCACATTTGTTGTACAAACTTTGACAGCACTGGATCCGTAGTATCCCCACGTTTTAAGTCTAAATTTTTTTTCCAAAAAGTTTGTAAATTTACTTCAATACCTTCTAAATCTTCTTCAAAATTTAAAAATTTTAACTCTCTAAATGCAGAGTCTGAAATACTCGTATGTTTTTTTTTTCAGAAATAAAGCTGGGGAACTCTCAGAATTTCCATAAAAGAAATATTTTCCTTTTTCATAATTTTATTAGGGTATCAAATTTAAAGATTTTTGTTTAAAATCAAAACGTTTTAATATTTGATTTGCAAGTTCTATTTAAAAATTAATAAAGTTATTTATATTATAATTACCATGTAAATGAAATACTAAACAAAGCTAGAAAGGCATTTATGTATATAAGTCGTTATTCTATTCAAGATACATAAAATCTAGAGTCAAAATAATTATGTATCAATCTTTAATTAGACCAGTCATAACATACGGGAGTCCAATATGGTTTAATGTTTCACCTTCTTACATGAAAGAAAATGTTTAAGAACTTACACTTCGTTATATAGTTCTCAAAACAGCAATTATATAAAGTATGTATCAAATAAAAAATTATATAATACCTCAAATATAATTAGTATAGATAACTTTATTATAAATTTAATTAGAAAAATTATTTTAAGATGTACTTTATGTAAAGAAAATAATCTGATAATGGCACCGTACTATACAAATGATAAATATACACGCGACCTTGAAAAAAGGTTTTGTTCCACCTGAGGCATTTGTATACCTCGATAAACTAGGTGTTATTCAAAACCAAAATGGCATACCAGTCTTTTATCATAAGTATAGACGGGCCAATATTAAAGATGTTCGTAGCTTAGAATGTCCTAAAACCAAAAAATTTTGGTGGCTAGATAAATAATCTGTTATATCTTTACATTTTTTTACCTTTCGACTTTAGTTTTTATCAATAACCGTATAAATGTAATGTTTTTAAACAACTTTTTCATTACAATCTAAAATTAATGAAAATATATTGAAGTACAAAATCTACACCTTTTTTGAAAATCAAACTCTAATTCTTATTAATAATACTAGAGAGCTCGTTTTTGGGACTGTGTAAAAATTAATATTGTTAACTAGTGTTTTTTATATATAGTTTAAGCTTGTACAATTTAATATTGTTGAATCAATAAACGTTAAAAAAAAAATTAATACAGTTATTAACAATTTTGTTAGTTTCGTTTTTGTTGAGTTTTGGTTTTGATAGTAACTCATCTAATCATAAGAGTTAAAAAAATTCTTTGTGTTCATAAATTCCGTTATCTTGATCTTAAGTCTTAATTGTGCGATGATAATAGGTGTGTTCCACAAGATCTCGGGACAGTTCGGACTAATGAGAGTAAAATGAAAATTACTCTCTAAATTTTCCGAAACAACCCAAAATAGCTGGAACGCAAAAAATCATTTTTGAACTTCTTCAAATACTAATGCTGCTTACTTTTCAAATTAGGATCTATTTAAGGGATTTTAGACGCTTAAAAGTCATAACATTTTTAAACCAAAACATTTGCACCATTGTCATTTTTTATAATTGGTTTATTTTTTATATTACAGATTAAAGGAAATATGTATGCAAAAATGTATTTACCACTTTAATTTTTTCATTAAAACCCTACATTTTGCTTTTATATATATTTTTTAATAAAAACTAAACTTTTTCTTTTGCTTGTTAGTTTTTTGATTAATTTATCAGTTTCATATTTAAACAAAAACTGCTGATTGTTTATTCTTGTCCGAACTTACCCAAAGAAAAAGTTCGGGCAAATTTTTTTTTGTTAGGACCAGCACTCAGGGGATGACCCCTACTAATGCATTGCATTGTGTTATTCATGTTGAAAGTGTGGGGCAAATTTGTACAGGAAATTAAAAAAATTACTCTCTCAATTGCACAAATATTGTTATGTTGTGCAAGTTCGGACTGTTTCGTTATGCATGTGGAATAGAGCTAATCTTGTCTTTGATTTTGTCTTTGTTGTACCAGCATTTATCTTTTGACATATGCCGGTTTCGTTTCCCTTACATTTAAACTATAGAAAGCGTGATCCATTTCAAGGTTCCCTACTTTTTTAAAGAAAAAAAACACAGAAAATTTAAATTTAATGGGGAATGTTTGTTATCATTTGAAAGAACATTCTTTGGCATTTATTTTTTGAAGATTATGTCTATCAAATGTTGGCCGTTGCTACGTCGCAGATGGTCCATCCGTTGAGTCCAATTTTCGATGACTCTTTCGAGCATTTCGACTTTTAACTGGCGAATGACACGCGTGCTGTTTTCCTCCAACGCCTGAATCGAAGCGGGATTGTCCGCATAAACTTTAGACTTTACATATCCCCACAGGAAATAGTCTAACGGTATGACATAACTCGATCTTGGTGGCCAATCGACCGGCCCAAAAAGTGAAATTATGTGCTCACCGAAGTGTTCTCTCAATAAATCTATTGACTGATGCGATGTGTGGGAAGTGGCGCCGTCTTGCTGGTACCAAATGTCGGCGAGATCACGAGCTTCAATTTCAGGCATCAAACAGTCGGTTATCATGGCACGATAACGGTAGCCATTGACGGTTACGTTCGCACCGGCATCATTTTTAGAGAAACTGGATGAAGTGGCAGTTCTTGCATCTCTTCAGGTTGCTCTTCGTCCCAAATGCGGCAATTTTGTTTGTTTACATACCCATTGAGCCAGAAATGGGCCTAATCGCTGAACAAAATTTGCCTCGAAAACGTCGGATCTTCTTGGAACTTTTCAGGAGCCCATTAGAACGAAGCGATGTCGCTTGGGAAGGTTGAGCGGCTTCAGTTGTTGCACAAGCTGTATTTTGTACTCTTTCAATTTAAGATCTCGACGTTAAATGCGCCAAGTCGTTCCATACGTCAGTCCGAGTTGCTGCGTACGTCTCCGAATCGACTCTCCACGGTCTTCGTTTACACTCTCAGCTACGGCCGCTATATTTTCTTCAGAGCGTGCTGGACGTGGTCTATTCGGTCGAATATTATCCTATAATGAATGCTGGGTCTCAAAATGGGTGATGGTGTTACGAATAGTTCGCTCAGTAGGCCGATTATGTTGACCATAAGTTGAGCGAAGTGCACGAAACACATTCCTCACAGAACGTGAATTTTCGTAATAAATTTGAACAATTTGTAAACGTTGTTCAAGCCAAACAATACTAAACAAAAATAACATGACAGCATGACACGACTCACATGTGATCTGTCAAAAAAAGGCTATTGAAAAAAGTATCTCTACTTGAATCACCCATTACTATATTGGATTTATCTAGCTTGTCTATTTTAGATTACATGTTATTAAACAATATGTTGGCTGTGTTACCCATTGTTATCCATTGCCAGTATGCAATTTTCTTTGTTATATTTATCTGAATACTTCATCCTTTCTTATAGCCCAGTTATATATTGCATTGACCTATATATCTTTGGTGGTTTGGTCGCTTAAAAATAACATATCAAGCTGTTTATCGTTTTGTATGGAGAGTCGTTCTTGTGTGAAATATTTTTGATCTTCTTCTTGTTTTCTTCGTGAAATTCTGTATTACTGGTATATAGTATTATGTAATGTATTATCCTTCTAGGATGTTTGGAATAATAATTAATAAGTCTGCTAGATGATACGGGGTTATGACACCAGTTTACTATTTCTGATAATTAAAGATTCTAGATATGTTAATTGATTACCGTTTTTTTTCCAGTGTAAATTGTATTTTACTGTTAAATTAGTTAAGAGCTTTTAAAGTTTCTTCAACACGATCTATTTTTACAATTTCCAAATACGTCGTCTACATATTTTGTCATCATTCTTAGTTTATTCTCCATTTTATCGGGTCATATTTAATAATTCTTTAACCATTATGTCTGCAATTATTGGAGAAATTGGGGAACCCATTGGCATTTCCTTGTTTTCTTGGTAAAAATGATCACTAAATTTAAAACATCTACAATTCATTATGCAAAACATCAATATTTCCATTAATAAGTCCTTTGGTATTTGTATGTTCTTCCAACAAATGCCATTTTCTATCAATCGTTCGAATAGCAAAGTTACCTGGAATACTAGGAAATAATGAAATCATGTAAAATGATATTAGAACTTTGTCATCGTCCATTCTTGTATTATCGACCTTGCACTTAAATTATTTGGTGTCTCTTAAATTGTAAATGTAATTCTTTGTCAAGTTTTGTAAATCGTCGATTATATGTGTGCTTAAACCGTAAGATTGTGAGTTAGCCGATGACCAGATTGGTCGAAATGGCATGTCATCCATCCTTGTGTGCCTTGAGAAGACTGTATATTTTTTGTGCTACCGAAATCCTCGTTGTCAATTTTCCCCTGTTAGATAAATTTAATTAACCTAAATTATATAATTTATCGACAAGAATATTGTTCTTGTTTTGTAGACTTACTGCCTATTTCCGATGTGCGAAAGAATTCCTTCTTTCGTAAAACACATTCAAAACAAAAACAAAGTTTTTAGAGTTTGTCATTGCAACTGTTTTATTACACTTGTCTGAACCACTGTTTTTTATATAAGTTTGCCTCTAGCATTAGCCTTTTTTTAATGTGATCTTCTATTAGTGTCACAATCGATATCTCCTGGTGTTCTTTGTCTTCAATCGTCTGTATACATTGTTCACCTTCGATGATACATTTGAATAATGGAAATGTATCTCTCGGACTTCTGCAGGTTGTGCGGGGATGCCGAGGAGCTAGAGACGGTGAAGCATGTACTGTGCCACTGTCCTAGGATGCACGGCCCCAGGCAGAAATGGCTAGGGGCTAGATTTCACGACGAACTGGGGTGTATCGCTGGATGTAATCCAACCGATCTACTGGGATTTGTCAGGGATATACAACGGCTGTTTCTGTTGGAGGGACCATAGGGGGGATTTGTCCTACGTGGTATTGCTATTTTCTACTTCTCTTCTTTACTTCTGTTTTTCCTCTTTTGTCCTATACTGAAGGGATTCACAATGGACCTCATTGGTCTCCGAGTGGATATGTGCCCTTGGGCGCATAACCCTTCTTAACCTTACCTAACCATCTCTCGTACTTGGTAAAGCAAATTTCGACCCAAGTGACGGTAACCACTGTATATTTGTTGGTATAATCTTTTTGTCTTGTTTACGAACCAATCACCGTTGTATGCAATTCGATTCTCCCTGCCTCATCTTTCGATTTTTAAAACTTTTGTGTTAAGGCAGAATTATGAGTAGTTTGTACGGTCTGTTCTGTTACGAATCAGCTGTTTTGTTTCTGTTCAATTGAAAGTCTGTATGTGTGGTTAGTTTTTCCTTTTTCGTTCTGTTCTGTTGCGGACAAATCCGTTGAAAATAGAAATCAACGTTAAGTTACGGCCAAAATGTGTATGTATTAGTTTGTTGTGCTATGAAAAATCTGTAATTTTTTATTTAAATTTAGAAAAATTGGTTGGCCCAGAAAAAGTAATAACAAAATATTTGCTACAGAAAGGAACGAAACAGAACGGCAACGGAAAGTAACAACTAATGAGGCCTTAAGTCTGTTATCATTACAGTTATTTTAATATTTTTATAAATGTTCTCTTCGCAGTCATGTTCCCTTAGGCCCTAATCATATAAAACGCCAAAGAATAACATTTAAAGCACAAACAATGTCATAAATATTTTGTAATTTTGTTGTTGCTTCCTACAGAAATTCACATTGCGTTTTAAAATTTCAAACGCTCCATTGCTTGTGTCGTTGAAAATTTTAAAACGGTACATGAATATCGGTTGAAAGCAACAACAAAATTACAAAATATATATGACATTGTTTGTGCTTTCAATGTTATTTTTGGCGTTGCGCTGCGTTTTACATGATTAGGGTCTTAGTCTATTCACAATAATTTCTCTAGATTTTCCTATTCTATTTGTAGAGAACAGAATTTTTAAATTTCAAGCGCGGGATATCTTGGGGCGTTGTAAATTATAAAACGCAATATGAATTTCTATAGAAAGCAACAACAAAATTGTAAAATATTTTTGAATTTGTTTTTGCTACCAATGTAATTTTTGGCGTTGCCGTGCGCTTTGCACAATTAGGACCTTAGTTTTGCCGTGAAAGTGTCACAAATGAACCAACAGTACCACTTATTAATGCAGTGTTGGGGCGGACATTTTCTTTAAGCAGACACCCCGTTTTGACGGATAATATTACCTGGTCCTGGCAGCCATCCATAAGAAGAACATTGAGTTCTTTTGAAAGGACGTTTCCCTTGGACGGATTCATTTTTATGGTGCCTTTGGTGTTCGGTCATAAGAGATTCCACTGTATATAGAATGATAAAGGATGAGTATGGCGAAACCTTTAAATTAAATTTCGAATTTAATTAAAATAAATTCCACCACATCAACAAGAATTAAACGAACTTTAATTAAATATGTATAAAGGTTAATATTTACCCTCAAAACAGTATCATTGTCACGAACTATGCAACATAATTCACATGAGCTAATTTTATAAAAAAAAGAGCTTAATTCAACAAATAATCCATATTATAAAATTGTGCACCAATTCATACATATTATGTATTTGAAGGAGCCGTATTATATTGTATACCTCTAAAAGGCTTAGGTATCCTTAAATTAATTTGATTTGGTTAAACTAAAAAAAAAAATACTACATACTCTTATTTTCTTTTCTTCTCTTTTATCATCATTGGCTGCGGGTGGTTTGTGGAGCTGCTAGTTAAGTCTTAAATATTATTTTTTATTTTATTATATCTCAATTGTGATAGTGATGATGACTAACTAAGATTAGTTAGGTCAGCCAGTAATCTAAATGGAAGGGAGTGGATAAATCATGTTGTTTTTACTCGCAAATATTTTCGTGTTAAATATTATTAAAGACAACATACTCACACCAAGAATTTTTTACGTTTTTTTTTAAATTTTGGCCGACAAATAGTTGACCTTTTTTATGCCCTTCACTGAAGATAATAGTGCATTTAGCCCGGTAGGCAAGTTGGAAGTGAGATAGTCGATCACTGCGGGGGTTGCGGGTTCGAATACCGCCAGAAACTCTGGTCTCATGTAAACAAGCGTAGAGCTTCGCGGGATTGGCATAGGAAAAAAGACCCTATAAAGTGTATATATTCTGGGTATTTATGTGTTGCGAAGTTTATTTAATGATATACGTCGGTGCGTTGAAATTTGTTTTGCGAAGACCCCCGATATGATGGGGACTAGGTAGTTATATATTTTTGTCACATATAGTCCGGAATTGCTATATGAAGTCAGCCTGATCGGGCCACCAATGGCAAACAACCACGACTGTCTGTAATTTGACCAATAAATCTTTTTTTGTTGTTTTTTTAATCTCTATTTTTTGTATATCGGAGAACGACAAGAACAAAAGTTTCCAAATTAGGTACAAGCATCTTGGTTATCTAAAGGCAACCTCTGGCAAAATATGGGCAGTAGTAGGGAAGTAGACGTGATACAAAATAGATTTATTTATATCTTAAGAACGGCAAGAGAAAAAAATTTTGAATTTGGTACATCTAGTTGGGGTATCAATACACAACCTCTCAAAAAAATGGAGCGATTGGAGAAGTTGGCGCCGCACCTCCCGTACAAAGGCAATAGATGTCTGTAAATCTGGAGAACGTTAAGAACCAAAGTTTCAAAATCGTGTATACACATCTTGGTTATTAATACACAACATGCAACAAAATGTCGCCGGGATTGGAGAAGTGGGTGTGGCACAAAATAGGTTTATTTATTTCTAAATAACGGTATCTATATATCTTTCTGTTCTTATCAACCCATGCCGAAAGGTATAATATAAGATTCGGCAAAGCCGAATATATCACTTTACCTTTTTTTTATAATAATATGTATAATCATAAAAAACAAGTAAGTGCGTTATACTTGGCTGTGCCGAATCTATAATACCCTTCATCTATCGTTAATGTTCTCGTTTATGATTGGTAATTTTTTGATTGCATTTAGAATCAGAAAATTGATTGCATGATTTTAATTTGAAATCGCACAATAAATTTTCCGATTTTGAATGCAATCAATTTTTTAAAATCAATTAATACATTAATTGATTGCAATCAAATCCAGTAATAGCATTAGAAATGAAATCACAATAAAAAAATATGATATATTCTTTAAATTAGATCAACATAAGTTCTATAAATCTTTTTGAAATATACTTTAATACGCCTTAACCCGTAACAAATTACAATACTGTGAGGTCAGTTAATAGATTTCATATAACACCCACTCCTGGAATATTCTTACTTGTTATAAATAAATTTGTTGTTTTTTTTTATTATTATTATTTCTAACTTAGCCATCGAAGTTTACTGAATTATACAGGCACATTTTCATCTATACATTAGGGTGGTCCATGCTTACATAGAAAAAAGAAACTTCCAAGAATAAGTTACGCCACCCCGTTGTTTTGTTACACCTGCCATTCATATTATGTCTTCAAAATGTCAGCAACTTACCTGATATGCAAGGGAGTGCTCATCGACCTTAAAATATTTGAATTTTATGAAAAAAATCCTGAGAAAGAACTAGTCAGAATATAAAGTAAAAAATGTATCAAAAACAATTTTTTTTAGCCAGATATAATGTCGAAGCACACACAAAATAATATAAATAAAGAAATACTTAAAAATTATATTAATAATATATTTTTTCAACTTAAGACTAATGTGCTGTTTTTACAACACAAGTGATTGACCGTGAAAAGCCCTCAGTTTTTTGAGTGTTATTCATGTAAATTTTACTACACGTTCAATAATTTGTGTTGTGAAAACAGCTCATAAGTTTGTTAGAATCGTTTTGGAAGTTTCAGTAGAAATTATCTTTCTGTTCTGTTCAACGACATGAAGTACAAATTCTATTTCCTCCTCATTGTTAGTAAGTATCGTATTATAATCTTTAAATAGTTTTACACCACTCTCCGCATTGTCATCCCAAGCCTCAAAAGGTAATTGCAAAAAAGAGTGCACGATTTCTAAAACTGACAGTGTTTTCAAGATTCTTTGCGATGCAAAGGCTTCTAATGTGGCTTCCGTAGATAATTTGGCAGAGTCACCTCTTACTAAACGAGAACCGCCGTCAACATCCGTTCTTCGAACAATCTCCATTTTCTCGTCATGACACAGCTTGTCGGAAAAGCAAGCAAAGGCAACTAGCTCATCAGATAAGTGTCACAAGTGACGCTCTAAGATAACACTTGCTGCTTCACTGATTTCGGGATCAATGACTTCGTATAATTTTAATCTCTTCCAAAGTCGGAGGTCATGAATCGCTGCATCTACTGCCAAAGGCGCTTCGATCTAAATCTTCGTATATATGAGTGCACTGAAACAAACAAATCGAACAATTTATTTTTTTTTTCTTTTGTTTAGATTAAATTCTTGAGAATTATTTCGAAAGAGAAAAATCTTCATAGCATAAAGTAGTTTTACCCTCCATTGAGCATGATGTATTGATCCCGGAGTACGCCAACTAATCCTTGCAGGTGGTTTGTTCAGATCAATCATTGTTCGTTGTAATCACCACGAAATTGTATTTTTCTAGCTATATCAGTCTTAAGACTTTCGAGAGTATTTTGGGCATACTGTTTCGCGCTAGTATTGAAGTCAAGGCCACAGAGTACCACACAGAGCTGTAAAAGTGATGTGTGAAAAGGCCCAAAAAGGTTGCAAAAGCAGCTTACAAAGAACAAGACAGAAAGCGTTTTTTGGTAGTGAGGTGGTAATGTGTAAAAGAGTTTGATGGCCGAAAGCAAAGTGTAAGTATTTTTGAAAGCTTTATTTCAAACGCGTGATGAAGAGAAGCAAGCTATAACAGATCACGGCCCATCTGTGCTTTGAGGAGAGTGTACGCTCCTTTTTTGGCACCGGTTATATGCAGTAGTGTAAAAACTCGAACTCTATTTGCGATATTCCACTGTTTCATTGTGTCAAAAACAGTACCAGACGTGGTTCCCCCGCTCCTGCAGTAAGTTTGGATACTCCTGCAGTTTTTCGCAACCATTACCTGAGACAAGAATGGGAAGGCGTTTTCCTTTCTTATTACCTATTATATCTGGCACATTTTTCCTATACCAATGAATTACAAGCGGATACTGCGGGTCAAATAGTTTTTTTTATTCGCATTGAATTCTGACCTTGCTTTTTTTTGCACGTGGAATTGTGCTTCGAGATATTGGCAGTGCACCACCAAATGCGTTTTTCTCAAAAATTTCGAAAAACACCACTCGATCGAGCACCTTCTTCGGGAAAAGCTAGCAAGCTTAAATTATACAATATTATTGCTATGGATACATGTTACAAATTTACGGGGTGGCCAATCTGAAAAACCAAAAAAAAATTTTTGGACCACTCTGCCCAGGATTTCCCAGCGCTGCCCGGGATTTTCCAAATAATATTTAATGCTATCTACCGGGTCAAAATTTCATCAGAAAACTGAAATTTTTTTTAATAAATATATTCTTTGAATTTCAGCCAAATCGTACCAAAAATTTTAATATCACGGCAACAGCACCACCTTTCGGTCAATCGGTTTGAAGTTTTAGTAACACGTACCCGGTTTTAGTAACACGTACCCGGAACAATCGTTGTTATATATCTACATATTGATAGGCAAGTGGATTTCTTTTGCTCCCTTTTACAACACTATACATTGGATTTTAACAAATGATACATCATGCGAATTTTATTGAAATCGGTTCAGTATTTTAGCAGTTATAGGCGTTAGAAAGTGTTACTAATACATAGAAAAAACTCGTGTACGTGTAAGCAAAAAAAAAAAAAAAATTCAACACATAACAGAAGAAGTATGCTTTGTTTTTGTGTTTACATGGTAAAAAAGAACAACAACATGCAGAGTTCTCTGCTATGCCTTTAATTGGAGAATAGTAGAAAATAAGAAATAAAAAAGAAAAAGACAACTTTAAATATTTTGTTTTCTTTTTGGAAGAGTTGTTGTTTTTAAATGTTACTGTTGATTTCTTAAATTTTTGGCTTATGAAAAATTTTAATGTTATTGTTACATTATTAATATGGTTACATTGTAAAGAATGTGTTTATTGCATTTATTTTTAAATGAAGTGCGATCTTTTGATGGGCTGCGATTCTATATAACAGACACTGCCGATGACGGTCATTTATTATATGATTATCATGTATTTACAAAAATTTGGTCTACAGAGAGGTTATAACAACATAATTCATCAACAAAATAAATATAAATGGAAAATATGTCAACTTTTTAATATATATCGTACTTAATCATAACAAAGCTATTAACCCCAAAAAAAAAATGTTCGCTTTTTTAGAAAAATCGTCACTAAATTTCATATGCATTTAAAATAAAATTTAAAATTGTTCTGCTCTACTAAGAATTTTTAAATTTTGAGTTAATACCATCTTTATAATCAAGTGCGTTATGTTTTTTAAAATTAAATAAATACATATCTACATATATATGTATATAATAAAGTTTTAACCCAGACGTTTGAATGGTTAATATTAGAAATAACGGTATAAATAAGTTACTTCTAGATTGCAGTCGATTGCGTCGACTGCTGGCATATACTAGTTTTGGTAAAAGTTTCACAAATATCGGTTCAGCGGTTATGGGTATTGCCCATGTCTTTGTATGATATTACCCACTTTTCCAATCCCGCTTAGATGTTGTGTATTGATAACCAATATATTCGTACTTAGTTTGAAAACCTTAGCTCTTGTCGTTGTACAGATATACGTAAATCTATAATAACTTTGTATGGGAGGTGCCCCGCCCACTTAAAATTAAAAAAAATATATATAGCCTATAGCAACTTCCACACCATCAGTAATATTCTGTAAAAGTTTCACTAAGATCGGTTCAGCGGTTACGGAAATTACCTTTGTCTTTATATGGGAGGTGCCATGCCTACTTTTCCAGTCCCGCTTAGATATTGTGATATTCGTACTATATATGGAAACTTTAGCTCTTGTCGTCGTACAGATCTTATACATAAATCCGGGAACAATTAATTTGTAGTTGATTTTTAAGTATCTTATCGTCCACCGATTTTAATGAAATATATATGGTTGTAAAGGAATTTTCATATTCAAAATTCTTAGGATTTAAGTGCTTAAAAAGGGTTTTTAAATTTTCTTGCAAACAAACACGCATACACAACTTTTTTTGTTTTTGTAAATAAAATAAAAATTTTCGTTCACAAATTTATATTTTTTTTTATTGTTGTTTCAATATACATATTGTTTTTTTTTTTATTTTATTTCTAAGAACAGGCAATTTTAACTTTATTTTACCTTTTCTACTCGAAACTTTCTCACATATACATTGTAAAAATAGCAAAATAGTAAATAAATGCTTTAATAACAACGAACGAAAGGAAATATGAAAAACATTTGCTATTTTCTTAAATTTAGGTATCTATTGCATAAAAGGATTTATTTTAACTGTAAATGTCAAGTGGTCGAATTTCGGCCACATGGCGGTCCTGTATAAATAAATCTATACAGTCTATGTATAGGAGGTGTCCCGCCCACCTCAAATTTAAAAAATATATATATCCTATAGCACCTCCCAGTTAGTTAGTTATATACTGTATAAAAGTTTCATAGAGATCGGTTCAGCGGTAACTGAGATTACCTCAAACAAACAAACATAACCTCTTTATAATATTAGGATAGATAAAATACAAATATCCAACTGATGTGCACCAAATCGGTTCCATCAGATAGGAAATTTTATGAAGATAATTTAAGGCTATACATTTCTTCAAAACTAGGAACACGAGGGGAGGTTGGGGCAGTATGAAAATAGAAGGGAATTTTCCCTTTTGGTAGGGATTTGTTCGGAAAATTTAAATCGTAGGGAAAATAGGACAGATTTATTATTTTAAATCCAATGTAGGGAATTTTCAAAATATTATATCATTTTCAATAAATTGTGTAAAAACACGTAAATATTAGTATTATTTTCATTTAAAAATTTAAATTGTTCATAAACAATAGTATTTAAGTACAAATGTAGTATTTTACTTAGAGCGCTAGCAACCTGGCAATCTTCAACAAGTGCCAAAACCATGTACGTGTATAGTAGGGGACGCCAAATATTTGGGTTCGCATTTGCGAACATTCGCACTCACATTCGATAAAATGTATTCGAATATTAAAGAAAATATTTAGGAAATGAAATTTCTACAGAACCGAGAAAAACAATCACCCCTTCTTAACTAAGAGAAATAAAATCATACAGTTTGGAATTTTTTAAAAAATTTAATGCAAACCTCTAAGGATGTGGAAGGTTATATTTTTAAACGGATCTTTTTTTTATATTTTTGTTTAGGGGAACTGAAATATTTTAAATATTTTTTAAATTCTGCAGAGCCTTACCTTTAATTTGGTACCGAGTTTGCTAAAAAAATATTAGATACTTATTTTAAAAAAATTATTTAAAATAAGTATTTCTGGAAAAGGTTCAGTCCTTTAAAAAATACAAAAGATTAGGAAATAAAAATCAAACACGCAGTTTGACTCTAGATCGAAGGATATATAGTGGCGTTTCTGCCAAAAAGAAAAAATTTTAATTTGTCAGACAGTGTTTTTTTTAATTGAATTTTTATATGTTTGAGTAAAGTATAGTACATATTATTTTATTTTTTTCGTGTTGTTAATAAATGTTTAAATATTTTTAATTAGGCTTAAGTTCATTGAATTCAATTTTCAGTAAATTATTTTTATGAAGACAGGAATTTTACAACATGAAATCAATTAAAATTTTATTGATCATTTTTCATTCTTGACTGCGCTGAGATTTGAACCCAGGCTTTCAAGGACAGGTTGCCCAGACTAGTTTCGATTGTAAACACACAATCTCTTCAGTGGGGTTTGCCGTCTTTACTGACTCGGCTATTGAAGCCCGTTGACGTCAATAGTCAAACATCAATCTTTAAACCAAATGGTATTATCAAAAAATTTCAATTGATTTCATGTTGTAAAATTCCTGTCTTTATAAAAATAATTTAATGAAAATTAAGTTCAATGAATGTATTATTTTAAATAAAAAATTAAACAAAAACGAAAGTAAATATGGATAAAAAACTGTTACCGGCTGTGTTATTTATGTTTTTTCGTTCTCATTAAATATTAAGTTAAACTTTTATATTTTTCATATGCTTAACATTCCACGTGAAATAAGTGCAGCTTGTATTAGTTCGCAGTTGTAAAAAAATGTATCCCGAAACATTTCGTAACTCTTTCACAAATTGAACAGAGTACAATTCTATAACATAATTTCATAGAAATTCCGCACAAGTTTTTTTCATATGAGTTTTGACAGCATTTCACCTGAAATGTTGAACAGTGTACCAGGCTTTAAGCGGCAAATTTTGTATTTATTTGTTATGTGTAAAAACAAAAAAGTCTTGACATTAAAATAAAAAAAAAAATAACAGCATTAACAGGGGATTTTATGACAAAACTTAGAGGCAATCCTGGTTTTTTGTTCATATCTCAGTAATTTACGGACCGACCTAGCAGATTTTTAAGAGCAAAGTTTAACGGAGTATATGCGACCGATATACATTACAACCTCCCATATTTTCTGGGATCCTTGGAAAACCGATTTTAACAGACAAACGGTCAGATAGTCAGGCGGGCACCCATATGGACCTTTGCTACTCATATGGACCCAGAATATATACATTGGGTGTAACATCTATATTATAGAAATTACAAACGGAATGGCAAACCTATATATACCCTTTTCTTCTGAAGTGAACGGTATAATAAATACTTAAATGCTACTTAATCGAGCTTGATACTGGTATTTTTGTATATAAACACAATATTTATGTTTTCTTTTTCAATCAAATAATGTGTGAATGCCACCCTCAGAGGAGTTTGTATTACGTTAATGTTAAATCAGCTCTTGTTGTTGGGTTGGCAAAAGAGGTTGTTGAAATGAATGTAAATAAATTTGTTGAAAGAGGAACAAAGGAACAACAATTGGCTTTTCCGGATTTGGTTGACACGCACATTTTTATGGGGAGTTTGTTGAATATTTCCTAAATCTAAAATGTAACATTTTTTGCTTTCAGTTATGTTTATATTAGCAGTTTTTGTTAAGGTTTCTTATCTACATGAGACCTACAAAACTGGCCGGTCTCTTGTAAATCGCGACTATTCAAAAATCCTATTTTGTACCACGGGAACCAGTAGCACCTGTGATTTCGGTCCTGGTCTGGTTGTTGGTAAGAGCGCTCACGTTTTGGGTGTATTTTTTATTTAGTTCTGCACACAGAAAAAAATCAATATAAAATCTACGAAAACAAGATTGATTTTAAATTTTTCGGTAGTGATTTTTCTTCATAGTTTCTTCATGTTAATTTAACATGATATAACAATAACTTGTGCACGAAATGTTTTTCCTTTAAAATAACTATAATTCATACTAATTTAACAATCCAGTAAAGTTAGAGCAAAAATACATTGATATTGAAATAACACTACGATTCACGTTGAATGAAAGTAATTTCAAGTTGAAACGACATGAATTTGAATTTGATTCTACATGAAATCAAATTAGTTTAACTGTGAAATAACAGTGAGAAGAAGCTACAGAGACAACCTTTGTTTTTATTAAAGAATATTCTAAACAGTTACCCGCGTAACCAGAGAGAAAGGGAGTGAGAGAGAGAATATTATTATTTGTTTTCCTGTAACAAATGTTCCGCTTTTTTGTTCCCCTTTGTTCACTGAAGCACTCACAATTAAGAGACACCATAGCCAAATATGGGTTTCGTCATCAGTTTACTTTGAAAATTTTTTGTATTTAACTAAATATTTCATCAAAAAGAATACGGGAATTTTTCTTCTTTTTATAAATTATTTTAAACACGAAAATAAAAAATTTATGTTTTTCTTCTTGAAGTGTTGTTGTTGTTTTTATACAAAACAAGTAAAACAGGCTTTTACGGATTCAATATTCAACACTATTATTTTAACATATTTCATTTAAAATAAGTATGAAACAAGGATAATTTCAAATAAAGACCCTGCTTTTGTAGAAATTTACTATAATTTTCCATTAACATTGCGCCATGTAAATTTAACATTGATATTTGTTTTCTGTATGTACCCGAGTATCTCCCTGTATTGCAATAGTGGATTTTAGATACGATCAGTGATGTAGTGACACAAATGCATTGGGTCCCGGTTGACGTTTTGTGTCCATTAAAAATTTTCAATACCAATGCACTATACAATTAAATTGTGCAATTTTTTATTTTAAATTTAAAAGCAAAGAAGACAAAATGGGTAAATACTGCGCTATCTTATTTCTTGCTACAACAATAATAAAACAAAGAAAAAAAATTTCCCTTTTATTATTTATCCATTACCTTTTTCATTAATTTTTCTTAGGATTCGGCTTTCATGTGTTGTTGTCAACTCCTTAAAAAACGCGATATACTGAACGTATGAAACACACTACACAAGTTCGCTGTACTTTTTATAAGAGCTAATAATATTTATGCAAAATTCTGAAAACGTAGATAATTTTTTTAAAAGTCTTTAAATAAGCTTTGATAAATTTAAGAGAAACAAGTAAGTGGAAGTTATATTCGGCTGTGCCCCGTATCTTATTACTTCATGGCAACCGCGTATGCCCATTTTTTCGATGTTGAGTTGTTTATGCCACTTGCTTAATTTTAAAATCTCTTATACGGTTCCAAATGCTTCAGAAAAAAGGTGGAGCAATTCCGGGTTTTTAACGTTATAACAAAATTCAAAAGTTCAATACCTAGCCCATAGTTTGATCTAGAAAAATTTGATTTTTAGACATACGCGGTTGCCTATGAAATCCAGAGATATTCGTTATTTATTTATTTATTTGATTTCCAATATAAATCTTATGATTATACGAGTAGTGTTGGTTTTTTGTATTGTAATTACATTATTGAGTATAAAGTTTTGATTTAAAAAATATTATTATGAAAAATTATTTTATAATTTCTAGAAGTAACAAATATTTACATTTGAATTAGTTAAGAAAAAAAGATAGTGAAAAGAATAACAATATTAATTTGGGCTAAACAATTTCTATAATTTTTTCTCAAAATGCAAAGCGTGGCTAATGGATTTATTGGGCGATAGTAGCGAGTTCCAAAGACGGATTGAATGGATAAAAAAATGACGTTCAGAAATATCCTTCACCATAATATTGAAAATTGTTCTCTAGCTCATATCGTGTTAAAATCCTTATTTCGAGAGCAGATTTGTGTGCGCCCTAGATGAAATAAAAGATAAATTTCAAATTGCTACCTGTGTATGCTTGTTGCTTTCACGTACAGGGGTGGTTGGTAAACGCATTGTTCGTCACCCGGTGCTGAGGCCACTGTGTGGTAGGCCATCATGAATGACGTAAATCTTTTGCATCATATCCTTTCCGCCTGTGGTGAGGGGTATAAGAAATACCAAATCCCGCTCTTGTACAAATGTACTGAATTCTCTAGAACCATGATACTTATAAATAAAATCTTTTTTGGAGTTCAGAAGGTTTATAATATATAATAGCCTCTGTTTTTTTTTCGCATGGTTTTTGCGGGCACCAAAGCTGTTCTCGGTATCACATTGGCGTGTTGTTGCAAACTGTTTGTTTGATCCCTAAAAGAGTTTAGCCATCTTAAAGATTTTTTTTTTTAAAGATATGAAATGAAACATTATTTGTAAACATTTGTATGTACGTAATTTCTACTGGCCAATTGAACACACTTACAGAAGCCCGCCAAACTGAGGACACATCAACATTTTTATTAAATATTTACAAATTTTTATATGTTTTAGCAAAACTATAAGCACAAAACCCATATATAACAAAAGTTTCGTATACAATTTAATACGAAAAAAGTTTACTTTTGCATTTATTAATTTTACGATAGTAACGAATTCTTCCGCAGTCCTATTTTTCAGAAATGTTACAAATTTTTTTATGTTTTACAAAACAACTTTCGTAAAATATCGCACAAAAATAATTTGTTGCAAACTTATTTTGTAAATTATAAGAATATTTTACGAAATAATTTTACACAACCAACAATTATTTAACGCTAAAATGCCTGAAGTTTCAAATTTAATAACGGACTTTAAATCGAATTGTGCACTTGATATTATTAAATTTTTTAATATTATCAAAATAAAAAAATAGTAATAGTATCACAATTGATACTTGCTTTCGTTTTGCAATTAAATGTATAAAAAATTAATTATATTTTTTTTTTTTTATTATTTTTCCCTTTAAGCCTAGTACTCTGTTCCAATTTGTGAAAAATGTTCAGCAACATCTATTATTTCATGCGAAAAATTTGACATGTATCAATGTTACCTATCTCGAGAGTTTGCACAATTTGACGTTTTTAATCTTTCAAAGTATGCGACATTGTTTTGCATATGTAAACAAAACCCACATGTATTTTACTAAAAAGTATTTTTTAAATAAAAAATTAAGTAAAAATAAAATTAAAAATGGATGAAAACCTGTTACCGGTTGTGTTATTTATGTTTTGCAGTTCTCATTTTAATATTAAGTTTAAACTTTTTTCATTTGCTTAAAATTCCACGTGAAATAAGTGCAGCTTATATTATTTCGCAGTTGTAAAAAAAATGTTGCTAGAAACATTTCGCAACTTTTTCACAAATTAAACAGAGTACAACTCTATCAACATTTTTTCATAGAAATTCCGCACAAGTTTTTTTCATATGAGTTTTGACAGCATTTCACGTGAAATGTTGAACAGAGTACTAGGCTTTATCCGGTAAATAAAATAAACACATTTATATATTTTTTAAATTAAATTTGGAAAATCAGGCATTTAAGGGTTAACAGAGAAAATTTTTATTCATATGCAAGAAAATATTGTGGATAATGATGTTAATCCGATTCTTGACGTACTAAATTTATGTTATACAGAACATGGTTGGTAAAACTTAATTATTTACATAAATTGCGAAACATGAAGAATTTATAATTGACGAAGGATTTGGAGGTAAAAATAACGTCACTGGAAGATTTCCATTATCATTTAAATTCCAAACTTTTTGTATTTAATTAATGGTAATTTGAATACATCTCTAGAAAATATTAAAAAGTCTTCTAATAGTTTCATTAATGAAAGCCATAAAAAAATTGCGAGTTTTCATAATAAAAAACTTCAATGATGTAAAAATCCCCTGGGAACTCATTGTTCTACAATAACATTCGTATACCCTTGTTTTCCTATTATTATTAGTTACGATATTTTTTTCAAAGTGCATTGAAAATATCTCGAATAAATTAATCGTAAACTTCATTATTGAATGAATGATTTGAATAATACACATACAAGTTTATGAATTTTTTTTTTTTTAATTTATTATTTTTGCATATTTTTTAATACAACATATTCTATTTAGTAATTGACGTTTTCATAAAACCCCTTGTATTGTTGTATCGATTGCATGTCGAATTCCAATACATTGTTTTTTTATACTACATACAATCGATACAAGGATACAAAGGTCTTTGTGAACACGGCAATTATTAAATTTATATTTTTTCCCAGAATAATCAAAATAATTTTCTAAGGCTGGGTTTTTGAGGTCTCAGTTAAACCAGGCTTAGTTAATCCGAAAACAGATATGTGTCGCCATTACCAAGTCTGAATACAAAGTTTTAATGGAACAGCTTAGTTTTGCTAAAAATGTTGGTCTTTAATGAAATAATAAAAAAATCACATTTCGCTGGAAAAATCCGAGTTTCAGAGTACCTTAATCTAAGTTTAAACCATCTCAAAAACCCGGCCTAAGGATACTAACGCCCTTATCATAAAAATTCACAGGCTTATAAAAGGCTTATGAAACGAATTTTCTAACAAAATTTGTTTAATAAACCTTTTCTATTTAAGTTTTTGTAATAAACCTTTTACAAACTTGTTTTATTTTTTATGCATAATTACTCCCTTATTTAACTAAATTTACGAAAATACAAAAGCTTTGATGCAATTTACAAAAATATTATAAAAAGTTATTTTGTATTTTACTAAAGTATTGTGTACTTTTTTACATTGTACGCAAGAATTTCGTGCTGCAAAATTACAAACGATTCCTTACAATGTATGAAAATTTTCGTATATAAAAGTCACGGATTTTGGTATGTGTAGGCAAAAAATTTAAGTTTTCAGTGACGCGTAGGTTAGAAAAAATTTAAAATTTGCAACACTGATTTGTATATACATCAGAACTTTAAATGTATTTAAACATGAAACTAAATGTGTATGTAAAGAAAACGTAAATATATTTATATCAGATACATTCTACATGTCACTCCTTTATTGCAGTCATATCTCAAAAAATTAAAAATTTTAACTTACTTAAGAAAAGTGCTCCTTCAACGTATCAGTATTATATCTCAAACAGAACCGAAGCTATAGCAAAATAAATTTTATTAAATCAGTACATTTTGAAAACTTTAATCGCATTTAGCCAAGTTTGATTTTTTTTTTTGAGATATGACTACGTTGCAATAAAGGAGCGATATGTACGAAACATGTATTAATTTGTATGTACTCGTATATACACATTGTTATTATTGTTGCTGTTGATATTGTTTTATCCTTTACAAAGGAGGCCTTTAGCTGTTGCGTGTATCATGAGTATTTGTAAAGTGTTGAAATATTAACTTGATTCCTTTATTTTTACTTTTTTTCATATTATTTTTCAAGATTTTTGCGAAAAATCGATTAAAACAGAAAGCATGAATAAGTCTTTTTGTTTTATATCTCTATTTTCGCGTTCAATAAGAAGCATAAAGAAAATCCATTTAAGCAAAAGTCATTGTTTTGATGATTGATTAAAATTAAGAAAATGACTTGTATCGGATGTTTTTTTATTGAGTTGGGAATTGTTTATAATGTACATTTTTATAATTACACTCAAATTGTGTAAAGGGTTTATATAGAAGTTCGTAAATACGTTTGTAATTTGTATGAAATCGATTTTAGACCAGTGTAATCTCCCTTAAGCGAACACGTCCTTTGGACGTTCCCTTCGGTGCCCGGCCATGAAAGATTCCACTGAACAATGTAATCTCCCTTAACGGATACCTTCCTTAAGCGGGTGACTCCTTTGGACGGACACTGTCGCCTGGCTTGGGCAGCGTTCCATATGGGAAGTATCGAATTCTTTTGATGGGAGATCCCCTTTGCATGGACACATTTAAATGGTACCTTCGGCCTATAAGCATATAAAAAATATTTATATCTGTTGGTTGTTTTAATACTTCACACATTTTTTTGTAAAGTTAAGATTAAAAAAAATTATCATGGTTGTTTTTGGGAATACAATTATTTATTAAAAGATTTTGCTTGTTGTGCTTAATTCCCTTTTTTTAATAATTGGCAAAAAAAATACTGAAATTTATTGTTGGAGCATAAGCTGTTCCTATGCGCATTTCACTGGCTTAGGCCAGATCATCAGGAAACGTTCTCCTAAATAATTTTAGAAAAGCCAAAGCTATCAGCAAACAAGACTACAGAGGGAATGAGAATTACCTACAAACACTCAAAAAGCCTTTTTTGCAACGATATCAAAGCTAAAACAAAATACCAAACAATAAATCAGTGATGAGTTTATCTTTTCTTACATTCCCCACTACAATTATTTGGAATTCTCCCAACATTAATTGTAGTTGTAAGGGGTAAGGAAAAAAAAAATTAAAAACAACAACAAATTGCTTTTATTGTTTTCGCAAGAAATCAAAATAAAAACAATTTGGCAGTTCAGTTTTTTATGCACGTGCACTTGCAAAAATTTTAGTATCATAACAACTACAATTAATGTTGGGAGAATTCCAACTAATTGTAGTGGGGAATATAAGAAAAGATAAACTCACTGTTTGTTGTTGGTATTTGGCTTAAGCTTTGAAATCGGTGCAAATAAAACGAGTGTTTGTAATTCTCATTCACTCTGCAGTTTTATTTCCATAACATCTTTAGCTTTTCTAAAGTCTTTGGGAAAAATTTTCCTGATGATCTGGTCAAAGCAACCAGTAAAATGTGCATAGGAACAGCTTATACTCCAACAATAAATTTCAGTGTACTTATCAAGAATAAAAAATGGAATTTTTGCACAACAAACAGAATTAAGGAATACTATACATTATTATTTATTAATATCGTTACGTTCATATCCTTTATAATAATCCTTTGAGTTCTTTTATTAAAAATCAAAATAAATAAACACACTTATTCAACTTCACAAACTTTATTGAAATTAATTATAATGTTCGTAAAAATTATCCACTATTTATCCACTATTAATGTCTCAAAGAATAATAAACTAACATTTGTGAGTTCACAGCCATTTCTAGTCGATTTCAGAACTTTCTGTTCGAACTATTTTTAAATAAATTTTATATTTACATCTAAATCTAAAGTCTACCTTTAGGCGTTCCATTACTAGAAAATTCCGTACATTAGAATTCATAATAATATTAAACAAATGCTTTAAACACATTCGAGACAGCAGACTACCGACTTCAATATGTCAACAATAGAATACATGTGTGTATATGGAAATGATTATTTTAACGACGACACGGCTAAATGGCTGCAGGTTGTTGTCTATGCTAATTTTGTCGTTGTAGTCAAATTAAACTAATTTCCAGTGTTTAAATTGCTTGCTTTAAAATAGCAACAGTCGCACATTTTTGCTTTGTTTACATTTTTTGCAGCAAATTAAAAAACTGTGTGTCTAAGTGTTTACTTAACTCTTTGATTACGAGTCAGCAAAAGCAAAAAAGCAAAAGCAAAACAAAGAGAGTAAATAATTTGTTTAAACTCGCTATGTGCATGTACTCTGCTTAATCTGTCAGCAAAGAAGCCACTTAAGAAAACAAATTTTCTGTTGCTGTAAGTATTAAGTTTTTGATTGTTTTTTTTTTGCTTTTGATGCGCTTAAAGTCAGCAAGTTAACTTCTTTGCTGTTGCTGTCGAATTTGTTTCGAATTTTTTTGGTATTTTGCGTTTTTTTTTTTTAATAAATAGGTACATACATACGTAAATGAAACTACACGTTTTTTTAAACTAATTTGTTTATTTTGTGTTATGTAATTATGTATATATTCTAGGAAACTAACGCCTGCAACAGCAAGCAACAGCAATGAAGTCAAAAACAGCAAAGAAGTTAATACTCGCTGAATTTAAGCACATCAATTTACAGTTAAGCCAAAGCAAAAAAAAAATAAACAAAAACTTATTACTTACAGCAACAGCAATTTTTTTTTTCAAGTGGTTGCTTGGCTGGCTTTTTAAGCTGAGAACATAAACATGGTGAGAATAAATAAATTATTTACTCTCACTTTTTCTGCGTTTGCTTTTGCTTTTTGCTTTTACTGTGTTCTTTTTCTTAAGTTAAGTTAAGCAATTACAAAAACATTAAAAATAGTCAAGCATTTTTAAACACTGCTAATTTCTATTTTTGTACGCTACAAAACAGAAAAAGTGCTGCTAATATAATCAAAAATTAGATGAATTAGTGCTTATAATATATAATAATAATTTTTTGGTTAAACAGCAAAGAACCGGATTGAAACAAGAATATAAGCGCGGCTCACCACCAAATCTATATTATTATTACTTTTTAGTATCCTTAAAAGAAGTTATATAGGAAGATGTTTGTCACGCCCACGCTCTTAGTTTAAGAGTTTAAGGTCGTAAAAGGTATAAACTGATTCTTTGCAGTATGGGTATAATTGAAAAATTGAAAGTGCTTTTCACATTGAGTTTAAAGCACACCGATTTATTATCCCACTAGGAGCCAATTTCAAGTGCTCATACTTCTTGACTGACTTTTTTTTACAAAATGGGCTTAATTTTTTTTATTTATTTAAATATATTTAATCAATGGACATTATCCTTACTGACTAATAACAAGATTGACTTAAAATTAAAGAATTGCTTGAGGGATTTAAAAATGTACATAAAAAATTACTAGTTAAGATAAACAATTATTTTATGCTTTATAACATTTAAATTTAAAGAAAAATCAACAAATTGAGACAAAGAATTAAATTGTCGACATAACCTTGAAAAAGGATCAGCAATAGCGTAATTTACTCTATTAAAGGTATATTAAATTTAACAGAATTTAACAGAAATTCACAACAAATATTACCATTAATAAGATTAACCATAAAAGATACATTTAACATTGTACGACGACTTTTGAGCGATGGTAGTTTTATTAACGCCAGTCTGCTAGAATAGGAAGGAAATCTTGTCGAGTGACTCCATTGAAGGCCACGTAAACAGAACAACAAAAATTGTTTTTGGACAGATTCAATATGAGAATTATGAATGTTGTAATATGGATCCCAAATGATTGACCCATATTCTAAGATAGGTCTAACGAGTGACACGTAAAGTTGCTTCGTTATGTATGGATCGGTGAACTCTTTAGCCCAGCGTTTTATAAAGCCAAGAATACCTCTAGCTTTATTTACAGTTAACTTTATATGTGAAACAAAGTTTAATTTATGATCCAGTAGGACTCCGAGATCAAGAAATGAATCAACCAACTCCAATTGATGACCACCCAAAGCATAGTTAACAGCAATACAGTTATTTCTATAAAAACGCATGCATTTGCTTTTCAATAGATTCAACTCCAACATATTATGATTACACCATAACAAAAAGTTATTAAGATCCGATTGAAGATAAAAATGATCAACAAAGCAATTAAAAGAATGGAAAATTTTTACATCATCAGCATACATCAATATATTGGCGAAGTTGATAACATTGGGCAGATCATTAATAAACAGCGTAAATAAAAGTGGGCCAAGATGACTGCCCTGAGGAACACCGGACGAAACATATATGTACTTGGATATACAATTATTGAATTGTACTTTTTGCTTTCTGCCAATTAAATAAGAACTTAACCAGCTTAAACTTCTACGGGATAAACCTAACAAATCCAACTTAGTAAGAAGAAGTTGATGGTTAATCTTTAAGTTATGTCGATATAACAATAATTATTTAACAATAATATACACATGTTACCAAAGTTAATAGAGCTTCGATTAATTAAGTTCTTCTGTATTGCGGGTCTTCGGCCTTCCGGAACACTTTTCAAATACTTACATATTACTATCAGCCATGTCACAGAGCACAATTCCGTTCGGAATGATTCCGTTCGGAACTGAAGAAAACACATTTTTTTATTGATAGAAAGTATATTTTTATAGTTTTTTGGGCTCTAAGATACAGAAAACTCCCATACCGTTCATGAAAACAAAAATGGTTTCATTCCGCAAAATTTTTTCGTAATTTTCTGAAGCACAAAAATACGGAATGAATTCCGTTTCCGAACGGAATTGTACTCTGTGACATGGCTGTATATTTAAATATGTAACAAGTGCATAAACTGTTACTACTATATATTTTAACTTAAACTTTTAAATAAATTGTGTAGTGTTCCAAAATAAAATTTTTTTAACCCTAATAACTTTAAAATTTTATATGATGGTGTTTCTAAAAATATAGCATACAAAAACTTGAAGTGTTCTTTGTAACATATTATATTTTAGGAAATATTATTAAACATATCAACAACATTTTAAGATAAATGCTCATAAGGGGTTAATAAATCGGTATATTTAATACATCATATGAAATGTGTTTCGAAAGACTTTATTATGATACCAATACTTTCAAGATTCAGATAAAATTTTTTTTCTTCCTATACTATTGATAAAGTGCTCTGAAACTTTTACGACCTATAATTTATAAGCTAAGTGCGTTGAACCAAAAAATTACAATAGAATCGCGATAAAGTTAATATTGCGGTCAAGCTAACCAACTTTTTAGGGCCTCTGTGCCGCTTTAAAACGTTAACTCTAAAAAGGTACTAATTTGTACAAACGATAATAAATCAGATTAAATTTTAAGCCGAAAGTTGAGAGTTTAAACAAAATTGAGAAATACATTAAAGAAAAACTATCGGCCTTGTATTATTGTATATCAAAAGTAGCCATTTCAAAAAAAAAAAACGAAACGTCATAAAATTCTCGAGGCTTTGAAGAATACATAGGAAAAAGCACACAGGAAAACCTTACATAGACCGAAATATGGCGATCTTGAAGCAACGAAAACGTATTTACGCAATGACTGTTCTAATTTCAATATCAATAACGTCAGTAATGGATGGCTGGTAAAGGTTTAGAAAATACACAGAATTCGCTATCTAAAATTTTTTGAAGAACTAATTTTCTGACAAATATCATATGTAGCACATAATACATGACTGATTGTATAATTATTAATTATAAATTGTAGTTCAAGAGCAATTGTGAACTTGAAACCAGGCGGTACCTTTAGGAAATTTCGGTTTGCTTTTTCGCGGTTCTACTGTATATTAGGATTTTTTTTATTCAACCTGCCATTAAGATGATATTCTTTATGAGTTCCAAAAACAATAAAATTAAAATATTTTAAATGTTTTTTAATAAATTCATATGTTTTTACGTTAAAAAATTTATCATAAATAAGTATTTATATTTTTGTAGGCTTAAATTAAGTTTGTGTACGAGTCTGCAATTATGCTTGTTGTTAAATTATAAAAGTTAAAAATGATAGTGGCACCACTGAAATATAAATACATATGGGGGATTTACAAGGTAGTCATAAACTTGTAAAGTCATATGTCTTAAAATAGTTACAAGAAATATATATATGCCTGTTGTGGCCAACCGCTTATAATTTAGATTTCTACTGTACATTTATGACGAATCAATGAACACAGCATTAACAGTTTTATTTTGTTTGAAACACAACAATATTTTTTTAAGCAATTGTAAAATATTATTTAGGACATTATGACGATATGTCTTGATAGCACACCTTGTGAATCCCCCAATAATAAAAGACACAGCTGTTTATATTTTTTGAATTGTAGCTGTCGTCTTCAAAATAAATCAGTAGCTGATTACGCGACTACAATTACAGCCTGCAGCATTTATAGTCGTGTGTTTGTGTTGCCTGCTGTCTCGAATGTGTTTAATGCATAATACGACAACAAGTATTATTTGCAAAATAACATACAACTAAAACTATAATTTTTTTTATATAACTCTAATTACGTAACGATATGTATATTGTACATAATTTCTTTAAACTAATAACCAATTTTATATTATTAAAATATCTATTTTTATTTTTAGGGGTTAATGGATTATTTTTAAGAACAAAAATAAAAAACATCAACAACAATTACGATTTTAAAACCAAAAAATCTTCTACATAATTTTAACTAATACATTCTATATGTAAAAATGAAAAAGTTCACCTTTAAAGGAGTTCTAGATGGATTTCGACAAACTGTTCAGCCCCAGGCCATACGGCAAGAGCAAGAAATTCAGGAATCATTAAAAACTGAACATTTTGCTCTGCGAAAGGTAACTTTTTTTTTAACAATTTTTAATCGTTATTTTGTTTAAAAGTAGTAATTTAAAATACAATTGCAATAGTTAGCGTTTGTTTTATTTGGTAGTGTTCAATTTTAAACTATCATAAGACACACGCGGCTATTGCAGTTGTTTTATAGAACAACAATATGAACTTTTAAATTAAAAAGTGAAATGTGAAATTCAATCTTCTTAAAACTCTCTATAAACATAGAAATTAAAATAAAAACAAATTATGAATATATTTTTTTTTTTTTTGATCAAACGTTAATATTTATCAATTTTTTCAATATCTCCTTCAGACCTTTCGCCATGGATTTCCATATTCTCCAACTGCATTCGCATTTGATCCTATTCAAAAACTTTTAGCAATTGGTGACAAAAATGGCAGTTTAAGACTGTAAGTCTTACTATTACACTCAAAGAAAATATATTTTTCAATGGGGTCACCGCCAAAAAAAACAATTTTTAACGAAAAATTTTCAAACATTTTATGGTTTCATCACCACAACCATATTATGAATGCCTTAGATCAAAAATGTTATTGTTATATAAACAATCATAATAAATCACAACATGGTGGGAGGCAACCATAATTTGGTTGTGGCTTCCTATGGTTAACGTTACCATTATATGTATGTTAAAAATGTTTCGTTAAAAATATTTTTGTTAGAGGTAACCGACTATGTGGAAAAATATGTTTTCTTAACGTACATCCATAATGTATACATTTCTATTGGTTTTATATTTTACAGTTTGGGAAGACCTGGTGTTGATGCTCATGTAAAGCACGAAGGTGAATCCGAATGTGCTGTTATTTTAGCTGAATTTATAGTCAATGATGGAAAATTGGTGACTGTAACTGCTGATGACACGATTCATTTGTGGAATTTAAGACCTAAAGTACCACAAGTTATACAAAGTTTAAAATTTCAACGTGAGAGGTAAAGTATTAAAGTATTATTAATGTAAAAGTTTATATATAAACTTAAAAACGAAAATTGCTTCCAATAAAAATGAACACATTTTTGTTTTTAATTTTTCTAAACAAAATCATACAATAACAAAAATCTTTAGCTAGAAACACAATTCGGTCGTACGTCGAAAGAACGTCACGCCGTCATACGTCGTAATCGTATTTTATTTTGTTTTGAAAATAGTCGGACTTATTATAAGTGTCGTTTTCGTAGTCGAAAACCAGTCGTTCTTGGAGGCGCTGAGAAATATGGCCACAGGAAATATGGCAAAAAAAAAAATTAAAGTTGACGCCCAACTTTTGGGCTATTCATAATGAAATATAACCCAATTTTTTTAATGCAAAATTACCACAAAAAAATTAAAAATAGCCCTAAAAAATAGCCCTTAGGTAATTCTCCAAAAATAGTTCAAACTAAAAAAAAAAACACAAAGAAAGTTATATTAAAAATTTGGGTTGGGTTCATATATCCGAAACTTACAATCCGGAATTTCAAAATCCCAAGTTTAAAAATTCAGAATTACAAAGTCCTGAATTTTAATCTCCCGAATAATTGTATGGCCTTCGGCCGGAAGCAACGATTTTTTGCTCTATGGTATAAGGAACATTGACTTCGCTAACTAAAGCTTCAATCTATACCCGGCCTTCGGCCGGTCAAGAGGATTTTCTCCTCCTTGGAATAACAAACACCGTCTCTGCTAACTAAAGAATCTCGCATATCAGGCAAGGATTTTCTCCTCTTTGGCATAAGAATTCGGGACTTTGATACTATTGCTAGAAATTTTTATATAAAATTTATATAAAATCTTTTGGGGTAATTTTTCATTTCGTAAAATTTGCATTATATATATAATGAATGAAAAATATCCCAAAATTTAAAATTGTGATTTTATTGGGCCCCTTTTTCATTCCTTGATATTGGGATAATGTTTCATTACACTTAAAATGCAAAAACACCCCAACGAAAAAATGAAAAAAAGAAATTTCCCCAAAATTGCGCGTTGTTGTGTCTCATGTAAAATGTTGGGGCCATTCTTCTTTTTATTTTTGGGGCCATATTTTCTGTAGTCATTTTGCTCACCGCCGTTTTTGGATACTGATATTATGGGTGATAAGTCAAATTATGAATCGATTCTCAACATTTTCAATAGCCTTGCGTATATAATTTACATAGACAGCCAGCTATCCGGACGGATATCGTTAGATTGATTTAGAAAGAGATTCTAAGTAAATCGATATACTAAAAGGTTAATATATATACATATGTATTTATTATTATAATGTATGTGGTGATTATGTATGGTAACCGAACTTCAATTTCGTTGTCATTTGACAAATTTATCGGTCGGTTACGGATGACAACGCAACTGAAATTTAAATTGGTATTAAGTTTGGCAAGAAAAACAAGTAAGAAAGTTTAGTCAGTCAAGTCCGACCCTACACCACAATATATAAAAACAATTTTTGCTAGTGCACCCTATTTGGGACCCATGGGCAATCATGGACCCGCCTAAACAAAATTATGAGATTAATATTCATGTAAAAGTTCTTTGTGTCGAATATTATTTAAATATCTTCATCTACATGAGATTTTAAGATGGAGGTTTATATAGCCCCTTTGGGTAATTTTGAACCTACTAGGACAAAATTTTGTCATGACATAGCAGCTATCGTTAAAGTTATTATCGCCAATTTGTATGTTAATGCCAACATTTATAAGAAAGTTATGACTTTAAAAGCTATTTCAGGGAGTATAAGGAGAGTATAAAGTGTACCAAATGGAAATAAATATTTGAAAAACCAATGAGCTTGTAATACAAAAATTTTTTATTGCATAATTGTCAACAAAAAGTGTTTAATTTGGCTTATTTTTTATTTTTGCTGCAGAGTTACGTGCATACATTTACCAGTGGCTAGCAAATGGTTGTATGTAGGCACAGAAAAGGGCAATATTCACGTGGTGAATGTGGAAAGCTTTGCTCTTAGCGGTTACGTTATTAATTGGAATAAGGCAATTGAAGTGTATGTGTAGTAATTCTTTTAAATTGTAAAACAATCAACTAAAATACTCCTTTGTATCATCTTAGTGTTAGAGCTAGTCATCCTGGTGCTGTGATTGCAGTATGTGATAATCCGTTAGATGCAAATAAGGTAAGTGGGCATTTAACATCACAACATATGTGTGTATGATTTAGGAATATTAAAAAAATAATAATAATTGGTTTGTGTTAATAATTTCAGATATTAATTGCATTCGAATGTGGTCTAATTGTGTTGTGGGACTTGAAGGGTAAATTTGCTGAGATGCGATGGCAGTCGACGGAGCCAGTGAAATCAATTGCTTGGCATTATGAAGGAAAATATTTTGTATCTTCGCATAAAGATGGTTCCATTTGTTCATGGCCTACAAGACCGACACCAAAACCTCAGTCATTAGTATTTCCTCATGGTATTTACAAATAAAACTACATGTTGCTTATTTAGTTCAATACTGTCATAACTCAAAAAGCACGATCTTTAGCTTTTGATCTTCGCAATATCATAATTGATATTGTGTAAAAATTTTTTTTATCGTTAAAAGTTTACAGCTTGTGATAAAAATGTGCCGTTGTTCAACTTTGTATTACTCGTTTTTTTAATTACAACAATGACACATTTCAGTTTTGCAAAGGTCGTCACAAGGTTAAGATTGATTTTACAGAATAAACGATATTTTTGAAATTTTTTTTTTTTTTTTTTTTTGTATTTTAGGAGTAAATGAGCGATATGATACAAATTTAATAAAACATTATTTAATTCAAATTTCTATTTATTTCTGCAGCCAAAACATCAAAAGATGGTACATTGGAAAAATGCAATTCCATTTATAAAGTTGATTTGAAAACTTCACAGTCAGGGTAAGTTCTTGCATGGGAGAATTATAATTAAATCGAAATCCAATTTTAGTAAAATTTATCAGTTTTAAAAGTAGAAATAATTAATTCCTATTCAATTTTCTAACAGGTTTTAGCATTTTATGCTCATAAATCTTTATAAAACACAATTTCCTGATAATAAATACTTTTTTTATTTACAGTGAAACTTTTACAATATTTTCGGGTGGGATGCCAACGGAAAAAGGTGCAAAATCCAACTGTATAACTGTAATGGTGGGTAAAACTACCACTGTTTTGGAAATGGAACATGCAGTTGTTGATTTTATAACTCTCTGTGAAAATCCTTGGACATCCGGTAATTAGAATATTGTTAACAGTGTTAATACTCGCTAATAAAAAAATATTTAAATACTTTTCTATAAATGTGTATTATATATGTAGAAACCCAAGAGCCGTATGCGATAGCAGTGCTGCTGCAATATGATTTAGTATTAATAGACTTACTCACACCCGGTTTTCCATGTTTCGAATCGCCTTATCCTATGGACTTACACGAATCACCTGTTACATGTTGCACTTACTTAACTGATTGCCCCTCGGATTTGGTTCCTGCGTTTTATTCGGTAAATTTATACAAACTTAAAAATGCACTCTTTTTAAGATGGTCACTTTTATTTTTATAGGTTGGTCGTACTACGACATCTAAAAAAACTGGTTTCTCGGAAAGAGAATGGCCCATATCGGGGGGAGAATGGTCACCAGCGTCTTGTAGTTACTCTGAAATTGTTATAACTGGCCATCAGGATGGCAGTTTAAAGTTTTGGGATTCTGGTGCTGGCACATTACAGGTACATATATATATATATAACGCAAAAGGGCCTATCATCGTTTTTAAAAAATGTTCAGGAGAGATAAAAAACATAATGGTGACAATTCTTGAAAATTCGATGAAGGCTGAACATTTACATGAAAACCAAATTTACGAAAAATGTTTTTGTTATCTTTAAAAATTCTAAAACAGTGGTTCGCCTGGATTACGAAATTTTCGGGTTTTAGCATTTACTCATCGTGTTTTTTTAACCAGAGCTGGTACAAATACAAAAATTTCCCTACTACGATATTCCTTAAAATCCCCAAAACATACAATACACCTGTTTTATAATACAACTTTTTAACTTAAAAGAGGTAGGCTTAAAATAGAAAAATAAATACAAAATATTTTTCTAGCAGTCAAAACAAAAAGAAACAAAAAATTTAACATTAAAATTAGAATATGAAAAATGACCGTATTACACGACTTTATGTGATGATGTAACTTCCTACAAACAGAACATCTTTTATTCATTGTTAAATGCATAAAAAGTAACAAGGCAACCTTTAATACATCGGCATTTTGCCGATTTTTTGATAAACACTACAACCTCGGTAACTTTGCTTGTTAACGTGTAATTAAATAATTTTGGGCAACTTTGGAGCACTTTTCATAAACTATAAAACCAAGTGGAAAGTCTTTTTTAAACTGTATTAACTAATTTTATAAAAAAAGATTAAGAAATTAAATTTACTTAACGGAATTTATGAACACAAGGAATTTTTTCAACTTTTATGACTAGTATTTGAAAACATAACTGTCATGGAAATTCTGAAAGAGTTCCCCAGCTTTATTTCTGAAAAAGAAAATCAAATTTTAGACGTTGAATTTAGAGAGTTAAAATTTTTAAATTTTTAAGAAGATTTAGAAGGAATTGAAGTAACTTAAAACATGGGGATTCTTCGGATACATTTCCAGCGCTGTCAAAGTTTATACAACAAATTATGGTCCTTCCACATTCTTCCGCAAATGTGGAATGAATTTGTAGCCAGGTAAACCTTAATAAAACCAAATTTCGATGTTCCCTGGAAAATGAATCCTTGCAAGGAATTCTTTTTTCTAAAGATTACTTAAAATTTAATAATGCAAACTGTTTTGATGTTGATATTAAAATGGATTTCATTAAACTATTAAACTCAAATATTTATGTATCTATAAAATATTTGTTAAAACAAAATGTCGAAAAAAATGGTCAACTATAAAAACAATTTTAAATTTTTTTTTAAATTAACTACAATTTATTTATAAAAATATTCTTTTTCATTAATTTTTATGTTTTTATATGGTTTATAAGTACATAAGTTAATGCTGAGTTATTCTGTTTTGTTTATTGTTCTTAAAATAGATATTATTAGCTTGCCGATTTTTCTTGATTGAGGTGCCGATTTGTTATTGAAAATATGGCGATTTTTTATCAACATTATCTGGCACCCCTGACTGCTTGCTAGATTTCAACAAAGCGGGAGTGTTATGCATATTTTTGTTTTGGCCACTTACTTAATTTTGTTGTGGTACACTGGCAAAATATTAATTGTGTTGAAATAAAGCTGTGTTTATGTATGTTTTTTCAGCTTGTTTTAAAAACTTTCGAATAATTATATATTTCTTTAGTATAGGTTTATTTATATATATGCGCTTAATGTACAACATAATCAATCAAAAAATAGCTTTCAAGTTGCCACTTGAGGCCTTTTCGATTGTAGGTGACCATATTAAATTCCTTTTTTTTTTTTTTTTGCATATTTACATACAGTTTAAAGAGAAAAATGCTTTAAGTGTAAAGAGCGTTACCGTTGAATATTTTTAAAAAGTACCAAAAACGGGGATATTTACAAAAAAAAGTGGAACAAAAAAGGGAATTTTTGAAAAAAGGGGGCACCTCTAAAATCAGATTAATACTAAATTTCAAATAGCATATTATAAATAACAGAAAACATTATGTAATAACATTGGTCAGCAAAAAAAAAAAAAAAATCGGGAGCAAGAATTTTTCATGTGATCTTATTTGACTTTAGTGTACTGAATCCAAATCTGCTTACAGGTTTATGGGCTAGACCAATATTTCGGCCGAAATAAGACGGTTATGCTTATGCATTTTATCACAACCTTAGAACGATTTGTCCGATTTTGTCAAAACACTTACAGATGATTAGGAATCACATTTTCTTTTGAGTCATCCAAATAATATTTTTTTTGTTTCCAACTGCCTCGAAAAAATTAGTGGCGATGCATTTGTTGCAAAATTAGTTCTATTTTTATTTTCAAAAATTCATATACAAATTATAAGAACAAAAATTATGTGTACAATTCGTCATATATGTATCATGAAAATCGAAGGACAAATATTAATTTTATGTCTTATTCATTATTGTGCGCTGGACTAATATTTGGTCCGAAAAATGTTGGTTATGCTAATAAAGGCTGATTCAAGTAGAGTGGGACGTCGTCATGCTGTCATTTTGGTTTAGTTTTGTTGGCATTTCATAATGGAAAGCCTTAAGCTTGAACAACGTTTACAAATCGTTCAATTATTATTACGAAAATTCAAGTTCTGTGAGGAATGTGTTTCGTGCACTTCGCTCAACTTATGGTCAACATAATCAGCCTACTGAGCGAACTATTCGTAACACCATCACCCATTTTGAGACCCAGCATTCATTATAGGATAATATTCGACCGAATAGACCACGTCCAGCACGCTGTGAAAAAATATAGCGGTCGTAGCTAAGAGTGTACACGAAGACTGTGGAGAGTCGATTCGGCGCCGTTCGCAGCAACTCGGACTGTTATCGTGCCATGATAACCGACTATTTGATGCCTAAAATTGAAGCTCGTGATTTCGACTACATTTGGTTTCAGCAAGACGGCGCCACTTCCCACACATCGCATCAATCAATGGATTTATTGAGAGAACACTTCGGTGAGCACATAATTTCACGTTTTGGGCTGGTCGATTGGCCACCAAGATCGTGAGATATCACACCGTTACACTTTTTCCTGTGGGGATATGTAAAGTCAAAGGTTTATGTGGACAAACCCGCTTCGATTCAGGCCTTGGAGGAAAACATCACGCGTGTCATTCGCCAGTTACCAGTCGAAATGCTCGAACGAGTCATCAAATTGGACTCAACGGATGGACCATCTGCGACGTAGCAACGGCCAACATTTGATAGACATAATCTTCAAAAAATAAATGCCAAAGAATGTTCTTTCAAATGATAACAAACATTCCCCATTAAATTTGAATTTTCTGTGGTTTTTCTTTAAAAAAGTAGGGAACCTCGAAATGGATCACGCTTTATATTTCATCATGACTTAAGAACGATTTTTCCGATTTGGATACAAATACCAGCGAATGATTTGGAGTTAACCGCTTTTAGCCATCTTAACAATAAATTTCTTTATTTTCAACAGTTTAGCAGTTATTTAAAAAATAATGCTGGTCAATTTTTTAAAGCGAAATAAATGCTTTTTTTATTCAAAAAAAAAAAAAGTTATAAGAACAAAAATTTTATATAATATATGTAATAATAACGAATTATATAGTAATAACGAGTAAAATAAGCCATAAACCATGTAAATGTGGATTTTATTCATTGAAATTTTTATTTTTATGTTATACGATTACAGAAATTTCGTGAAAGTAAAATCTTAGGAAAATTCCACGCAAGACAAGAAAAAAATTTCCAATAAGCTTATATCGTTACTTTTATTGAGAAAAGACGTATTTAACATATAATGTTTTTCAATTTGGGACATGAAACTTGATCAAAAAGAATATATGAAAAAGCTTATGTGTAGTATAGGTCCTACATTTCAGGGCCATTTTGTCGGACGTGTACCAAGTTATTTATTATTTCAACTTACTTTAATCTAATCGGTAGCATGAACTTGCCTTTTATATATTGTTCTAGTTTAAAGCAAAATTATAATAGTGTAATAATAGTTGTATTGGGGTAAAGCAAAATATTTACTCTTTTTATATTCAATGCTCTCTATCTGCCCTTCGCCTTTCTAAAATCAAATTAACGTGAGAGTTATATCGCGCTTTGTCTCTTTAAAGGCCATGTCAGATAAAACTTTTGCTTCGCGTTGCGTTACCGATTCGCTTTGACATCTAAGATAAAATATACGTACTTATACGTAACATGTCACATAAAGTACTTTCAAAGCGGAGCGAAGCAAAAAGTTAGCCAACTCTCATCTTTTTGCGCGCTTTGACAATTGGCTAGTATAATTTTCTTTTTTATTTAATTTTTTTTGCCATTTCAATTCCAAAAAAACCGTCCAATTAAATTTTTAACTTTTATTTTTGTAACAAATAATTAAATGTACAAATTACCAACCGCTTTTATAAGTAAACAAACAATGCGTGAGTGTTGTCAAAGTTTTCATTGTGGCATACACCTTGTGCTTTGCGTTTTTATGCAGAAGGTAGAAACGTCACGCAAAGCGACAAAGTTGTATCTGACACGGCCTTAAATCAGGAATGTCAGCGTCATACACAATTGTGCAAGCAAAACTCACATGTACGCTTACGCTCTTTTATTTTGCGAGCGTAAAATATAATTGTTTACTGCAAAACACTCTCATTCAGCGGGAAATATCGCACGGCCATTTTTGAGGCCTCTAAACAGAAATAATATATTTATTATTTATTATCTTTGTTTTTGTTTTATTTCTGTCTTTAACATTGTACAATGATTTAAAAAAAACAAATTGCTTGTGGTTTTTGTACGAGGTGTACTTGTTGTAGTATCAAGAATAACTGTGATGAATTCGCCTTGATGTTGTGTTTATTGAGCTTCTGTAAACTTGAATTTTATTAAGTAGTCTTGTAGACAGCGATAACGAGCATGCAAGCGGATGAGTTTATTAAAAAAAAGATAAATGATGCCATATATGTAAAAAATATTTTATGATATAAAATGCATTTAATGATTTTCAATGTCTCTTATGTTTTATATTAGTATATTTTTATAGGGTAGTAAAATCTTCTCTTTTTATAATGGTGGTTAATAATTATAGAATATTTTTAAACTTAATGGGGTTATTATTTGCATTAGTATGTGCAAATGAATTTTTATTGTTGGCATTCGCAAAGGTATGTTGAGCACAAAATTAAAAATATTGGAAAGAATTGTATAAGGTTGTAAAAAGACTTCAAATATTGTCAAGTGCTCAATTTTTCCAAAAAAATAAGCAAAGTTTCTGCGAAATGCAGGTTCCAAATTAAATTTATTTAAATAATAACTAATTGCGTCTTTCCATAACTCAACATTTTTCGATAATTGTATTATTATTAATTGCTCTAAAGTCTTCATAGCAAAATATGTTAATTAGGCCTTGTAATAGGCCTCGCAACCGCAGATTTCTCCCGCTGGGAATGTAAGAGACAAGAGTAATCGCACCAACACAATCATAATTGACACCACTGCTTTAAATTTTAAACCCGTGAATTTTGTATGATAAACAAAAACAGTTTTTGTAAATTTGAATTCGTTTTCATGTAAGTTTTCCTTACTTCGTCGCTTGTTCAGGTATATTCACTAATGAAAAGTCATTACTGTGATTATAACAAAGGGTTTTTCAGGTAAGTAATGATCTCGTACTATCCTGAAAAATCAGTTTTTTTTATTCATAATAGATTACTTTTTAGTATGTTTTTTGTTAATTTAAAATTTGCATATTTGTGCACCTTATATATTTTTGTTTTTTTTTTACTTTGTTTTTAACTTTCCTTCTTAAGTTGATATTTGCTTTTATTTAGCAAAGCAAAATATTTTATTATTTTTTTTTAATATTTTCTAATTGACTTCAATTTTTTTTATCGCTCCTGAATTTTGTTTTAAAATGATAATGGACATTTTTGCATTTTATATGATGATATATTTTTAATTAATCACAATAAAATAATGAAATAATTTTTTAGATTTTATATAAACTTAAAACGGCAAAAATTTTTGAAAAATCTAAAAATCTACAATCCGACACCGCTGGTATGGATTACCCTTTGGCAATTCAATTAATATACCTCTGTTCCGAATCGAGACGTTTATGTGTGGCTGGTTCATTGGGACAAGTTTTATTATTTAAATTCCGCAAAGTCGAAACAACTTCGGACATTTTAGTTCTAGAAATACCAATACTCTTCGAGAACTATGAAGATATTTATGGTACTAGTCCAGAATGCGATTTTATACCACATCAAGTTCAAAAAACCGAATCTAGTGAATCCGATAAGGTATATATATGGGGGATTTCATGTCAAGTGACCCAACTTTTAAAATCGATGTCTTCCATATTGGATGCACCAAGGTTAGTACTATTGAATAGTAGTTTAGACACAAATTTTCAACAAGAACGGTCAACAAGTTTCTGAGTTTGAGGGGGTCAAAATTTGACATTTTGGCCAAACAAGTTTTCTTTCTCATCCATGTAACTTATTATCTATTGGTGTTAGCAAAATTTGTCCCAAACAAATTAGATAGCTATTTCTTCAAGCTTTCGAAATTTTTTTTTTAAATTCGATCTACCATAGTGAAATACCATTTGGTTTAAGGATTGATATTTGACTATTGACGTCATCCGGCTTCAATAGCCGAGTGAGTAAAACGGCAAACCCCACTGACGAGATTGTGTGGTTACAATCGAAACTAGTATGGGCAACCTGTCCGTGAAAGCCTGGGTTCAAATCTCAGCGCAGTCAAGAATGAAAAATTATCAATAAAATTATAATTAATTTCATGTTGTAAAACTTTCTGTCTTCATAAAAATAATTTAATGAAAATTAAATTCAATGAACTTAATAAGCCAAATTAAAAATATCTAAATTTGCATTAAAAACCATTAACAGTTCAATAATATAAATAATATAAATAATAAAAATAGTTAGAGGAACTCAGAAACTTTTTGACCGATCATGTTAATAATTTGTGTCTAAACTACTATCCAATAGGACTAACCTTGGTGCAAATTTCATCCAAATCGGAAGACATCGATTTCAAAAGTTGGGTCACTTGACATGAAATCCCCCATATATTAAATATTACTTTCTATTTATTTTTGAGTAATAACTTAACATTTTTTTTCGTGAACTAGACGGACAATTTATTGCGAGTTAAAATTGGTGCACAGCGAAAACCTCCTGGGTTTCAGTCACAATTGGTTTGTTTAACAACTGGCCCAAATCGAAGAATCGTACAAGTCACTTCACTGTGCATAAACTCAAATTATGGACTGTAAGTATCAAAAAAATCATATAAGATGTAAGAAAAGTATAATTAAAACAAATCTTTAGCAATTTTGGAGAACATGTCGATTGGAAATATTTTTTAGAGTACGTTATCGTAAACTATTTTTGTATAATTTTTCGGACCGATAACCTAACCATGGAAGAAAATAGATACGAGAAGAAATATAAAATGCCCATTTTATGATTTTATAAGTTCGTTATTTTTTAGAGGTCGTTATTGTTTAAAGTAATTTTTCGGCCCGATAACCTAACCATAGATAAAAATAGATATAAGCAGAAGTTCAAAATGCCCTCTTTATTATCTTATATGTTCGCTTAAGGGCTTTGGAAGAGGAGAAATAGCGGCCCAATTCAGCTAATTCCAAAAGAACAATTTCATATACGCATAGGAAAAAATATATTCGAATTACAGCTGCCATACTGCATGATTGATGGAAAATGTGATAATAATAGGACAATTATCAGTGACTGTGGCTAATCATTATAATTATAACCCTATTCCAATGACTAAGTATGCAAGGAACCTCGGGATACTCCAAGCTTGAAGCTAGTGTGTTACGCTGTTGCGTCCAGGGTCCTATAGATAAATTTATTTACAAAAAACACGATTGCTTAAATTTGGTTTTCTTACTCTATTTTCTTCTCTGCTTTATTTATTTCTTTAACACACTTTTCTCAAATTTTTATTCACACCGGTTTTCTAGGGAGCTCCTGCTGCATCCTGAAGCTCTAGTTGTCATCAGAGACAGTGTCTTGCCATTCCTGCCCTATAACTCCTACCCTTCGGTTATTTCGGATGTTATTCCAAGTCTACACTACGACCCCCCTTAATTTGTGGGTTTAAACCTCAGAAATGCTTACAGCTTTGACCTAACTCAATGCTCTACATTCTTCTAGACTGGATGTAAATATCTGCCATGATAAGTCGGATGTAAATCCTCCTCGCTATACTATCAAGGAATTAGTGTTACCAATCCACTACTTCATTAATAGCACTGTGTATTGTTTCTTTGTTATATTTTCTTCTTACCGGCTCTTTTACAACTTCTTACTTTGCAGTTCAAAAAACAAAAAAATTACTTATTTCATTTCAACTCCTCATATACATACTAGTGCATAACTACATCAGGGTTTTTTTTTAAGCTAATACATTTTTACTATGATTGAAACGCTAGCGTTAACTCTCATTATGCGTCTCTGCCTGCTGTACTGCATCGGTTGTTTGTTTTTTATTTTTCGTTCTTCTCTGCTGACACCTCTCTGTTGACACTTCTCTGCTAACCCCTCTTTGTTGAAACTGCGCTGTCACTTCTCCTCTGCTGACTTCTCCCTGTTAACTTCTCTGTTACCCTGCTAGTCCGTATGACCCTCCACCTACCTCTGACATAATTCCACCGCCTGTACCCCATCTACCACCGGTTTATCTGTAATAAAAACAAAGTTGACACATGTAAATCCGCCCCCCCAGTAAATGCGTGTAACAGTCAATTCACATGGAGGCTTTTACGACGTCGTTTTTTCTTAATTCCCTTTTGAAGCAACTTCCAAAAATGTCTTGCGTTTATACGATGATTTTTAGTGGCATGTCGCTTTTTTCAATTTTAATTTTTATTTGCAATCAGGGTTGATTTTTATTGCCTTATCGGTAAATCTGCTTTAGTTGGTTTTTCTCATTAAGAAAAATATAAAAAAAGTGTTTTTTTAAATAAGAAATATGTTTAAATTAAAACTCAAACTTTTGTTTTATATTCTTTTTTATTATTGCCGTATTTGTTTGCAAATTGACGCTTCAAAGTAAGAAAAAGAATAAAACAAACCAAGAAGAAGAGAAATAAGTTTGAAGAGGAATATAAGAAAACGACATGAAAAACACAAAACGAGTCGTTTTGTTTACCCATCTTTCTTCTCTACATCGCTCGCCATCAAACCAAAAGAGACGTCGACAAAGCGACGTCGCAAAAGCCTCCATGTGAATTGGCTGTAAATTTATTGTCTCCTGGTAAAATACACAACAGAAATGTACTATTTGTGTGACAAAAATTACCCACAATTTTAGTCTTTACAAGCGTTGTTTCAATCATAATTTGTTTCGTGCAACCGTTCAAATGGTAGAGTTGTCAACAATATGGCTAACAAAATTCTTTAACTTGTTCATACGATGTCTTGATATATGATAAAATACTTTATAGTCATGGGTGTATAAGTTTCGGAACATCTGAATATACATAGTAATCTTATGTTTATATACTTTTAATTAAATAGTAAAATAATTTTAATTGATTATTTAAATTCCCTCAATTTTAGAGCTTTTCATTAGCAATTATTGATTTTTATACCCTTCACCACTAGTGGTGAATGAGGGTATACTAAGATTGTTATTTCGTGTAAAACTTTTTTTAATATTCATCTAGGACCCCATAATATACATATATACTCTGTGTCCTTGAGTAATTTAGCAATGATCGTCTGTTGACAACACGATCATTTCCGAAAGACTAAACAGTGACACGAAACAATTTTTAGTCAAATTGTTGCTAGTTCTACTAAGGGGAGATTGAAATCTAGAAGAAAATAGCTAAACACCTAAATGTGGAGCAAGCCCGTTTTATAACTAGACTGGAAATCACACTGCTGAATTTCATAAAGATCGGCCCATAACCTACCATAGGCACCATATAAAGCCCAAGCTCGGAAAATAATTTAGTACGCCTAGACCCGTAACGAATAATGTTATTTTAGTAAAATTGGGTCCATCATAGCTTCTATAAATAAGAATTCACACCGCTAAATTTTGTGAATATCGGTCCAAAATTTACTTTAGGCCACATAAAAAACCTTCGCTCAGAAAATTCTTTAGTACGACTAGACCCGTCGATAAGACTGGTTAACAATTTACCATAGACGCCATATAAATCCCACTCTCGAAAAACAATTAAAAATTGGTCTGGTATAGTTTCATAAGACTAGAAATCACGCTGCCAAATTTCGTTAGCATAGGTCCATAATTTATAAAAGGCCTTTTATAAAGTGTACGTTAATACGCCTAAAACCGCAACAAATTGTAAATCTGCATGGTCAGATTTTTAAAATATTGGCTTATAACATTTAGATATAAAGCCATATCCTGAAATATTCTTACTCTGGGTGAGGGCATCAAATATGAAGCACTTTTACTTGTGTTTTTATTTTTGAATTTAAATTCTAATCAGTTCTTATTTATTTTTAAGAATGGCTTATGGTACTGAATTCGGAATTGTTATAATAGATATTATACAAAAGGTTTGCTTGCTGAGTGTAGCATGTCCAGATTTGTATGGGGCCCATGATCCATACTCAAGAACACCAAAAAGTCCAAAGCGAATTGAGAACAAAGAGGAACAAAGTCGTTCGCCCAGTTCGGACCAGGTAAGTTAATTACATGTCGTAATACGTATTTTTATTTATTTATTATTATTTTTATTTATTTTTCAAATAAATTTGATGCTCTCTAAGAATATTATTTTAATTTTGTTTTCTAAATTCTAAATTGCATTTAGTAGTTTCTTAAGGCAGCATATAAAAATGCATTTGTAATATTAATTTAAGTTTGCTTCTTTGTACGAATTATATATTTTTTGTTTTTTTTTCTTTTTTTTACTTTGTTTTTAACTTTCTTTCTTAAATTGATATTAACTTTTATTTAGTAAAAAATTGGTAGTGATTTAGATTTTTTATTAAATATTTTCTTATTTATTTCAATTCTTAATCGTTTTTAATTGGAATGTTTTTTTTTACTCATTATTCCATTAAAAGTTAAGTGGAAGTACAATATCTATATATTGAAAGTATAGAAAATTTAAATGTATTCATCCTTGCCCCCCCCCCCCCCCCCAATTTCTTCTTCACCCCTTTTCTGTGTCTTACTATATTTTTCTATTATATTTGTGAGCATTAAAAAAACAAAACTATCACTGAATTTAAATGCTTTTTGATAACTGTGTAGAGTGTGGCTTATTTAAAAAAAACAACTCAAACCAATTAATAATCAAAAAAAAAAACAAGATTTATTAAATTCCCCCTCTATAGCATGCAAATAATTTTAAATGTGTCCGTTAATTATTTATGAATATATTTTTTTTGGTTATCGTTTTTTAATTTTGGGCAACAAATACTTAATTATAAAAAAGATAATCAAACATGTATTTTTAGGATTGAATTGTCGTACTAATAGGAAATACATATAATTTTTCTATATAAATAATATTTAAAAAATTTAGTGTTTTTCATAGACATTTTCTATGCGATCGTTAAGGTTCGAAATTGTTAAACATGCAGTTATTTTTTTATTATTATTATTAAGGAAACGAACCTGCGTGTACGTCCATCCACAATCAGCTTGTGTCGTCAATTTTCATGTTCTTTACCTTAAACTTATATATAACGATTACAAAAACAAAAGGTAAACAGAAAACTGACTGGTGCGGTCAAGTCTTTACCCCTTTCTATTCTCTTTTTCCCTCTCTCCTAAATACTCAAGACTTGACGAGTCAAACATGATGTGTGTGAGCCTGCACTAAATACACATGACCGGCCCTAAAAGTTTATGAAGGTATCCAAGCTGCACCGAATCAAGTCATATAATATAATACATATATGTATTTTAAACCTGATGCGAAATTCTCCGCAAAGTTTAACTCTATCCAGTTCTGTAAAGGACTTAATCAAAAAGTGTTTAGTTCCTTAGGTAACAGTAATAACCCAAGTCAATGACTCCAGAAATTAATGGCAGTTCACTTATTAAAATATTTTTAAATTCTCTTTTTTTGACAAGTTTCTCTTCTCCTCTGAGCCCTCCATATTTAACTTTATGGTCCAAGACTGTTGCATTAAATATTGATAGAACAGCATTTATTGTTTCAAAAATTTGTGAAATTTATATTTGTGAAACAATGATTTAAATTGCATTTTCTTGTTATATTTTAATATTAACCCTCCCCCCCCCCCCCCCTCCCTTAAAGAGCCATTAAGTACACAGAGGTAAAAATTTCTTAAGGCATCTTTTCTAGAAAGAGAAACTTTTGGTCCATCACTAAAGTAACCCCTCGCTTGCACTGAATATTTAAACAAAAAGAAGTTTTGAAAGAAATGGACAAATAAATTTATATTGTATTTTATATAAATTTATATTGTATTTTATTCGACCTTTATAATATATAAATGAAAGAATGTGAAAATAAATACATATTTTTAGTCTTGCGACACCCTCTGTATATTTTGTGACTGAGATTGGTAATAGTACTTAACAAAAATCGAATTAGGATTTTCAATTTTCCGAAACTAAAAAAAAATACAAAAAAAAAAATATTTATTTTCTAAAATTTTCTATATGTTTCATAATATTTTCCAAATAACAATTTGTGGCTATTAGCAAAAATATACACTTTTTTGAACCTGTACTAAAGTTGTGTAACTTTTTTAGGACAAACATTTATCGTTAAGTAGTGAAAATTCGTTAGTTACCCAGTAAAAACTTAGGCTACAAAACAATGTGTTGAGTAATCAGAAAAAATCAAAACTACCACTTACAGTTCTACTGAAAGAACCAAAAAATGTTACTAGGAATGTCCCAAAATAAACGCATTCATATTTAACCTACATGCATCCGAAATGCAAGTAGTTATAAAAAGTCAAAAAAAAAAAAATTATTATTTCATTTGTTATAATCATGACTTATACTATAATAAGTTATAAGAAGTAGATAGGTTATTGCTGCTACGTTACGCAAATAATAGCGAAGAAAGCTACGAAACGATTAGTAAAAGAAGCTATTCATTTAGAAATAGTAAGCGAAGTTTTTACTGGGTCACGAAAATTGTCGTAAAGAGCTGGTTTGTAATGAAATCTTGACAAATTTTGTAAATTAATAATATTGGTAGCTAATAAAAGGTGTCGTTAACATAAAAACACAATAATTGTTCTGTTAAAAAATAACGGTAAAATATAATCGAACCTGATCCTACACCACAATATTTTTTTTTTTTAGAGTGAACCCTATTTAGGACCCATGGGCAATCATATTTCCGACAAAAAAAGTATTTATGCTTTGAGATTAAGATTCAAGTAATACGAGGGCGGATCAATAAGTCCGTGACTTTTCGAACTTCCCTCGTAGTTATACGAAATGCAACATTGCTCCCATCATTTCATCGTTGGAGCTAAATCTCTTTCCACCGAGCCATTGCTTTAGGTTCGATAATAGGAAATAGTCACTGGGGGCTAAATCCGGAGAATATGGCGGATGAGGTACCAATTCGTAGCCCAATTCATGTAATTTTGCCATTGAGACTGCACACGTGTGCACCCGTGCATTATCTTGATGAAAAAGAACTTTTTTCTTGGCCATATCAGGTCGTTTTTTTAAATCCTCGTTAAATCGGTCCAATAAGTTGGTATAATATTCGCCGTTTATTGTTTTTCCTTTTTGAAGGTAATCGATGTGGATTATCCCGCGTGCATCCCAAAAACCTGCTGCCATCAACTTATTGGCCGACAAACTTACCTTGGCTTTTTCGGAGCCGGTTCACCCGGAGAAAGCCATTGCTTAGACTGCTGCTTTCTCTCGGGAGTGTTGTAATGGATCCATGTTTCATCCACAGCTACAAAACACCGCAAAAACTCATTCGAATTGCGGGTAAACAACTCAAAACAATCCTTTGAAGTTGTCACACGATTACGTTTATGGTCAATTGAGCAAGCGCGGCACCCATCTTGCAGACAGCTTTCTTAAACCCGTTTGATCATTTAAAATCGAAACCACACTGCCATATGAAATGCCTATGGCATCAGCAATCTCACGCACTTTTATTCTTCGATCGGCCAACACCATATCGTGAATTTTTTCGACATTTTCGGGTGTATTGACTTCAATTGGCCGTCCAGAACGTTCAGCGTCATTTGTGCTTGTGCGACCACAACGAAAGTCAGTAAACCACTTTTTTACCATTGAAATCGATGGTGCAGAGTCCCCATAGTATTTACCAAGCTTTTCCTTGGTTTGGTTGACGGTTTTTTTTCGCAAAAAATAATGTTTAATGAGCACTACAAATTCACTTTTTTCCATTTTTAAGAAAATCCACGAGGTTGTATGTTTTGAACAGCTGTTAAACGCAAAGTAAATGACGGAACTTGCTCAAAACTTGACAGTAGTCTATTAACAGGTGGTACTTGTTGGGAGCAGTGCTGCATTTCATATAACTACGAGGGAAGTTCGAAAAGTCACTGACTTATTGATCCGCCCTCGTAGCCTGTTTACATTACAACGAAATCTAGTAGATTTGACTTAAAATCTTTGTCAAAATCTGGTGTGTTTACATTCTAAATTTTTTTGACATTTGCGAGGTTTTGTCTTCAAACCAAAATCTTTTTTTTTTTTTTTTGTGTAACATAAACAGATTCATTAAGAATTAAGGTACGTTCAGACTAATGAAATATTTGACGAAAATATTTGTTCTGATATTTGCTTCAAACTGTGTGAAACAAAAAAATATTTTGTTTAATGTTCAAACTAAGCTCAAATATTTGACAATTTTTGTTTGATGAAACAGTTGGCAAACAGTGTTAAAGCCCTTATGACACTACATTTTTAATGCATTGTTCTAGTTTTGGTGAACAGTGCAAATATAATGTAATAGAAAAATTTACCAAGTGCAAAGAGTTCAGCTGTATTAAGATAAATAGCAAACTGTCAAAAATTTTACTAAAGTTATCGATAAAAAATGAAGTTATGTCAAAAACAATGTAAAATTTTTCAACTTAAAATTGACATTTCAAGCTTACAATATAAAAAGTGTTGCTGAATCAGCGGTTAATGTGGAAATTCAGCGATTAACCGCTTTTTGTTTGTTTTGTTTTTATGTTTCCTATAAACGAAAAGTTGACAACATTTAATAAAATGAATAAAATCAAAACAAAAGAAAAACTAAAAAAAAATTTCTGTTTACATTTTTTATAGTTTGCTCTTTCCAACATTATCTGTTTCTTTCCATCAATTCTATATCAATTCAATGAATAAAAAATGTAGTGTCATAAGGGCTTAACTAAAATAAATTAATTCATGTTTGCCATGCGTTCAGACTAAAAGAAATATTTGTATCAAATAATTATTTAATGAAAGTGTTCAAAAATAAAAATATATTTCTCAAATAGTAAAAATGAGCGCAAAAGCAAATTTTTTTATTTTATTCTGTGGATCAGCATCTCTTATAGTGTTAGAACAGGAGAATGTTAAAGATAAAAAAACTGGAAGACAATGGGTTACTGGAACATGGCTAAAATTATTTGTCTTTATTTGCTCTTACAATTTTTTTTGTAATATCAAATAAATGTTTGCTCAAAAATTACTAAAATATTTGATTTTTTGTGTTCACACTATGTTCACATTGGACAAATATTTGTTTGCCGGCAAATACTTTTATTTGCTCAAAATCAGCTGTTATTTTATTTGATACTCAAAAATATTTTGTGTTCAGACTACGTTAATGAAATATTTGATGTTTGCTTTCAAATATTTCATCAGTCTGAACGTACCTTTAGACATTAAAAAAATTGCATTACTTGTTATTTATAATCAACTTCAATTACTTTATTAATATTATTTATCTGTTAAATTTTTTTATTATTTTCTTATATTTTTTTAACAGCTTTTACAAGCCGTCATGTTTGTGTTTGTTTTTTTTTTATTAAAATTAAATTTTTTTGTACAGAAAAGTATTTTTTAGTACTATATGGAAAAAACATAGTTGCATCACTAAGTGCACTAAGTAGATTTCGTTAAAATCTAGTCAAGATATAGATATGGTTTTGTATGGGTAATCTAACCTGGCCTTTACACATGCAAATGCAAGTTTGAAAAACTCTATACACTCGCACACAGTGATGCATTTTAAGGTTTTTTGTTTTGGGCCAAATTAAGGATTTAAAAGGGCCAAAAAAATGTTTAATATAACTGTACCCAGCAAGCAAAATAGTCTCCCCGATATCTGGAAGACTAAAGTAAGCCCTAGTAATCTAGTATATGTATTTTATTTTATTAAGAACAAAACCAAAAATGCACAATGTTTGAAAGTATTTTTTGTCCACTTTTGTTTAATTTTTACCCAGCCAGCAAAACATTCCGACGTCTCTAACTGCCTGTTTAAATAACGCGAGCGAAATTTCGTTTTAAATGTTAGTTAAACGAGTCACTTTTGCGCTCGCGTTCTAAAAAGAGGAAGTAATATATCTGCAAGAAACGTCGATTATATAAAAACATGCTTTATATGTTTTTTTATACCATAGATCAAACCGCTTGTGTGGTTTATTTGGCCATGAACAATTAAACTAATTTCGTAAATAAAAGTAGTGGTGAAAATAGAACATTGAAAAATGTATTGAACGATTTAAAGTAGTAAGTTAAATTTTGACCTATAAGGGCCAAAATAGATTTCCACAGGGCCATCAAACATTCAAAAGTGCCATAAATGGCACTATTGTGCCACATTTTGCATCACTGCTCGAACACAAACACACTTTTTGTACTTTCAGTCAATCTGCTATTTCCTTAATATTCGTTCATAAAACGTATACTCCACTTGCACGTGTAAACCCCAGGTAATCAAAAACAACTAGATTTTGCTCGAGATCTCGTAAGTACTAGAGCTGACTTCATAAACGCTCTGCTACAATGCAATACTAAGAGGAATAGCTATAAGAACTCCACAAATTATATGTAGACAATTCCTTGAGTTTATTATTGCATGGTTACCGCATTCACTGCGCAACGGTTGCGAAATTGTAGCATTGTTCTTATTTGTGGTGCTTTTTCAAGGCATTTGTTTTAAGTGATTCTTTGCAATACTACGTTTATGAAGTAAGCCTGGATTTCTTTGCAGCGTAAACGGATTATTAGAGGTTTTTGGGTTTTTTACTATCACCCAATTTTCACGATGATTTAAAAGACTTGTCTTTTGTGTATTTCTTTTTTAAAGAAACTTTCAAAAACTTGTTAAATTTTCACCATGTTTCTTTTTTTCAGTCAGAATTGTTTTTTCTGATATCCTTAGTTCCTTATTCGTATAAAAATATGTATATAAAATTTCGTTATTCCACATAATTTTGATGTTTTGATTTTTTTTTTTCAAAAACTTCTTTTTATTTTTCTATATTTCAATAAGCTCTTGTCACTTTGAAATAAGAATAAACCATTAATTAAAAAACACAAACTAATTTGTGTCAAAAAATGTCAAAAAAGTAACACAAAAATAATACGATTCATGTCTTTTTTTCTACCCTGCTTACTTCTCTACCCCGCTCGCTATCAAACGGAAAAAGACATGATTTAAAAATAGGGGAAAAAATCTTGAAAATTGGGCGTATGACTACATTCATGGCATGACATAAAAGCTTTTTGAAAGCTAACTTTTATATCAATACACACGTTTGTTTATAAGAAAGTTATGTTGTTAAAAGATATTTTCGGAAGTGCAATTTGTATGGGAGCTACGGTAAAATATGGACCGATATTATTAAAATTTGGTAAGATGATTTATGTTACCACAAAATAAGACGGTTTATGGGCATAAATACCCTACTCGGAAAATAAGGCTGTATGGGGACGATGATAAAGACCGATCTTAAAAGGCTTCGTTCTTAACGGATATGTGACAAATTATTTTCAAAACTGCGACCTCTACTTTGCGCAACTGGTTGACATGGACGGACGGACATCGCTTGAGCGATTTAAAATTGAAATTGTGTCGATCGGCAAATTAAAGGATGGGTCTGGAACCTATTTATATTTAAATATGTTACACACATTCACACAAGAGCAGAATGTTGGGTTGGAGTTGCTAAGACCCCTCGAACCTTTTTCCTTTATATAAAAAGATTTAAAACTACATATTTTTTTCGAAATATAACACAAGGGAACAACGTTTTTCTTGATTAAGAACTAAATGTTGTTTTAAAGGTTATTTGGAATAGTGATTCCAAATCTGCACTTAGTTTTTTTCTATCAGCTTGACTTTTCGCGATATACCGTTATGTCCAAAACTAAGGCACTTACGTCCGCTACATATATTGGAATAACTTGAAAATGGTTCACCGTAAAAAAATCAAAATTCGTTAACAATATTATCTTTAAGTCGTTTTTACATTGGTTTTAAATTTGTCCAGTACGTTAGAGTTTAAAAAAAAAAATATTTAAAAAAAATAAAATCTTTGTTCTTTAAAAATTCATTGAACATAAAAATGCGAAAAAAAATCAGAGTTTTGTTCTTAAAACAGCTAAATATATTTCAATATATTTCATTGTAATCCGTGCACAACTTTTGATTTTGTACTGAGAAAACTGAATTGATAAAAATCGCTATTTCCATACAAAATTTTTTTTTAATGTTTGTGCGTTTGCTGCTGTTCTATTTATGTACGTTTTTTCCTTCATTTAAAATGAGGTACCTTCACTTAATTGTGAATAAAAGCGAAACGCGTTCATCGATTTTTATGATCTATGTCTCATTTTGTTCATAAGTAATGCGACTTTACGTGAAAGTAATAGGACTAACTTTTTCCCGTTTTTCATGGCTGTTCAAAGCTAACTATTACATCTTCAATTTTTTTTTTTTTGGAAAATTGCTTAATGAAGATTAAAGTTATGATTTTTTGAACTTTTAATTTTTGGAAAAAAATCAAAAATACGATTACTACCTTTTTCTTAAAAATGCGAGCTGATGGAGAAAAACGTATATTAATGAAATCAGCGACCTCAAATTAGTTAAAAATTTCATCAAACTTCCAATCAACAAAAAAGTGCAATTTTGTTCCCCTGTGTAATCTATACTTACATGATTTTATTCATGTTGAAAAAAAGAAAATAATTTCAAGCAACTTTATTTTATATTATTATACCCTCCACCGATATTAGTGATGTATGTATGGGGTATATCAAGTTTGTCATTCCGTGTGAAGCTTTTTTTATTATTGATCTCAGAACCCAGAAAGTTTATATTCTTAGTCGACTTAGCAATGTCCGTCCGTCTATTCAAAACACGCTCACTTTCGACCAACTGAAAAGAAAAGTATAAAGTGCTTGTAGTCATTCTAAGCAGTTTGGGATTGAAATTCAGCAAAATCGGTTCAGTAGGATAAGAGTTATGAATCCAAATGTGGAACGACCACCCTAAAAAATTGATTATTTTGTTACAAAAACTAACATAAATTGTGGAATAATGCACGGAGTGATATACGATTTTGTTCAAATTAGTTTTATAGTACTATAAATCACACTGTCCAATTTGGTGAAGATCGATCCATAACTTACCACATGCCACATATAAGGCCTCATTTCGGAAAACAGTTTAGTACGCCTATTTGTTTTTATAGTAACAAATAATGCTATTGTAGTAAAATTTGGAACGTCAAAGTTTTATAAGGCTAGACATCACACTGTCTAATTTCGTAAAGATCGGTACATAATTTACCATAGGCCCGATATAACGCTTACTCTGGGAAAACAGTTTAGTACGCCAAAAAACCGTAACAAATAATGTTAATGTAATAAAATTTGGCACATCTCAGTTTTATAAGGCTAGACATCACACTGTCTAATTTCGTAAAGATCGGTACATAATTTACCATAGGCCCGATATAACGCTTACTCTGGGAAAACAGTTTAGTACGCCAAAAAACCGTAACAAATAATGTTAATGTAATAAAATTTGGCACATCTCAGTTTTATAAGACTAGAAATCGCACCGTCCAATTTCGTGAAGATCGGTACATAATCTACCATAGATCCCGGAAAAAAGTTTAGTACACCCAACACCGTAACGAATAATGTACATAAGGTTTTAAATCACAGCAGAAAATGTAAAGATCGGTCCATAATTTACCATAGGCCCCACATAATGCCCACTCTGTGAAATACTTTAAATACGCCTTAAACCGTAGCGGATATAGATATTGTGTTGAAGTTTGGTCCAACTTAGCTTCATATGGCCAGAAATAATACCATGCAATTTTGTGATAGTCGGTCCGAAATTTCTCTGAGGTCCCATATTAAGCAGCCTTCTGAAAATAACTTTAAAACAATAAAATACTATAACAAATAGTTTTTTTTATACACTCTACAGAAGTTTGTGATGATTGGTCTATAACTTACCATGGCACACTGGTCCTAAATCGGTTTTTTTTGGCAAAAATTAAACAAAAAATTTTAAAAATTGCTAAAAGCGAATTTATATTCTTATTGGCGACACTCCAAGCAATTAAGAAAATATATTAAAATAAAAATAGCTTTCAACAATGCCGGTCTGCTAAGTTTTCAAAGTTGGAAATATAAACTAGTGTTCTTATATAAGTGTTACATTTGTATAACGAGCAAACTTTCAAAAATAAAGTTATAAAGTATTTGAAAAATGGAAAATGAAGCCCAAGGAAAGTAGTTTTATGGTATATTTTTGAATTTTTGTTTGTGGAGTCGTTGGCATAATTATTGATATTATAATTGTGTAGTTTTGTTCGTCAAAGTGTGTATCTTTTTGATTAACCGTACCGAAATGCTTTCGGTTTGGAAAGCAAATAGGTGCAAAGATGATGTACCAATAGAGTGGGTTCTTCAAAAAATCAATTAAATATCTAATTATTAACACAAAAAACAGTCCATTCACCTTGCGTTGAAAATTTTTTCATATAACATTTTTTGAATTCTCAAAAATTTGTATGAAAATAATTTTCAAGTGAGGTAAAGTGTTTTACAAAATAAGCCCCTAAATGTATATAATTTTCTTTCATATATAAAAACATATTTAACGAATTACAACTACAAATTAGAACGGTTTCAAAAAGCACATTTTATGAGAGTTTCGACAAATATGGTTATTAAAAATTTTATTTTTTTTTTATTATTTATACGCCATTAAGTGTGCAGAAATTTAAAGCTCTGACATGATTGTTTTAGTTTATGCCACTCTCGAAAATAATTTCAATTTATTTGAATAAAATTTGTTCAAATTAAGTTTTATATGACTAGAAATAAAAGCATAAAGCTTTCTAATTGTTGGTCAATAGCTTAACATGCGTAGGTCTAAATCGCAACTAATTTTAATGCTGACGTCTGTTTTTATAAAGATAAATTAATAATTTATAGATCCCATTTAGCTCCTACGCCTGAAATATTTTAACTGTAGGAAAGGGAATTCAAAGATTCGGCACAGCCGATTAAACTACTGTTGCTTGCTTTTAAATAAAAAATTTCAACTCTGACGTTGTATGGACAAATAAATATTTCGAAATGTTATGAACGAAATTACAAAATCGAAACAAAAGGGAGACCCAGTAGGCATTTGCTTGGAGGGTTGCGGATTTGATTCACGCCAGAGACTCTGCTCTGTGGTACTACAACGTGCTGAATGTATATGTTACTATTTCTCAGTAAATCTGCTTCAAGTATAAATTTGAAATTGCATTTGTAACATACGAGTATAATAAACGAAAAAGAAAATGCTTTTTAAAAAGTTTCACAGTTCTTTATATCTATTCATTTTCCACTGGGGACCTCTGAAGCTGCGCTAAGGGTATAACTCAGAATAAAAAAAAATATAGTCTAAAAAACAGTCGAAAGAGGCTGTAAAAGAGTTTCACTTAAAGCTTCTTCGCTTAAAGCTTCTTATTTATTTTCATTAATGTTACACTCAGATTTTTCTAATATTAAATGTTTAAATCTAGTAACATTGAAAACAGTTACGTTAAGTGTCTTCTCTAGGAGCTAAACAACCAACCGTTATCTTTCCATTTGAAGCTAATTACACTGTGCAAGAAATTGACACTTTTTTTTCGTGACAAGCTGAGCACCTGACGTTTTAACATAATTCGGGTACGCTGAATCCAGTGGTGCCCGCGGTTTTATTTTATTGCAGAATTTCGGTTTTTGAGTTACGCGAATATATATTGTGCAACCTCCTCCATTTTCGAAATAACGGTATATCTTGAAAACCAGAGCCAATCTTAAAAAACCGGGGGCACCAATGGATTCAGTGTACCCGAATTATGTCAGAACGCCATGTGCCCGGCTTGTCTGTATTTCCAACTAGCATAGTGTTATCAGAACTGTTTATAAATCTTGGTGATTTTAAGCCACAAACGGTTTGGAAAGTACGTGCTTTTCTTTCTTCGAAACCACTACAAAAACAACGAGGCTGCCAGAGTTTTATAAGCACTGTTTGCTTACCCAATTCAATTTATAATTATTGGCCGAATTAACATTTTCTTAGTAATATATATTATGTTTTTTTTTTTCAAATAACAATAACAAAATAAATTAGTCAGTATTTTACATGGCTCTAACTTTTGCAACTATAAAAATATCCTAAAAAAACAAACCAGCTGATAGCCAAAGAGAACAAGTACACCATTAAAATTCCCAAACATGGCAAAACAGTTTTTTTATAAAACTGGCAGAGTGTCCTTAGAAATGTATTAATAATTTTGTTAATACACTTGATAGAAATAGTAATTGAGCTTACTCTATTAGACATAAAGAGAAAAGCTGGTTGGATAGCCTTTTCGTCTTAGCGGATTGTCAATCTTTAAGGCATAAAATGGACAAGTTTTTTAATTTCTTCAGGAGCAATTTTATCCCATTCTTGCTGCATAACCTCTTTAAGCATCCATTTTGAAGTTTTTTGGTGTTGGCTAGCATTTTTTTCTAAAAAATCTCATAGATGCTTAATATGATTGAGATCTGGCAATTGAGGAGGTGCTCGGAACTGTATAGAAACGTTGTATAGAAGCCACAGTTACACGATGTCAGCGTTGTGCTTAATTATCTTCATTAGCATCGTCATTATCTTACTAAAAAATAAATTGACCATGAAGTCTCAATTTTAATGCTTAGTGTTGTGAATTTCTTTGAAAAATATTTAAATAACCCCTCTTGTCCATCGTTGCTATAATAAATCGTAGGTTAGTTTAAGTTCCTTTGGCAGCCGCAATCACACGTGGGTCCATGAATTAGTTCCTGTTGTGTTACCATGTTTTACCGTCTCCCAAGGGTACTTCGACCAAACAGTTCAAGTCTTAGATCTCCGAATGCGGGACAATGACAGAGAATATGTTGCGTTGAATCTTCCTCCTCCTCGACGCTGAATCGTTTGGGAGCCCTAGCCTTTGGGCGTGCTTCCCAATGGGCCAGTGGCCAGTTATAACCGCAATTATGTTCATGAGATGATGTCTGGACAGCTTTAATGCCCGCCTAGTGCTTTTTTCATATATGATGAGCCAGATTTTTCTGGGTCCCACAGGAAGTTTCACCAAACCATCTGTGACTGGCAATAAGATAAAACTTGTGTGCAATAAGTTCTTACGCCTTGGGAAAGAAACACCTAAATCATATGTTGAACCGTTTTAATTCAAAGTGGTCAACCATACAGTTTCCATGTATGTTTCTGTGGCCGGGGGCCCAATTAAGGGTAGCCACTGAATGTCTCGCTATCTCTTCCAGAGATATCCGGCATTCTTGGACAATTCTCGATGTGATGAACACGTTCTTCAGGGATCTAGTGGCTGCCTTACTATCGGTAATAATCATAGCTTGGGAATAATGATTAGAAATCCTAATGATTAGCAATTGGATTAGAAATTTTAATTGTGATGAAAAATTGATTAATTATGAATAGTTAGCCATTTTAGGCGATTACTAATTGATTAGATTAGAAATAATCAAAAATCTAATCACAATTAGTGACGATTAGCATTTCTAATCAAATCTAATCAAAAAAATAATTGATTAGATTTCTTGATTATTTTTGATTAGATTTGATTAGATCAACTATTTTTAACTATTTTTGTGAAAAGAAAATATTTGTTTATCACATTTGTTGCTGTATTTACATAATGTAACAGTTTTTGAATATTGAATATTGAAAATTAACATTAATAATAACACAACAACAAAGTGAACCAGCTGTGTCAAGTGTTTAGTTTAAGAACAGGGTGCACCGTATGCAATTTTATGCAATATTCAAAAACTGTTACATTATGTAAATATAGCAACAAATGTGAAAAATAAATATTTTCTTTTCACAAAAATAGTTAAAAATAGTTGATCTAATCAAAAATAATCAAGAAATCTATTCAATTATTTTTTGGATTAGTTTTGATTAGAAATGCTAATCGTCACTAATTGTGATTAGATTTCTGATTATTTCTAATCAAATCAATTAGTAATCTGAAATTTTTATCAAAATTCGATTCTAATGATTAGATTAGATTATTTCTCTAATCGTAATGATTTCTAATTCTAATCGAAATTCCCCAGCTATGGTAATAATGTGAATATCCCGCCAGATAGTTCATCATATTGAATGTGTATTGCGGCTGTGGGGAAGACCATTATCTCGGCCTAAATTATACTACAGCCTTATAAGAATACTCTAGTCCAGCTGCTCGGGTTATTACCGACACCATACAGTGATTAAGACTCATCAGTGAATATCTGAATCGCAATCGCGATAAGTTGTAGTTCATTACGCGATCCAAAATGCTTAAGGTGAATCCAGCATCAAAGACTGACTTAGGTGTGACATAATCAGCGTCCATGTTCTAATTTATCTCATACAGGATTTTAGCATGCCCGATGTTGTAATTACTCTATGCTCTAGTGGTCCCTAGTTTTACCGCCGTTTTCGCAGGTAACTTTTTTTTGCCAAAATGTCTGGTGGTAACCAGTTTAAGGGGGTATACAATGCCTTAGAGGGTGTTGTTCTAATGGCACCTGTTTCTGTTATTGTTACCATTCTCACGTTCAAACTTAGTTTGATGACTCTTCCCAACCACCAAACAGCTGCACCGTAGAATAGAATGGGTTTAATTAGACATTCGTATATCCAGTATACATTACTCGGGTTGATTCCGCCGTTAAGGCCAATGACCCTTTTACAGCAATATAATGTAGTTTCCGTCTTAGTAGCCCTGGAAATGATGTACATCTTCCAGTTCAGTTTTCTGTTCAATAAAAGTAATATATTTGGCATTATCGGATAGCTTCAGTGAGACTCCATTTATTTTCGATGTATCAAATTTGGTAGTTTTGTGGCACCACTTTACTAGAACATTTTATGAGGACTCTATAAGTTTAGACAATACTCTGGGTTCCTTACTCATAACCACAACTGCAACGTTATCAGCATACGCAACCGTTCTGAAGCACGTTCTCTCTATGGCCTCGAACAGGATATAAATATTCAGACTCCGAAGTAATGGTGACAGTACACCTACTTGCGGGGTGCTCCTAGTCGCAACTTTGGAAATGTTCAAGTTAGATTCGATACGTCTGAAGTGCAAGATACTGCTGACAAATTGAATGATCGCTAGCTGGATCTAAAAAAGTCTCTTGGGGATGAAGGAAACGTTATATGTTGTCCAGATTGCGGGGACATGTGAAAGACGCAGGGAGGCCCTAAGTATCACTAAGAGCCATGGCATCAATATCCAGATTCTTTTAAAGATCCGCTGGGATAATCCCATCCCGACCTGAAAATTTACAGGGATAGAAGCTTGTGGCCGCCCATTCCACACGGTGGCGACTTATCGGGGTATTAAAAATATCTCATCATCTATCTTTTTTCCCATCCGGACCTGAAGATTTAAAGGGATAGAAGCTTGTGGCTGCCCATTCCACACGGTGGCGAGTTATCGGGGTATTAAAAATATATTTTTTCTATAGGATAAAATCTTAAAGAGCCGACTTGTTTCCTAGGAGGTTTCCACGTCGCTTCAGAATATCCTCCATGACAGTCTTTTGGCCTTCCTGATAAAATTCATGAATCCGTTCACTGATAACTTGTATTGTTATAACGTTTCGCCTAATTAAAGAGTTTCCTGTTTTTCTTCCCTTTTTCAGCAATTTCCGCATTCCACCATATGGGCTTAGCCTTGCCCTTCCTGTCGATTCTTTTACGAGCCTTTGTTGTTGCCTTAATTAAGACACTCGTCATTGACTCCGCTGGGGATTCAAGCGTGGACACACTGGCAGTTTGTCCTCGAGTACATTAGCATAGACAGACCAGAATCAACTCTGAGGGAAAAATTGAAATCAATGTGGGTATATGTGATCAGAGAAGAACATCAAATCTGAGTACCTATCTCATTACCCCTATCAACTACTGTTAGTTCATTTTCTACTATGAAGTTCAAAAGCGACTCGATTCGTAGATTCGCATCCGAGTTCCACATGCGATGTGATGTACATTAGCGTCAGCGGATTTTATTAGGGGCATATTGAGCCTGAGTTTGGAGGATCCGCACCCTGGTCATGTGCCATGTGCAGCTCATAAACCATACTGTACGGGTTTTGTTTTCCACCGCGTCAGTGCAAGTGTGCTTATCGCTAAGCTTTATGGATGTTTTGACCATATCACTAGTTGTGATCTTACCTTGATCGGCTGCGTACATAGTACTTTAGCCGCCTAAACTGTGTCCGCAAACCCTGTCTTTATACCACAATCCTAGTCCATTTACAATAATCCGCGTCTTTATACAACAATCCGCGCCTGATGCTAATCGGAGGAGAAGGAGAACGCCGCCTTAGAGTGATGAAGGTTGATTTGTGTAACCTTCATTACAGCTCATCGCTATGGTCGACTGTAACGTTTGCGTCATCTAGGTCGTCGTCCAATTTTTGAAGGATGTCCTTATTGTCTGCCACTTCCATCTTAGGAAAAATACACCCACAAATCCTGTGAATGATTAAGTGTCTTCATTGGCCGATGACGTAGCAGAATCGTCTTCCATATGCTCCGTGGTGGCCGTCGTTGACCTTTCTTTACTTTTCAACATAATCAGAAACCTTCACAACTTTCCAGTTCTGTTTGGGTAGCTGGGGGTTACTGATCCGTATAAATTTCAGGATCTCCTTGAGGTCGGATGGCTCAGCGGGGATCTTGTAAAAGATCTGGGCATTTGCGGTTCATCGGCTAGAGGTATTGCCTTAATGTAACTGCCCTGTCAAACTTCCCTCAGGGACACTACGGCATCCGTGTACAGCAGCGCTGAACGCTCATCTACACACGCAATTTTTTTTTATTTAGGCCTGATACCAGCCGGCATCCTCACATTCAGGTGGCGGTCCAAGGCTACCCCTTAGGACATTAAGGAACGACTTACTTAGTGCAACGACGACTTATTTTCAGTTTTTGGAGGAAATGGTGTCGTCAGTGGTGTTGAGGTCAATGGTCGCCCAAATGAGGTGATATTTCGCCACATCCTTGTACCACCTGGTCTGCGGCCGTTGAGGCATATTCTTGGACCTTCTAGTCCCAGGAAGGTTGTCCTCCCCTGACCGTTGCCATTTAGGAATCGCTTCAGCTGGTTTCCGTTCAGGCTGCCTTCCTTCGCATGGGGGTGGACCCGCTGTATACCCTCAATATAGGGTTTTGCTTTTATCTTGCTCTGTGAGGGAACTAATCCGGATTTACGTGCCTTCACTAGGCGTCCTTTTTTAAGTAGCGTATGTGCAAAAAAGGTAACTTTCTACAAAAATAAATAGAACGAAATCGTATCAAATTGTTTAAAACATTTTTATTAAAGTCTTCAAAATAGCAAAAATAGGCAAGTGATTTTTTATCGTCAGTCAAAATTTTTGTTATTAGAACACCTTTTGCGTGATTGGAAATCACTTTGACGAAAACTGATTTTCAGAACCGCCCTGTTTATTGACATTTATACAATTATTATTATTACTATTTTTCGATTTTTGTTGAGTACTGTTATAGAGATTTGTAAAATTTAAAACATTTTTTTCATAATTCTAATATAATTTTAATATGTTGACCTCCTGTACATAATTATACCCATACATACATATGTGTGCATATCTCCCCCTTTCTTACAGTTGTACTTGCCACTTAAATGTCTTCATATTTCCTATTTCTTTTCTTTATAAAAAAAATATATTTTTATAATGTTACCATACAATTAAATATTTCCTTGTTACCTGTGAAATGCTGTCAGTGTCTTTAAACAAAAGTTTTTTTTTATGATTTCCCGAAACCAAAAAATTATTGTTCGTATCGTTAAAGTTAAGCAATAATTATATGGTTAATCCAATAAATGTGTGTGGATTTTTTTTAAGCGAATAAAATGCTTAAATAAATGAAAAAAATTGCCAAACATGTTAAATAATATTTAGTAAATTTTTAATATATCACGTAATCCTAAATTTTATCATAGACCCCTTTCAGACTCGGCAAGTTAGTGGCGCAAGTCAATTTTTAATTTTCTTTTGAAATTGCTTTTATTTTCACACTTAGTCATCGTCCATATTTGCTATTTTTGCTGCAGTAGTTATTGAATTTATGGATGTGAGAGGTTAGAAGATTGGGGAGAGGTACACAATTTCATGTACTTTGCAATGCTCTTTTGTTTTGATATTCTCACACTTTGCAGCTTAACTTGAAGTTTGCTGTAAATGTATTTGTATTTATACATAAATATAAAAAGAGCATTATAAATATACAAAAATTACAACCCTTGAATTTCATAATCTGGACACTAGTGCAATTTTAAAGCAGACAAATTGCAAGTCTGGACGATGATTTAGCAATTTAGTTGCACAATTTCCAATTTCTTTTTATTAAAATTTTTTGACATTCCTTTTTTATTTTTCATTGCTACCTTGATTTTAATTGGGAAAAGTGATTTGAATTGTAAAATCTGGTTTAAACAATGAAACTTGAATAAAAGTGAATTAAATGCTTGGCCTTCTTCTTGTGGTCCACATATTCAGTCTAAATGAATGAATTGTTCCGTTTCAAATCGCGAACAATTTTTAATTTTTTTATTTAATAGTAATGATTTTAAAAATACAAACATTTTGCCACAATAAAACTTATCACAAACATAGAACCACTCACTGAAAAATAAATTAAAGAAAACGTCAAAAACAAAAAATATATTCCTCTTCAGGCAAAAAGAAGAATGAAATAATAAAATAACCTGCCTAGTACAACCTAGTCTGTACTAAAATTTCTTCCTTCAATGCGACCTTAGCTCTATCATCTAAAAACCAAGAGTTGCCCAAGAGACTTGCGCAACTAACTTGCCGAGTCTGAAAGGGGTCTTATAGATTTATCTATTGATATACAAATCGTTTTAATTGTTATTCTTAAAGTCCATAGACAAATATTCGTTGGGGTTCCGAAAATCTTATGATAGAACTTACAAAAATATTGTTAACAATTGTGTCGTAAAGTCAATAAATATTAAGCTTTAACTATTAGTTCGTCCAACGGACCAAACCTTATCATAGAGTTAATAGAAAATAATTTGAAGCATGGTAAATAAAAATAATAAATATTATAATTTTTTTTAATTGTTTTAGTGCACGAAAATATATATTTTTTGTGTATTTGGTCTTGTTTAAATGTAAACGAACGTTTTTCATTACGACAAGTAAAATGATTTAAAAAAAAAAACATAAACAACTAAATTTTTAAGTACTTTAATTAATAAATTATGTATTTGGAGAAAACATTTGTACAAACAGTTAACAATCAGACAGACAACCAATTAATTTACTTAATGAACAAGTTTTGTTTTAACAAAAGATCGTTTTCTGTGATTAGCCAGATTCGACTTGATGATCTAAGAATGAATTATTTTGTGCATATCTATAGTCCAAACTAAAGTAAAAAAAAAAAAAAATTCAAAATAATAATAATTTTTCTTAGGGCAGACAAACTTATTGATTTAATTTGATATGAATGATTTGCAAATCGATTTAGCTCAACGACACCACAAGTCCTGATAGTCCATCAATTGAATTTATACCGGAAGTAAATGAAACACTGTTATCAAATCAAAGTCAGAGTCTGGACCAAACAAATTCATCACGACCAGTTTCGCCGGATAACGAGAAGGGGGCTGTTGGCGGCAAAAGTCCTTTACGCGAAGAAGTGTCAATTCCCCCTAAAGAACTTCCAGACAGGCGAATGTCGATGTCATGGAAAAAGTTCAATTTGAAGCGTCAATTATCAAAAGTCAATATGAAAATAGGCATAAATATTAATAGTGAAAATGAAACGGCTTCTAAGAGCACATCCGTATTTTATACTCAAAAAGAATGCTCGCCAGATGATAGTGACCAATCACCTCCCAAGGAACCGGTTGCATTGGGAATTGAAGCACGTGAAAGCATGACTGAGAGTTGTATGGCTGATGTAGGAGATGCCCTAACAGAAGGCGGTGTTCCCTCTGAGGACAAAACCGAAACAGCAAGCGAATGCATTTTTGAAACAATGCCACAAGTATCGAAACGTGTAGATTTTACAAACGATACCGTCAATCAAAGCTCAAGACCAAACGATTTACCACTAACGTCTTCGGCTGTTCCCGGCTCTAGTGAAGTCCCTACAAAGCCTCCGCGTCAAAAGTTTAAAGAGAAACGAGATCAGCGACTACTCTCTGTACCAAATATTAAATATCAGATGCGCGAAATGCGCACGCGTCCTAATCGCAATGATTCGTCACCTTCGATTAGTGGCGGTGCCGCCGGTGGTGTTGTTGGTGTTGGAAATGTAACGAAAAAGACGAGTAAGTATTCGTATGTGCTCTCACTAACTCTTTCGAACACAGCTACAACTACTCTTTATGTGTATGTGCTACTCCTGCAAGCACGACTATTAACAAACCATGTACTAATTTTTTTTCAAACTCTTTTCACAAAATTTTCAAAGAAAATAATTTAAAAATTAAGGTGTGTGTGAGACGGTAGAAAATTTCTATGGTGAATTAAAATAGTCAAAAATTTCTACGCTAATGTCAAAAGTTATACTAGCCGCCAGGGCTAGTGAAATTTTATTCACCTCAACAGCATAAGATCTTTACATAAATGAGTACTTTGCTACCGTTTCACACGCACCCTTAATAATTAAATAATTAATTTATTTAAAATCTTAAAAAGAAAGCAATTAAGCTTTCAAAACAAACTTTTTCGTGCATAAAATCTATTAAAGGTATTTTTTGCTCCAGCGGGTACAGTTGAGAAAAGATTTTTGAATACCTTTAATTCAAAAGCAAACAGAAATTACCTTTTATGACCGTGTGATGTGTTATGCTCTGTTTCATGTTATGCATTTATTCATAAATACTTTTGTCTCAACATATATTCAGATACATATAATGGCAAAATATTTTTACATTTAGCATTAGACCCTAAAAATCATCAATGTCATCACATTTATCCATTCATTTAAAAGCATTCCCTCATTTGTTGTGGTTTATTTTTTCTAGCAAGTACAAAATATGGATGGGCAATAAACAGCGATATATCAAAATATCGATATTTTCAAATCCATAATCGAAATATATCGCCGATATTTAAAATACCCATCATATGTATTTTTAGCTTATATTAAGAAAAAAGGGGGTTTCCCATTGTACATTTTCAGAGTTTACACAGTCAATCCGAAGAAACTTGAAAAATTTTCTTTTTGTGTATTTGGTAAACAATAAAGAAAGCATAAAGAATTAAGTCCTTGTGGAAGAATTGAAAAAACCGTACATGCTTCCTGCAATATATCGTCGGTTGATAATTTAAATGTCGATTCCTTAGGTTTTCCGACCTGATCTTTCATTTGGCGTAATTAGTTTTTCGATAAATCATACGGGTTTCGAGATATGGAGTGTTGATTTTGTCGTATGTGGTATTTGCTGAAGCAATTTTAAAATAAATGTCGTATGTAACTGCCACATACGACCAGAGTTCAAACTTCAAACTCAGTTTACTAGAAACTATCGGAATCCACATTCGACAATTAAATTATCAGCCGACGATATGTAGAAAGACATACAAAACTTTTAGAAATAAAATAACATCCTGTAAAGTTTAAAGTGAATTGCTGACATTTCATGCCTGTTCTTTCGAAAATTTCTTTAAAATATTTGATCTGCTAGGATTCCTCAGTATCGACCGAAATGTTTTAGTTTTCTATAGATTTAGCTGTGCCGGGTAAAAGAAGAAAATTGACAGGGGGAAAACATAAAACAGACAGGGCTCCTGGTGGAGATATCTGATGAGTGCTGTAGCTCGTTTCTGTATTTCTCGCATCGTAAAATTTCTCACATGAAGTGTGAAACAAAAAATTCCATCATTTCTCGATTTGTGAAAAAATGTGTTTCTGTATTTGAATGCGAGAACAGACAACACAAATTCTGTTTAAACTGGAATACTTCCAGTAATTATGTAAGTGTCAAATGCAAGCGAAACGCCAAAGAAAGAAATATATAATAAAAATAGGGCTGCCAGATTTGACGATTTTTTGTTCCAAAATTGGCAAAGTGCCGATATGCTGATTTTTTTAATGACGATATTATTCAGTCTTCGAAATAAAACAATTTTAAACATTTTTATATGTTTGTGTATTAGGCACCACAAAAAAAGAAGATTTCTTTAGAAACAAGGCAGCTTAAATTTTTATATTTATCCCTATTGTAAAAATTGTCCTCGAAATTGTTTGTCTGTTTCCTAAAAACTTTATCGGCAAAATAAAATTTGTAGGGAAAACAGTTTAATTTTTATTTCCTTGGATTATTTAATACATTTGTTTATGTGAGCAAAACAATAAACTATTATCCCATTTTTCAGTCAATGCACTATAGGAAATTTTTGCCTTTTTTTTTTGGCCAAAAGTGTTATTTTTAGTTCAATAGAATATTTTGTCACGCCTTTGTGTGACTTCTTCAGGGAAAAATAATAATCTGAAATTTTAATTTATTATCGGATTAAAGAAAAAATAAAAAAAATTATTTTATAAAAATACACCTCAAGCTTAAGTATATATTTATAAAATACCCATGATTTGTCAAAATTAATTTTAAATTGTCCGATATTAATTAGTATTGTGGTTATTTTATTGAACTGTTAATGGTTTTTAATCCAAATTTAGATATTTTTAATTAGGCTTAAGTTCATTGAATTTAATTTTCATTAAATTATTTTTATGAAGCCAGGAATTTTACAACATGATATTAATTAAAATTTTTATTGATAATTTTTCATTCTTGACTGCGCTGAGATTTGAACCCAAGCGTTCACGGTCAGGTTGCCCAGACTAGTTTCGATTGTAACCACACAATCTCTTCAGTGGGGTTTGCCGTCTTACTCACTCGGCTATTGCAGCCGGATGACGTCAATAGTCAAACATCAATCTTTAAACCAAATGGTATTTCACCTTGGTAGATCGAAATTTGCTTTTCTTCATAAAAATAATTTAATGAAAATTAAATTCAATGAACTTAAGCCTAATTAAAAATATCTAAATTTGGATTAAAAACCATTAACAGTTCAATAAAATAACCACAATACTAATTATTGTTAACAGCTAAGGCACGAGCTATGTTTACATTTGTCCTTCAAGTTTTGCTGAAAAAGGTCAACAAGAAAAAAGAAAGACAAAAACATCAAAAACAAAAAATGTACTTTGGACTTCAAGAAGAATTCTTGACAAAAAGTACGAAAAAACAGAAGTTAGGAAGAACATGTAAATCAATTAAAATAGATAATCATTCATTCAAAAGCAAATTTCGATCTACCATGGTGAAATACCATTTGGTTTAAAGATTGATGTTTGACTATTGACGTCATCCGGCTGCAATAGCCGAGTGAGTAAGACGGCAAACCCCACTGAAGAGATTGTGTGGTTACTAGAGATGAGCGATATTTCTGTACCTGTGATTTAATCACTGTTACTGAAAAATCACGAATCACAGTTGTGACCAAATTTTTCAAGTAACAGGTACTTTCTAAGTCGTTCTTTTTGTATTTTGTTACATATACAAATTTATGATATTTCACTGTTTGTGTGGGTAATAGCTTTTTTTGAATGAAATGTCGAATGATATTGCTGTTCCTTTCATTCTCTCTTCTATCTTATTAGAATTTTTTTATGCCAAAATTTATTTGTTCAAGTATGTATGTATATGAAAGTAAACAGATTTGAAAGCTCTTACAATTTGTTGTTGTTTCTTTGTAAAGTGCTTACAAAAGCTCTTGCAAAAGCTCGCGCATTGTACATATAGCTTGGCCGCAATTGCTTTAAAAGAACAGAAAACTGATAAACCGTGATCACAATCACAGTTTAAAGGAGCAGTGATTTTTAAATCACATTCACTAATCACGATGATCTTTAAAAATCACGGGATCGCTCATCTCTAGTGGTTACAATCGAAACTAGTCTGGGCAACCTGACCGTGAACGCCTGGGTTCAAATCTCAGCGCAGTCAAGAATGAAAAATTATCAATAAAAATTTTAATTAATTTCATGTTGTAAAATTCCTGTCTTCATAAAAATAATTTAATGAAAATTAAATTCAATGAACTTAAGCCTAATTAAAAATATCTAAATTTGGATTGTCCGATATTTTAAAACAAAAAAGGCGACTTTTTTTATTTTTTCTTAGGAAATGAACGATTTTTTCACAATTTTATCTGGCAGCCCTGCATAAAACGAAAACAATGGGCCCTAATCATATAAAACGCAGCGCAACGCCAAAGAATAACATTTAAAGCACAAAAAATGTCATAAATATTTTGTAATTTTGTTGTTGCTTTCTACAGAAATACACATTGCGTTTTAAAATTTCAAACGCTTCATTGACAGTTTCGTTGAAAATTTTAAAACGGTACATGAATTTCTGTTGAAAACAACAATAAAATTACAAAATATTTATGATATTGTTTGTGCTTTCAATGTTATTCTTTGGCGTTGCGCTGCGTTTTACATGATTAGGGCCTAAAATAACAAAATATTACAATTGCGTTTTATTTACTATTTTCATTAATTAAATTCTATCTTCAAATTAAGAAAATAATAATACACATTCTTGTGAACATGTGTATATAAGTACATATGTATATGTACATAGTTATTTCTTCGGATAATTTGGGCTCCATTTTTTGAAATTTTATTTTTCTCGCATCAATTTGAACTGTGACTTATTTTGACAGTTCTTGTGAGAAACTTTTCGCATAATATTGTTACAGAAACACTTTTTCTCACATCCTTCCAATAATTGCTGGAAAATTATTAAATGATAGATAATTCTCGCAAAGTAAAGATACAGAAACACTTATGTGAGAAAACCCAGTTTGTGTTTCATATTGCACTGTTTTTGTCATAATTCACTTATTTAATGCGGGAAATTTTACGATGCGAGAAATACAGAAACGGGCTACTGGTTTGACTTAAAAAGGAAAGTCAGTTCCGTGACTTATTTACAGTTATTTATTTGCTTTTTAAATTAAAAAAAAACTATAAAAATTTGCAATGGAATTACATGTTATATGTTTGTACATAAATACATACTAATGTACAAACATATTACATGTGATAGTTCATATATCTCACTTAATCAACAAGAGGGTATTAACTCAAAATGTAAAAAATTTTAAGTAGAAGCAAAACAATTTTGAATTTAAAATTGAAGTCATATCAAAAACTATTTTGAAACCAGACGTTTCATTACCAAAAAGTAGACAGCATAACACAATATTTTTATAGCGGCTAGATATTAATATAACGTGTCGATTTTTTCGAAAAATTTAAATTTTTTAAAAATAACACATCTTTATTTTTCATTTATGAATTTTTAAAAGGTATTATTACATAACATATATTTAAAAAAGAAATAAAACATAACGAAAAAATTTATTTTATACATATTTATTAAAGGGCTGCATGAACAACTTCATTCATAAACATTCTGAAATGTTTATCCACTAAAGTTCGTGTTCAAATAAAATTCAGATTACTGAACAAAACAACAGTTATTCATACTTCTAGCAAACACATTTCGTTTTATATAGCAAACACAAAGAGGTTGTTTAATGAAACGGCCTTTGATTAACAGTACTCACTCTCTCGCATTTTTTTATAAATACTCAATAGCAATGTTGCCACTTTAGTAAATTCATGTTATTTTTTTCTCTTCTGCTACCTTTCAAATAATAGATGTAATAAGTAAAGCATTTTGAATTTTTTTTGATAACTACTTCCAAGCAAAGCACATTGCTGAAAAATGTTTTTTAAGATAGCGAATATTTTTGAAAATAAAATACAATTTTTTTCAAATTTAAAAATTTACATTGAAAACAAAGTCAAATATGTTTTTTTTTTTTAAATATAAATGTACTTCATAATCTTGTTGCTTTTACTCTTCATGGCTATTTTTGTTTTTTTTATCTCTCCTAATGCGTTTCCTTTCCTTCAACTAACACTGACTTTTAAATCAATGTGTTTTTCCATGAACTTATTCGCGTTTATTCAGATGTTGTTTTGTGTTAGTGTTCATATTCTCTTGTATAAGTAAACAAATTAACTTCATCTTACTCGTCTCTTAAATATCGAGTGTTTTTTACTTTGGTGTCCTAGTTATTCATCTTAAGGCCGTGTCAGATAGAATTCGTCGCGTTGCGTCAAGTTTCTAACTTTGGTAGAAAAGCGTAAAGCAAAAGGTGCGTGACAATGAAAACTTTGACAACACTCCAGCATTGTTTGTTTACCTTTAAAAGTGGTTGGTAAATTACTCATTTAATTATTTGTTATAAAAATAATAGTTAAAAATTTTATTGGAAAATTTTATTAAGTAAGCAAAATGTAAAAATGTCATTCATAGTAATTTAAAATAGCGAAAATAAAATTCAAAATAAGAATTTTTTGCTTTTTATTGCAAATACAGTGAACTCGCGATAACGTGAACTAATTTTTACCAAGGCGGTTCACGTTTTCGAGCTTGTTCACGATATTGAATGCCAAATTTAAAAAAAATAACACCTCTAAATATTCAAAAATAAATAGATAAACAAGTATTTTAAAACAAATATTTTATTCATTTTTAATAACAAAAAATATATTTACAAATATGCAATAATTCAGTTCACTTTGCATATGATAAATAAAAAATAAATTTCTTATGAATATCACAAAAAAATACACATAAAATTAACAAAAACTAATGGGGACATTTTTTTGTTTGAAGAATGTTTATGAGGAAAAAAAATTTTATAGGAAAAAGTCGGTCATTTTTTTTTGATAAGTTTTTTGTTCGACCATCTTTAACAAATTTTATCCATTTTCGGAAGCTCAGAAGAACGAAATGTTTTACTCTTTCCGGTACCATTAAGAGTATTATTTACACGATTTGTTATTTCCTATTTTTCTTTTTAATGGAACAAACTGTTGATTTAGCAACACCAAATTTTCTTGCCAAGCCAATGACACTATAACCTTTTTGCAATAGTTCAAGAATATTTACTTTATCTTTCAAAGATAACACTTTCGGTTTTTTAATGACATTTTTCACTTTCACGAATAAAAATTTTTAATAACTTTCAACTTTTACGTAGCGATGTCAAAAAACAACTAACAGGTCAGCGTATACATAAAATTAAGAAAAACAAACGCTGTAACATAAACCAATAAGTGAACTGAATTGGGGGATTTCCCAACTAAAAAAAAAAAAACATTTTAATCAGCAAACAAAAATAAACAAAAATGTGTTCACGTTTTAGAGCTTCCAGATTTTGTTCACGTTTTAGAATAGTCTGTGCAAAAATAAATTTGTTCACGTTTCTGAGACGTTCACACTTTCGAGTGTTCACGTTTTCGCGAGTTCACTGTAATTCTTATTTTGAATTAATTATTTTTTTTGGCTTGATATATGACGACTATTTCTGGATTTTTGTATTTTACTATTATTTTTATATTTCGAATAATAACCATTATTTAAAGTTGAAACGAAATTTGCAAATTCACATTTCAAGCCTTATGACATAATACCAAAATAATAATAATTATTTAAAGACAAAATATAGTGTTCGAAAATAAACAGAAAAGTATTAAGCGTTCGGGTTACACACCGAGAAACGATATCTATTTTTTAGTTTTTTTTTTATAGACGAACACATCCCTTAATACCGTTCGTAATATTTTCAAAAAATAACGAAAATTATATAGCGTTCTGTTCTTCGCTATAAAACATAACATTCTAGTGGTTCTGTAGACATACAATTGGGGCATTCACAAGGTAGTCATAAAGTTGTAAAGTCTTATGTCTTAAAATAATAACAATAAATATATGTTTATGAAACACAAAAATATTTTTTTAAACAATTGTAGAATATTATTTAGGACATCATGATGATTTGACTGGATAGGACACCTTGTGAATCCCCTTAATTATATTTTAATTTTCTAAAGTGTTTCTTTTTTACATTGATAAAGAAATGAGCAAACAAAAAATTTAAGCAACAACCACAGCACGGATAGCTTGTGTGTGAAGGGAGATCCATTTTAAGACTCTTTCAAAAACCGGTTTTCGAATATTCCGAATAGTTGCTATTTTAAAAAATCCAGTTTACGGTTAAGCATTTTAAAATAATTTCAAAATAACCAACCAACCAACACAACAAAATACATAGAAATGACTTAAGGTGTGTTAAGACCTAACAAATATTTGACGATAAAATCCAAGAAAAGTGTGACCAGTAAATTGATCCAACTTAAGCTTTATTTTTTACAATTTCTATTTATTTACTAAACTTTATTTGTAAGTACGTAATTGTATAATAAAATTTAGAAACTGTTAAATGATGTTTGATCTAGTCAAACGTTTTGCAAAAGCAAATAAAAAATTATAGGAATTTTATAAATTTATTTATTTATTCATTATTGAGATATTCTCCCAAATTTGTTTTAAATTAGTTTTAATATGTTGGTGGTTAAGCATGTCTATATGAATCAGTAGACTTCAATCATATTTATGAAAATTTGCATATTGAAGAAGTTTTTTTTTTATAAAATATTTTTCAATTCGTCGACTACAACTTAAAACCTTCCATGACATTGATTGATTTCTTCAGTTTTGTTTTTTAGTTCTTGGTGTTTTAATAAATAAAACTGTTAAATTTTTTCCATATCGTTAATTCTGCCGGAAAATTGTAGTTTTAAGCATGAAGATATGCGTGAATTACTTAAGAGTTTTTAGAGCCTTAACGAGTGTTCCGTCCTCGGCAGCTCAACGGGCTTTTATTTCACCTAATGATTAATTTTTGGCTGCGTATCTTAGTAAAGTATTATTTGACGTCTCTTTATAACTACTTCGAACGAAGTTAAGTTTTATTTGGAGTGTGTGTGCTAATTAAAGGTGATTAATAAGTCGTGACGTAGAAGAACCTTTGCAACTTATAATTTTAAGGCATTTCTTACTTCGTCTTTTTTATTCCGTTCTGGAAATCGAAAACGCAAAACGCAAGAATTTTGAAGTTCTTTTTTATACACTCTTAATCCAATTTTTTATAATTTTCTTATAGAATTCTGTTTAATTGATAAATATTTGTATTGTATTGTATTTGTATTTATTTTACTTCAAAAATCTCATTAAAAAACGACTATTAAATTCTTGCGTTTTGCGTTTTCGATTTCCAGAACACCCCTGTATATAAAAATATATTTAATATGTCTTAAGAATACTCTCGCATAAATTCCTATTTACTTTTTAAGTAAACACTTTTTTGTAGGATTTTAATTTGTTTTTGGTTTTTTTTTTTACAAGAACACACGCTTTTAAAAGCGATTTTTATTTACAGTGTTCATAATGTTTTTTGACTTTTCTTACATTTTATTTTGACATTATTCATAAAAAGTTTAAGTTTGCCCAATAATACCAGTCCGATCTCCCTAGTGCAAATGTTTTGTCTGTATAAAATTTTTTCGCTTGCTTTTGGATTTTTTTCGTATTTGTATTTTGTTTTTGTAAAAAAAATTTTTTTTTTTTACTAGCCAAAATGTCGCTAAGCACAACTGAAATGAACGAATATTAGTGCCCATTTAAATTATACGATTATTGTCGTTGCGATTATTGTCGTTTCTTCTTTGAAGTCGGTCTTATGTTTACATTGTACGATTTTTTCGTTACAACTTCTTGTGTATAAATATATTTTGGCACTACGAAAGAATGAACAAAACGAATAGAGGAGTACACTCGCTTGTGAACCCCTTTAATTTCTCTCTCCTCTCTCGCCCATAAAGTAAGAATCGCAACAACAAAAATAGTATAATGTAAATTAGGACTTTATGTGCTGAACCAGTGTTGTCAGCTCGGTGCGTTTCGCACTATTTTGGATGCTTTTTTTTAAATTTTGTGTGCAAAAAATTTCTTTGTTGGTGCGTAGTGCGCTTTTTTTTTAAATTTTGTTGCGTTTTTTTAATTTTAGGTGGCAACAAAAAAAAACTTAACACAACTTTTTGTTTCAGTGTGAGAAAAAATCTTTGTACAATAAAATACACCTGTTTCAATAATATCTCATTCAACAGTGCAAATTTTTTACTTACAATTTTAAAACCCACAATAAGAGCAACAAGTAATGATGTTTAAGACGTACCAAATCATATGCACAAAGTAAAACGTTCTTGTTGGTGTAGATAATTGTTATTACGTAAAGACAAATTTTAATTTATAATTTTAAATAAAAAAATAAATTTTAAACTTTTTTTCCTTAAACAGCACGTTTTTTCTCCATTTCGGTGCGTTCTGAAATTTCAAAGTTGACAACGCTGTGCTGAACCGAACACAACGAAGTTTGTGGATAAAAAAAAAAAACAGAACGCAATTAAATGTTCGCATCTTTTTGTTGAGTTAGAAGGTATTATTTTTGGTTTCGAAGATTGCAACAGGGAAACGTTATTTTTAAATGATTTACTACACAAACACTATTAGTGTTTGTGTTTTCCACAAATCTACCGAACCGAATACTAATAAACGATATTTAATGTTTATTTTCGAACACTGATAAAAAATATAACTTAAATATAATTTTTAATAATTTTGTTTTGTATAGAGTATTCAAATTCAATAAAAACGAAAATTTTTAAGCATAACAGTTGATATAGTTTTTTAATTTGGTAGCAATCATTTCGCCTAAAGACGTTTGATATATCAAAATATCAATACTTTTAATTAGTAAGTGTCAACATTTTTAAAAAAATCATCATCACGCTATGTCCCCAGGGGCCGAGCGCTTTTCGGTATTTTCACACACACAACCCGAATTTTTGCGAAACTCACTTCAAAGATTGTAAAAAACTGTAATTTCATTCACTTGTATCACAGATATGTAAAAAGTGACGTGTAAAAAAGGCCCAAACCAGCTGCGAGGACAGGGCAGCTTTCGAAGAAAGAGACAAAAGGCGTTTTTTGGTAGTGAAGTGACAGTGTATAAAAACAGGCCTCTACAATCAACAAAATTGCGAGCTTTCAAACAGGCAGGTCGCCATCGCTTTTGTTGTTAAAAAACAAAACCAAAACACATTGAAAATATCTTAAATGAGTAGTTTTATTTTCTCCCTTTTTCAGAATTTGAAATATTTTCAGTACACTTTGAATATTTTTCTACTATTGTATGTGTTTATTTAAATTTGGAAAAAAGAGTGGGGAAAATGTTTTAATTTTCATCTAATATTTTTAATAAAGCTGAATGCCTTATATACATTCAGAAATTAAAAAAAAAAAATAAGTGCATACATGCATTTTTATAACAAAAAATTGGCGTCATAACGCTGATGTATTTTGATATCAATACTATGACAAGTGTCTTCCTTTTTGACCCCATGACACTTTTTATCATTGTAATGTCACCCTTATCATCACTTGGCTAAATTGTCATTATGGTCAAAAATTTAAATTATGTCATCAATGGGAAGACACATTGGCATCACAGAAATGACTAATCGGAGTCGGTTTTATAAAGCATGTAATCAGTGCAATGACAAACTGTCATCAAATTGAGTCATTGTAATTGACCTTAAGTCAAATTGCGAGAATATCATTATTAAGTTACTCGTTTCACATGTTTCTTTCACTTTTGTTAAATTCCGCTCTTTGTTAACAGAAGAACTCTCAATTATAAGACACCAGCAGCATTCTTCTTTAAAAATTTGATGTATTTAAATAAATAATTTAAAAAAACAATATGGGAATTTTTGCTTCTAATTTTACTTTTTAAACATGAAAATAATGTTAAAAATATGTTGTGTCATCGCACTGATGATAGTTTGTCATCACATTGATGACAGTTTGCACTGATAACAGTTTGTCATCGTACTGATGACAGTTTGTATGTACTGATGTCAAAATACATCAGCGTTATGACGATATTTCAATCAGTGTGCACAAAATGTGGTATCGAATTGATGTGACTGTAGTCACAGCGTGGATGACGCATAAAATATGACACAATTTTTTAGGATGACTTTCGCCATTGGATTGATGTCACTTTTTGCCTTAATGATATACATCGTCATATGGGTGATGCGTGTACATGGTAGCAAATGTTGAATAATGAATATCACTTTTTTAAGGTGATTTGGGTTCAAAAATGTTCCGCACCAAACGTGATTTCTAAAATAGACAGGTGTTTTTTTTAAATATTTTTATACAAATATTTTTATATTTTTAATACAAATGTTTTCAATTGTTATATAAAATAAGTTTTAAATTTAAAGTATGTGATGATTTACACAATAGCAAAATGTCTTGCACTTAATTGCATGTTCTGCGCAGAGTTTGCTTCACTAAACTTTCTGAAAAGCTGATGGTTCTTTGACCCAATGTCTGAGAAAACATTAATTTGCTTTTGTAAAGCCGGACAATGATTTTTGTAGTATGCCGAAATTATTTTGGTTGAAAGTGTGATCAGAAAACCAGACTTCGCCATTACATACAAACTTACAAATAAAAAATAATTGCAATCGATATTCCGGAATAAGTATAAAAGATAAAAGTGCCAGAATAGCTCTAGAATTCTAACGAGCGCTATTGAGTGCTGGTATTGCTGTTAATTTTATTAAGGGAAAATATTTATTTTTAAAAGTATTTAAAAGCTTGGAACAGTTCATATAAGTTTTGCATGTCACACTATCTCTATTTTTTACACAAAAAATATTTATTAAAATTTCTAAGTTTAATGATAAAGCAAATGGCTCAATGTTCTTATATCAAAAAAGTAATTGCGTTTGTTGCGGAAACTCTTATCCGATTTCTGTTATTTTGCGTCTGCATTTATGCACTTGTTGCTAAAAATGGTGACGTAAATTAATCGATAGTGGGTCTTCATACACGTTTATGCTCTATTCGACTGTGCTATGCCATTTTTTCTATTTGCAAAAATTGTAAAAAGTTATACTTTGTTATTTTTACGGTGTTCCCCGGTTGTTTTAAAAATATTCGTTTATTTAACTTTGTTTCTATCGTTGGGAGAGGATTTTGTACTCTCTTGAAATTAAGCCCAAAAAATTATTGGTTGTCTACGTTGTTATTTTCACGGACATTTATCGTTTGAAATCGATAAGTTTTACGTAAAAAAATTATATCTATTGCAATTTGTGGCAGCCTTGATTTTTTTAAAGCCCATTAAAAAAATACTTTTTATTTGTTAAATTAATAACTCCATTTTGTCTTTGTTTTCTTATATTATTATGAACTGTTAAGGTATGGGAGGCGGTTAAAGATGGCGATGATGATGAAGATAGCGATAATGAGAAAACCAACTGCCTTTATGTAATAATATGGAAAGTTTTTGGTAATTACCAAACCAATATTGAAAAAATAACATTTGCACATAATAAATATGGTAATCGAATCAAATTTTTTATAGGAATATCATTTAAACGATGTGTATTTTAAAGCTTTATATAGGAAGACTTCAAAGACTTAGGCCCAAATCATGTAAAACGCAACGCAACGCCAAAGAATTACATTGAAAGCACAGACAAAATCATAAATCTTTTGTAATTTTGTTGTTGCTTTCTACAGAAATTCACATTGCGTTTTAAAATTTCAAACGCTGCATAGCTTGAGGCGTTGACATTTTTAAAACGGCACATGAATTTCTGTAGAAAGCAACAACAAAATTACAAAATATTTATGACATTGTTTTTGCTTTCAATGAAATTCTTTGGCATTGCGTTGCGTTGTACATGATTAGGGCCTTAATTATGTCTGAGTTCAGACTATGAAAGCGTTCTTTCAGAAAGCCTTGAGCTTATTGGTCGGAGAAGAGAAAAGAATATTAGGTTATCTTCCCTTATCACCATTTAACTCAGATTTTCTAAATGAAAACTTTCATAATGTAAACCCAGACTATTAACATTAAAAGTTTTGAATGGTGCAAATAAGTTGAATGAAATTTGGAAAATCTAATTCTCATATTAAGTCGTTTGAATGGAATTCCTATAAAATATTGTTCAATATGACACTATAATATCAATGCAAACATAAATAGTAGATCAACTCAAAACTAATGTTAATAAAATTATTAAGTGGTATTATTTTGTAGAAGCACACAATTAAATTTTGAGTTAGAGGCAACATTTCTTGAAAATGTAGCATACTTATGTATTACATTCAAGTGCAGCATTTTAAATGAATGATTTCTCAAACTTAGTAATTTTTAGTTTTAAAAATGTATGTATAAGTCTTGCGTTGAATATACACTCTTATTATTAACCAACACTATTATTTATTCGAAAGTAGATATAAAAAACTGGCGTCTAGCATATGTGTGGCACTAAGAACAAAAGTTCTTATTTGTAAAAACACTTGTAGCTTTGATTGTCTTCCAAACACTTTATCATTTAAACAATACAATAAATAAATATCATAAGTGTGTGTTCCCAAAATATATTATGCAAAAATATTAAAGAAATCAATCAATATTCCCGCAACACAATTATTTCCCTTTTCCATTATTGTATGGATTTAATGAGAATTGATAACACTGGTTTACAGCCAAAAAATACCAAGAACGCCACATGCCTAGATAAGTTAATTGGGACCTCCTGAACACGAAAAACGCTGTAATTTTTTTTCTAAGTACCGTTTTTAGATAACGGTACTTTTATGTTTTTCGGTGTATGGTCCCACTCAAACCCTTGAATGTTTTTTCCGCCGATATGCTGCAAATTTCTATCTGATAAGAAATGGCTGAGTTATGGCACCTCAAAGTTCAAAATTTGCCTATTTTTTACGTTTGTTTCAAAAATTTTCATTTTTATTTCGGTTTTTTTCTACGTTATAGTAAAGATCTGGAATGTTTTATTTTTTTACCTAATAGTTTATTTAATTACCAACATTTTAAGTGTAATTTGAAAAAAATCGGATGAAAAATTAAGTTTTAATTAAGAATTTTGTAGAACGACAATATTTTCATCTTCATTGCTCACACACTATATTCGGCGTCCATCAGTTTTGGAATTTGGGAATTAACATTGAAACGACAATAAAAAAATTAAATTTGTTTTTGTTTTCAGGCAGGTCTATTATTGTGCATCGGATTTTTAAGCAATTAAGGTTTTTCCAAAATTTTATGGTCCTTTACTGTCTAATAAGCGTGCGTGTTTCTTACAGGTAACAAAACGCGCGAAACACCATCATAAAGATGTTTTTTTTATAATTGGGTAGAAAGCAAGGAGGTTGGAGGCTAGATTCTCCGCAGAGCCCTTATTTCCCTTTGAGTAAAATTTCTTAATTGGAATTATTTAGGCATTATTTTCACACAAAAAATTTAAATATGTATATCAAAAGTTATTTTCGGGAATACAAAATTTATTATTAATAAGATTTATTTATAACGTACTCAATTCCCAATATTTATTTTTGATAAAAACACTGAAATTTTTTGTTGAGGGACAGCTAGTTTTTATGCGCATTTCGTCGGTTGCTTAGGCCAGCTCGTCAGGAAACTTTTTCCAAAAACTTTAGAAAAGCTAAACATACGGATTTTCTTCAATCAAGTACATAAAGATTGATTCAAGTACAGATTATTGAAGTGCGAAATACTTAACTTATCCATATTTAACCCCGAATTATTACGTGAAAGAATCCGAAAATGAGATTGATTTAAGTAAAACTAAGATTGAATCAATTTCAAAATGCGATTGATTTAAGTATATATAAAGTTGATAAAATCCCCAATTCGTACTTGAAATAACCCGAAAGTGAAATCCGACCTGTTTTTTGCATTTTGTTGAACAATATACATATAAGTTTGGGCCTCTTTTAACGGATCTTGACCTTAAAATTTATTTTGTTAACTTTTATATTCGAATTATGGGAAGAATAACTTACATAAATGTTTTGTTCATCAGCAAAAATAAAGTAAGAAATTCAAATGGAAAAGTGAACAAATTACGAGGGAAAAAATTTCACTCCTATTAATTAATTTTTATCATGGGTGTTTTTCATGTTCGCAAATACGTGTAAAGGGAAATAATTACGAGAGATAAATTATTCACGATAGGGCTGAATATTATTGATTTGCTTACCCGTTTTGCACCTGTTTGTTTTACTTTTGTCGTATTGCCTCCTTTGTTAACAGAATTTCAATTATAAAACACCAGCATTATGAAATGGGAACTTTTGCTTTGTATTTTACTTTTTAAACATGAAAATATGAATGTTTTTCTTCTTGTTCTGTTGTTGTTGTTTCTACACAAAACAAGCATATCGTGTTTTACCTTCTTGTGTGGTATTGTTGTAGTTTCTGCTACAAACTTTGACCATATGCACGCATATAGAATTCAATGCTGAGATTAAAACGCTCACTTTGTAATTTTACTCTAAGAGTGGCAATACCAACGAAAAATTAATATTTTTTACTTAGTTTAAGAATTTTTCGAAAGTAATGCCATTTAGGATTGTTTTAAGTACGTTTTAGCGTTTTTTAGAGAGAGAGAGCGGGGAGATTTCTGCCAATGGAGACGGTACCGCGACCAAGCCAGGTCTATTGTACCCACCACCTCTGCCTCCCTGAGGAATCCAAGAAGGTCTTTTGCCGGTGTTGCACCGACTCGGGACGCGCCTATCGCGCTGTGCCCCAAGTGTCTCCTTTTGGTCCATGCCAGCGCCGGGAAGTCACACAGTAAGTGCCCTGGGGTCTCGTCCTCCTCACGACATAGTCTGCATTCCTGGTCCTCTGCCAGGCCCATCCAAAACAGGTGGGGCTTGATCGTATGGTGACCCGTCAGATAAGCCACCAATAGTCGTAGTTCCCATGTGTTGAGACCCCTTGTCTCCAATGCACTCCCGGGAAATATCAGTTCCTTTGCCTAACGCATTCCCGGGAGCGGTACCCAGTATCTCCTGTACTCACTGAGAGCCCATTCCTCCAGTAGGGACTGGGTAGTGGCCCAACTCAACCCACAAAAGGGCTCGGGGCCAACCATTTGGGCGTTTGCTCCAGCCCTAGCCAGCTGATCAGACCTATCGTTTCCCGGGACCCCTGAGTGTCCCGGCATCCAACAGAGTGTCACTCTGTTCTTTGAGCCCAGCTCCTGTAGCCTTCCCCGGCATTCCGCCACCAACTTCGAGGACAATTTCCAGGAAGAGAGTGCCTTAATGGCCGCTTGGCTATCTGTGAATATTAGGGATATCGAACGGTTATTATTCGACCGGTTTTAACCGGTTATTTTAGCTTTGCCCAAGTCGGTTATTTTAAAATTCCCATTTTTCGAATATCGAATAAACCTGTTATTTTGGTATAATAAACCGGTTATTTTAGTTGTGTGTAATTTATATACATTTTCCTTACTCTTGTTGTAGATGTACCCGTAATTTAAGTATTTTCTAATTGAATATTGGCCAAACTTAAACTTTTCATGAATAATGTCAAAACAAAATGTAACAAAGGTCAAAAAACATTATGAACACTGTAAATACAAATCGCTTATAAAAGCGTGTGTTCTTGTAAAAAAAAACAAAAACTATTCAAAATACTACAAAAACGTGTGCAGTTAAAAAGTAAATAGTAATTGGTGCAAGATAATTCTAAAAATTAAATATATTTTTATATAAAGGTTATCTCTAGATATTTTTCGAACGCGATTAAAAATACAAGGTTAGGTGCTTGCAGTGCCCTAAAATTATAAATTACAAAGGTTCTTCCATGTCACGACTAATTTATCACCTTTAATTAGTATACATGCCTGACATTAATGTGATCCAAATGAAACTTATGCCCCTATTGCGGTTCTCCACTCAACTCAGTTTGGTCGTGTGAGAGTCAACCCAACTTATGCACAACCAAACTCATTTTTGGTATTGTGATACCCAACGGTTTTTAGTTGAGTTTGCTATAAAGTTGCCAACTTAAAATAACGATTTGCCAACTTTAAATATAACGTTTGACAACTGAAAATTTTATAAAATTAATAATTTTTTAAACTAAAAGTATTTTTAATTGTTGTGTTGAATAAAAAGTATTTACAATGGATATTAGCGTCGATTTATTTTATGATGATGAAAATGAAAACTCTTGTACAGATGTGCAACGTATAAGAAGACAAATTCCTAATGATTCCAACCCTCTTGAACTACCTAATGCCAAGTAAGAACTTATAATTAGTAACGTAACTAAATAATAATTTTAAATTTGTAGATTTAAAAGTTATTTCCGACTGAACAAGGAAGCGTTTTGCTATTTGCTGGATGAAATGAAAGGTAATTTGAAAAACACCTGTTCGCGTAGTGGCTATTCCTCTATATAAAAGTTATGTGATAAAGTCCCACGTATCTTTACACTGATTTTTGGTCATACCAAATTTTGGTTTTCCACGTGCAATCTCTGGGTTTTTTCCATTAGATTAACAAGCCTCTCAAATTGTGCTTTAGTTGTAATTTTCAAAGATCTACGAATGTATTAAATGCTGTGAAATTCTAATATACAGTATAACAAATCTTTCTACTTACGGGTTTTTCATTGTTATTTTTTTTTTCTTTTAAAAATTGAAGTCAACTGAAACTGAAAACAACTCAACTACTTATAAACAGTTGTGTATTTATAATGTTTTTGTCGACCAAACTTTTACAAAGTTGAAAACGGCAATACCACGAAAAAAACAGATACACAACTGAAAACCCAACTGCCAGTCGAGTTGAGAATGGCAATGCAAATTTACCAAAGACAACCAAACTGTTACAAAAGTGGAAAACGGCAATAGGGGCATTAACTCCGTTCGAAGTAGTTCTAAAAAGACTGCAAATAATACGTTATTAAAGTACGCTGCAAAAAATGAATCATTGGGCGAAATATTAGCCCGTTGTGTTGCCGAGGACAAAATGCCCGTTAAGGCACTCAAAACTCTGAAGTAGTTCTAGCATCTCTTCATGCTGAAAACTACAACATTACGCCGGAATCAACGATATGGGAAAAATGTCTACCAGTTATATTTATTAAAACACCAAGAACTAAAAAACAAAATTGAAGAAATCAAACAATATCATGGAATGTTTTAAATTGTAGTCGACGAATTGACAAATATTTTACACAAAAAAAAAATGTTCAGTTGACTATTCGTTTCTATAATGCTGAAACAAAATAATTTGAAATAGATAATCCTGGCTAAGAGATTTTGTCTGCAACTTTTGAAAAATATGGTTGATTTATATAGAAAGCTTAACCACCAACAAATTAAAACTCATTCAAAATGAATTTGAGAGAATATTTCAAACAATAACTTTATAAAATTCCTATAATTTATTTGCTTTTGAAAAACGTTTGTCTAGATCAAATCATATCTGATCTAAGTCATATCTATGTATTTTGTTGGTTCCTTACCTTTGCAAGTTGTTTTGTTTTTATTCAAATTAACGTTTTATTTTTATAACTTATTTGATTTTAGTGATTTTAAGTATTCGAATTAACCGGTTATCTAAAACTTGCTTAAACGAAAACCGGGTTTTTTTTAAAATAGCTACTATTCGTAATAATCGAAAACCGGTTATTGAAAAAAGTCGAATAATCGATCTCCCTAGTGAATATTACATTGCTGTTTCCTATCATTCCCCTAGTAAGAATGTTGATACAGCACACATCAATAGCGTGGATCTCGGCCTGGATCTTCCCATGGCTTTCGAGATCCGCCTGTTAGGTCCAAATACCCCAGCACCCACCCCATGATCCGATTTGGATCCATCAGTATACCAGTGTAGTCCCTGGTTACCATCACAGGGATTTCCACTGTCCCAGGCTCCCCAGTTAGGGAGGATCGTGCTAAACCTTCTGTTAAAGAACAGTTCCGTGGTCTTAATGTTCGCTCTTTTGCAGACTGATAAACCAGGAGCTAATTTCATCAGACCAGCGTGTCCGTTGACACCATCTGACAGTCCAGATGTTAGTTGGATCCTAAGGAGACTCAATATTGCGGCCCTCCTTATATGGATGTGTAATGGCAAAATTCCCAAGATAGTCTCAAGTGCTGCCGTTGGACATGTGCGCATCATCCCCGTCAGAGCTACACAGACCATTCTCTGTAGCCTACCGCACTTTCGGATCGCCGACACCTGCTAGATCTTTGGCCACCATACCAGGGATCCATAGGAGATTATCGGTCTGATCATCATAAAGTAAAGCCATTTAATCATGCTAGGGCCAAAGCCCCAGGTCTTCCTGAAGAAGCTCTTGCAGGCCCTAAGTGCCTTCTTCAGGATCGTATCCAAGTGCGCGTTCCAATTTAGCCGTTTGTCCAGAACAATTCCCAAGTACTTGACTTCATTGGAGTACTCGATTTCCGTCCCATTCACTGACAGCCTACCCAGGCTGTATTTATACCTTCTCGTGAACGGTACCACGACCGCTTTTTGGGGGTTGATGTTCAGCCCCCTTTCATGGCACCATTTGAGATCCTTGTCGAGAGCACCCTGCATCACCTCAGTGATTGTTCTCTCGAATTTCCGCATTACCAATGGCCCACAGGCCATATCCCTCATGTCTGACGAGCAGGTCATCAATTACAAGGCACCATAGAAGAGAAGAAAGTCCCCAACCTTGTGGACAACCTTTGACAGCACTAATGCTGATACTAGCGTCATCCCAAAATGCGGTAATTCTCCGTTGCCTCAGCATGGCACCAATCCAATTGATGGTGCACTCATCTGTCCGTTTTCGCTCCAAAGCATCCGTGATAGAGTCGTAGCTTGTGTTGTCAAATACACCCTCCACGTCAAGAAAAGCACACATTGCAATATCCTTGTTGTTCTGTGCCTTCTCTATTTGCGCAACCAGATTATGCAATCCTACTTCCGTCGACCTGCCCTTATGATAGGCGAACTGCATTCCGTGCAATGGCGCGGAAATTTGCAGCTTGTCCCTGATGTGCAGGTCTAGTAGCCGCTCAACAGTTTTAAGCAGAAATGATGTGAGGCTTATAGGTCTATAGGACTTAGGCTTCCCCAGCGGCCTGTTGCCAGATTTGGGGATATACACCACTCAGAGCGCTCTCCACGCGGTCTTGGTGCAGCTTGCCTTAAACAGACCAATTAGCGGGTCCATTATAATATCAAGACTTTCCTGAAGTAATACCGGGAAAATCCCGTCACCACCTGGTGACTTGTAAGGGCTAAAAGAGCCAACTGCCCAGCGAACCCTATCCTTGTCGAAAATCCTACCGCCCAATCCCGTGGCTCGTCCAGCTCCTGGGATTGTCGCCTCGACCCCAATGTGCTCATTACTAGAGCCTGGAAAATGGACCTGTAGCAGTGTTTCCAGATTTTCGCTGCGATTTGTAGTGAAGGTACCATCTGTTCTCTTCGCCAGGCCCACTAAATGCGCCTCTGCGCAGATCAGCCCTTCCCGGTATGTCGAACCGTATGTGTTAATGGTCCGACAACGAGGCCTCATCCGTAACCCGCCAGTGACGAATTGAATTGCGCAGGGCGCCGCTGACCAGTGTAAGGTCCAGTACCTCCTCTCTGATCACCCCAAACGGTGTGATGAGCGTTGGCATCGCAGCCAAGGATAAGCTGCTTACCATGCATACTGCAGTAAAGTACCAGGTCTGCCACCTCCTTCGGTGGAGCAAATTCTTCTTTGCCGGGGAAGTATGCCGTCGCTACGACGATCTTCGACGACCCCCGTTCTGTGGGTATACTGATCTGTGCAGCCACAAGATCTCTGATAATAAAATTTGTCAATGGAATTATATCAACACTCTTGTTGACAAGTAACGCATTGCGAGGCTGCACTAAATCCCATAGCCTGTTGCGTCGGGGTCCCTTCCCTCGTGAACCCTTGGTCGGTTTTTCCAGCCATTCCTGAGGGTTGGATGTGCTGCATTTGGCAGAAGGCTGAGGCTTTCGGGTGATTTTCGCACTCTCATCTGCCCGTTTCCTCTCGCGAGCATTCGCCGCTCTGCTGGGGTGGTTCCTCAACTCCATCAGTTGCAGCCCCAGCAGGCTTCTCTCGCTTGTTGGCAACGTCTCTCGAGCCAGTGCTCTTGAGGTGTAGCCTGACTTGCCCAAAGCAATAGCTGATCTTACCTCCCAGCTTTACCAGTTTCTGATAGGAGCAGCCATCCACAGCCAGACGGAGGTGAAGGAATTCTTCATGCGTCTGCTTTGTACCACCGCCCAATGTGCAGCAGCCAAGTCATTTTGAGGCGATATGAAGGCCAAAACTTTTTCATTATGCAGCTCCAGACTGTGTGGGAAGTACCCGCGCACAAAACCGTGCGAGGGAATTCTTCTTCAGGGACTATCTTACAGTCAACACCTGATTTGGCTTGGAAGGATCAAAGGTTGGCCTTTGTCCACTCCGCCGTCTCATAATTAACGCACACAAGCATCAACCAATCAGTGCGTCGCACACTGGGGATTTCGCGGAAAAAAGTCAAATTTTCAACATACTCTTCATGCAATATGCAGTGATATTTTGAAGTTTTAGACTAAATGGTACTGCCAGTTTTTTTATATCCGTCTCAAACTCAGTACTTGTATGTTTTACCGCACAAAACCTAAGAATTTAAAAACGAATATTATTTTATTATGGGAGTAACCGTTTTTCTTTTTATTTTTTATTTAAAGTAGGATATTTCAGTATACTAAAATTAAAAAAAAAAAAATCTGCAGAGACTTAAGTTTTTTCTCCAAATATTTGGACCTGCAATTTTAGCCTTACTTTTCCACAGTTGGAAATCACTACTAAAACATTGCCTCATATCTGTTTTTACATTTTTAATCAATTTCAAGTGCCACCAGGTGCCACCTCTCAATTTGTTGCATTACACAGTACAATATTTTTCAGCTGATTGATTCGGGACTCAATTCTGATAAGGCTCTTTTGTTTAACATAACTCGAGAACCACTAGATTTTGCTGAAACAGAAAAATTAAGAATTACAATTACTTTCATCTGCTTAAGGTGTTATGATACTTGCTATTTTTTGTATTTTTTCTATATTGGAGAACAGTGCAAATATATTTGCATAGGAAAACTGACTAAGTGTAATGAGTTTGATTATACCATAAAAAATCTTGAAATGTCAAAAAAATATACGTGTGTTATCGATAAATAATCTTAGACTGTCAAAACAAAAATATAAAAATTTGTAACTTAAAATTGACATTTCCAGATTAAATGTTATCACTGCTGCTAACTTTTATAGTTTTTGATCGAAAGTAGCGGGTTTTAACTTTTTTTTTGCGATTTATAGCTTTTTTTGACGGTTTTTGTGGGAACAAAACGTGGGCAATATTGTTTGTTTTGTTTACATTTTATATTGTACTAGCTTAACCCGGTGCGCTTCGCTACACTGGCAAAAAAAAAAAATTTGTCCTGTAAAGGTTGATAGCTCTTGTGTTCAGATATATGGTATTTAATATGTCTTCTATGAGGGGTACTGCTCCTACTCTGTCTACCCCGCACATTTTTATATTGAAATTTATAGTTTACTATAATAGTAGCTTTTGAAGACTCTCCCTTTAATAGTTCTTCAGTTGAGCGATATTTAATGTATGCATCCTATGGGAGGTATTTCCCCCCCTGCGCCTACCCGCTTTATTTTTATTTTCAAAAGTGTAGTATACCATAAGAGTGACTTCTAGAAAGTTTGAACATTCTCACTATTACAGTTCTTAAGATATGCGATGTTAAACATTGGCGTCCTATGGGGTATTCCTATACCCCCGCTGCTATTTTATTTCAATTCCGGGGCTCAGAATATCCTACTACAAAAAGTTCAGCAAAATGCGTGCAGCGGCTCTTAAGATATGCGATAATTAATATTGGCATCCTATGGGGGGTACCAATTCCCCTGCCCCTATCGAAAAAATAAGTAGCCTATTTTATTTTTAGGGCTCACGTGATGTTACTGTAAAAATTTCAGGAAAATCGGTTCAGTATAATATTGGCATCCTATGGGGGGTACCAATTCCCCTGCCCCTATCGAAAAAATAAGTAGCCTATTTTATTTTTAGGGCTCACGTGATGTTACTGTAAAAATTTCAGGAAAATCGGTTCAGTATAATATTGGCATCCTATGGGGGTACCAATTCCCCTGCCCCTATCGAAAAAATAAGTAGCCTATTTTATTTTTAGGGCTCACGTGATGTTACTTTAAAAATTTCAGGAAAATCGGTTCAGTATAATATTGGCATCCTATGGGGGGTACCAATTCCCCTGCCCCTATCGAAAAAATAAGTAGCCTATTTTATTTTTAGGGCTCACGTGATGTTACTGTAAAAATTTCAGGAAAATCGGTTCAGTATAATATTGGCATCGTAGGGGGGTACCAATTCCCCTGCCCCTATCGAAAAAATAAGTAGCCTATTTTATTTTTAGGGCTCACGTGATGTTACTGTAAAAATTTCAGGAAAATCGGTTCAGTAGTTTCGGAGTCTATAAAGCGACAAACATACAAACATACAAACACACATAATTCATTTTTATATATATAGATTGTATTTCTTGTTCTTTCTCGCATTTTTTGTTTCATTCAGTCAATCCTCAAAAAATCCAATACAAAAAATAGCAAGTATCATAACACCTTTATATAACGTTTTGCTACATAAGCAACAGTTTCGCAGTTATAAATAAATGTATGAAGAAAAAAAAATATTTTTTCCCTTAAAAATTAAAATTTTTTTTTTTTTAATTCATAAAAAATCCAAAACGGTAAAACGTGTTAAGTCCTATAACTTTCACGTAAAGTCGCATAACCTATGAACAAAATGAGACATAAATCATGAAAATCGATGAACGCGTTTCGCTTTTATTCACAATTAAGTGAAGGTATGCATTTCAAAAATTTGCTCGAGATATGCACAAAATTCTTTGGAAAAAACATTTATGACTTTTTTTTATGATTCTCAGACAAAACATGAGCACATCTATTAGTGCTCATGTTTTGGAACGTACCTGTCAGTAAAATACGTAGTATTTATTGGTGTTCATTGATTGATTTTTGTCATTCAAGAAGTGCTGACGAACGCGAAAAGTACAGCCGATTTTTCTCCGGTTTTTTAATTATTACTGAAACTAAGGCCCAAGAGTTTTATGGCAATGGAAAGATTTTCTATTTCTCATGGGGTTTTATGCTCGAAGCTTCTGGAGTTTGACAAAGACAAAACCAAATTAAAACAGTTTTTGCAACAATCGCACGTTAAGCGATACTAAAGCATGTGAAATTTGAAAGATGGCAGGATTCTAAGCGTACGAAGTCGCAATTTGAAAAAAGAATGCAAATTGGCTTGAAGGCACATTTCCGAAATCACGGGTCTAGATGAAGACATAATCAAGAGGTTATCAATAATTCTCGAAGCTATAACAATTACCGAGGCAGTAGATGCGAACAAATTTGGTGATTTTTGTGTGGAGACGGCAAAAGAGTTTGTTGCACTGTACGAGTGGTACAATATGCCACCTACACTCCACAAAGTTCTGATTCATGGAAAATATATAATTGATAAGTGTATTTTTCCTGTAGGCTGACTATCCGAAGAGGCTCAGGAAAGTCGTAACAAAGACCATAAAAAATATCGCCTTAGACACTCCAGAAAATGCAGTCGAATTGCCACAAACGAAGATATTATGCACCGAATGATGGTAACATCTGATCCCATGAGCTCAAAAAGCATAGTGATATAAGCGACGAAGTTAAGGTTCTTTTAGAATAATAAATTAAAAATAGATTTAAAATAAATAATAAATTAAAAAAATCGTTTATATTTTTTAGTTAGTTAGGGCTTTTTACATTGTAGGTAACGATATACATTTCTCTAACTTTCTTTATTTTGATTACTTTTGTGTATTACTATATAAATAAAACTAAATTTGTGATGAAATCATTACATTTTTTGACAAATATATATTTTTCCTCACCTCCATACAAAAATCCCCAGTGTGCGTCGTAGACAGCTCTCGAACTGAGGTTTTAAAGTGCAGGACTTTTCAATGACCGCCTACAATATTGGCCTCTTGACCCTCTCGATCTAGTCGGCGGTTAGTGACGGCGCCTCCAATGCTGAGACAAAGCCCAGTCTGATGTCATTTGGCATATGAACCGTTTGGGTCTTTGTCTGCTTCGCACAGGCGCGCTTGGCACGAGCTCCATTTGTGGGAGAGTTTTCTGAACGTCCCCTTTTCAGTGTTGCAACTGCTGGAGCCCTTGTGGCTTCTTTTTGGACGTCTTCCCGCGGCAGTCCTTTTTTAAGCGCTGCTTTAAATAGCCGCCGTTCCCTAGAGTTGAGCTTCACAAAACCCACTCCAGATTTCAGGCTAAGCCCCTGAAGGTTGACGTCTCGTACTGTGCTGCCCGACTTCACCGAGTCCTGGCTGCACGCAACGTCCTGATCCGCGGTATCGCTGTCTGAGCTAGAAGACAATATCTCCTGCTGTGTTAACCTGAGCGTTCCGGTCGTGACACTGTTTGTCGCAGTCGGGGACCTCATGTCCGTCTCCCTCAGGTTAATGCCTCCATAGGCTTGCCTGATGGCACTGCCGTTGTTGTTGTCGGCTACCAGGTAGCCCTGAGGTTTGTCCGAGCTGGAAAGCAGTGTTTCCTGCTGCGGATTTCCGACCACTGAGGTCGATTTATTGGATCCTACATCAACAGACCACGAGTCCGTATTCTGAAGTATGGTAATAGCATCGGCGTGCCCAGTGGTTCCCCTTATGCTAGTACGGGAGCTCAGCGCCTCCGCCGTCTCCAGTGCAGATGTTTTTAGAGTACCATCCAACTCATTTTTTGTTTTTAAGTTTATATCTTCCATACATTGTTATTTATGATAGGTATGGTCACCCATGGCAGAGCCCGTGTACCATGGGAAGTCTTAAATTTAAACTGGAGATCGACAGGTATCCAGAGTCCGCTTACTAAAGACCAAAACTTCCCTTTGGCCATGCATCTATTGGCGTAAGCTGTTCCACCGTAGATTGAGGGGTAATTTTACACTAGAGTTGTCTTCTCTACGCCCGACTACCATTAGCCAGCATCAAAAGCAGAGACATCACCGTGCTAAGGATATGTTACCAGCCTCCCTCACGTGGAGAGTATAGTCGCACTTCCGGAAGTAAGACACAGTTACGGCACGATCACAAAGGTCATGTTAGTCCCCCTGTCTCTCCTTCTGGCTGACGGCCACGTTTTAGTGTGATTCGTACTTGAATTTTTAAGTACGACTCGCACTTAGAGTACAAAGTATAAAAAACTTTGTGATTTTTTGGCTGAAGTTGAAGACTCAGTTGTGTTTGAGCACATAATATTTAATTATTGTATTTCATTAGTGGTATTCTTACATCTGTCAATTATTTAATGGATATTCATTTTATAAACGAAATGATTTAAACCCGTAAATTTAAATCGATTCGAATATTGTTTTCTTTTTTTTGTGTCTCTATTCTTTAGAATTCGTTATTATAAATATTAATTGAACTGTATGTAAAACAATAAATAATTAAAAAGTGAATTTCAAATCCGCTTGAAATTTATTACACCTTTTAAATACGATCGTTTTGTAATCGATTAATTTTCAACTAATGCCTGAATATCTAACTATAACTCAAAATATTAACACGAATAATGCGACACCCAGTCTACGCAGTCTCAATGTGTTACCTTGTTGATATAAGCAAATCAATTCGTTCGTTGTTTCCAAAACTGTCATTGTACGACTGCTAACATTGTTTTTAATTGGATTAATTGGACCATTTGTCCACTTAAGTGTAGGGGTCATCTTAAAGACATTTCGACTTTTAGTGTTACATCCTATGAGGAAATCAGGTGCTGTCAATACCTTCCTTAAATTCCTGATCTCTTGCGATAGCGGCTGACCAGTACCCATGTTCTGTAACTTTGGTGAGAACTTCTCGCATCGAAAACATGTGAAACAAAATATTCCACCGTTTCTCGAAAAGCGAGAAAAAGTGTGCCAGTAACTTATGTCGAAAACTGTCAAAAGAGATTACGTCGTTACGTTATAAATGTCATAATATTCCACTCGAAGCCGATCTTAAATTGCAGATGTTGAGAACGCCAGTCAAACATATCGTTGACGCCGACCAAAATTTACTAAAATTGCAAAATTTTAACGACGGTGGCGAAAATACAACCGTCGGCTATACCAAATAGTGTAAATGTTTGTTGTTTAAAAAATAGCTTTGGAAACATTCGTATACTTTTCAAAAATGTTAAAAGGAAAATAATTAAACAATGAAAAAATCTGACAAGAACAAAATACTTACCTCTTTCGTTTTATTATTCATTGCATTTCCTAATACATATATTTTTTAGTGTTAAAATTTTTTCTCACCCCGTCTTTATGCTTGAGTTTATTTGACAGTTCAAAGCGGGAACTTTCTCACAAAAATTTTACAGACACGCTTTTTCTGTAAGTTGGCGAGCAATTTTCTTACGTGCCTGCTACAGTCAAGTGATAAAACAGTTGTTTGTTTGAATTTATGGCATTTTTGTTTCATTTCTCGCATTTCAATCGAAAAGTTTCTCGAAGTGGGAGTTACATAACATGGGCACAGATTTCCTACCTGGTACCACAGGAGTCAATAGCCCCCGGTGGCACCGCACCGGTCTCCGTTAGTATGCTACTTGCCGGAAATGCTTTCTCTCTTTCAGGAAGATTGTCTTTGGGAATGTTTCCCTTTCCCGTTGAATAGATACTTTCGGGAAGTCGCGGGAAGGGAATCCTGAAAGTCCTACTAAAGGGCTGTTTTTCACCACTTTTGGGAGACTTCGGCCTGAGGGAGAAATATCCCTTGGTGCTGCCAACTTTTTTTCAAAAGCAGCTGAGGTTATATAGCTCCGTTTCCTAAAATAGGGGCGAGTGTATAATGTTTCGGATGATGCACTCAAATTGCTACCATGATGTGTTAGTGGCGCTCACACTCGGGGGACGCTTAGTCAAGGTATTGTTTTCCACCCAGTGGTTAAGATCCACCATGGAGTAGATATCCATTTGAATCATACCCATACAGTAAACAACACTAAATTCTTCAGATCTTCTGCATGATAAAAATATATCAATAAATATTATGATAAATACAGTGTGCAGACCAGCGTTTCCGAGTGTGAACGAACTGATATAAGCCAGTCTTGATGAAAGTATTCTCGATCTAACATTTGCTCTTTTCATTAAGAAGAAATCATTATGCCAGTAATTAGGAATGACAATCTTTATTTCGATCCCATACCAGTTTAGAACCCAATTTAATTTTCAGATGCAACGTATAAAAACACAATGCTGCAAGTAAATTACGTTTTATGCATAAACCAAAATAAAATAACTTGAAAAAATTTTCATTAATTTCATTAGTTCTACGATTTTTTTAAAACATTTATTTTTCGATAAATAAAAACAAAAAAATATTTCAAAACATGACTATAACCGTAGGTATATTCGAAAATACTGAAAACGTCTCTTTTGTCAAACGACACTACGAAAGACTTTATTTTGTTAAAGTAAAAAAGCTAAACTTAATATTTTTCGTATGATAAATGAAACTGTCGCAAGTGCTGCAGTTACACATTCAAGGTTTTCACACATTCTAAATGTCAAAATTCTTTAAAATTAACATCTGCAACGTATATGTAATTTTCAAGGAAACAGCGCAATTTATATTTGTGTAAGAAGAAGAAAAATTGTGATCAGCTGTGTTCTTGATTCAAAATTTAAGCACCAACTTTAAAGAGAATTTTTAAATTCGTATAAATTTTTAATATAATGAGTGCATTAGTAATAAGCGTGAGCGTATTGAAACTTAAAAGGTAGAACTTGAACGTGTAACCCCCGGGTAAATCGAGAGTACCAAGAAATTTGCTAATTTCGGAAAATGTCAATAGCTTGGAGCCGGATTTGCAATTCGATCTTCAAAAGTACTAATACTACCTATAAACTTATTTTTTACAATCAGGCAAATACTTTTTTCCACTAATCTGATGTATCTACTGACTTTCGACCAGTCAACTAGAATAATATGTATAATATCAATCTCACTGACTTCTAAATACATATTTCAGACAAAATGTTGTGAACTACGGAAAGAGCAAAACTTTAAATAATATTAACTGCGGATGTTATCGATATACATTTCTTTGTGAATACTTTTGAACACTTTTCACACATTAGGCAATCCGTCTATTAGGTGTATAATGTACATAAACATAGAAAGTTAAAAATACTTTTACTTTACTGCATTTTGCTCCAGTCGAAGATCGTTTAGTCAAGTTTGGTAAAATTAAGCTCAAAACAACTTAATGCTGGGTACACACTAGATTGCAATGCATTTACGCAATCTAGCAAATTTCATTCATTTTCATTAATTTTAGAATTCATCCAACAGCAAAACGTGTTGATATTTTGAGATTGCATTCATGTAGGTTTCACCGTCTCTACCAGCATTAGAAGCACGTCCCTTTGCCATCCCCGGCTTAGATTAAACACTTTTTTTAAACGAAACATATCACTCACCATTTCACGAGCCATCGGTATGTTCAAACAACAAACAATTATTTTTTGCACACTTGAATTTGGCTCATGAAGACTGTTGTTGTCTATTATTTAAACAACATTGCTTGAATTTAAACAACATTGTGCTTAAGCATTTATTCGCACAACGATGTCTAACATTACTGCAGTACTGTCTTATACACAAATAATTGCCCTCTTGATTCTTATTGTTACTTTTTCCCCACATCAAAGAAAATAGATAAATTTTTCATGTCAACGTTTTATTATACTGAACACAAAACAATGACTCATAAAGACGGGGTGTTTTGGTTATTATATGTATATATATATATTAAAAATTATGTTTATCATCAGTTCAATCAGTTCCTAAAACGTTTTCTTTTTGAAGAACAAAGTGAAGAGAGAGGGGAAAGAAGAGTTGAAACCCTTTTCATCTCCCTGTTATGCGTAGATGGTGTCTAATGGTTGGTTATTTTTTTTTTTTTTTTTTTTTTTTTTTTTTTTTTTTGAGAAATAAATTGCATATATGTAACATGTTTGTGTTCGTTTGTACAAAAAATATAACTGTGCGAAAATTTTTAAATTCCTTTTGTGAATATGTTGCATGAAAAAAATTAAACATCCCAATAAAAAATGGATTTTCTATCGAAGCAGGTTTGTAAGGGAGAAACGTAAAACTTTCGCTTACCATACCGCTTACGGAAGACATGAATTTTATATGGCGAGTTCCCACTTTCAAGTAATACATTTTTTACATAGAAAGCGCTTTAATTAGCGCATATAAAAATTGGTGATTGTAACGATCAGCTTTGTACACTGAATTTTTTGTTACCGTTATTCTTTAATATGCTCCCTTACAAACCTGCTTCGTAGTAAGGGAATGTCCTGGCTCTTCAAGTTTTATATATATTTTTTTTAAATTTATTAAGAATTCGTTCACTTACTTTACAGCATCTCTGTATGTCTTATAGGAAATTTTTTTATTGGGATGTTGCATATTTTACCCTCAGTTGAAGGTGTTCATACTGCCTTTTTTAAAACTGAGGTACATACTAGTGATGTTACGAATATCAATTTTTTTAATATTCGCATATACGAATGCGAGTACGAATATCTGCACCAATATTCGCCGAATACGAATATCCAATTTGAAATTTAGAACCACACGATATTACAAATTTGTTTAAAAAAATATCACATTCTCGTCCATAACAATAAATTAGAAAAAAAAACTGGCACACAACTAAATGTATTTAACATTATAATGACATTCCGATGACTAAATTTGAAATAACCAAGTTTGCACTTGAATGCCAATACTGAACATTTTTTAATTTTTATACTGACATTATTATCTATATATATAATATTGTAACGTTACTGACTGACTGACTGATTCATCATCGCACAGCCTTAACGCCTGAAGCTAAAAACTTGAAATGTGGACCAGGGGTTGGCCTCTCCCCAAATCGATCCACTAAGACGGGGTTTTTGGAAATTTGAATGTTTAGGGGGTAAAAAGATGAAAACGGGTAAATTTGGTAACCTTATATCTCCAAAACTAAAAGAGATAAAAAAAATATTACTTATCGTTGTTCTTTAGAAAATAAGCGGACAGGTGTCTGGTACTTTTTGGAAATTAAGCCCTGTTACGGAGTAAACGGGTAAACCCATCTATCTTTTAAACCCATTAACATTGAAATAAGGGTTTTATCACATTTGAAACTTGTCTAAAAAATCCAAATAAGAATATGTTACCTTTTCAAAATTCGGACGTTTAAGGGGTTAAACCCGTAACTATTTTTAGTACTTTTTTTACAAAACATAAAACAAGGCATACACCATTGTAATAAATTTGCGTGTTCTGTGTTTTCGAGCAAAGTACTAAAATGTGTATGAAAGTTATCTGATGTTAAGTCACCCCTCGTAATGCACGTTCGTGTTTCATATCATTTGACAGTTTCCACCAGGCTTTACTGCAGTTAACGAAGTTAAGTTGTTCTAAATTTTTTTCATACAATTCAAGTTTACTATTTTTGCATATTCTTAGATATTTGGCTTTGGCAGAAAGATACTTTGCCTTATTTGCATTTGTATGCTTTTTTCTATACTTGTTAAGAAGTTTCATCATATTTTTTCGAGAGCGTGCACACTTCCAATTGAACCATTTTTGTTTTGGTTCAAAGCAAAACTTATTGTTGGTAGTAACATTAGCTTTTAAGATTTTGTTTTTAACAGATAGTACCATTTCATCAACAGAGATATTGGGTGCAACATTTGTATTTCTAGTAAGAATCGTTAAATTTTCTGAGTACTTTAACGCAAATTTATCGTTCCATCGTATTCTTTGAGGTACTGAATCGGCTGCATCTCTATTGTAAGACATTGGAACAATTAGTTTAAGTACAAGCGGCATATGGTCAGAGTAAGGTTTACAAGCAATACTAAAATCATCAACGAAGTTCAAAAAACTCTGAGAACCAATACAGTAGTCTATAACAGAGCTACCACTTCCGCCACAAAAACTATATTCACCCTGTGCGTCACCAACAGTCCTACCATTAAGTACTATGCCTCCGAAGTTTTCAACTAAATCTACAAGCCTGCTTCCTTTTGTATTACACGTTGTGTCTTTCGAGAGTCTGATCTTGTTTATATGTGGAAGGTTGTGTAGAAGGTTAGGATCTAAAATTTGCTCATCACCTATACGTGCATTCAAATCACCAACTATGCAAAAATTTGTAGGAGAAAGTTCTAGTAAAAACTTTTCAAACGATTCAAAATCTACGTTCCAATTAGTGCAGTTTAAATAGCGGGGTATAAAATAAAACAAATTACCATCAAGATTAGCTGTTAGTAAAACGTTATTATTTGCATGAATCGAAAATTTTAAATTAAAAGCTTTTTGTAGTAGACTAAAGCTGGGATCACACGATTGCCGCAATGCACCAATTTTTACACTTTCTTATACCCCAATCGTGTGACTGCACAATCAATTGCCTCATGTACCAATCGAGGGCAATATTGTGCTTACTTTTACCAATAAAATGCAACCCTGGTGCGGCAATCGTGTGACTACTTGATATGCAATAAAAATGACAAAAATGTACAAATATTTATTGGTTTCTTGTGCGGCAATTAAACAGCACAATACGCGCCAATATTTGCCTTTTTTTAATCAATTTACTTTTGTGTGTTTCTTTTAGTAGGAATAAATTAAATATAAAAATTAAATTTATCAAAAATAAAAATTGGGAATTTAGCAAGTCATTAATAAATAAATAAATAATAAATTTTGTATTCCTGAAAATAACTTTTAATATTTTTTTTTTATTTTTTTTTTTTTAATTCGTGCAATAGCTGTTCAGGACAATATAAAAGAATATATACAGGAAAACGAAGCAAAATGTATTGAAATACTTTAAAGCGAATTTATTTTTATATATAAATATTCTCTATTTCTTTATATATTTAAAATATAATTTTACTTTGCTTAATTTTTGGAATTTCATGTATATTACTTAAAAAATTTGTTTGAATATATGATACAATTTTATTTTTTTTAATAAACAAGCCAACTAGATCTTCCAAACAAATAAAAAGGCTACCAAAACAGCTGTTTTCGCAGTTGGCACAAGTAAGAACAATCGTCTGACTGTGCTGCGGCAATTATTGTACCCATTTCGCTTTGTACTAACTAGCGGCAATTAAATTTGTATAAAACAGGGCAATCGTGTGATTTCAGAATATTTTATTGGGGCAATTTCATTATTGTGCGTCAATAAAGCAGAATCAAATTTGTGTCATATTGGTGCATATGCGGCAATCGTGTGATCCCAGCTTAAGGCTACAAATAAAGCCAATTATGCTACACGGTGAGAGATTGTATACTTCACCTGAAGGCATTAAGGAACTGATTGCATACTTATCAGTGTTACCAGATCTTAAAAATTTTTACGGCTAAATCTTGTATTAGACAAGTCCAGAAATGGTTAAAAATGATTTTAGAAAATGCTAAAATTTTTTCAAGATTTTTGCTAACAATTTATTAACAGTATGAAATTTTATTGAAAACTACATAAGTTTTAGGAACTAATTTTAAACAAAATTTAAAAAAATTGGTAATATTTTAACAAAATTAGGCGGCCCGTTATACCCCTGATGTCAACAAAATGCAAGCGATTGTATCTCTATGCTTTGCCCTAATTTAAAAGATTCTGAAAAAAGAAATTTTAGACCAGTTTATTTTTTAAAGTTTAAGAAAAGCTGAAATTTCTAAATTATTATTTTTTTGAGCAGTTTACAGCAAAAATTTGTTCTAGAAATTTTGTTGGATTAACATGAAATGCCCAAACATTTACATTATAGAATTTTTTATGTTGGGATAATTTAACTAAATTTTTATATTACAATGTAAAATTTCCTTAAACTTTTATATGTAATAAGAAAATGGAAAATAATTTTTATAATTAACATGATTAAGGCATTTCTAAGATTCCCTTAATGTAAAATTTTTTTACAAAACAGGTTACAGCTTTCTTAATCCATTTTCATGAGAAATTTCTTATTGAGTGCAATTATTTGTCGTCAAAATTTATAATAGTTTATAAAAAAAAGTTCAGTTATTTAATAAAACTATTCCTCCAAACTTACAATAAGGCTAAAAAAAAAAGCTAAAAACATTCTATAAAAATCCTAAATAAAATGCCGAAATGCTAAAAGAATGTTTTGCAGCAAAATCAAAATATTAATGCTAAATTTAACTGCAAAAATGCTTAAAGGGTCACACTGATACCTATACCTAAATACTGTTAGATTTCGTTTTTCTTACTCTTTTTGCGCTTTTACTAATTAATTCACCGAATTATTTCGGTGGGTTTTCACATATTTAATTAAGGGTTTTTTTCTTTATTTTTCTTAACTTTATTTTACTTAATTTTGTTTCTCGCAGTGTCAAACTGTTTAGCTTCTCATTCCTAATTGTTGTATAATAATCAGAATGAAAAAATCTCTCCGAGTTTCTTTAAATCTTAAATGTCAATCCACTGCAGTGAACGTATTTCTAATTTGTGTAATAGGATCGGAATTATCTTGATATTTCATTGACTCATTCCAGTTGTCGATAAATTTGGTACGATAATTAAAAAAATGCTGCGAATGTTTGTTTATCTAGGAATGCATCAAAGTAACTTGAGTAATTAAAATAAAAGAAAAAATACTTTACTAAAAAAAGATTTGATTTTGCGTTAAAAACAAAAGGGGGGTTTTTTTTTTTTTGAATAATTATTAAAAATTAATATTTATTTGTTTTGTTTTATGTATTTTTTACACTTTTCTATTTTTTTTTTCTTTTGGAATGTGTTAACAAAATATTCTTGAAATATTCGCTTGAATTTGGCGAATACGAATGTCGTAAAATAGGCGAATATTCAGCATTATGCATACGAATATTCGTAACATTATTAGTACACAAGAATGATAAAAAAAACAAGATTACGCATTCAGCTTTTAAAAATTAAATGTTTCTTCGCATGTACGTCACATCAGCATATACATAAGTACAGCTAATACATATAAACACAAGTAAACAAACATGTGTATAATGTTGATTTTAGTAAAGAATAAAAAAACACGCGCAATGCGTAATCTTGTCTTTATCACTCTTGATTAGTACATACAACGTTGTTTTTTTTTTGTGTGTCAAGATACATACAGCCCGCTCATAATTTCGAGAAAAGATTTCTTTTACACAAAATATTAAAAATATTACGCATTAAAACGGAAATACGAGTAAATACTGTTATGTATCTTATTATCATTTAAATATTGTTTTGCACGAAATAAGTGGTGTCAGTGTTTGTTTCCAAACCATACAGCCATGTCGCAGAGTACAATTCCGTTCGAAAATTTGGTCCTTCAGAAAATTACGAAAAAATTTTGCGAAATGAAATCATTCTTGTTTTCATGAACGGAATGGGAGTTTTCTGTATCTTAAAGGACTAATAACTATCAAAATATATTTTCTATCAATAAACAAATATGTTTTCTTCGGTTCCGAACGGAATTGTACTCTGTGATATGGCTGATTATAGAGTGCAGAAACCGCTCGAAAAGTTAACAAATTGCTAAAGAAGTACAACATTAGTGATAAAAGTATAATAGTTGTAAATAAAAGCAGCTAATTTTGTTCGATTGAAGTTGTACAACATGTAACACTTCGATTGATTATAGATAAACTTAAAAAGTGTTACAAATATACATAATGTAACATATTTTTCTCAGAAGAGAAATTGTCATAAGATACGTGTGGTTAAGAGAATTATATCGGCTGATTTTTTTGCATGTTGTTTTCTTTCTTGTCAGTTATTGTAAATACAAATGCTAAACTGGCCTTAATCTAGTGTTATTTTGACATTGTAATAGAAAAAAGAACTAAATATGTATGTATATAAGTATGTATATATAAAATAAAATGTCGTTTCAAATACTTCTTCTTTCTTTTACTGATTATTCTAACTATCTCTTTCTATTTTCAAATATTAACCTCAACAGTTCTTTTTACTTTGCATTTATCTTACTTTTTACATATCGTTGACCACCTACTTACTCTCTCTTTTGATCTCTCTTTCTCATTCTTACAAAAGCATTTCTCATCATAAGTCAATTAATTTTGTTAATATATTTTATTAATATTATTTTTAATTTAAATTTTAATAAAAAAAATAAACTGAATCTAGTACTTTTCGTCAAATTTTAAGTTTAATTTTATTATTGATTTAAAATATGTATATCTTTTATTTTTTATGCACAATATGCAAATAAATTTAATAAAATGAAATTTTACATATGTATAAACATTACAATAACAACAAATACATATATATTTATGCATTTGCTTGTAAACAAAAGGATTACAAACATACACCGCGTATGTGTGTCAGAATGTGTGAATGTATATAAAATGAGTTTACAGTGAAAGTTGGCTAAAACTAATAGTAAATCATATGGTTAAGTTAAATATAAATAAATTTCTTTAAGATTTTGTTTCTACAATTCTCAGAGCCATTTACAAATTTTCTTTCATCTCTGGTCAAGACAAATTCATACTGGTGACCGCATCAGAGAGAGAGACAGAGAGAGAGAGAGAGAGAGTGAGAGAGATTTATGCTAGCAACCCTCTTTTGTATGTAGGTATACATATGTATGTATGTATTCTAAATGTCATTTACATATCGAGCCCTTACTGGAATAAAAGCTTAAGCGGCAAAAACACAATTTTTCAGGAGAAGGTTTTTATATATTATATTTCATAAAAACTTTGTATGAATGGGGGCGCTTAAGCTAAAATTGTTTTTATTATAAAATCGTAAGTGTACCTTATGTGACAATGACATTTTAGGAGATGATGCAAGAGTTGCGAATAAATAAATTTATTAAATAACCGAAAATTTTAAATGATGTCGATAAAGCTATTTTTGCGGTAAGGTCTCGATATATCAAATTAAAACCAACATACAGGTTTTATATTACCTGAAAGTAAATCAATAGAATAGTTAATTCTTTAGTTTCTAAAATTATGTTTTTTTCATGTGGGTAATATTTGTCACTCAAAAATTATGAGGAATCGAGGAAAAGGGAAACAGAAGTTTTGTATTTAAATAAATAAATCTCTGATTTTGGTCTGCTCGATTTCGCTATTGCCAAGCTCTTCACTGTTTGTGATCTATTTAGACATAAGAGTTTAATAAAAGTTGTTTATTAAACTCTTGTTATAAAATTATTGGCCCTTTCGTCAAGTCTTCTTGAAGAATGCTCTCAAACTCGCTGGCAGCCCAAGTTAAAAAAAAAAAACTATAATAAAAGAAATAACGAGGATTGTTAATGATTTAAATTGGCAAATATTGTTAAAAACATTTTAAAGAACCATCATTCAGTAATGTTACACTCTATTTCGAAATGATTCCCTTTACAATTTTATTATGTTTAACACTTTGTAATAGCGGTTTTCATCCTTAATTGTAAAGTCCCTTGTGGACCTTTTTAATCCGATTTATTTAGTTAAAGTACTAGCATTTACAACACTGCAACAACTAAACCTATTTGGCTAATATTTACAACGCTGTGGTTGAAAAATCAAACAAAAAGGTGTAGTAAGTCCCCTTTTAGACAGGCAAAGTTTACTTTGACAAAGTCTGTTGAATTCTCTTTTAAACTTTGTTTGGTGCTCAGACACACAAAGTTTAATTTGACAAATTTTTGTTTTCTCTTGTTTGAATATAATATACAGCGTTGCCAGAATGATGATTTTATCATATTTTGGATTATTTTTTTAAACAAAAATATGATTAAAGATTTTTTTCTCAAATGATGATTTTTTATTTTTAGAAATTCTGATTTTTACTTTAACTTTGATTATACAAAATACACGATTATTTAAACAGTCACTTTTTAAAACAATGAAGTTTTGCATCAGCTTGATGCGCATTGGTGCTGCATACTTTTGTACCCAGTATCTAGAATACACAAAATTGCATTATTATTTCTGGACATAAAAAATATTAAAAAAGGCATATTATAACCTATTTCCAATGTGCGAAAGAATTCCTTCTTTCGAAAAACTACACTTAAAACAAAAACAAATTCTAAAATTTTGTTTTTGTTTTAAATGTATTTGTACGAAGTAAATAATTCTTTCGCACATCGGAAATAGGCAGTTAGAATATTGATAAAAAAAAATATTTGTGAAAAGAAAAAATGTATTTTTATAAAGTTTCATATACTGACGAATTATGTTTTTATGTATTTCAATTTAAATAATAAGAAGTATGTTCTTATAAAAAATTAATAATTCTTACTATTTTGCCCTTGTTTTAAAAAATTTAAATTAAGAAAAAAAAATTTATGATTTTCCCCTTTAAAATATGATTTCTTTCGCCATATGACAATTTTCATTCCAAAGATTCTGGTAACGCTGTATATAAATATAAAGTTGCAGCCAACTTCAGGTATAATCTACGAACGAAAAACAAAACGAATTTGCGAGTACAGCAAAGTATGTACTCCCCCGCTATGCTCTTTTCCCTTCTCTTCCATAAACTCAAGACCTTGCAAAGTAAACTTTGCTTGTCTGAAAGGGGTCTAAACACGAGGTTAGTTTACCAGAATAAAACAGTTGATGAAACTCTATCTGTCTCTTTCTCTCACTCGGCAAATTCATTAATTTGCAATACATACAAAAAAGATACTCACGCTTTGTAGTATAAAATCGTATTAAATAAAGCAGAGTTGTGCACTTAATACAAAAGGTTTAAACCGCTAATTTTTCTACTGGTCATAATTTGGAATGTTAAATTGGCAAACATTTCCTGGCCAAAAAAAATTCTCCGGTAATTTACCAAAATTCTATGATTTTTTAATGACACTGGAAAATCTAATTTCTAAAAATATCGTCAGATTGGTTGGCTGCGACCCCAACAAATATTTTTAAAAAAATTTTCTTTAGACATTGATAAAGTGGTAATTACTAACATTGTGTGTAACAAAACCAAAAGTCAAAGACTTAGCAAACAAATTCTGGAATTTGCCGCCTTTAAACTCGAGAATTTTAAAAAAAATATTTTTATAGACTTTGTATTGTGATTTGGGCAGTCACATCGAAATAAAGACAAGTTCACTGGAAAAAACTTACAAAAAAAACTCGAATTTTGATATTTAGATTTCCAAGAAGCATTTATTTATATTTCGTGTTCAATGTGAAAACAGAATTACTACGCAAGAAAATAATAACAAAACAGGTAAACAAAAAACTTGAATATTTTCAGGTATTAGAGTGAAATAACTATAAGTTCTCTTTTTAAATAAGAAATAATACTTAACTTTTTCCTCCTTTCTTTTTAAAGACCTCAAAAATATAAATTTTCATTTAGGTTACCAATTATTTTTAAACTTCTAGTGAAATATTTGACCACTCTGTCCGAATAGCAACTTTAAGAGGTCTCACATCTGAAATTTGTTTTCCATTAGCATTAACTTAACGCGCCAGTGTTCTCTATAAGTTTTCTATGGAATTCAGATCGGGACTAGAATCTCAATATTTTTGATGCAAACCACTCTATAGTTCAACGTGAAATGTAAATCTTAGCATTATCCTGTTGAACGACAAAAACATACCCCATTTACTCCTCTCTGGCCTCAACTAATAACATTTCAGTAGAGCCTTTAGATGTCAATCGTGTAGAAATCTATGCTAAAGGGAGCTTTCCTTTGATAGAAAAACGTCCCAAAATCATTAAAGAACCACCACCGAAATTCCTGCGCATAGGAAGCTCTTTAACCAGGGCTATAAAAATAGTTTTAACTCCGACTTCAACCGCTGACATTTTTTAAGTTCGACTCAGTGATGCTTTTTTTGAAAGGTCCCTACGCTGCCCGAAAAAAATCCCTATTTTTCCCTAGTCGCTCAAAAAATTGTCTCTACAAAAGTGCCTACAACTTTTAAATTATAATATCGATGCAGATTAAACCGTTGGTGATTTTTAACAATCGTATAGGTGTTTTAAATGATTTTCGGTGCACTGGAAGTTACATTATTCTTGTAAAAAAGAGCGGATAATGCAAGTTGGAGATACAGTTTTATGACTAAAGATATGTTCAGACCTAAAAATTATTTGACGAAAAAATCCAAAAATAGCGTGACCAGTATATTAACCAAATTTTAGCTTCATTTTAAACAAATTCTACTGATATACTAAACTTTATTTTTAAGATCGTTATCTGTATTATCATGTGGTAGTGATTAATTAAAGATAGCTAGTTAAGGGGTAAAATTTAATTTTCATTCAAAATTTTTAATTTTGGGGACTTTACTCCAAATTTTGTGATGTCCATATTAAACAAGTTATCAATATTACTCTGAAAAATTAAATTCTTATAAAAGAGAGTTTCACAAATTTAACTTAAAATTAAAGTTGAAATGGGGACAAGCATTCGCCCAAAGAACTTTAACAATTTGTAATCTTGCCGTATCAACAATTTTATTAGTATTATGTCACAAATCGAAAAAGATTGCCAAATATGTACAGTCTTGCCACATTTTTGAAAAGTCTCTACATTTTAATGATTTTAAAATATCTGTCCTTCCTTTCCCTACGGCCATTTTTTTTGGAAAAAAAAATTTCTACGAATAGGGATTTCTTCCTACGTATAACATCACTGGTCCGACTTCTACTTTTACATTTATGCTAAATGTATATGAGGCTGGTCCTTATTTGACTTTAAACTCTTTTTTTAATGCAGAACCTTTTAAACTGTTAAATTTACCAAGAAAATTTGTCTATAAAACCTTCGAATCGATATTTGAAATATTGCATCGCCAATTTCAAAGAATTTTTACTTGGGAATATTTTAGAAAATTTTTTTAAATTTCTTATGACGAAAAATTTTGGAGTCGCAGTCGCGAGTTTTTGTGGATACTTCGACTCGGACTCCGGTACAAAAACCTCTACTACGACTCAACAGCCCTGTCTTTAAGCTTTCGTAAATCATGCCAGTAGAACTGGAAACTATCCAGGCCATCTAGATTGAACTTCTTCTCATCGTTGAATATCACTTTCTCCCATTTTTCCACAAAATCCATATGAATATTTCCCCATGAAAGACGTTTTTCTCTGTGTTCTTTATAAAGTTCAGGCGAGCCATTCTCTTTGTAAATTTTAAGTGTTTTGAGTAACGCAGCACCTGCTGAACTCTATTGGTGGCCATCAGAAATTTAAGACGAGCTTTTATTTCTATAACAAATAATTTTTCAGATGATGGTAATCGTGTAATGAAGGATGGACCCGGAGTTTTTTTAATACAATAATTAGGATTAAATTTTGAAAAATTATTCACAACATTTGTGACCATATTCACCAATTCTATTTAATTTTCTCTGGGGTTCATAAGCAATTATTTTACCGCGTTCTTTGCTGGTCAAAGGTTTTCTACGACCCATTTTTCAAAAGCCCTTGAATTTAACTGAACCAATTTTTAAATAGTCAAACCTCAAGAATAATAAAAATATATGTATATACCATGTCCTGTGGGTCCTTAAATTGCCTTCGGTGATTATATCGATGTGCAAAGACAAAATTAAAGTCCCACCAATCTCTTTGTAGTGGCAACAGAACAGAGTTTTGGTTAAGAAATCAATTATTTCAATTCTTATTGAAATCGGATTTTTAGTTTATCCTGTCACATGAAATAATAAATTTCTTTGTATATTGTTTTGGGGACATTTATCGCACTCATATGATTGAATTAGTTAAAGCCCACTTTCAAAGCGTATGTATCTTCAGCTTAAGTCTATGTTGCACAAGAGGTCAGAATTAAAATATTTGGGAAATTAACTCTAAATTTTTTTCAATGGCACTACGAATTAAATTAAAATGAATTGTAGTATATAAGAACGTATTCGAATTTAACTTGGAGGGATCCATTTTTTATGTGGGTGGTCCAAAAATTTGTAAACGCTAACGAGTGTTTTATTTTTCATCTTATTAAAAATTGTATATACATAAGTGTAACCCCTTAAAAATGTGCTGAAATATATTTAAAAATATCGGAGAAAATGTTAATTCGTTTTTCTTTAAATCGCTTGCTTTACTTAAATAACAAAGGCCAATTTTTTTAAAACCCCGATTTACAAGCGTTTCAAAAGTTTATATAATTTCTATACGTCCCATTTTACATAGCGTTTACATATGACAGTACTGGCAAGACAGTAAGAAAATACATATTAGTTGCCAAAAACACTACTTACTGTCTTCGGGACGTAGGCGTCCAAACAGTAATTAAGACATTTAATTTTTAAAAAAATTTCTAACGTGAATATCGCGGTGCAAGTTCCAGCTGAACGAGTTTTATATGAACTTAACAAATTAAATAATTAGCAATAAAAATATATTTTTTGTGGACATAGATAACCCTTAACTTCTTAACTAAAACATAAAAATTCAAAGCAGAATATAATATTTTGTTTACTTTGGCGAGCAAAACTTCAAATTACTGTCAGCAAATGTCAAACAACTATCCACTTCTGTCTGCGAAATTTGCAAGATAGTAGACAAGACAGTTGGAAAAGTGAAAAAGTATTAGTAAAAAGTATGCATGTATGTATTGCTACTGTCTTGCCAGTACTATCAAGAGTAAATGCCGTGTTAAGCAGCTAATTGGAAAAAACATACTTTTTAATTGATTTCTCAAATATTCTACGTCTGTACCAAACAATCATTTATATGTATCTACGATTTGAAAAGAAAAACTGCTGCTGCACTTAAGTTTTATTTAAAACTATTTATTTTGTATTTATTGTTGCAAAAAAATATTTAAATCTTAATTTATTTTAATTTAAATATTTCTTATTTGAGTCTGGCTTAAAGAACGCAATTATTTTTTTAATTAATTATTGTTTACTTTGATTTTTTATAAATGTAAATTTTATTGTGTGTTGTGTGTGTGTGTGTGTGTGTGTATGCAATACTGTTACAAGCTAAACACATACATACAAAAAAAAAACTATAATAAATATTTATCTGTGTTTGTAAATAGTATGCAATAAAAAAAAAAACAAAATAATAAAAAATTTATATAACACATGAATTATAAATGAGAATTTCTCATAACTGTCATATGCCCATCTCTGTTTGTTTTGTTTGTTCTGATTCGATACATACCCCAGATAAATGGATCGACCACAGCACCTATTGCGAGTGCATGCAGCAGTGGTGGTAACAAAGTAGTTGTTTCAGGTAGTCCAAACAATCATCTTCGCTTAGAAGCAAATTCATCTGCAGATGAGTATTTAATTGGCGCTGGTGCTGGTTCTAGTGGCAGTGGTAATGCTGGATGTGCTGTTAGTGGCAACGTTAGCGGTAGTGCTGGCACTGGAGGCGGTGCTAATGTTGGCAAAGCATTATTTACGGAACAGGCATCAACATCGTCAATATCATTTGATAACCCGGCCGATACACAAGCAGCTGGTATTTACATAGGTGATACAGGTGCGCATCCTCTTAAGCAGTATTTGCTACAACAACATCATTAATCAAATATTTTTACCAATCACAAGCTGTAGGAGTACATACACATGTATACCAAATAAACAATTTGTTAATTACTATAAAGGTGTACCCAAAAACTTGACAGCCAGTCACTACCTTGCACATAAACAGGCGTAAATAAATATGTCCCATGCATTCGTATTACACTCATACATATGTACATAAAAACGTACACGATAAACATACATTCATACATCCATACATAATTATAACCGCCTGATTAAAAAGATATTCGCAAATGTTTAAACAATAAGCGGCTATTGCACGGATTAACATACTTGTGTAATAGTTAGTGCAAAATTTGTGTTTGTCAGTTTGATAAGATGGAGTTTAAAAGCTTATTGATATTTTGTGTATCCCATCATACCATCATACTCGTGTAAAAAGAAGTGCATAAATGTCTGCCAAAGTTGTGTCCAAGGCGAATTCATGTATGCGGTGGTGTCGATACTACAACAAGTAACAACACCAAAAACACAACAATGTATTTTTTTGTTGCTTTCGTTGATCGATATGTCAAAAACACAAGCAACTTTCGACATTTCTCACTCTAAGTAAGAAAAAAAAGTAGCACAGCTGTGCTTTCAACGCCACCTGATAAATGAATTCGCCTTGGTTGTGTCAGATTAAAAGTTATATATGCCACAATCAGGGTTGCCACATGTTTTTCAAATATTATCCCCAAAATTTTCATTTTTATTCTTAAAAATTATTTTTTTTATTCCAAAAAATCCCCACTAAATTTAAAATTTTAAGTATTATGTTTAAAATTTATCATACAATATTTTATTAGATTTCTACATTTAGCGTACCATTATAATGATGTCTGTATAAGTACATTTTACACTAACTTAATAAATGGTTATTTTTGTTAAGTTCACATTAAAATTTGTCATCTTCTCAAATTCTTGAAACATATTTCTAGAAACAACAAATTTTTTCGGTAACAAAAAAGTTTATTTCTTAAATAAGTACTTACTAGTAATAAAAATTCTATTATTGCATTTTATGTCTTAATTTTGCTTTTTTGCATTCATTGTTGAAAAAAAACGTTGAACGCAAACATTTGCTTATTGGTACATAGAAAAGTTTTAATTTGGCTAAATCTTTAAATGAATGACCTTGATCCAGTGGCTTCTATTCAAAGGGGTCAAATGTATGATCAACCCCACATTATTTTTTATATCCATCACTTATTTCTAATTTGTTAAAAATGTTCAGCAACATGAATTATTTCATACAAAAAATTTGACGTACTAAGAAAAGGAAATAAGAAAACTACAACTTAAATTTTGTATTTTGTTATTAATTAAAAATATTCTACGAACTAACATTTTAACGATGTATTTTATAATAATTGAGTAGAAAATTATTAAAGGAGCTTATTGCCATCAAAGTGTAATACACACGTGCTCTTTCTACGTATGTATTACACTTTTCTTATTTTTTATATATTTTTTGAATATTTTAACTACACATTAGTTTTACCAGCGGATTTCGTAACTGGAATGATTAAATGTCACAAATTGTTACCCTACGGCCTAATAAATCAGAGCAAGTTAAACTCTCTGTTTGTTTTAAAATGTGTTTAAACCAAGAAGTCAATAAATCAGTAAACATATAAACCATCTTTAACTCTACAAGCCTAACCTATTCAAGAATTAAATAAAGCATACCCATTTGTCTCAGAGGCGTACATGTATAATAACCTCTGGGCTAAATTGTACTTAGTTAGATAGTTTCTTTTAATTGAAATTTTAGATCGGAACATAATCTAATAATAAAACACTCATTTTATAATTATACAATTGATTCAAACATATTTATTATCACGCACTAAAAAAAATAAAAGATTACAAAGTTTGGAAATATAAAATCCAGTTGCATAGAAAATAAAATAATCGCTTCATACTTAGGCATGTTATACGTCAAAAGCCCAAAAATGGTTAAGCTTGGATTAGCGATAAGTGAGCTATCAGCAAGCTGTATTCGACTACCGACTTGACTAAAAACCACGAGGTGTTAACTTCAACAGTTTAAAAGGGAGAGAGAGTTTTAAAATCTATGTACGCCTCTCAGGCGTAGGTTAGGCTTCTATGGTTAAACGCATAAAATTTGGCGTTTAAACTACCAATGCAAACAATATTAATTTGACAACATTTATCACAGTGCTGCCACACTGATTTACAACTGTTGACTTTAAGGCTGAGGTTTTTAGATCTCAGTTAACATAAGTTTAGTTAATCTCGAAACAGATTTGTGCCGTCATTACCAAGTTTGTATACAAAATTTAGACGGAACAGCTTAGTTTTGCTTAACATATTGGTATTTAATGAAATAATAAAAAAATCACATTTCACTGGAAAAATCCGAGTTTCAGAGTACGTTAAACAAAGTTTTAACTTATTCTACATCTTAAAAACCCGGCCTGAGCTATATATAAATTTAAGTTTAGTTCAACTGAACCAGCGTTTAAGCACTCACTGATTTGGTTGATAACACTATGGTAGATAAAAGTTTTTCATAATAACAGTTGATACCCTTACTGTAATCTTAAGATGTAGCCATTGGCTTGACAACTACCATGAATTTCTCTAAACCTGGGTTTTTGAGATCTCAGTTAAACTAGGTTTAGTTAATCTGAACACTGATTTGTGCCGCCATTACCAAGTTTTTATACAAAGTTTTAACGGAACAGCTTAGTTTTGCTTTAAATGTCTTTAATGAAATAATAAAAAAAATCGAATTTCGCCAGAAAAATCCGTTTCAGGGCACGTTTAACTGAGTTTAAACTTAATCCACATCGCAAAAACCTGGCCTAAATGCTTCAGCCAAGAAAGTATTATACTCACTCAAGTTATCAAATAATTATTTTTAATTTGCATTATCGATTTATAAGCGTTAGCAAAGTACCATAAATAGAGTTTAATCTTGTTCGTCTTGGCCATAAAAACTTGTGACCAAGATAGTGTATTAAAACTTCGTCCAATTTGGACCTTGTGAACCTATTCCTCAAAAAAGAACACAAAGCACATACTTTTTAATACGAGAATTTTTGTGGAATTATTTCTGTTCGTATTGGCTAAAGAACTACATGTGTGACAGCTTATTTGTTATTAATAAAAATTTATTTTAAGAACAAAAGTATTTGAAATACGAAATACTTGAGCGACAAGTATTTAAAATGCAAAAAAAAATGTTTTGGAATGTATTTAAAATACAAAATACGTATTTGTATACTGCCCAACCCTGAATCTACAGAACTTTCTAGTAATGGAAAAATATTTGTGACGCTTAAAGGTAGACTTAAGATTTAGATGTATAACTGTTACTTTATTATCATTAGAACAGCAAGATTCAAGAAATCTCTAAAAAAGGTTGTGAACTACAAGTCATAAATGTTTAGCTCAGTTTTATTTGAGACGTTAAAATGGTTCAGTTCGTTACTAACAGCAGTGGATAAATTCTGTGAACAATACAATTAATTGAAATAAAGTTTGTGAAGTTGAATAAGTGCGTGTATATATTTTGATTTGCAATTAAAAGGAATAAACCAAAACGCGTTGTATGAAGAATTAACCTAAGAATATTAAGTACGATGATAACGATCTGAAGTAAGGGATTTCCCCCCCGGGATTCTCGTATCCTGATTTCGCAAGAACTTAAATAGTTTGTAATTTCTACTATCCTGGGAATTTATTGCGGTACTCCTTAATATATTTTTATTACTTATGAATACAATAAGGCAGAAATAACTTTAACTCTCTTATAAAAGATTCCCTCAAAAGTTATAGGCGCATATTCAGATATCGTAACTAACCAACTATAGATCTTTTTTACCCTAGGACTCCAACAGCCATCAAATGATGCTAGGAAAGGAATTACGAAAGAGCTTCCAAGACAGATTGCATAGAAACGCTGTCAAAATACGAGAAATCCCTCTAACATGTCTATACTTAACACTACCATCATGTTAGTGTTAATGTTAAGCATTTCATGTGAGGTGTAGACTAGGTGTTAGAATTCATAACTAGCGTAGGAACAGCTTTCATAATATTTGGAACGATTTATACTGTAATTAATTAAAAATGTTATGAATCTATTAAAAAAACCAAATATTGTTGTTTAAAAAGTTCACACAAATTCTAAAAAAGCAATTTTTTGTTTATGGTTTTTTTTTTGTATGCATGTTTTTTGGACGGATTAGCAATTTTTAGGAGCATTTTTTGTTTTCTGTATTATTGACTATGTTTTGTATTTTAGAGAGGCCTTCGGCCAGGCTCAAAGATTTTCACATCTATGGTATAACAACCACCGGCTTCGCTTACTAAAGTTCCTAAATTTGGCCTTGTTCCCGACCGAATACCGGCTATGCAGCTTACCTTTAGTTAGCGAAGCTGGTGTTTATTATACCATAAATGCGAAAATACTTGAGCCTGGCCGAAGTTCGGCTATGCTGAAGAGGTTTAGTTAGCGAAGCTGGTGTTTGTTATACCACAGAGGAGAAAGTCGCCTCTTTATTAGCCTTTAAACACTTGTGCAGCGAATAAGACGGTACTATGAGCTTGTGAATTGAATAATTATAAAGCTGAAAAGTTTGTATGGTTTTATGTTTATAAGTATGTTTGTAAGAGGTAATCTTCGGAACTGCCGTTCCGATTTTTAAAATTTGTTCAACAGTATGAAGAATGGAACCTAACGGACATAGGCTATACAAGTTTCGATTAATAAATAGGCTTTTTATTTTTAAAACTAAGACCAAGAGGGGGACATAGGGAGAATTACTGCCTCTCCGTAAAATCTTACCAATTTTGATTAAATTTGAATCATGCGTAAATAAAACACGCAGGGTGTATAATTTTTCAAACCTTGGACCAATAGGACACAGAAAAGCAATTTATGCCTCTTCGACTCTATCCAACCGATTTTAATTTAACTTTTATAGTTAGTCAAAAATTAACATTTGTCCACCGATTTTCATGATGCATATATGGCTTATTTTGTTCGTAATGTATACCCGGCTTTCAGATAAATGATAAAAATTCAAATGATTAAATTTTTGTCCTAATAATTTTTTTAAAAATTTTTGAAAACAAAAAATAGTACTAATAATTCTGCATGAAAAACAACATTTATTGCAACTATTTCCTGAATAACTCCGAAATAGTTAAAAATATAAAAAAATTGTTTTGTGGATGAGTAGTAATTAATAATTTGGAAGTGTTTTTATCATAATCGGACAAATCGTTCTCAAGTTATAATGAAATGTATTAGCAAAACCTTATTTCGGGGAAATTATTAGTTCCGCCCAAACAACTGAAAACAGATTTGAGTTTAGCGCCTTGAAATCTTTATATTCCATATATTTTTATTTAAAAATTTTTTTTTGCCGACCAGTGTTATTTGAAAGCACTAAGATGCTCAATTGAAACAAAAACCCGTATCAACACTCAACAAAATAATTAAAAACGTTAAACAGCTGACTGAAATGAAAAGCGTTCTCGTTTAAACAATTGTGTTTTTTTTTTATAAAACATTACTTTAGAGTCTAAAGTTTAGAGTCTAAAGTTTAGACAATTCAAGAACTATTTTCAAAATCAAGTTTTTTTACTAAATGTTGCAAATTTAAATTTGGCAGTACCACTTATGTAATTATAAAATGGCCTTAAATGTACAGTAGGATGGTCAAAAAAACAACTTTTGCCCATTATGTTTCAACGTACTAGATAATATTAAAGACTACATCCATGTTGATCTTTTAGCCAAATTTCACGATTTCAAAAATCCCAAAAGAATTTGTTAAAATTTCGCATCTCCGATATTCATGATACTCACAACAACGGAGATATTTAATATTTTAACTGTATTCCATCTCAATGAAACTAACGATAAATGTTTTTTGAGCCAAGAATGATAAAAAAAATAAAGATTACGCCATGCGCATGATTTCGCGTAAGTCTGTGTTTATACGCTTCAACATTTTTTAATGCGACTATTCGCAGGTATATGCATAAAGATGACTGCTTGTAATTTGTTTTCTTTTCTTTTTTATCCGTTGTGAATAATATCCCTGCGGGAAATTTGTGACAATTGCTCTTAAAGCACTTATCCCGTGACCAGTGAACAAAATTTTATAATTAAAAGCAGGGACATAACCGTTATAACCAATATTTGAAAAAATCCTGAAATAATAATTTATCACGAATTTTTAAAACCTGCTCTCTGAATAATAGTTACAAATAACCAATATTTTTTTGGTCTTTGATAACCGTTAAAGTTTGTTTTATTTTTTTAGGGCTTCCATAACCATTACAAAAGATTTTTATTTTTTTCGGTCTTCCATATCCATTAAAAAAAATTTTTTTTCTTTTTTTCGTTTCTCTTATTAGGGAATTATCTTCATTTCATTACTGAATTTCTTCACAAATTTTATGAAAATATTCGTTGAAGTTACAGTCAATGCTTATGAAAAACTTCATAGAACTAATGAAACTCTTTACAGAAACAATAAATCGTCAGGTAATGAAGCATTTTATAGAATCTATGAGAGTTTCATAAAAGTCATTCCTTAAAAGAGCTTCATTAAAATACCCTTTTTATTACCATTTGTAATACTAGCAATATTTGCATTTGTTGCGGTTTTTGTTTAAGATTTCTTCACCCTCACTTTAGAATCTATGAGATTTTCATCAATTTTAAGCGCTTGTTTACACTCATAAAAAATGTCAGTAGAAATAGCGAAACCTCTGCAGAAATAACTGATAACAGTACCAGTATTTTCGGCTGTAGAAAAACCAATGAAAGTACGAATCATTGTCTGCTATATTTAGATGAGCTAAATTGTAGAAAAAAATTAGTTAATATTCAAAATTAATTAAGCTTGAACCGGTCTTTGAATTTAGCTGAATTTTCAATTGAATTAGCTAAATTTGTAGCAAAATTTGCAAACAATGTTCAATGATGTAAGGAATATTTTCTGCTAAAATTTGGAAAAAAAAACTCTGGGTTTTTGAACCCTCCAGATCAGGCCCGAATTTATTTTTTGAAATATAGTTAGTTTAATTAGTCCAATTGAATTAGAACACGTTTTACAGACTTTTATACTATCTTTTTTTGAGTATATATAAAACGGTATATTTTTCTGTTTTGCTTTTAATTATGTTCCTTTTTGTTTATTTATTGTTACTATTCACACTTTTGTTAATATTCATTCGGGTATTGTTTATAACATTGATAACAATTGTTTATCGTAATTAAAATTTTAAAATAATTGCAACTACTTTGTTATATAATTAATAGTATTTATTAGTGAAAGGGTGAAAAAGTGATAGAGTGAATAGAAAAAAGTGAAAAAGGGGTAGAAAGCGAAATATTTTTATTCGAGAGTTTTTTATTTTTGAGTCAATGAAAAACGAATCCACGTGTTAAACTTGTAAATGTCAAATTGTTGGAAATCATGTGACTAACCTTAAGAGACATATGTTAGCAAACCATATGGAGCTTTATAATCAGGAACGAGAGGATTTAGATAATTATTTGGCTGAAAATTAAGGCGGAAAAAAGTTTTTTGTTTGCTACTCAGAAAAAGAGATAAGAAATGCGTGCTTGAAAATAGTAACGGAAAACTCAACCGTTGTCATTCTTCGACTCTCAAGCATTTAAAATTCTTTCAGACCAAATTTTTCAAGGTCTTAATATGTGTCCAATAAGATCTCATAACATAATTACAATTATCAGTGACGAATATGAGCGAATTAAAGATATGATTTCAAGAAAAATTAAGGGAAAGGTACTTCCCTTAAAAATGGATAGTGATACAAGGAATGAACGATCCGTACTGGGAATTAATATTCAGCTAATTGTGGACGGCAAGATTGAAATATATACGCTTTCTTTACGTGAAATGCGGACCTCACAAGCTGCTCAAAATTTAAAGGAATATTTGCAAGAAGTTTTAAATGAATTTGGCATAACCAAGAAGCAGATATTTTCAATTACGACAGATAATGGCCGGAATATGTTAAAATCGGTTGACTTACTTGGCTGAGATTTGAACACAGACTTTCACCACACAATCTCTTCAGTGGGGTTTGCCGTCTTTACTCACTCGGCTATTGAAGCCGGATGACGTCAATATTCAAACATCAATCTTTAAACCAAATGGTATTTCACCTTGGTAGATCGAAATTTGCTTTTGAATAAATGATTATCTATTTTAATTGATTTACATGTTCTTCCTAACTTCTGTTTTTTCGTACTTTTTGTCAAGAATTTTTCTTGAAATCCAAAGTACATTTTTGTTTTCAAATATCAAAACATTTGCGGATCCTAACCAAAATCAATAAAGAAAGTTCGTCCTTTTGCAAATATAAGGCAGTGTGCGAAATTTTATAAAAATATCTTAAGATTTGCGAACTGTAGCGTGGTTATAGAAGACAGAAAAAATAAAAGTCTTTTATAATGGTTATAGAAGACCAATAAGAATAAAAATCTTTCATAATGGTTACCAAAGACCAAAAAAGCTAATAATCTTTCATAACAGTTATCAAAGACCAAAAAAATTATAATCTTTCATAACGGTTATCAAAGACCAAAAAAATAATAATCTTTCATAATGTTAATGGCAGAACTACAATTTTCTGAGTAATTTATAATTATTATTACAGGACCAATTTTTTCAGTTATTTTTTCCATAACCTATTGGATATTTAAAAAATAATAAGAGTTATTTCGGGTCCCTGATTAAAAGGAACGAATTGTGATAGGTGAAAACAAGACATTTCACTTAATTGGTGATAATGTGTTTAGAGTGTAGTTAGTCCAGAGAAGAAATAAAATCATTTTCAGCCGTAAATTCAAATATTTTAGCAGCATTGTTTGTCCCAAAATAGCTTTTTGTTTAGAACACTCTTTACTACAAATTATTTTTCTTTATTTTTTATTTCTTCTGCGTTTTAAACAAATAGCGAGCAAAATTGCCGCAGCACAACCGTCGTCATCATTCAATGAAAGCAAAACAAAAATCATTTGAACGAAATATGATTGTGCAGTTTATTTGTGTGTTTTATTATGCCCATTAGATGAGGTAGTTTGTCCCTGGTTAGGATAAAGGACTTTGTAAGAGATGGCAACACTGCAATTAAACAACAACTGTCTTGAGTTTGTCTACTCAAAATTATAAGTCCCCTTTTACAATGTGGACATTGAAAGGCTGACAAACTTCGTTGAAGAGGTAGAGTGTGTAGCACATAAATATCTGCACTAGACATTTTTCGTGTTTCTTTTCCATTGATCGCAATTTTCATGTTGTTGCTTCATATCTTTTTTCCCACTGTATCCCATTGTATTTTTAGTATCAATGCCTGTTAATTTTGCGATTGTGAAAGGTTTAGGCAAGTTCAAAAGAGAATAAGAAAAATGCGTGCCTTTCAATTTCAACATTATTTCTACTTTTCCGACATGCGCAGAAGATTTCAACTTTGTTTTCAAGATGGCGTAATCTTTATTTTTCTATAATTAATTTTTATAACCACTTAAATATATAGTGGAGTTATTTTTTTTTTTTAAATAAATTTACCAAACAATGCTAAAATAGTGTTACATTAGGTGTGGTCCCGTACTCACAATTGGAATCCCATTGTTTCCAAAAAGCGTCCCTGTACTTAAAAGTTGTTTGCTTGTTAGTAACATTGGGATCCCGCGGGAGCCCAATTTTGAGTACGAAAACAAACGTATTTTAATAGAAGATTTGTTTATCTCATACACCTTTAGTTTATTTTGTAGTTATTGTCCCAACAATTTTTCACATTCTGCTGATAAAAACGCGCTAATTTGATTGTATTTTCCTTAATTTTAGAATGAACTAAATTGACAAATTTTTCCTTTTCATCAAACCCCCAAAGAGCTAACAAAAGCCACAAATATATATATATTTTTATTTTAATTTATATTTTTTAGTACTTAAAAGTATTTTCTTTTCCTTTTTTTATGTATGAATTTTTAAACAAACACTTTAAAATCGGTTTAATTTTAATTCGGCTTTATGACAAACATATGTACATGTATAATTTGTAGTGTTGCCATACAAAGTACGAATAATTGATTCGGGTTTCTTAATTTAAATCATTATCGATGAATGAAAAATAAATTAAAAATATTTTAAATTATAATAAAGCAAAATAAAATATTTATTAACTATATTCTACTTATAATCAAATTTAAATAATTTAATATTGTTGTTATTACAATATATACTACACACACACACACACACACACATTTACATTTAGGTCCGTTTGCGAAAACTTACTTTTTTCATAATATTTTGTAATAAATTATTTAAAAAACGTAAGTAAATTTTCTTGTTTTAAAAACATTTATTTTATATTTATTATAAAGAAGAGAAACAAAAATTAAATACATAAATATTAAAACAAATAATGGATGTTCCAAAATGAACGCAAGTTCTAAATTTACACAGTTTTCAATCTTTGCACTCAGAAAAAAAATATGGTTTGGTATGGCCAGAGACGAAGTATTCGTAGGGTTGAGAAAATTGCTTTGTAATTTCGATTTAAGTATATCGAATACCGTAATTTGGCCTCGGTTCAATAACTGAAAATTATTGCTAATTTGCAATATGCAACGACCAACAAGCCATTTTTCAAGATTTGGAAATCTGAAGGTGCTAAAACTGGCGAATAAGGTGCGGGATAAAGCAATTCGAACTTTAATTCATTGATTTTGGCAGCTACAAAAGTGCAATGTCCTGATGAAGCAACACTTGCTTTTTTTACATTGCGGCATTATTTCCCTTAATTTTATCACTTCAACGTTGCAATAAGTTTTCTTCTTGAAGATAACACTATGCTAGTTGAAAAAACAGACAAGCCGGGCACATAGCGTTTTAACATAATTCGGGTACGCTGAATCCAGTGGTGCCCGCGGTTTTTTAAGATTGGCTGGTTTTCGAGATATACCGTTATTTCGAAAATGGAGGAGGTTGCACAACATATGTTCGCATAACTCAAAAACGCTTTAGCTTATTTAAAATTTCCTTTAAAAAAAGTAAAACCCCTTTCTAATATCCGCAGTCGTTTTAGAAACATAATTTTTTTTTTGGAAAAAAAAATAATTTTTTTAACAAAATTTCGAAATTTTTGTTTTTTAAAAATTCATAAAAAATTGAAAAATTTCAAAACAACTTAAATGTTAATTAAATCAAAATTATATGTTTCATTTTCTTTCAACTAAAAAAGTAATTGATTCAATAATCACATTAATTAAATTGAAATACTTTTTAAACAATTTTTATAATTGATAAAACCTACCAATAATTTTTTCTGTGTAGCTCACGAACCTTCAGCTGACGATCATCCAATACCGTTTTGTGGATTTTCACAACCGTTTCTAGGCTAATCACTTTAATTTATTTTATAGTCTTAGAAGAAGGACCAGTGTTGCCAGAAATAGCAAAAATGGCTAAAAATATCTGAAAACAACAAAACAAAAATAATTCACTTAATAATATTTTACAATAAAATCAATTAGAATTAGGTCATCGATATTATTTAGTGTTGCCAATTCTTCCTGACCAAAAGTGTCATATTAAGATTACAAATACTTAGGGCTAATAAATCAGAGCAAGTTAAACTCTCTTTTTGGTTTAAAATGTGTTTAAACCAACAAATCTATAAATCAGAAAACATATAAACCACCTTTAAACGCATAAAATTGGGCGTTTAAACTACTAATACAAACCATATGAATTTGTCAACATTTATCGTAGTGCTGCCACATGTTACTTATTAAACTACATATAATACATGGGACACTGATTTACAACTGTTGAGTTTAAACTACATATAAGTTTAAGTTTAGTTCAACTAAACCAGCGTTTAAACACTCACTGATTTATTAGCCATTAGAAGTATAAAGCCAAAAAGTAACAAAACTTATTTTTTTACAATAAAATTGAATATTAGAAATGATTGTTTTTTCTTTTACCAATACAATATACATGAGGAATTTTTTTAAATAACAAACTTCAAGTCATCGAATGAAATGGAATTTTTCATCATATTATTCGTTTTCATATATGAATGTTATTTCTATCTGGAAATAACAAATATAATTAAACTTTCTTTAACACTTATTTGATTAAACTGTATACATATTCACCCAGTTCACTTCCGTAACATTTTGATGTAAAATTTTGTAAAAACAGTATTGTTTGTGAACTAAAAAAATTTTAGATTATATAATTATCCACCACCAGTAAATTATCGCATTTTTGGGTGTAAAATTTCTATAAGCTTGAAGGAAATTTTGCTTAACAAATAGATAATAGTGGCTAATAGCTAAATTTATTTATTCATGGCTAAACAAGACGACCTTTAAATCAAAGTATGTTTACAAATACACTAAGTTCGTTTATTTTTAATGGCTCCAAAAAAAATACTTGCGCCTTGAAACTTAAATTATATGTTTTATAATGTTGTTACTATTCACCAAAGCAATTTTTTCAAACTACTGCCGAAATCGATTTGCCAGTTTGGATAACTTTTGGACCGCCATCGTATAAATAACTATAAAAATCATTGAGCCCTAATACGAGAGTCGTTGTCGAAGTCGTTCAAAATTTTTTTCAATATCCTTTAAATTTTATGACAACGACAATGTGAACCACAAAGGAAGTTTGTCTTATTTATGTCGTTTACGACAAATATAAAGCCAACTTTTGAAAACGGCTGATTTTCTACTATTACAATGAAAGGTCGAATATGTATTGTAATTCTGTTTTACAAAAAGTTTTGTTACTCGTGGGCTAATAGAAACTTTTGTATATTTTCTTTGCGTGTAGTTTGTTATCTCTTTATTGAACCATAAGATAACATTATTTATGGAGATGCTGCTTAAATTTTAATGCAAAATTACTTAGTTGCAAATTTAAATGTTGCGTAAACTTTGGGACAGCCATTACAAAGCAAAACACATTTACAACACACCGTACATGTACATATGTATTATATATTTTTACCATTTACTCGAACATATATTCACCAAAATACATACAAACATAAGTATTTATGTAGGTACATAATACACATTATATACATATTGTATTTACTTTCATTACGTGGGTTCGGAAATAGGTTTTTTTAAAATAGGAATACAATTAAAAGAATTTTAAAAAGTTGTAAAATTTTTCCCTAATTCTGGCAACGCTACACAAACTTATGAAAAACGTATAAAGCATCAACAAATTTTAATATTCGCACAAACAAATTGTTGTTGTCAAACCGCTTGTAGTTTGTATGGCTTAGAGTTTACTAAAAACAGTTAAAATTTGAAACCGCGGTTTCGTTTTTAAAATGATTTAAAACGGTCGGTTTCGGTTCGGTTTTTGGCTTTTCTTACAAATGTTGCATATTGCTGTGTTTGACTGGTGCTCTGATAATTTTAAATGTTTCCAAACTCCAGATTTTAGTTGAGACATTTCTGAAAAAAATTAGTTAAATAAAATAAGTTAAAAAAAAGGTTAAATATGCTGCCAAATTGGTGCGATTTCATGCAAATGCATGTTTTTTGTCGATGGTCTAAGAACGATGCCGACCAATTAAATTTGCGTTAAATTAGCATTGATTTGTTTTTGCATATTTTCGTTTTCAATGCATATTTTTTTTTTCATATTTTGACATTTTTGAGTATTTTTTTTTTAGTTTCCATACTATAAAAAAAAGTTCTTCAATAAATTTATGATACACAAAAAAAAAACTTCGAAAAAACAAAATCTAAAGATATAAGGGAAATTCCATGTCATAACGACCAAGAGTGGGACCCGACCCCCTTCGATATAATTGAAATTTGGTGAGAAGGTTCCATTCATCCTATAAATAGCATATATCAACAAAAAAAGTTAAGGTTATTTGTAAATAAATTCTTTTGGAGCTCTTATAATATATTATTTTTCAAGATTTTAACAAAAGATCTTTCTATTTTTAACCGATGCAGTACTTTTTTTAATCTTAAGAATTTTTTAAATAATTTTTATAAGAAGTTCGAGTGTTATATATAATTTGCAATTTTTTTAAGCATAAATATGTTTTTAAAGTAAAAGCTGAAAACCGAGGTTTTTTTTGTCTGTTTTCGGTTTCGGGTTTTAGGCACTAAAAACCGAGGTTTCGATTTCGGTTAAAACCGAACAGCAGTCCCTAGTCTGGCTTTTTAATCTGTCTTTTAGTCGGATTCGCCGTACAATAAAACTGATTGTTATAGAATCGGAAACGATTCGAAATTTAGAGTTAATTTTTAAAAATCAAAATGACAAATTTAGACTTGAGATAATGCTAAAGTAAAAATTAGTAAAAATTGAGTAAAAATTAGAAAGTTGTATGGTTTTAACTATTGCACATACCGAAAATATATGCAAGATTTAAGATTGCTGGACCGATTTTAAGTTAAAAACTTTTATTTACCTTTGCAATTTTCTACACGGAATAAAATTCCCGGAAATTCCCGTTAAAGGTGTTTTTGAAACTCCCGAAAAATTTTAGGCGGGAAATTTCCTTAAACATTTTTTAACCTAAATTTTAGTTTGTGTAACATTAAGTTGCACTAAATTAAATTTATTAGTGTAAAATGGCATCTTTCGGCAATTTGAGACCGGGTCAAGTTTACAACAACATTTGACAAATTCTAAAGAGCCAAATGAACTACACAAACGGCTTGCCAAACACACACTTCCCGTTTGCAAATGAACGACACAAATATAATTACAGTTCTTTTCGCTTATAGTCATCTACTATAGTTGCAAAGCTTTTGTATATAAGCGAATTTGGACTATAACCGATTGTTTTATAAGCCATTTAATGGATAATAAGTAAATCCACATTTTGGACTAAATAAAAAAAATTATTTTCTTCAATATAAAGTGTTTACTCATTTTTGCTACTTACTTTATGGTTACAATATTGAAGCAGATGCGAAGAAATTCAAAGCATACCAGAGTCAAATATATCCTGTTAGAACGAAGTTGAACGTTTTCGTAATTTAGATATCTTAAAATGTGTGCCAAGAAATATACTTCTATCCTTTCGGATTCGCACGCTATACGACACTCGATTACGTTAAAATTTTACAAAAATGTGGTATTAGCAAAAATTTGACTGATTTTAAATACTGGGATACATTTTTGAATCTAAAACAAGTATTTGTCTGATATAAAAACGAATAGAAAAAAATATTTTGAAAGTATGGGTGTGTGTGAAACGGTAGCAAAGTTCTATGGTGAATTAAAATTGTAACAAATGTTAACGCTAATGTCAAAATTTATACTAGCCCCCAGGGGGGCTTTATAATTTTATTCACCTCAACAGTGTTAAAATTTTACTTCCATGATTACTTTGCTACCGTTTCACACACACACACCCTATATTTAACACTTAGATATGTACATTGCCTTCAAACTTCTTATTTAAACTTAAAAAGGATGATTCAGGACGAAGTTAATATAGTCATTCTGGAAGTGATCAACGTGTGGGACTTTGAAAGGGACAAACTCTGAAAGGGACTTAACATTGATGAGGACTTATTAGGTATTCACAAGGATGTATTAGAAAAGGCGGGGCAGTACTGGTTCAATTTAGGGAAGTTGTCGTTTTGTTTAATCTGTCAAAGCAGGTGCTACAGAAATGCTGGGAAATATTCCACTTAACACAATTCGAAAGAAGAGATGAGCCCATTTGCTAATGTAGTGCGTGTGTGTGACGAGGCAGCTCTAACGCCTTCGCGCCTGTTACGTTTCGCCCACATTGGTTAATGGCTTGGTTAATGATTTTTATATTTTTATATGAAGCTGTCGGTCAGCGATAAGGCTTATCACGCTCATGCCGTAATTTGTGATTTCTTTATGATAATTTCTCTTCAGTGCGGGTAACGTAAAAATCAAACAAAACACGATTAAATCTTAAAAACATTTAAAATATTTTGAAAATTATTTTAACATTAGCTGAATTTTTAATAGATAAAAGTTTAATTAAATTGATACAACATTTATTTGAAATCAAGATGAGGACTATTTCAAACATTTAGTTTCAAATTTAATAATAAAACGTTTTTAAATTTTAAATTTAATCCCATTTTGGGTTCCAAGATTGATTAAGGAATATCATTAAAACGAAAATAGAGAAATGCTATTGATCAAAAGTTTATTTTCTTAAATCTACCTGCAATAAACTTAAATTATAAACTTGAGCCTTTTTTATATTTTTAAAACAACATTTTTGAAATTTTGTTGATGAAATTTCAGAAGTTCCGAAAACTTAAGTATTTGAGGAATAAACTAAATTAAATACATTAATCATAACATCAGTAAACAATTTGAAAAAAAAAACTACGAAATTCTACTAACGTTTTTTGTACTATATTGTTTTTGGTTAATTTATTAATAGCCGTTGTAGCCAAATTATTATTATAAATTGACCTTTTTTAAATCGTATAGAAAGTTGGCTTTTATCTAGATTTTATAATTTAGTATTTTCAATATTATGCTTATGTTTTGATATATGTCCATAAATATCGTAAATAATTTTGAAAGCCTGGCATTGAAACAACACTTATACTCTTCTATCCATTTACCAGAGAATGACAAAAGTACAAAAGTATATGACAGGCGAATTCACTCGTGTACGTTTGAGCGACATAATATTCGCCATCATATCTAAATTTTTTGATTTTTCACACATGCAAACACATTTTCACTAATACTACCATAGCGCTTGATGAGAAATGCTTGCCCGTGTACAGACCCCTTTAAAACAGAGACCCGAATAGCTACACATCGTGCTTTTTTCTCTTTAAGTCTCACACATACGTGTACTCAAATCAGTGCTGCCACTTCGTGGGTAAATACCCGAATTGGGTGTAGTTTTAATGTCGTGTGTAGAGTGTTGGTAATTTCTTTGCGGTGTTAGTCAGGTGTAATTTAAAATTCTTCCGATTTACCCAATTTCACCAAGTTCAGTAAATTGACTATCACTTTAACTGTCAAAAACATATTGTTAACTAGCAGTTGCAGTAAAAGTTAATTATAACTGAACTTGGCCGTTAAATGCAGTTTTTATAACCTAGGTCACTGTTTCTTCTTAAGAAAGAATTGTCATCGTTTCATAAAGAGTTGCAAAAGCCAGCATCGAGTTTTATATTGCGATAAATATGAGCCTCATAGTGATTTAGAACCCGAAGGATTTTGGACATGCATACCTACATATTTTGGCATTTTTAAATCGATCAGTTCAGAGAATCTTTAGCTTCCTTAACATTTCTCAGACTTTTTTAAGAAACTTTATTTACTAAAGAAGCTATACAAAGAAAAATCCTTGATCATTTTGAATCTTCCTATATGTCTTCTGTTCAGGATAAGCTTTAGCTTGGTCTACTCTTCTACTCTTCTAGCAGAGCCTTTTGCCCTGCCCAACTTAACCGTTGAGCCTGTTTGTGTTTGACTATGTCCTCTCCTTCACACAGTTCGAGGAGTTTGTTGGAGCCCTATTCCCAAGATACATATGCAACCAAATTATTAACAGTTTTTTATTCATATTTCAATAAATTTATTTTAAAATGGTAATGCTATTTTTGTTCATTTATTAAAGGTTACTATAAACATATAGATGAGTAGTATAGTTAATATTAATCTCATTTAAATTAATTTTTTGTGTTTTTCTTTTTTGTAAAAGTTTATTTTTATAAAATAAAACGTTAATTTGATATCAGGTATAATTTCATTTAAATCGGTTAATTTTGCCGGATCTCAAGTCTAATTTAAAATTTTTCTGGTTGCCAACCCTGGCTCAAATACTAAATGAAACCAGTCAGTTTCGCTCACAGAGGATACACAGAGCAGGCACGAAACGGAAGATATTGAGTTTTTTATGCCTCTTTTCTCAAAAGCTGCCTTTTTGCATTTCTCTTTGCAACATCTTTCATGCCGCAATACAATGAACACAAATTTTTTTAGTTGAGATTTATTTGCAAAACTGTTCTAAAAATTAATTTTTAAGTTTTTACCACAGCACAAGTAAAAACTATTTAAGTAAGTAAATAACATTACAAAAGAAAACAATATTACTTAATACTTTGTTTTGCATTGAACCAAACGTTTGCTGATTTAATGCTTTTGTTTAACGTGGCTTGTGTTTTTTTTTTTTTTTTTGATCACGAAATTTGTGTTGATTGAAGCGGTCTGTTTTTACACATGGCCTTCGAAGGCTGTCTTCGCAACTGATTTGGGCCTTTTTTTCACGTCACTTTGTGCATCTCTGTGGTCTTGCTTGAGCTTTCACACAGGAAGGTGGCATTTAATGCTACCATTGCGTGATATATTTATATTTATTTATAAAACGACGAAATCTTTCACGGACCCCAAGAGATCTGCAGACCCCCATTTGGGAACCGTTTACTTAACGATTTTATTTTCTTTTTAAAAGTTTTTTGAGGAGTTTTCTACCAATTAAGAAAAATAATAAAAGTATTTTGGCAACACTGCTTACAGTGATCTCCATTCTCACTTATAATAGTCAAAGGTTTCTATGTATGTGTTTGCTGGGCTCTCCCAGCGGGAAAAATCAGAAGACCTTCTTACTTCAGACCTTATTGAAGGCCTGCTTAGACATTTTTGTTTTTGATTCCATTACCATTCTGATCAAAGTGGAAAAGAATGCCTCATAAAAGGCATCGGTTATTCTGTAAAAAATATAAGATACTCATTTGGTTCTATGAGAAAGAAGGAATACGATTTTTTTTTGCCGAAGCATAATCCAAAGAATTCAGATCCCGTTATAAAATCATGATTCTAAGATCCATTAAATTGAATGCCTTTCAGAATCTCTGGCGAAAAAAGCGAGAGCGGAAGGCATACCCAGCAATGACAACGTGTGAAAAAAAGGTATGAGTAAGGAATGGAGCGAGCAGGTAATGTACATCCAAAAGAAGTACTACAGAGGCCTTCTAGAAGGCATCCGTACACAACGTATTCATGCAACATTTTACTCAAATTACTACAAATGCAAGCAATGATGAGAGTTCGCTCACTTGTACACACGTAAGTGCGGTTTCCACAATACAAACGATAGGTTGAGTAGTAAAATTTATATGAGGCCCTAATCATGTAAAACGCAACGCAACGGGAAAGAATTACATTGAAAGCAATAACAATGTCATAAATATTTTGTAATTTTGTTTTTGCTTTCTACATTCTCTGGTATGTACATAGGTATGTTAGTATGTTATATTTTATGGACCCAGTAATTAACATTGACCACAGCTACAAAAGTCCAAAAAAATATTCAATTGGAATTAATATGTCTATGAGTCTACATTTTGATATTGTCAATTCGAAATGATGGTTTTCAATTTATATATCGTCAGCTTGTATTGCATTGTACACATTAATTTCAAAATATATTTAAGATATGTAAATCTAATTTTAAAAGAGAAAAAAAACTTATGTAGTCACACTTCACCTTCTTTAGCATCTATAACATTATCATTAGTTTACACAAAACACAATCCCATCTAACACATTTCTACTATGTATTCACATAAATTATTTTAACTATTAGTGCTATTATTACAACAACTATAACATTCCCCCATTTTCACTATCCAACACACCACACACATACTCTATATATACTATACTCTTCTTATCTATCAACCAATCTATGCATCTACTCGAACCATCTTTTATCTATAAATCTTTATTCATGTCATACAAATTCGACCAATTCTAAGAAAAAAAAAGGATTATTCACATCAAAAACTCTCTGTTTGAACTTCTTTTGTCGAAAATTATTTAACAATTTTTTTGTAAAATAATTACAGACAAAGTGGATGGCACATTTTCCAGATCGAGATCATCATCTATGTCAAGTATAGACATGTCTTCCGCAGAATCTGTTACATGTTTAGCTTTTATTGAAACTTTTGCTAAAAGAAGTGGTAAGTAAGCACAATTTGTTGATGTAACGCTCAGATTTAATTAATATATATTTTCAATTTCAGATATATTAACACTAGTACCCACATTATGGATAGGTACTAGTTTTGGTTCAATACTTACTCTAGTGGTTAGCATGCCCGACCGGGAAGCCCGCAAATCACAGCCAGTTTTGGTTACAATAAATGGTATGTGTTTTTTTTTTTAATTTGACTTATAACGCCCTTTTCAGACCTTTTACAACAGGTAGAATATATGACACTATATAACTGTACGACAAATTTCAACTTTTGGCGTCACCCATGATCCAACTAAATAGATTCTGAAAATATAGCGTTACAAAATAGTGGTATCTCCCAGTTTATCTAGAACAGCTCATTTAGGGTTTTTACGATCAATTATATTTTTAATGTGAATCCAGCAGTCTATCACTTGGGGAAGATACGATGGTACTAGAGTTTTTTTTTTCGGGATTTCCCGTCCCGGGAATTCCCGGGATTTTCAATTCCCGCTTTCCCGGGAATTAATTGCGGGATTCCCGGGAAATTTTGAAGAAAATCTTTTTTCAAACTTAAATAAATCTAGGTCGGACTAGTGTCTAGACTGTGTTAGTAGTTTAATCCAACTTAATTTTACCACAATATTAAAATTTGCTACAGTTTAAGACTTATTAAGCTAATTTTTGAGAATGGGCCTTATATAGGGCCTATGATAAATTATAGACCTATCTCCCAAAATTTTATTTCTTGTCTTAGCAAACTGAAGTGTAAATATTACAATAATATTATAAGGTTTTGCGGTTAAGGGCGTAGTAAAATGTTATCCTAGATTATGCTTTTTATGTGTCATTTCAAGTAATTTTGAGTCTTATGAATTTATATTATGCTTAATCGCACCAGAAAAGCATTATTCGTTACACTTTTAGCCATACTTACATGATTTACGAGAATAATCTAAACATCGAGCCGTAGGTAAATTATGGACCGATATTCACGAAATTTGGTGCCTTATAAAACGAATTTGTTGAAATTTAATGACAATGGGTGCATTTTGCCACAAATTTATGTAAGTTTTTGTTGAGTTTTTATTGAGGTAGTTTTACATTTGGGTGCATACTGAAGCGATTCTGCTGGAATTAAGCCACAAACAGCCTAGAAGATCTAGAAACAATTTGACACCCATATAGCGAAATCAGCTTATAATAAACGAAGGACTCACAATACAAATACGTTATGGGATCCTAGATGAATATTAAAAAAAGATTCACATGGAATGGTTAACTTTGTATAACTTCATACACTACTGCTGATTAAGGGTTATAAAATTGTAAAAAATATGTTTTTAAATATATGTAGCAAATACAATTTGTCCTTCCTGCTGAATTTGTTAAACGGTAAAATTGTTTCAGAATTCCTACTTTGTAATGTTATGCTTTCAGTTCCTAATCGCCCTTCCAGAAATTTTATTCCACTAACGGCCAATTTCACCAAGTTTACTTATAATTAACTACCAGTTATAACTGTCGAAAACATATTGTTAGCTGGAAGTTAAGGTAACAGTTAAGTTTTAGCTGAACTTGATGAAATTGGATGTAAGTCTTTAATACTGTTACGTTTTTACTTATATTTAACTTTATAATAAACCTTTGAGTTCTTTTAATTGCAATTCAAAATAAATACACACACGAATTCAACTTAACAAACTTTATTGAAATTAATTATAATGTTTACAAATTTTAACCACAATTCTAAGTAGCGATCTGAACCGTTTAATGTCTCCAATCAAACTAAACTAAACTTTTATGAGTTAGCCTGAATTTATAGTTCAAAACTATTCCTTGTTGATTCAAGAACCGTCTAGTATTTTCTAGAATGTTGTGTTCGAATTATTTTAAAATAACTGTTATACATCTAAATCTAAAGTCTACAATTACAATTGCTAGAAAATTTATTACAGTGGCGTTCATAAAAATAGTAACTAATATGACATAAAACTATAATTTACAGATAACTTATAACTAAAACCATAAATAATTCTCAGACAAATCTAATTTCGTAACAATATTTTTATTGTAATTATGCAAATGATCTCTGAATTTGACAATGCATATACCTATATTGATTTCTATGATCCTATTGACATAAAAATAACCTCTTAAGTATCTTAAAATAATTTTAATATTAAATTTTTTGTTACATAATGGACACTAGACTTAATTATTATAAGCGTAATTGTCAGTAAGAAATATTAGTTTCATTGGAGAAATAAGTAAAGAAATAAATAATAAATTTTGGGCGGGAATCCCGGGATCCCGGGAATTTGATTTTTATTTCCCGCTTTCCCGGGAATCCAAAAAGTGCGGGAATAAAAAAACTCTAGATGGTACCCCACACCAGTTGACTGAGACACAGATTTATTTTAAATATATTCGAATTGAATATACAGGGCTTAAAGCACATGGGGCTTAAGTGCATTTTTTGTTTTAAATTGAGCTTATGTGCTCATATACCACGTGTGCTCCAAGCGAAACAGATATTTTAATGACAACTGCTAGAATTGGTAGACATATCTTGTGTTCTACACTTCTCTAATTACATATGTAATCCCAATTTAAATTTAAAAAAAAACATCTAGTGCTTTAAGACCCTCATATATAATTATACAATCATCTTTCTTTATAATAATAAAGCCCAAATATGTATATAATAAATTAAGACATTCATATATAAATGCATATAATTGCTGTCAATTGCTTAATTTTATTTGCTCCAAAGTATTCTAGTCGTCTTATTGGATTTTTAAAATGTTGTAAATATATTTTTTGGTGAAAAAGTACCTTTTTTCTTTTTTGCGCTAAATAAATTCTATTATTTTTTGGTTGTATTGAAATATTATTATTCAAGTTTACGCAAAGTAATTTTTATAAAAAAACATATTAACAAAAAGTACCAAGAGTTTACTTATCCTCCCATTTTTTCCTATAAAATATATATATATTTTTTAGTTTTATGTTCTTAATAATATTTCTTGATAATAACAAAAAGTTAGTTTCATATTTTACCCTTTCCGCCCTTTTCTCCAACGTTACTCTCATATAAATTAACTTAATTATGTATATCTTATGTATGTGTATCTTGCGCCTTCATTTTTAAGTTTCCGCAAAATTATTTGAAACAAATTTTTATTAAAAAAAACTATAAAACTTTACCTGTTTGACCTTTCTAGTCAAAATTTTCCAAATTTTTAGTTCTAATGATATTTCCAGGCAAAAAGTAACAAACTTTTTAAATTTCAAGTCTCTATATTGTTTATTATAAAGAAAACTAAAACTTACGTATTTGTACTACTTGTATTCCTTTTTCCCTGTATAATGAACTTTTCGTACACCAATTTAATCATCGTAATTCGGATTGTTATCCATAAAAAGTACCAATAATACAAACTCTTTACTGCCTTTTGTCCATTTTAATTATCAAGCAATTCTATTTAAAAAATTTTAAATTTTTAGCATAGTTTTAAACATTTTGTCCCATAATTCCTTTACTGTACTGGATTAATTTACTGCCGTTATGTTAAAGAGCATACATTTTATGTTTGCGTTACTTAATAACTTAACAAAAAACTTGTTCACAAAAAGTACCAAAAGTCCAAATTCTTAGCCAGCTTAATTAAATTCATCTTAAAGAGCAGAAGTTTCAAGTTCGAGTAAAATTCTTTTGAAAAAAACGTGCTTAAGAAAAGTAACAAAAGAATGAATTTTGGCCCTGTTCTTCCATTAAATGTACTTTATTTGTTTGCTGTCTGTATGTTAAAGAGCTATAGTTTTAAGTTTTCGCAAAATTATAAAAAAAAGTACCAAAAGTACAAATCTTTACCCTGTTTTGCTCCTTTCAGATAAATTTTTTTAAATCCATATCCCTGTTTTTAGTTTAAGCCAAAAAATAAATAAACTTTAAAAAATATTGCAATCTAAATGAGGTTGATCAAAATGTACTCAAAATTCCTCTAACCCATTAAAAGTCCGATTTTCGAAAGGTACCTTTTTGTAAAATGCCGATCTGGCTATAGAAATTCATATGAAAAACGCTCTAGAATTAACTTCAAAAACTCGCTTCCAGTTTTTCCCATTTCAGACCTTTTATCCCTACCTTCTCCAAAATTCCGGGAAAAAAAAGCCTATAGGAAATTCGCTACTAAGTACACTGAACTTATATTTCTAAAACTACTCGGCTATTAGGAAAATGATTAACCTTGATTTAATGTAATTTTATTGCGGAATTTCAGTAAACCAATCCGTTTTTGACCGTTTTTATTATAAGTATTGTTACGAAAGTAAATTTAGTTAGGAATTAGTTTAATTTATTAGTTGTCTTGTATTTATTAGTTATTTTGTATTTGTTAGTAATTTTATTAGTTTAAATTGTTATAGTATTAGTTATGCATATTTCTAATGTAGAAATCACTGTACAGATTTTTCTAGTACAAATGTTATGTTAAAATTGTTATACATAATGCATTAAACACATTCGAGACAGCAGGCAACACGAAGGCACGGCTACAAATGCTGCAGGTTGCAATTGTAGTCGCGTAATCAGCTACTGAATTATTTTGAAGACGACAGCTACAATTGAAAAAATATAAACAGCTGTGTTTTTTATTATGTACATATTTACATTTCAGTGGTGCCACTATCAATTTTAATTTTTATAAATTTAACAACATGCATAATTGCAGACTCGTACATAAACTTAATTTAAGCCTACAAAAATATAAATACTTATTTATGATAAATTTTTTAACGTAAAAACAAATGAATTTATTAAAAACCATTTAAAATATTTTAATTTTATTGTTTTTGGAACTCATGAAGAATATCATCTTCATGGCAGGTTGAATAAATCCTAATATACAGTATAATCGCGAAAAAGTAAACTGAAATGTCCTAAGGGTTGTTAACTTTTTCGTCTTATTTATTAACTTTTCTAAATTGTAAAAAAATGCAATAGTAAACATATGTACCTATATTTTTTTCAATGACTTAGTTTTCATCTGTACAAAAAAGAAACTTAGATCTAATTTGTACCGGCTACAATTTATAATTAATAATTATACAATCAGTCATGTATTAGGTGCTACATATGACGTTTGTCAGAAAATTAGTTCTTCAAAAATTTTCAGATAGCGAATTCTGGGTATTTTCTAAACCTTTACCAGCCATCCATTACTGACATTATTGTCTTTTCAGGTTGCAGTTACACGAACTCGCGCTTAGCTATTGATATTCTAATTTGAACAGTGATTGCGCAATTACGTTTTCGATGCTTCAAGAAAACATTTGTACAAACTTGCTTTAAGATCGGCATATTTTGGTCTATGTAATGTTTTCCTGTATGCTTTTTCCTATGTATTCTTCAAAGCCTCGAAAATTTTGTGACGTTTCGTTTTTGTTTTTGAGATGGCAACTTCAGATATACAATAATAGCTGCGTTCGAGAACACAAAAGTTTTTACTATTTTTTACTGAACTTTACTGCATTTTACTAAATTGCGTTCGCGTACACAAACTACAGTAAATGAGAACACAAATTGAGAGCGTAAAGTGACAGTTCTTGACTGAGTACTTACAAATTTTTACTGCAGAAATTTTTGCAGTAAAATTTAGTAAATCAAAAAAACATATGTTACAAAAGGTAAACAAGCAAAAGAAACAAACAAAAACGATACAAATTGTGAAGAAATTGTTTTAAAAAAAGAAAGTTTAAATAAAAATTAAACAATAACAAAAAGTTAATAAATATTAGTAAATTAAACTTCTTTGTGGTGCATTTATATGGCAAAATTCCAACTTTTAAACTTTTGTTGTTGTTGTTTTATTTTTTAGAGTTGTTAAAAGTATTTGTATTTGGGTACTTAGTACTTCACTTATTTCTAAAGTAATCAATAGCGAAAAATGTATTCATGTATTTTCGAACAAATTTAGCCGGACAGAAAACAGTAAAATCAAATAAAATAAAAAAATAAATAAAAATGTGAAAGAGAAATGAAATAAATTGCTTTTATTTTCTTAAAATTTCGTGTTATAAAAAGTATTTAATCGGGTACCGATAAGAAAACGAGTTAAGTAGTCAAAAGTGTAAACTTTTTTCAATACTTTAATTATTTGCCATCAGCTGTTGCCTTTATTTTACGAAATTTTACAAATTTTGCGTTCGCGTACTTTTTTGGACAACAGCTTTTTGAGAGAGCAAATTTTTAAGTTTACTCATTTACTGCATTTTACTGTAAAAGTACTCAAACGCACCTAATACAACGCCGATAGTTTTTCTTTAATGTATTTCTCAATTTTGTTTAAACTCTCAACTTTCAGCTTAAAATTTAATCTAATTTGTTATCGTTTGTACAAATCAGTACTTTTACTAATACGATTTGAAGTTTATGAATTATAGGTCGTAAAGGTTTCAGAGCACTTTATCAATAGTATAGGAAGAAAAATATAATCTGAATCTTTAAAGTATTGCATTTATAGGGGTCATCCCCGGAGTGCTGGTCCTAACCAAAAAAAATTCACGTTCTGCTACGGTAAATTGGACATTTAGATCGTGCGATATCGCACCTTTGATTTATTTTCTCTGGTGATATGTCTGATAAGTCTGAGGTCTTCACGAACAAGCCAACTACGAATGAGGCTTGGGAAGCCAACATTACTCGTGTTATCCGAGAGTACTAGTCGCTATACTCGAACGAATCACCTAAAATTGTACCTTCCGAATGGACCACCTGAGACGTAGTCATGGCCAACATTTACATGATGTAATTTTCAAACAGAAAATGCCATAAATTGTTCTTTTAACCGATAATAAAAATGTATAGTTCACTTTCAAAATTAATGTGTTTTATTTTACATTAAAAATCAAACCTCACGATGAACCCCCCGATCTTATGATCTTTAAAAATTCAAATATTTCCTCATCCGTTATATTGCAAAATATTGATTAAGTTGCGTGTACCCATGTTTACACATTCTCCAAACATTACAATAATTATCCTGGCCTTTTCATTATAATTTCTATACATATTATATTTTGCAGGAGGCCCTATTTTGCGACTCAAAGGTTCAATAACATCAATGTCATTTTTGGATGCTTTCGGCACAATAATTCCCTTTTCATACGAACCATGGCGAGACGATAGTAGAGATGCAAAAAAAGATCGTATGTATAAATAGTTTTAAGAAATTTTTTTTTAATTTTTACCCAATTTCTAAATATTTAATATTTTTTTGAAATTTAAAAGGAACGCCAACAAAAAGTAGCAGTCGCACGAGTCCTACATTTACACCAACAACTGCCAATACAATATCAAATACATCTGGTGCTAATGTTAGTACTAGTGCTAGTAGCAGTGGTATTAGTGGAAGTGTAAGTACTGGCCTCGATACCATTGCGGACAGACAATATGTCATCATTGCAAGCGAAAAACAAACTAAAGTCTACGACATTGCAAATCAATGTTGTATTAATCGCATTCAATTATCTGAAATGGATTATGCAGTCAAAGCAGAAACTATCACAATGAAAGGTAAACATATATGTACATATGTATGTATTTAAATTTTATGTATTAAATGATTTTGAAAAATTATTTTTCAAACATAATCGGCCTTATTATGAGTGTCGTTTTCGTAGTCGGAAATTAGTCATTTTTAAAAATCGATATTATGACTGTCGTACAACACAAACTTTCAATATGTTTTACATTGTCGTAAATTTAAAATGATATCGACAAAAATTTTAAACGACTACGAATTCGACTACCACAACGACTCTCGTAATAAGGCTGAATAATAAACATAATTGACCGATTTTAATAAAACATTTTATGACTGAATTTGTAATACGTGAACTCATTTTATGTATTATCTTTTACGATTTAGGTGGAACTTGCCTAGCAACCTATCTTTCAAATGGCCATTTAATGGTTCATAGTCTTCCTAGTTTAAAATTGTTATTGGATACTGAATTCTTACCAATTATGAACTTAAGGTAAGAAAAAAATATAAACTTTTAAGTATATGTATCGCATACGAAAGCTAAATCACTAAAAAAAACTATCATTGAACACCCTATCATAAGTAGGGTTTAACTTTTATGGATAAGGAACATTACCCGATCCACAGAGTTCATATTTCGGGCATTTTAGTCGAATCGACTTACATTAGTCATAACGTTTAAAAAATTACCTTAAGCATGCAGGGTTAAAAGCCACACGATTAAGTTTTGTCTTTTCTTTTAATTTGCTATACTCTCTCTCTTTTTTACTAACGCACTCACACTTTTTAAGTTGACCACGAGATTGCTCTCAAAGTTACATCTCCATTTGTTTGCCAATTTTACTTTAATTTAACAACTGACCACAAATTAACTTTATTTCTTAACTATATTTGTGCTTTATTAAAAAAAATTGTGCCCTAAAAAACTCTTGTGCTTTTCAACAAAATACTTGAGTCATTCTACTATTTTGAGTTGTTTCTTCGACGGGGGCATTTTTAAAATGAAATTGATTATCAAATTGAGTGCAGCCTGTGACACTGCTGTCAATTCAAAAAAGTTTTGACAAGCAGTTTTTGTGAACAACTTGAAAGTGATTTATTGAACGTGTGGTTCCTGGATCAGTAAAAGTTTACTGGTTACTGAAAATTTTTTCAGTACGCCCATGTATGTGAATTACTCACTAAACATGACCTTTTTTTTTTTAATTCCAAACGACACATACATTTGGTTTGTTTATTTGACTTAAAACTTTAAAAAATTATACATTTGACAGTAAAAGCCATATATGTATTGTTATTCGATTAATCGGCATAATTAATTAATCGGCTGAACATAATAAAATAATTAATTTTTTATATGTTGCTTCGCTTCTTGGTGTATTGCGGTTTAAGAAAAATATTAAAATCGATATAAAAAAGAAAACATTGGAAAAGGTATTCCAGTGTTAACACTTTCATTTTATAATGTTTTTTTTTCAGTATTTTTTTATTGAATCTTCATATATTAAACATGAACTAACAATAATCTTATCCTAATTATTTACTTTATGTCCTGCCAGTGCTAGACAAAAAACATTTAGTCATCATGGTTTCTGTTCACATATGTAGGTGTTTATCGCTCATCTGATTGGGTGAGTGCTGCAGTGTCTCTTCTCTTTAAGCGAGTGTGGCCGCCATATATTAAAATATTTCGAGCTAATGGCTTTGGGTGCAGTTCCAACCTTTTTAAATAGTTTACGGCATATTTCGTTATCATAGTTTTTACTAATGGCACATTGAGATCCTTGTGGATATTTAAATTTTGATATACCAGGGAGAGACTGTGATTATTCGAAGAAGTTTATTTTGGCGCCTTTGAATTTTTTCGATATTTGAGGCCGAGGCAGTGCCCCATAGCTGAATACCGTAGCACCAGATTGGCTTTAATATAGAGTTGTAAAGTAGAAGTTTGCAATCGAGGCTAAGAACAGAATTTCTTCCAATAAGCCAATTAATTTGAATTGCTTTTAGTTTCATTTGTGTTAATTTAGCTTCTATATGCCATTTCCAAGTTAATCGCCGATCTAGATGTATACCGAGGTGTTTTACATGCGAGTGTTGGGGTATTATTTGATTATTGATTTAAATAGGGGGCACGTGTCCCGATCCAATGTGAGTGTTATATATGCGCATTTTTGCTCATTGATCTTTATCCTCCATTGTTTTAACCACCTTTCCAGTTCAAATATGTGATCCTGTAAGTAACGAGATGCTTGTTGACAGTATTCATGTGCGCTTAAAAAGCTGTGTCGTCCGCAAATGTTGAGGTTTGTGTGTAGCTGTTTGTTGGCATGCCCGAAGTATAAATTAAGTATAATAGAGGGCCCAGGATGCTGCCTAGTGGGACTCCAGCGTTAATTGGCTGAGGAGAACTTAAAAAATCGCCTACTTTAATAATAAATTGACGACCGACTAAGTAGCTTTCTAACAGCTTGTGTATGTTTGCTGGCAAGTTTTGCTGCAATTTCAGTAGTAAACCTTCATGCCAGACTTTATCAAAAGCTTGAGACACATCGATGAAGAGTGCTGAGCAATATTTTTTTTCTTCAAAGGCTTTTCTTATTACATTTACTATTCGATGAGTTTGTTCAATTGTGCTATGCTTTCTTCTAAACCCAAATTGATGATTAGGAATACATCTATTTTCATTTAAAATCGGCGTTAATTTTGCCACTAGTAGTTTCTCAAATAGCTTTGAAATATTAGATAATAAGCTAATAGGCCTGTATGACTCAACTTTTGTGTGATCCTTCCCTGGCTTTGGTATCATGGTTACTAAGGAAACCTTCCATTTATGAGGGTAGTATTGAAGTCGTAAAATAGCATTAAAAATAAAAAGAATAATTTTCTTTGCTGTACTTGGTAGCTCCAAAAGCATTTTATTACTGATCTTATCAATACCGGATGCCTTCTTGGTGTTTAAATTACAAATAGCCTTTTCGATTTCTCTAAACTCGAATCTTAGGGGAATAGCTGCTCTAACATTTACAGACGGTAAATCGACTGCTATATCGTGAAATATATTATGGGTAAATACATTTTTCAGATGATTAGCAAACAGATTTCCTTTTTCAATATCATTTCTTGCCCAACTTCCATTCAAGTTTCTCAATGGTGGCTTAGAGATAACTGGTCTATTGAGGCTTCTAGCTGCACGCCATAATGAGTAATCTGATTGTGGAGTTGCATCAAGTCCCTTGAGATATTTTTCCAGGGAAGCCGTTTTCTGAGACTGCAGTAACTTTCTCAGCCTTTTTGTGCACTCTTTTAATAAAGTCTTAAGTTGGGGGGATCTGTGCAATTGCCACTCTCTACGAACTCTCCTTTTTTCAGTCAATAGACGCTCGACATCTGTAGAATATATGATTTTGTTTTTGGTTTTTTTGAGTGTTATGCTGGAATGTTGAACAGCTAGTTTGAGATAACTGTCAAAATTAACAATAGCGAGATCCACGTTTTCCGGTGTGCTAAGCGGAATATTTTCTGTGCAGTGGGTACTGAGATATTTTTTATATTTTAACCAATTTATTTGTGAGGCTGATGTCGATAAGTAACCAGACGGAGATACGATTCTATTTGGATTCCGAATAAAAAAAAAGTGCAGTTTTAAAATCAGCGACATTGAATTGGTAAAGAACTGCTACAAATTTTCTATCAACACAAAAAATGTTTAATTTTGTTCCCTTGTGTTATACAACTTATAAAATAAAATCTTCTAAATTTATACTTTTATGGCAGTTTCGTAATAGTAGAATGCTTTTCAAATGGGATGAACTTAACCCTTTATAACTCAAGATCATAAAAATCCAAAATATTTTGAAATAACGTTTACTTATGTAAAAAAAACAAACACTTATTTTTCAGAATTTAAAAAAAAATTATTTTCTCTATTTTATTCAGGTTTTTAGGGATTGTGACATTTCTGTTACATTGAGTGAAACGTTCAAAAAAAATCTTATATGGTATGAAATACCATATTGGCCAAATCGGCCAATTACCATATGATCCTGCCGTACTGCCATATGCGGAACATGTTGTGCTGGGCTCTTATGTTTCTTTGATTAAAGATTATTTTCAAAAGAGCTTCTTTTCTTTTCATTGGGGTTTCATCCAAACCTGCTCAGGACATTTGTTTACCTTCAATGTTTTTCGAGGTTTTAGCTCTACGATATAGTAGCCAACAATTTGCCATGGTGAGGTCCAATAAATTGTAGAACATTAGAACTTGCCGTCTTTTGCTTCGTACCTCTATTTTGTATCTCATGTGCCGATTGTACTCCCCAACGACAAAAGGACGATTAATTTCAATGTATTTTTATTTGATTAATCGCATCGCCTGACTTTGGACTTAGGCAACTCATCAGCAAAAGTTGACAAGAGCATTACAGCTTTTTTGTCTTTCCATAAGACATTCGAAATTTCAATACCATTCACATCAGCAACATATACTGTAGAATATCCTCTTTCCTTTCTTTGTACCTCCTTACCAGTGGGCATTTTGCCATCAGGAATTCGATTGCGTCGAACCATTCCAAGAGATAATATACCCTCTTTAGCTAAATACTCTGGCAACGACAATGAGGTAAAGTAATTGTCAAAGTATATTTTATAATTTTGACGGCTTGGAATGATTCTGGACATTCTCATTGTCACGTTTACTGATGCCCCCAAATTTGGCTCATTGCTAAAAGAAATGTTTTCAGCTCCTGTTTCAGGTTCTATTTTATAAGCAAATCCTGAAACTCCACTTAGAACATATATTTTATTGCCCCATTTATGTGATTTCTGTGGGTTATATCTTTTTAAACTATTCTTTGTCTTAGTGGAGCAAATTTGCTCATCAGCGCAAAGATATTCTTCCATTGGAACTCCACTAAAGGATTCATTTAATTTTTGAACTGCAGGTCTTATTTTATGAAGCTTATCAGCATTTGGAGCATCATTATCTGGCGTTGGTTGGAAGTCGGGGTCAGCAAATCTATCATCATCGTCATCTAGACCATCTTCACTGTCGTATTGCCAAAGTATGTTGTATATTTCACTTTCACGTAGTACTCGCGATGCCATTCTGGAATAAAACTATACAATTAGTCCCTCACATTCCTTTGTATTACTTGCCACTTAATAATTTTTTCTTTCACTCATTAACTCAATGTAACAGAAATGTTACAAACATAAATATTTGCTTTTTGTTATAATAATAGTATTTTTACGTGTTGCAAACAAAAGAATACGAAAATGATACACCTACCTATAATTTGTTATTAAAATATAAAAGCTTTTTTTTAGTTTTGAGATAATTTTACGACATTTTCAATTTGCTTAACAGGGGGTTTTTTAAATTTAACATTGGCCAAATTTCGAAGCGACTTAATTCAATAGTGGCGCCGTCCAAAAGGCTTATTATGAATGAAAATCTTAATTACTGTGTTGTCATAGTGTTAGTATGATTTAAATCAAAAAAACTTTATTATTACTTAATTTGGAGACCTTTTTTGGGTTTGTTACAGATATGTCACACTGGGTTATAAAGGGTTAATTTATAACGTTGCTTGGAACAAATAAATTTTAAATCCGAAAAAATTTGTTCGCATAGGTAAGAAGTGCCGAATAAAGAGAGGCATTTAAATGAATTTTTTTTTAGTTCAGGATAGAACTCGCCATCCAAATCTTTCCAGAACTCTACAATATTATTTTCGTCTGGAGCATTTACTTCGCTTCGTAGTATGATTAGTTCTGATTGAATATCAAATTCGTAGTTGCTTACATCGCAACGAAAAGGGTTTTCGAAAAGATCTAATAGCGGTTGTAAAATTACAAAATCTTGAAACCTGTCTTGAAAATTATTGAAAAGTGTTTCAAATATTTCGGCATATTCATATCTTTTGTCGATTTCGAGATTTCTATAAACAAGTGAAGTTTTAATTTGGGAAAAAATTAGAAAAAGTTTTGTTTTAAAATTGTGAATGATTTTTGACAAGGCGCATATATTGCGTTCCTTTCCTTGCAATTCCAAATTAAGTTCATTTAACATACTTGTCGTATCTGCCAAAAAAGCTAAGTCTAATATAAAATTATTGTCTTTTAAACACTGTATTAAAACTTTTTCTATTTTCTCAGTTTCTAGGAACTGAAAAACTTCTTCTCTTAAATCAAAAGTTAAATCAGGCAATCACCGCGACTTAGCCACCGAACTTCTGTAAACATTTTCATGTCACAATTCACAGCATTTTTGTTTTTTAAAAAGGTTACAAATTTTCGGTGGGTAAGCGCTTGATGTCCGCCTCGAATTTTATTTTTTATATCCTCTGCTGTCTTCATAGCTGGGGTATCATTAATAAATTTCGATGCAAGAGCGGTCTGATGAATTATGCAGTGAAAATTATGAACTGCAAATTCGTGTTTTTTTAATTGGCCTATAAGCGTATTATATTTGCCCAACATTACATTGGCTCCATCTGTGCAGACTCCAGCAAATTTATTTATGTCTACAATGGAAAGAAGCTTTTCTGTGACAACATCATTCAACAACGTACCAGTTACATTTCCATGAAATGTTTCTAAAGTAAACATGGACTCAAAAATAGTGTATTCGTTGTCTACGCATCGAATACAAATTACAAGTTCACACAGATCATTTATGTCAGTGCTTTCGTCTAAACAAATTGAAAAAAATTCGCAATTAATTACTTTTTCCCTAATTGCAGATTTTACACATGTTCCTAATTGAACAGTACGACGGCCTACAGTTTGACTGGACAGGGGAAGAGACTCTATAAATTTAGTATTAGCCTTTCCCAATTTCTTTTTATCAATTGCTTGATAAAAACACCATCCCACAATGGTCTTCCTTTCTTAACAATTTCCAATATTACTAAACTTGAAATCTCCTTTTTCAATTTGGGAACTGATTTTGGTTCATAAATTTCCTCTTCTAATAACCATTTTTTCAATTTTTCTAAAAAAATTGTTTTATTTTTATAAAACAGGTCTTCTCTTTCCTTATCATTTAAATTATTTATATTATTATGAAAACGATCGCAATGCCGTTTAATAACATATTCCGTCCCTTCCTTAAATGTTGCATAGCATATAAGGCATTGGATGTTACCAAAAGCGTTTTTGACCGCACAATATTTTTTAAGTGCCATCATAAAGTTTTTTCTGTTAACCTCAAACAAAAATATTTATTAGTAGTGGTATACACAATTGTGCATAGAAATGTATTTCCCTGGTCTATTTATTCAAAAATAAAATAAACTACATGAGAATTATAACGTGAAAAAGTTATTTTAGTAAAAAGATAGGGTATTCATAGTGGTAAGTAAAATAGAAAAGGTATTCACGTTGTTGGGTTACTCATACTTCAAACATCTGTGCATACATTTTAATTCTGGCTAATGGTATATAATAACTTTCTACAAAATACCAAATGCGCACCTGAGTTTGCCTGCAAAAATTTATAAAGTCATTATAACAGGTCAAAGTTGCGTTAAATAAATACCATAAATTAGTAAGGTTAACTCTTTGGACTCGGTCATATAATTGTAGCATAAAAATAGTGCCCAACAATAAAGCTTCATTAATACATCAATAAAACACATCTTCTTACCCAAAAAATTTACCTGTTATCACATTTGCTTTTATGTGTATAGGTTTACACATAAATTGTAGGAAAACAAGACTTTTTTTAACTTGTTTTTTAAATATTTTTACTTACTTAATAAAGTGTTTTCAAAGAAAAAAACCTACCGACGCGATTGGTACAGAAAAAAAATGTTTTTACAAGCACAAAATACCAACAAATTCTTGTGGCTATTTTTTTTCTTAATAATTTCTGCATTTAGGTACGTCTTTTTAACGAAAGAAAAAGGGACCCTTTTACAGGCATCAAAGAATTTTTTTCACAAACGAAACACATATCGTTAGCTTAAATGCAAAACAATGTAGATATTATTTGAAAATTTGAAATTTTTGTTGATTAGGATTCACGTTACATATGAATTTTTATATGATTTTAAGTTATTTACAAAATTAAAAATTACGCATCATCAAATAAATATATAATTTTTTTAACAGCATAATGTATAATCACACTCAATAAAAAAATTAGCAGAGTTTTTAATTCTTTTTATAAGAACACATTAATATTTTTAAACAAAAAAACTGGGTAATCTGTTTTATAACTATTACCACGGTGTTAGTGGAATTAGTGATCAGATAATAATTTATAATAATAATTTTTAGTATTGCATAAGAAAAAATAAAAAAGTGCTGTAAAATTATAAGAACCGAATCCATATACGTATGTAAAATAAAACATATAATAAATGTGACTTTCAGCTTCTTCCACATAGGACTGTTAGACATTTTGAAATTTTTTATCTGAAATATTAAAAATGGCTTTTAACTCAAATAATTACCATTTTACAAAGTTCTTTGCTTTGCATGTAAACTTATGAAATGTTACATTATTCTACATTTAAGTCTTAAAATTTAAACTCTAAATAAAAATTGCACGCAAGGCATTGGATGTTACCAAAAGCATTTTTGACCGCACAATATTTTTTGAGTGTAAGCTGAAACAAAATAATATAGCATCCGCTAGACATGCACACTTGTCGAAGTCACATCGACGACTGAATTGAAGAGTATAAAAATATGTGTTAGTAGTGGTGCGCACAATTGTGCAAAGAAATGGAAACCCCTGCTTATAGTATTGTTGTTTCTTTTCAATCAAATGAACGAAAAAACTGCGTATTTGTTTTGTGCTTATTGTTTTCTATTCTTGTTTACACTCAAAAAAGTTTTACAGTAACTTAATGTAATATATTCCCAGTGACGCACGTGTGTTACACGTACTGATATACATACGTGTGGCATACTTTGTGTGTAAGGCGTACTCGGAACTCTATATACGTTTTAGGTTTACTTTTATATAGACATGTCCGTTTTTTCATTGATTACCAGCAACCCACAAAGTGTACGAGAAAGTATCCGTCTTTAATACAATTCTATGTACTTTGTATTATCGTTTTGTAATCAAAATAAGATATTTCTCACATACCTAGTATACGGCGCAGTAATTAACATAATGGTGCCTATTATGAACTTTATTCGATTTTCGACAGCAGTCGAATTAGTTGGTTGAAAGAATTTTCATTTGGTATTATGGCACACATTCGATAAAAAAAAGTACTATTGTGATTTAGTTTATTCACAGTAGTACATTTTCTATCTGCTGTCACATTAAATAAAAAATTTTGGTTACCAAATTTAAAAAATAAAACTAATATAAATCATGACTACGACGGAATTATGGTGCGATGATTCATCTGATGAAGATGAACGCTTACTGGAACTGGCCTGAACTTTTGTAAAAATTCTTGTTGCCAACAAAGGATTTTGTTCCATAATGGAAACAAGCTTTTCCAACTGCTGTTTACTACTGTCGACTTTAGACCTGCATAAAATAACCAAAAATAATTAAGAACGTGGAATTTGCACACCAAAACTAATAAATTAACAAGAACTTACATTTTCAACAATTTTTTTTAAAACTTTTACACCGTCGAAAGCAAATTTGTTTTCGTTGAAAAATTCGATGCACAACGAAATTTTCGACAGTACTGCCAACTCATAACACCAAATTAACATTCGATAGTCGATGTTCGATAGCCAGCGAAAATCGTTTATCGAATGTAACTCATAATAGGGGCCAATGTACCTGTTCATACACAAAGTATATGTATTTAGTTGTGCAACAAATACACCCTACCGAAAATGTTAGAAAAATTAAAAAATGTTGTTTTTTGTATTTTTTTTATTTCTTTATTTATAATTATTTTTTTAGAATTATTTATAGTTATACTAAAACCATTTCATTATACATACATAGATTAAAAAACTTAAATCTTTAATTACAAAGAAAAAACAAATTATTTTGCAAAAACTAAACACATTTTTTGTATTGAAAAAGTTGTACAATAAAGGTATTCTCGTCAACTGCACTATTGCGAAAAAGCAAAATATCAAAAACATAACAATAACCACATAGTCAAATATTTGCACGCCATCGTAATTGTACGAAAATATAATTTTCTTGTCAAGGAGCCGATGAAATTCTTACGTTAACCTCCAGGATTCAAAATTCGTTTTATAACAGTTATCTGGAAGAAAGCAGCACTTATTAAAAACAAATGGGAAAAATATACAGCACAATTTATTAAAATTAACGTACCATTTCTTCTTTATTATCTTTTGAGCGGCGCTCCAAAGTTATTGCACTTTTTAATTCCATTAATTACAATTAACTTTAAAGCCGTATTCCCACACCTCAAACTGGCTCATCAAACTCACATTTTTATAATAGCGCCAGTAATAAAAACTTCGCACGTATGATGTAATGTAAGCTTATTTATTTACAAATTTATTTAAATGTTTGGAAAAAATTAAAAATTTATTTTTCAAATTTTTTTAATGAAATTTTATTATTTGGCTTTTTTATAAAAATTCAAATAAAATATCTCTACCTAAAGTACTGTATCATGTACATTGTACAATATGTAGTAAGCGAAAGCAACCTCTGTGTTACTATTTGCCTTACAATTCTGAGTACTCGGAATATTAGTAACTGGGTTAAAATCGTTTTCCGTAATTAATGAAATTTTTTTTATTTTATAATTAAACTAATTTAACTGTTTCTGCATATTGTTCCAAAAACAAACTACAAAAAATAATAAGGGTTTTCATGATATCGCTTAAAATTGCCAGTTGTGCAAATGGGCAAACTTGCGAGACTCCTTTCACGAAGATATTATTAACACTTGAATTTTTCATTGAAAACTGCGGTTAATATTAAACAAATTTATCTGTGTAAATGCACAACTGAACAGCGAGGGTTGCCAGTTTTGAAATCAGAGAAATCAGTACATAAGAGAAAAAAAATCAGTTCAATTGCATAAAAAACAGTACATTTACTTTTTTAATATAAAATTGCATATTAATAACATAAAAAGCTGTAATCTTTTTTAAAACAAAACTTGAATTCATTCTATAATTTGAACAGTAAGAAAATTTAATTAATAAAACTGAATTTTTTCAAAACAAAAATACAATTCCGTATATAAAATTATTATTAATATTTTTTTTTTTTTTCGTATAAAATGCCTATTATAAATTGTACGCGAATATTTATTTTGTTTAGAGCAGTAACACTGCAACTTTTTTTATTTTCTATAACATTTTGGCATATTTTCATATTTAGAAATAATAAAATGTAAAGAAAAGGACAACTACCAGCATTGAAATTTTGTATTTTGATAGAGTTACCATTTTTTGCTCTGATAAAAAATTTTAGTTAACAAATATACTGTAAATATTAAATGATAGGTAACCAATCAATAGTTATCATTTTAATTTACTAATAATAAACTAATGACCGTAAATTTGGGCCTTAAAGAAGATTATTAGTTTGCGTTAAAGACAAAGGTTTTTTTTAACAAAAATTATACAAAATAAATATTTTTTGTTTCATTTGATGTATTTTTTGTAACTTTGATTTTTTTGAAACGCAAAATATTCGATTGAATTTTGCGAATACTAATGTCATGAAGTAGCGATACCGAATATTCGTAATATCACTTATATGAACTTTTGTATTTTGTAAGATTTTTTTATAAAAATTTATTAACAACAATTACGATAAAAATAAGAACATTAAATATTTTCCGAATTAGACATATTTTTAAAAAGAATAAAAAAATATAAAAGCATTTATTAATTAATAGAAGTTATTTTACAATTTTACTTATAGTTTTCAAACCAAATGCAAACAGGGAATTGTGGATCCAATGCTTTCCATATGGGGTCAACAAATCATTGTTCATGAAGATATAACACAGTAAGTTTAAAAAAAACACTTATTACGGCCAATTTCACCAAGTTCAGTTAAAATTAATCAGTTACAACTGTCAAAATAAATGAAAGTTAAAGGGTAATTTAGTTTTAACTGAACTTGGTGAAATTGGCCGTAAAAAAATCGTTTTCCACTTTTATAATTTTTTTTTTTTTAAATATTCCAGAATAGCAAAAATATTTTGCTTTAGTAATAAAGGTCATGGTTTGTACATGGCATCACCCACCGAAGTACAAAAGTTTACAATATCGTCAGAGTTTTGGTAAGTATTAAAAATTATTTAAACGAAAATTAATTATTTATTAAAAATATTATTCGTTTGTAAATCGGAAATATCTCGGGTTGTTACTACTGGCAAAGCTAGACAATTTCTCTATTAACGTTAACTTCTATATAAAACGGCTTTTTATATTACATTTTTATGCATTGCTTCAATTTCGCTATAAAATCCTAAAAAAAATCTTATTCAGCAAAAAATATTTAAAAAACATGACTACAACCAGCAGTGTTGCCAAAACTTAGTAAAAGAAAAATGTTAGATTTTTGTGATAAAAATGCAAAAAAAAATTAATGCTTAAAAAAGTGCAAAATATTATATTATATAAAAATAAAAAGAAAAACGATTAAATTTGACAGAGCAAAATAATTAGCATGGCATAAAATTGCATGAATTACGGCCAATTTTATCAAGTTCAGTTAAAACTAAACTACCCTTTAACTTTCATTTATTTAACGATATGTTTTCGACAGTTTTAACTGATAGTTAAATATAACTTAACTTGGTGAAATTGGCCTTTTGTATTGTATAGTCTATTACAATTAAATTGGAAAATAAAAAATAAAAGAAAAGTGCTTTATTCGTCTATGTTGAATCTTGAATTACAAGCCAACCTTCATAAAACCTGACCTCACAGTAGTATAATTCGTTGCCTAAGTAGTGAAGGACGGTTTACATGGAGCTTTTGATAAATTATGGACCCATCTCCATAAAATTTCAGTACGATTTCCAGTCAAATAAAACAAATTTGTCCAAAATTTATTAAGAATCGGTACATTCTGTCACCACTTTAAATTTTGTTGATTTTTAGAACAAAAATATAAATTTTTAGGGAGGTTATTCCACATTTGGGTTCATAACTCTGCATTCCCAAAATGCTAAGGGGAACTAGAAATACTTTGACATCAATATTGTTCTTTTCTGTTGTGCATTTCTAAAGTTGGCGTGTTTTGAACAGACGGACAGCCAGGCGGACATGGCTAAATCGACTTAGAATTACTCAAGATGCAAGATTTATGTACATATTTGCACGTCTAGTAAAAAGCTTTAAATTAATGGATAAAATAAGTGATACATCTTAAACTAAAAAATGCTATAAAAAAGTGCTAAATAATTTTGGGAAAGTGCTGAGAAAAGTTCTATATGTGAGGAGGGTTTTTTCATGCTAACTGAGTTAAAACAAGTTAGAGTGCTATATTCGGTTGTACCGAATCTTTGATACCCTACACCGCCAGGAGGGGCTCTATATGATATCTACATATTTATTATTGCGTTTTAGACCCATATGAAATTATTCGCCGACAATCAGAAAGTTTTATGCTTTTCTTTTTAGAATAACTGGCTTGAGTAAAATATAACAGTTTTAGGCGAACTAAAGTGATTTTTAGGAGGGTAATTTGTATTGGACCTATGATAAATTATGGACCAATCATCCCAAAATTCTGAAGACTGATTTCTGGTATTACAAAAAATAAATTAGAATAAATTTCAATACAGCAGTTTTAGCGTTAACAGCGAATTTCAGAAGGCTGCCTAATATGGTATCTCAGGCAAATTATAGACCGTATATCACGAAATTGCATGATATTTTTTCTGGCCATTTGAAACTTAGTTGGAAGAAATTTCACCGTAATATATATATCTGTTACGATTTTAGGCGAACTTAATTATTTTCCCAAAGTGGACTTTATATGGTTTTAGGCGAACTAAACTGTTTGCCGGGAGTAGGGTTTATATCGGGCCTATAGTAAATTATGGACCGACCTTCACGAAATTTGATACTTTGAGTTCTAGTCTTATACAACTGTGATAGACCAAATTTTATTATGATAGCATTAATAATTACGGTATTAGGCGTACTAGGGTTCATATGGGGCCTATAGCAAATTATGGACCGATCTTCACGAAATTTTACAGTGTGAATTCTAGTCACATAAAACTGTGAAGTACCAAATTTTATTATGATAGCATTATGTATTACGGTTTGAGGCGTACTAAACTGTTTTCCGGGAGTAGAGTTTATATGGGGTCTAGGGATAATTCACAAGCACTACTCCCTCTTTCCTCCTTCCCATAACCTATTTTCCTAGTTCCAACACAATGCATTGCATTAGTAGGGGTCATCCCCTGAGTGCTGGTCCTAACAAAAAAAAAAAATTATGGACCGATCTTCACGCAATTTAGCAGTGTGATTTCTAATCCTACAAAAGTGTCACGTACCGAATTTAATTATATTTAAAGATAGCCACATTAGCGATATAGTCAATTTTATCTTTATTCTCTGCCGCTGTAATTTAATTTCATGGAAAGTATTAACGTTATAGTTTATTTAGCGATATAAGCACATTTGACATATATTGAATTATCTATATATTAACAGATTTACAGATTAATATTCCATCTATCAGCGGCTAGTAAAGGCAAAAGCAACATGTACCAAGTTCCTTTCAGTTTTTAAAGCCACAAACCCTAAAAAAGAACTATTACTTAAATTTTTATCGTCACTCTCCATTCGAAAAAAATTGTTTTTGGCTTGGTATCAGGGATAAAATTTTTTATTATTATTTTAAGTATTTATGCAACTCTGTTGCAAACCATAAGCCTGCTGTCGGTGTAATCCTACGAATAGGTTGGAGGAAACTAATAACGAATTTATAGAGGAACTTTTTAGGCAGAAAATGATATCCGTATCCGAAAGACAAACTAAAAACGAATGTTACTACTTCTCCAAAACTTTACGGTTTACCAAAAATTCACAAGGTTGGTTTTCCCTTGGGACCAATATGGACTTTTATTAACTCACCTTTTTATGAATTGTGTAGATATTTAACGAATATTTTAAAGAGAATAACTGAACATTCTATATATAATGCTGCGATCGGCAAAATCAGGCGCCGCGTTTTCTCTTTTCTCTTTTATGCTATTTTGTTACGTACGTGTGCACACACATTGTAGAGAATTAAACAACATTAACAACCAGGGACCGAAAATAACTATTACTTTTTTATTTGAAGGCAAAAAGGTTAGGCAAAAATGACCTTTATCTGCATTTGGGAGTTTTTAACCATTATCGTGACTTTTATATTATATTGGTTACCGTAACTAATTAATTGAGAAAATAAAAATTTTGGTTATAAATAACCATTATATCAACCAAAAAAATTTTTTGTTTAAAAATAACCATTAAATCAACCAAAAAAATTCTTTGGTTGAAAACAACCATTATCGAAAAAATTGATTTTTTTTTTTGGTTATCATGTATGAAAAAATTCCAAAAATTTCAAAGGTTTATTGTTGTCACCAAGTTTGTATATACCCTGTCGGATTTTTATTAGCTAGCTCAACATTTAGTTGACTTTTAGCTAACTTATTTACAACTGACTTGTAAACTAACTCATAATTGGTGCAGATTTGAGTCAGTTGTGTTTTGTGCGACTGACTTCTTCTCGATGACAATTGAACTAGCGTTTGGCTAACTCAAAGCTGATGCAGTGGACTTTGGTAAAAAAAAACGTTTTGCTTGTTTTGTGTACTTTTTCAAAGTTAAATAATAAGCAAAAGTTCCCATATTCTCTTTGTTAATATCATTTAGTTAAATACATCTCATTTTCCAACCAACCAACTTCTTTGAGATCGCGTTGAATTCTTTTAGTGTGATTCTACGTAAGGCTTTCTACATTTAAATTTAACACACTTATGTGTATGTTGGGTTTAAAATACTGATATTGAAAGCCTGACAACAGATACATACATACATATGTATAGGAACATAATTTAAAAAAATTAATTTACTTATGTTAATTTTTAACGTCAAAAGAGTTCGTTAACTCATGTTTCAGGACCTTAGGGCATACTCAGGTTCTAGGTTATACATATTTGTGTTTAAAATATAGGTTTTGGACCGAAATCTTGCTTATATGTGGACTGACTTTTTCCTGAGCCATGTTGAATTATTTTAGTGTAATTACCGAGTTTCGATCTCGCACTGTGTAATTTCTTCATTCGTAAGGCACTAAACAAGTCGAATTTTTGAAGAAGTAACCAAAAAAAAAAAAATTTTTATAATTTTTTTTTTGTTGAAAAAATAGTTATTTTCGACCAAAAAATTTTTTGGTTTATATAACGATTATTTATAACCAAAAAAATATATTTCTCATTTCAATTGGTTAAAATAACCAAAATAAAATATATTACTTATTAATGGTTGATCATAACCATTACGTAAATGTATCAGTAATAATTGTTAAATCTGATTTTTTTATCGTTTATCTTATAACTGTTACGTCCCTGTTAACAACAACATATGTTAAATACACACAACGCATACAATCGCAAAATGTAATAGTATAGGTTGCCGATCGCAGATATAATGTTAAAGGTTCAGTACAATTAAAAAAGAAATTAAGGAGTCATTGTATACTGACAAATGAAAAGTTAATTTCATTAGATGTGGTATCGCTATTTCCTAGTGTACCTGTCACTTTGGCACTTGAAATAATAGAGGGAAAATGGATCATAATAGTGCAATATACGAAAATTGACAAGGGACTGTTATTAAGAATTTTAAAATTTTGTATAGAAGACAACAGATACTTTGGTTGTAATGGGAAGGAATATACACAACTGAGGGGACTTCCAATGGGATCTCCTGCTTCTACAATTGTTAGAGATATTGTTATGGAAAGGTTACTTGATACATCCATTGAAAAATTTAATATTAAACCGAAGATAATGATCAAATATGTTGATGACTTATTCTGCATTATTACTGAATGTGGGATAAATAACTTGTTAGAAACATTTAATGAGTTTAATAGTAATATTAAATTCACTTTAGAAATGGAAAGTATTTCAAAATTACCTTTCTTGGATTCTTTAATAACAAGAAAGGGAAATAATTTGTTAAAGATTGGTATCAAAAACCAATAGCATCAGGCAGAATTGTAATTTATTATTCTGGACACAGTAAACATATTATTACAAATACTGCTAGAAATTTAATTAAAAGGGTTCTTACAATTAAAGACAAGGTTTATCACAGGAAAAACATAATTAAAATTATAAATATATTAAGGGAAAACTATTTTCCAAATAGTTTGATTTATGGATTAATTAATCAATATAAAGATAGGAGTAATGGGAGTGCAGGAATTACGAGTACAAAAGAACCAATGATATACAAATCATTATCATACATATTCAATGTTTCGGAGAGAATAAAAAAATCGAGAATCTTTGACACTGACAAATATAAGATAGCATACAAGGCTTATAACACATTGAACAGTTTATTTAGCAAGACAAAGGATAAAACTAGTAAATTTGATATGTCGAACATTGTCTATAAAATTCCTTGTAAGGGAAATGATAATGAAGGATGCAACCAGGTTTACATAAGTACAACCAAGAACAAATTAAGGACTAGAGTTGTAGAGTTTATAGATAGGAAATTTTTTCAGTTTATATGAATTGTTAAACTTTAGTTATATTAAATTTTTTTTTTGTTATGTTTTTGAAATTTTTTTATGACAAATAGGTTTTTGAATTTAATTTATGACAAGAAATTTTTTTCATAATTTTATAATTGTTTGTTTGTTAGTTATATAAAATTTTGTTAATTTCCTGAAGATGCAAACCAAAGGTTAGCGAAATATTGATAAAAATATGTATATAAATATAATATTTTATAAATAAAAAGACCTCAAGCTTAAATAATTAAAAATAATTATAATTATATTCAACATTTTTTATTTTTCGAATTTATTCTATGAGTTAAATTTCAGTTATGTATTTTATAAAGCTTTTTGTAATAGTTCTATTCCTTAAATTTTTTTCTAGGAATGAATAGTCTGGTAGTGTATAAATTCATTCCTAGAAAAAAAATTTAAGGAATAGAACTATTACAAAGTTGAAAGTTGCTTATGAAAAGAACAAATTCCCAATATCTATTTGTTAATAATTATAATTTTTTATTTTCGCTTATATGCTTCATAATGGCATATTTTATGTAAATTAGGCTTGAAGTCACATTAGCGATGTAGTCCACGATTAAGCTGCATCTAAAGGATGTGACTATAAGTGAACAAGTACTGTACATAGATTTATAAAAATGTGTCTTCTCTAATCTTTTCAGTCAATTCATATTAGAAATGATGGGGAACTTGTACACATTTCAAGAAATGCCAGAACAACCTAAGGAAAGCTTTTTTAAAGGGTTATTTGGCGGAGGTGCCAAAAATTTGGATAGAGAAGAATTATGTAAGTTCTTAAAATAAAATGTACTACCAGTATCATATGCATATTATATTTTATTTCTTTTTTCTATAATTAAGTCGGAGAACAAAGTGGGAAAGCAAATCGTTCTATTGCAAAACACATTCCGGGACCTACTCTAGAACAGCTGAATCAAAGAGCTTCTACTGCAGCATCCGAAATTAGTCGTGCCCATCAATTGGCAATGGAACGTGGTGACAAATTGAATTTGTTAGAAGAGCGTGCCGAACGCATGGCCAATCAAGCTCAAGATTTTAGTGGTACAGCGCATAATTTAATGCTTAAATACAAGGATAAAAAGTGGTATCAGTTGTAAAATATTTATTATAGGAGCCAATTGTACTACCACAGTTATTGTAATATTGCTTTTATAACAACAAAAACACAAAAATAACAACAACAACAAACACTTTCTACTACATTAAAAAAAGAGTACACTTATTTAATTTCTGTTTTCAAATCGTCATGTTATTTATATATTTAACAAAAAACCAAAAAAAAAAAAAACGTAAATTATATAAAGATTACAACAAAAAATGTTTTTAATAAAATATAGACCAATAAAAAACGTGTTACAGATTTACAATATCGGAGTTTTAATGTTAAACGTTAAAGAAGAAAAAAAATACAAATTAAATAGAGCTCTGACGGTTACGATCGAGAATTCTTAGTTGAAAGATTCAACAAAGTTGAATCTCTAAGCTCTGTATTTTTGGTAAAAAATTTTGGTGATTGAGAGCAATTAATAGGGATGAGATTTCCATAAAAATTCATGTTTTTTGTCGATAGTCGGAGAACGATGTCGATCAATCATCTTTCCGAATCAATAAATTTGCGCTAAAATGGCATCGATTTGCTTTTACATATTTTGGTGAAAATGCATATTTTTGCATATTTTGACATTTTCGAGTGATATTGTTTTAAATGGTCATATTATAAAAAAAAGTTCTTCAAAAAATTTATAAATAATGGGTGATTCAAGTAGATATACTTTTTTCAATAGCCTTTTTTTGACAGATCACGTGTGAGTCGTGTCATGCTGTCATGTTATTTTTGTTTAGTATTGTTTGGCATTTCATAATGGAAAGACTTACGCCTGAACAACGTTTACAAATCGTTCAACTTTATTACGAAAATTCACGTTCTGTGAGGAATGTGTTTTGTGCACTTCGCTCAATTTATGGTCAACATAATCGGCCTACTGAGCGAACTATTCGTAAGACCATCACCCATTTTGAGACCCAGCATTCATTATAGGCTAATATTCGACCGAATAGACCACGTCCAGCACGCTGTGAAAAAAATATAGCGGCCGTAGCTAAGAGTGTACACGAAGACCGTGGAGAGTCGATTTGGCGCCGTTCGCAGCAACTCGGACGGTTATCGTGTGATGATAACCTATTATTTGATGCCTGAAATTGAAGCTCGTGATCTCGGCGACATTTGGTTTCAGCAAGACGGCGCCACTTCCCACACATCGCATCAATCAATGGATTTATTGAGAGAACATTTCGGTGAGCACATAATTTCACGTTTTGGGCCGGTCGATTGGCCACCAAGATCTTGTGATATCACACCGTTAGACTATTTCCTGTGAGGATATTTAAAGTCTAAAGTTTATGCGGACAAGCCCGCTTCGATTCAGGCCTTGGAGGAAAACTTCGGTAGAAGTGTGCTGGGATATTCTTCCAATAAAGAAACTAAGGTGTAAAACAAAAAAAATCACGTGCGGTTTAAAAAAAGCCCAATAAAAATGTTCAAGAATCTTTTATCCCACTTTTTATTAAGTCTAATTAACAAGATGGAATTGCTTATGTAGCCTCTAAACCCCCCTAATGGCTATACTTTGTATAAAAAAACCCCTTAAGCACTCACCATACCTTAACCTCGGAGGTTTACATACATATCTTACAACTTAGTCCATTTTATTATTAAAAAAAATATGTTTTTTTTCTTTTGTTTTATTTTCAAGTTACAAGTGTATAAATATTCCCACAAATAATATGTTCTACTTATGCCATTTAAAGGGTTAAATTGTGTATTTTTTTTATAAAATAGGTTTAGGTAATCACCAGAAAAAAATGTAAGAATAATTACATGTAGGTATGTCGCCCAGGTCGATTTCCGACAACAGCTTTTGCGTCTTTTGTTGCTCACTTTCGCAGTAGCGTTCCAGTATACATTTACGCAAGTTTTCATACTTGTCATTTTCTGGCGGCTTCAAAAAAATTCCTTCTTTCGAACAACTACATTTAAAACAAAAACAAATTCTAAAAACTTTGTTTTTGTTTTAAATGTATTTGTAAAGGTACGTTCAGACTGATGAAATATTTGAAAGCAAACATCAAATATTTCACAACGTAGTCTAAACACAAAATATTTTTGAGTATCAAATAAAATAACAGCTGATTTTGAGCAAATAAAAGTATTTGCCGGCAAACAAATATTTGTCCAATGTGAACATAGTGTGAACACAAAAAATCAAATATTTTAGTAATTTTTGAGCAAACATTTATTTGATATTACAAAAAAATTGTAAGAGCAAACAACGACAAATAATTTTAGCCACGTTCCGGATAGAAGCAATTTTTCCTGTAAGTTTTCGGATTCTTTACAATTTTAAAATTTCTTATAATTATAAGACTTTGCTATTGTGCCGCTATTAGCAAATTTTTGCGAATTACCGCTAATTTAGCAATTTTTATAGAAATTTTGCCATTCCTTATAGTTTTAGGCACTTTTACAAAATTTTATGGCTTGTTTGAAATATTAAAATGGTTCGCGAATTTTCGCTATTTTTGCAACATTTTTTTTTTGTTTTTCCCCTACATTTTGTTTTTTAACCGATTTAACAATTTCAAATATATTTTAGGGTTTGTTTCCAAGTTAGCTATTTTTCGCGAACTTTAGCCATGCTCGCCAAGAAGCGATTTTTCACTGTGAATCTTTAGAGCTTTAACGATTTTTAATAATTATTAGGCTTTGCTATCATACCGCTATTAGCAAATTTTTGCGAATTTCCGCTAATTTAGCAATTTTTATCGAATTTATGCCATTCCTTATAGTTTTAGGCACTTTTAATAAATTTTATGGCTTGTTTGAAATATCTAAATTTTTCGCGAATTTTCGCTATTTTTGCAAAATTTTTTTTCTCGACATTTTGTTTTTTAACTGATTTAGCGACTTCAAATATATTTAAGGGTTTGTTTCCAAGTTTGCAATTATTCGCAAATTTTAGCCATGTTCCAGTTACCCATTGTCTTCCAGTTTTTTTATCTTTAACATTCTCCTGTTCTAACACTATAAGAGATGCTGATCCACAGAATAAAATAAAAAAATTTGCTTTTGCGCTCATTTTTACTATTTGAGAAATATATTTTTATTTTTGAACACTTTCATTAAATAATTATTTGATGCAAATATTTCTTTTAGTCTGAACGCAATGCAAACATGATTTAATTTATCAAAAACTATTTTCGGGAATGAATTTATTTTATTTGAAACTATTTGCCAACTGTTTCAACAAACAAAAATTGTCAAATATTTGAGCTTAGTTTGAACATTAAACAAAATATTTTTATGTTTCACACAGTTTGAAGCAAATATCAGAACAAATATTTTCGTTAAATATTTCATTAGTCTGAACGTACCTTAAGAAGTAAATAATTCTTTCGTACATCGGAAATAGGCAGTTAAGGTACGTTCAGACTAATGAAATATTTGACGAAAATATTTGTTCTGATATTTGCTTCAAACTGTGTGAAACATAAAAATATTTTGTTTAATGTTCAAACTAAGCTCAAATATTTGAAAATTTTTGTTTGATGAAACTGTTGGCAAACAGTGTTAAATAAAATAAATTAATTCATGTTTGCATTGCGTTCAGACTAAAAGAAATATTTGCATCAAATAATTATTTAATGAAAGTGTTCAAAAATAAAAATATATTTCTCAAATAGTAAAAATTAGCGCAAAAGCAAATTTTTTTATTTTATTCTGTGGATCAGCATCTCTTATAGTGTTAGAACAGGAGAATGTAAAAGAAAAAAAAAATGGAAGCAACTGGTTAATGGGAACATGGCTAAAATTTGCGAAAATTGCAAAGTTGGAAACAAACCCTAAAATATATTTGAAGTCGCTAAATCGGGTAAAAAACAAAATGTCAAGAAAAAAACCAAAAAAATGTTGCAAAAATAGTGAAAAATTTAGATATTTCAAACAAGCCATAAAATTTATTAAGGTGCCTAAAACTATAAGGAATGGCAAAAACTCGGTAAAAATTGCTAAATTAGCGGAAAATCGCAAAAATTTGCTAAGTCTAATAATTATAAAAAATCTTTAAAATTGTAAAGAATCCGAAAACATACAGGAAAAATTGCTTCTATCCGGAACATGGCTAAAATTATTTGTCGTTGTTTGCTCTTACAATTTTTTTGTAATATCAAATAAATGTTTGCTCAAAAATTACTAAAATATTTTATTTTTTGTGTACACACTATGTTCACATTGAACAAATACTTTCATTTGTTCAAAATCAGCTGATATTTTATTTGATACTCAAAAATATTTTGTGTTCAGACTACGTTAATGAAATATTTGATGTTTGCTTTCAAATATTTCATCAGTCGAACGTACCTTTAGAATATTGATAAAAAAAATATTTGTGAAAAGAAAAAATGTATTTTTATAATGTTTCATATACTGACGAATTATGTTTTTATGTATTTCAATTTAAATAATAAGAAGTATGTTTTTATAAAAAATTAATAATTCTTACTATTTTGCCCTTGTTTTAAAAAATTTAAATTAAGAAAAAAAAATTTAAGATTTTCCTCTTCAAAATATGATTTCTTTCGCAATATGACAATTTTTATTCCAAAGATTCTGGTAACGCTGTATAAAAATGTAAAGTTGCAGCCAACTTCAGGTATTATCTACGATGGAAAAACAAAACGACTTTGCGAGTACAGCAAAGTATGTACTCCCCCGCTATACTCTTTTCCCTTCTCTTCTATAAACTCAAGACTTTGCAAAGTAATCTTTGCCTTTCTGAAAGGGGTCCAACCAAATTTCTGCATGCGCGGGCCAAAACGGCGGAACCTTCATGGCTATGCGGTTAATGCTTGTGGGTTCGTTACTTACGGCCGCATTCAGCGATAGGTCTGCTTGTTCATTTTTTCGGGCGTTGTTGTCTTCAGTGTCCATCACGTCGCACAGTGGCGCCCGTAGAGCAAACGAGGTTGCAAAAATCAAAATTTTCATGAGCGCCGACGAAGTTTTAAATAAACCCATGTTATAGGAAACTTTTCAACGATTTCAAATATGCCACTCTTAATAATATCACATTTTTAGTTTAGAAGATATAACCATTCAAAGTTGACCGACTTTCGGTTTTCAAAAAAACACACAATTTTTAGTCAATTTGTTGCGATTTCAGGTGTAATATCACGAAAAATAGGTAACGAATCGCCTTATTTTTTGTTTGTATTGATTGATGTATTTATTAAATGTATAATGATAAAAAAAATTAACTGTTTGCTTTGTGTTTCATAATATCAAAATTGCATTATTCAGCCTAAATCCATATGTATGCAGGGAACAGGTAAATTTTTCGGCATGGTAGCATAAGCCTATATATTGCAATGACGGAAAAGTCGTAAACGAACTGACAGGAACAACCTCAACAATGTCATGCAAAAAGAGTCAGAAGAACTTTGATAATTTAAACGATTCTACAAATGAGGAGAATTACGAATATGGAATGTCACCATTGCACGCAAGGATAAGGTGTATGGAATTCTTGCTAAAACTGGCGTATACCCTACCACAAGAGCAAGAAAACTTCGATGAAAATACATCAATAAAGGATAAGGAAAAGATCAGAAAGAAGCAAATACAGGATGCTTTTTTAAACAAGTTGGACTAAAAGTAGACTGTCCCAAGCACGGATACGGTAACTCAAACGATGGAAACACTTCTAGGAGATTTTTTGAAAATGATGAGGCAGTAACTAGAATCACTGGAATTGACAATCAAATCGTGAAAAGATTGGGAACGATCTTGGATGTTTTAAACTGCAAAGAAAATGTCAATTCTACAAAATATGGAGAATATGCGTCGAAAACTGCATCTCTTTTAGCAGAAATGTATCCACAGAAGAAGTTAACCCCGACCGTCCATAAAATATTGGCGCATGATATAATTGAGTTTCAGTCTTTGCCAATTGGAGAGCTTTCTGAAGAAGCACAGGAGTCTCTTAACAAATTTTATAAAAAATATAGAACACATTCAAAGCATCAAGGGTAAGGCAAAATGAGGACCTCTTCAACATGTTGGCATCATCTTCCGATCCACTTATTTCTTCCCTGCGGCATGTGAAGTCACGAATAGAGTTACAAAATAATTATAGTTTAGAAATGGTTAGTTTTTTAGATATACCTTCTCTTACGAATTGTGATGAATATTTTACAGAAAATTTAAAAAATAAATTTTAAAACAAAAATTTTTTTTTTTAATTTGTTGGGTACTAATTTAAAACATAAAACCCTAAAGAAAAAAAAGAAAAACAATCTAAAAATGTAAAAATAATTTTTTTAGTTACCATAAAATTGATTTTTCTACTAATTTTAACTTTGATAACCCATAAGTAGGCCCCTACAAAGCGTAGCACCCTTTCGAAACGCTCATTTCATAGGCTGAACAGTAATCTATCATATGGTGTTTAAGCTGTTCAATTATCTTATTCGGTTCAAAAGATATGATTTTTGCAACGAAAAAACTCAAATGGCGCCACTGTGCGTCGGGGTCACCACTTTGTTGGGGTATTATTATTAAAACAGAAGGCGTTCTATTATTTATAAATTAAAAATTCAATATTTATTAAATAAAAATTACAAATTAATTTAAGGACAAAACTTTTACGATGTGTGTTCAGCAAAAGAAAAAACGCGCGTGTCTGTTAAATGCTGCTATCATGATAATTGATATTTTCCCAGCGTAGCTAAAAAAAGTAGTTTTTGAGTCACCACATGTATATAAAAAACTACATTAAGGTATGTTTGTAAGAATGATATGATGAAAAGGAATGTTGATAACGGAAGCTTTACGGCGGACAGTAACATTCATTAACTGTAGCAGAATAATTTAAGATTTAAACATGCAATAAAACTTCTGTTACCTCATTAAATTAATGATGAACTTACAAAAATAAAAAAATAAATGATCTCAAAATATTGACTTACAACGCTGCTGAAGGCCTTCGGTTAGAACATTGATTTGGTTGTAGAGTTTTCAATAAAAGTTCGATCAGTAAAGTAGTTATTTGTGTAAGTTTTAGTTTAGAATTAGGGACTTTTAATGGTTATTTTATATGAAGTACGAGAATCATTAATATGTTTAGTAATAAGTTTAATAAATGTATAAGAATTTAAGGGTTATTATGTTATTGTTTTCAGACATAATAATATAAAAGAGAAAACCCAAATTAAGATATGCTTAGCCGAAATTTGATCGAATAAAATGGGTTGTTTTTTTTTTTGAAATTAGTTTGGTTAAGTTTAATATGGTAGAAAATTTCTATGTATATTGGTACTCAGTTAGAATAGAATTTATCACCGCCAACCGTTATTTCTCATCCCGTTTCTCAGGTTAAAACACTCGACGTGAAAGAACCAGGACTAGTCGCTCCTGCATATCAGGGCAAGGAGTGTAGTAAACTTCGTGAAAATTCAGCCACGTTTTATTAAAGTGGGATATACGGATAGCAAGGTATAGATACAGGTCCTCAAAATCTCTGAGATAAGCAGGCCTTGCAGGCCGAGGTATAAAAACTTCCACGAGGCTTTAAAATATATAAAATTTTATATATAAAATTTCCTGAAAATGACTTCACGCACGTTTGCTGGCTAGGAACCAGGATTTAAATTAAAAGTTTCTCCAGAAACCTCAGTTTTCTTTTCCCCAAAAATCTTTTGGGAGTTTATAGAATAATTATGTTCTAATTTAAGCACCGATTCCACGTGCAAATCACTCCTCATTTAAATTAAAAAAAAAAATTTCCACTTTTTCGTTCTTTTTACTATGCCTTGACAAACCAAAAAGAAATAATCAGGTCATTTTACCTCACATGAAACTTCGCTGCATTTTGTATAATTAACTTAGAGCTTTTAACGTATATAACTTTCCTACTCTGTCATTTCGGATCTTTAATAAAATAACAAAACCAGTGTTTTGTCAGTGATGGGTGCATTGTTTATTGCAATATCAGTGAGATATTTTGAGGGCAATTTTTTTTTTCTTTTTCGGTCGTCAACCGAAACGGGTTTCTATTTGGTACCCGCTTACTATAATTAATAAGTTGACCTATCTCATTGACGGTCAATGCCTGTAGAAAATAAAATATATAGTATTACAAAAGTTATGTAATATACTATCAATATTGTAGTTTTTAAAATTTTTTAAAATTATATCATCTATATTATTGAACGGTTTACCATTGATCTCATTTATCAATTGCCAAGTTACTCGTGGATTATAACGATTTTCCAAAAATTTTGTTTAATAATATTTGTTTTTTTTTTTTCATTAAAAATTTTTTATTTAATAGGTTTCTGAATTTTTTATAGTTACTTTCATAATTTAGATTTCTTTTGTTATTAATCCATTTTTTATACAATTTATCTCTTTGTTCACAGCACTTCACTATTTCATTGGTGATCCATGGACTTGTAGATCGTTTTTTTGTGGATTTTTTATTTACTGTTGAATTTTTGTATATTTAACCAAATTTTATATGTATAGCATTATATATATGATTTACGTTGTTTTGTGCAATTATGTTATTCCAGTTTGTTTCCCTTAAAAGTTTGTTAACTTTGTATGTGTTTATAAATTTGTTCTCTTGAAAACATATTGGGGATCTCTGATTATGTTTTACGTTGGATGCAGAAATATGTTCGATACAACAGAAAGTGGAGAAGTGATCAGATACATATGTTTGTTCTTATAACAGCAGCATTAGTCAGAGTTTGTGATGGAACTGTTTTTGTTATGCAGTGATCGATACAGGTTGTGTGTTTTTTTTATGTCACAACGCGTTGGCACATTTATTAGACTCTGCAACCCGTTTGACGTCAACACGTCGATATAGATTAAAGGGCTGCGCAAAATATTCTTAATGTTCTGTGTTCTACTTCACACAACTATCAATCATATTATTTCACTGTAAACATACATAGCAAAACAAACATAACAACACATTACTCTCACCAAAACAAAACAAGCATAACTTGAAAAGTTTTTCTCTTCTGCTTTGTTAGTGCTTGTATTATTAAAACAAACAGAATATCAACACAAAAACAGACAATGAAATAAAGAAACGGTAAATTATAGTAAAAGCATCGAGTGCACGTAATTAGGAATTTAAAAAATTTAAAGTGATCTTAGCTTATAACAGAAATGGATGCATTAAATGTAAGCAAAATTGATTTTTTTGAATTATTTCCTAAATGTATATTTTATTTTAGTCGACCTTTATTATTATATTAGGTATAACTAAATTATCAAGCTTGATACCTATCTTTTTTTATTTTTATATAAAACTTTAAACGTTTATTTAACCAATATTTCTAATTAAAAAATTTTTTAATTTGTCAGTTATTGTTAAATTTGTTAAACATAGTTGAAAATTTATAAAATAAGGAAGAAAAAACCCTGAAGAAGGCACTCAAAGGAGTGCCGAAATATTGGCTAAATAAACATTTAAAGTTTTATATAAAAATAAAAAAAAGACTTTAAGCTTAATAATTTAGTTACCTAGGTATATTATTTCCTAAATTTTTAATAATATTTTAAAGGAACATACAACCGAACCCATTGAAAACCACTCAAACGAAATTAAATCAAAAGTTTCTGCCTTTGCAATTTTCTCTTTGGTTTATGTTTACAATCAAAACATTCAAACATGCTTGGAATGTTCTATTTCTGTTTTAATGTTCTACTTCATCTTTGTTCTAATTCAGCGTTATTTTAGTTCAGCATTGTTCTTGTGCAGTTTTGTTCTATTCTTCTATATTTTGATCGTAAAGCAAAACAATTGTTTTTGGAAGTATGAGTTTTGTAATGAGAGAGTAATATACACATACTATCTACATTTAATGAAATTGCTTGTAAGCAATTTTTCTTGTGCTTGTGCAGCTCTTTAATATAGATAGTAGTTAAATTATCATCTTTTAGGGTGGTTTTTAAAATGAAGATCAGAGATTTAGTCATCTTTAATCTGTGTTTTTAGTTTTTAAGATGAGGATTAATTACTTTTATTTGGCAGTTTAAGCGGCCAATGTTGGTGGTTTAAGCTTAATCAACAAATGTCAGCACATATACATGTATAACAAATGCAGCTGTTAAAATAAAAAAGAAAGAATACATATACATAAACGAAAACCTGATTATTCTAGTGAAGATGTAGACTTTAGTGATTCTGAAACATATGAAAACGTTAATTAAACAATTATAAGTAAATTTCTTTTTATAAGAATTAAAAGGGCCGAATTTCTTCTTTTTCTGCCTGTAATGCAAAGTGCATTGGTAAAAAGTTGCCATTTTTTGTTATTTAGTATGGCAATGCTGCGAAGTTTAAGCTTCAACTTAAAAACGGCAAACCCAATTAGTCCTCAATTAAATTTATTCTCAGATTTATTAATTATAGTTTGCTGCTAAGATTAATCTCGATGTTAAAAACCCACTCTTAGAATATCTATGTTAATATCACCAACTATGACAACGTTTTGTTTTATTCGAATTTGATTGAGAGTTCTTTCGAGTTCTTTTATATATACATTTGTAATGCACTTTGGTGGTCGGAATATTGCAAGTAGGGAAAAGGGGTTATTATTTATTTTAAAATTAAGGTGTAGTGCCTCAAACGATGTTATTTCTGTTTTCATTTCTGTGTATTTATATTTTCGCTTACATATACAACTGTACCCCCGCCCTTGCTCCTCTCTCTGTTTAAAAATACAGAATTAAGTCCCCGAATATTATATTCTTCATTTTCACTAGCACTTTGAAACGTAACTTTTCTATAATACTATTAATCGTAACTAAAAAGGTGTGAAAATGTTTTCTTAACGAGCGAATATTCATGCATATTACTGAGAATGGATAATTTAAAAGTTTATTATCGATATCACTAAAAGTATTAACTGTTACAGTTTTAAAAGTATTCATTTTGATTTTTTATTTATTAGTATTATATTTATGAAATTTCTATTTATTAATTTGTTAAGCACTATTTATCAATTCTATATCAGCATTATTATTGACCATGATTAAAGAAGATGTTTCATTTTTTCTTGCACATATAGTGCCATTTTGAGTCCACACAAACTTCCAGCCGCATTCTTTAGCTTTGGTTTTAGCAGACCAAAGCAATCGGCGATTTTATGCTGTAAGCTGATCATTGATGTATATAAATGTATTACCATAATCTGTTTGGTTAACAATTCGTGCATCTATTCGATGTTGTTGGAATTTGCTCATAAGCTCTCTTTTTTTGTTTAGGGTGGTTTTGGCTTCCTGGTGGAGTTGATTGTCTGCATGCTCGGCAGCAGGATTATCAACTCGAGCCTGGGGGATCATAGTGTAAGGAGGAAGGTTACCAGGGGGACACCACAGGGGGGTGTTCTATCTCCTCTACTGTGGTTGCTTGCGTTCAACCGGATTCTCAGATCATTTGATTCAAAGGGTATGAAAGCCGTTACCTATGCGGATGACATTGTTCTACTGGTCAGGGGAAAGTTTCTGTCCAAGATCGGTGAAATTATGCAGGTGATGTTGGGCGAACTCTCGGCTTGGGCGAAGGATAGAGGGCTGGGGGTAAACCCTGCGAAAACTGAGCTGGTTCTTTTTCCTAAAAGGTACAGGATAGAGGGTTTTAAGGAGCCAGTTCAGGATGGCGTCGAGTTAACTCTATCTGACTGTGCTAAGTACTTGGGTAGCTTCCTCGACTGTAAGCAGTCTTGGAGAAGAAATACCCAGGAGAGGATGAAAAGAGGACTCAATGCCTACTACACATGCAAAAACTCCATCGGTAAGAATTGGGGACTAAGATCAGATACGGTAAATTGGATTTAAACATCGGTGGTTAGGCCTATTCTTACCTATGAATGCATTGTTTGGTGGGATGCGTTGAGAGTGGACAGCTATATGAAGATGCAAGGCCCAGAGGAGTGCACCTCTTGGCATCACTGGTGCAAGGAGAACCACGCCACAGGCGGCGTTGGACATCCTACTACATCTGTCCCCCATTGAACATTATTTAGACTCTACGAGTCTTCGTTGATTCGACCTAGGCGGGATGACCACACAAGGATTCTATACGAAGTGGGTCTGCTTAATCAGGAAAGTATTAAGGCGGGAATTTCGGATCACAGGAGTATGACCTTGGACTTCGGTGTAACACCTCCGGTGGAGTTCCCGGATAGGAAAGTTTGGCATGGGTCCAATGGACTGTTTGAGGGGTGGGCAGAATATACGGACGGGTCCAAGATGGACACTGGCACTGGGGCTGGTGTTTTTATTGCTGACACTGACGCGAAAAGGTCATTCAGACTCCCGGATGAGTGCAGTGTCTTCCAGGCTGGGATCCTAGCGATCTGGAGGGCGACGGAAGTGATACTGGGTCACATCGTAGGGGGATCTGTGGTGACAATCTACGTCGATAGTCAGGCTGCGTTAAGAGCATTGTCAAATTATACGGTGCGATCGTGCCTGGGCGCATAACCCTTCTTAACCTTACCTAACCTATATGCAGAAAAAAAGAAGCAAACACATCATATATAACAAACACTTCGCATATAAAAAACGAAGTGGATAAAGATGAAGACAACTCCAGTTGTTTTGGTATTAGTGGTGAGTAGTCAATATAAAATAATACAACGGAATTGCAACGGCTTTTTAAATAATTATGTATATGTATCTAGATTTAAATCAAATTATTATTGAAAACTTAAAAACTTTACTTGTTTCTTTAAAAATATTTGCTCTGATACAAATGCCCACGGTGGTACTTGTATTTTTCTTAATTATATGTTTGATGGAGAAGAATTACCTATTATTTCACAACTCCAAGCAGTGACTATAAAAATAAAATTCCCAATTAACAACTTAGACGTTATAGTCTCTTACAATACAACTTTGAAATTATACGGTAAAGATATACAGCCTTATTCAAAAAAAGTTACTTAAGGTTTACCAAAGCTTATTAAGTAAAAATCGTTAAAGTTTTATTCAAAAACAGTTATTAGTCTAAAACACCGTTAGGAATTTTAAAGTACCTTTGGCCCTACTTTAAACCTTAATTAAAAATATTACATATTTGTTGTGACATTTTGAAAATTTATAAAATAATAAAAATAAATAAAATATAAAGTTTACAATATTTTATTTTGGTATTTAAAATGGAAACACTAAATTTTATAGAAAGAATTGGTAAGTATTATTATTATTTAATAAAATAAGTACGTTTTGACTTGTCTTCTATTTCAACAGAATTTTTAACGCAAATATCCAACTTCAGACGTCAAAGAATTTATAAACATAGGCCTGACGCTTTTTCCCTTCCTGACATCGAATTCAAAAAGAAATATCGGTTTAATAAGAAAACCGTGAAAAATATTACAAATTTAATAAAAAAATTATATTTCATTGGATAGAAGACGATGTGGAACATCGGCAGAATTGCAGGTATTGGTAGCCTTGCGCAGTTGGGGCATAAGAGAAGTAAGTTTTCCATTTTATAAGAGTGAATTTTAAATAGAAAAAAATTCGATGTTTAGGTGCAGGATGATGCTGGTGACATACATGGCCTATCTCAAGCAACGGTCAGCAGAATTTGTGCAAAAGTGGCTCGAACTATCGCCAAACTAGCAAACGAAAAAATCAAAATGCCTGCTACCGTGCGAGATGAAGTGAAAGTTGCAAAACAATTTAAAGAAATTCGCAATTTCCATACTGTTATTGGGGCAATTGATGGAACTCACATCAAAATTAGAAAAACTGGTGGTGATTTAGCTCAATATTACATAAATCTAAAAGGGGTTTATTCGCTAAATATACAGGTAATAAAATGGAAAATATCTTTATAAAAGCATTTTATTTAATTCATGTACACACAGGTTATTTGTGATGCGCAATTAAAAATTCAGGACATAGTAGCAAGATGGAGGGTCAGTACTCACGACTGTCGGATTTTCAACGAGTCCAGAATAAAAGAACGTTTTGAAAACGGAGAATTTAAAGGTCGTTTGCTTGGCGATTCTGGTTACAAGCTAACACCATACTTGTTTACTCTCATACTTCGGCCTAAAAACGCTAAAGAAGTAAGCTATAATATCGCCCATATTGCAACCCGAAATCCAGTTGAGAAATGCTTCCGTGTTTGGAAGCAGAGATTTCGGTACTTGCTTGATGGAATGACCGTAAGTTTTACAAAAATCAAAATAGTTATAATTGCCCTGGCTGTACTTCACAACATCGCTTTAAAAGAAAAAGATTCGGTGCCAGGTAAACCTTGTTAAATGAAACTTTTAAATATTATTTCTAAAGAAAACATTATTTAAAGATGATATAATCTTAGACGAAGAAGAGTTAAGGCAGAATTAGTTTGTACGTTCTGTTCTGTTACGAATCAGCTGTTTTGTTTCTGTTCAATTGAAAGTCTGTATGTGTGGTTAGTCTGTTGAAAATAGAATTCAACGTTAAGTTACGGTCAAAGTGTGTATGTTTAGTTTGTTGTGATATGAAAAATCTGTAAGTTTTTGTTTAAAGCTAGAAAAATTGGTTTCAATTAATCATTTTTTTAAAAATTGACGTATTTTTGACACACAAAAAATTTTAGTTTTTTATGTTTTACGAAAAGTTTTTTTTTACAATTTCAATGCTTTTCTTTTTAAAAGCAGATAATTCCTTTCACAGAAAAAGTAATTACAAAATATTTGCTACAGAAAGGAACGAAACAGAACGGCAGCAAAAAGTAACAACTAATGAGGCCTTTAGAAGAACCACCACAAAACAACCTAATTGAAATATCGACGTCTGCAAGGAGAGAAAATCTAATATTGAGGAGCTTTATCGATAAACATTTCTAATAAAATTAACACATAAATGTAAAAAAATTATTGAAATACACATTTTTTATTTAAATAAAATTTGTTATTTTATTTTGATTTATTTGAAGCAAATAAACAAGTTTAATAAACAATTTAAATGTAACAAAAATATAAAGCTATTAAAAAAACATAACAAATTAATAACGATGGCCTATATTCAAAAGCCTCTATCTTTGATTTTCACGAAAATGACTTTTTAATGGTAAAATGTTCAGTAAAACAACCCTCATCTATGGTGTGATTTTCATAACAAACATACTTTTTTTTGCGGTTTTATTTGCACTTTTGTATTTTCTCTATCTTACACAATTAATTTTTCTGAATGCAAAACCCTCTATCTTTTCTAATAATTAATTCCAAATATTTTTTGGAATAACTTGTTCTTGCAATACATGTTTTTTTACTATTTTTTGCAAGCTGAACATGAATTCGACATTTTTAATGGTTTATCAAAATAGCGAAAGCCGATTCTGCACTGAATTACCATGAAAATATTTAACATGCTTGTTTTTAGAAAATATAATGTCCATGGCATAGAAATAAATGGTTAAAGTTGGAATTTGCTTAAAAAAGTGTCTTCTTTTAAAGTGTCATCTATGATACTATTGTCAAAAAATTAGTAATTTATAGGATATTTAAAATCGTATGTAAATAAAATATTATTATCGTGTGATAAACTTATATAATAGTAGGTTTGAAATTTAGTTTAATAATAAGATTTCATTAATAAACTTTTATAACAGTTAATAGTTAATTGTTAATTTTTTTATCTTATGTTGTATTATTAGCCTTTATCTTAAATAAACCACGATAAACACCTACAGATGGCATAAATAAAATCAAAATAATTTATTTTTATTAAAATGCAAAACTCTCTATCTTTTCATTTTCATACATACACACTGAATATTTTTAAGAAGCAAAACCCACTATCTCGCATAAAGTCCCCACTAATCCAAAATATTATAAACCAATTATCTGTGGGATTCAGCAGTTGATTTAAAAAATATTGTATAAAACCGAATTTTAATAACTCATGTAATACGCGAAAAAAACAGTTTTTTGGCTCTCCTGAAAAGTTGTGTTTTTTAAGATAGAGGATTTTGAATATAGGCCCTCGATAATATGTACATTAAAAAAATTTTGGTTGGATTTTATTAAAAATTATTCTTGTTTCTTATTATCTGAAAGAAAAGCCAATATTAAATGTAAAGAAATATATTAGCCCAATTCACAATCTTGTGCAAATGGTCTTTCATCGTCACATTTGCAAGTATTTACTATACCATTTGGCAAATGCTACGATGCAGGACCATTTGCACAAGATTGTGGATTGGGTTATTGTACATACGAATATATAAAATATCAAAAAAAAAGTCTTTCGCAAAGCGCGAAAAAGCAACAATTTACATACATTTGTCTTATACAAACATTGTTTTATATTCAAATACTTACTATTATTTTTGTTTTTATGGGACGCTATTTTCAATTCGATTAGGTCCAACTCCCTATCTAAATTTCGAATTCTTTTTTTCTGCATCCACTCGCAGTTCGTGTATTCGAAGGAAACTATAGTCATGTATGATTATTTTTGTTTTCTTTTTTTTATATTTCCGAATAAAATGAAAGCAAAAAACTTTTTTTAATTTAAAAATATTTCTTTTTAGTCTATAGATAGGTAAAATAATTTACAAATACGGTTACGGATAAAAATAATATTATTTTTTTTGCATTACTAGAATTAAAATGACAAGTGCCTGAAACGGTGTTGCCAGTCTTAAACTAAAAAAATTCCTAAAGTCAGTATTAACTAATATACGTTTTTTGTATACAAATTTTTTAAAAAAGGTTATTAAGCGTAAAGTGTTTATGAACTAATATATCTTTAAACCAAAATTAACATTTTTTTTTGAATATGGCTGATAAAATTTGTAGATTATAATTTTTATGATTAACTTTTGACAAAAAAACTAACATTTCGATTTAAATCTATAACAAGTCGATTTAAATCTATAAAATAATTTAAATATGCCAAATAAATAACATTAATATCCAAGGCGAATTCATTACAGGTGATCCTAAAAGCCCTGCTGATAACTTTTTTTCTTTAGCTTTATAATTGTTGGATGTCAAAATTTTGTTTATTATCTTTGTTTCTGTTTTAATTTGTTTCGGTTTTTGACATTGTACAATGATTTTACAAAAACAAATTGCTTGTGGTTTTTGTACGAGTTGTACTTGTTGTACTACCGAGATTACCTGGAATGAATTCGCCTTGTTAATATTCTCCAAAGTGAAAATGAATTTGAAAATATTAAATAAATTTTGACTGAAAAAATATTTATAAGTCGATTTAAATCTATAAAATAATTTAAATATGTATGTACATATATAATAAAAAGAATATAAGTTCCTATGTATAGTTATAAAATTAATTGACCTAATTGTGTTGGGGCCTTAATAATACCAAATAAATAATATCCGTAAGTTTTCGCCTTTTAGATATATCGCTGCAGTTGATAGGTGATTTATATGGTATCCCAAGGTTCTTTTCATTTGTACCTTCTGAAGATATCTGGAAATTGCGTTCGTCATCTAACCAGTTTGCAAAACTATTGTAAAATCTAGGTTTACTCCATCCAACTTGTTTGATCTTGTACCTCTTCCACAGACAAATCAAATTTTATAGGCTTGGTACAAAGTATTCTCTCAATCACCACGCATACCTCTATTAAGCAACGAGACATTGACTGCTGCGATAGTCCTAATAGATGGTCTTGGCCAATTTGGTGTTGATATCCACCTTGCCCAAGCAATTTTAAAGCAGCGGCTAGTTTTATTATAGTTGGAATTGCTGTGGATCTGTTTGCAACTTTCATATCGTGCTGAATAGCATTTAAAACGTATAGAAACGCTTCCTTATTCAAACGCAAATTTTGTACAAAGCTAAACTAAAAAATTATTATTAAAAAATTTTTTCCACTAGTTTATTTTTTATCTGCGATCATTTAAAGAGAGTACATCTGACCTATCTCGTAATATTCTCCTTGTAACTCGTTCTACGCGTTCGTTTTCGTCTTCAAACCATAATGCCACGGAATCCATCACTATTAATTAAATTTTAAATTTCAAACAAAAGCGGCTTAACTTTCCTTGTTTAATTTTTTATTCATATTTTGACATTTCATTACTGCCAATCTGCGCCATCTTGAATTTTTATTCCCAGGGTTGCTTCGTTTTTGAAACATTTTACGAAAGGGTTTGCGAAAGCGGTAGAGAGTACCAAATCGGCTTCTTATCGCATTTAGCTTTCGTATCGAAATTGCATTCGTATCGCAATAGAGAGTAGCCCCCCTGATAAATGACAATTCTGACTTGGTTTTCATAACAACCCTGAATAACAGCATTTGAATTTCGGTGCGAGTCGATATAGATTCATCTGTTCAACAATAAAACGCATATTCTTAAGCGGCCCATACGCTTGCAATATTATTTTATACGTTATCCGCTATATTTTTTCCATTTTGCTCTATATTATGCAATAAGTGGCACAATGGTTTTAATTTAAATTTGGGGCAACTTTCATTCAATAAAAATGTAAGCAAAACCTATAAGCAAAACAAAAACATATCGGCCTAAGGGAATCCAAGGCCTATTCAATAGGTCTGCGAAAGGAGCCAATGTTTATTTTGCTTTTTCCCTTAGGTTGTCAAAATTTGTTTACATTTTGCTTATACATACATGTATTTTTTTGTTTACGTTTTTTGGTTTTTGCCACACTTTCATGCATACACACGTTTTTCCTTTTGATATCCCTATTTTCATAGTTGTAAGATTTTGACAAACAACCGTGAGGAATTTTACACAAACAAAATGCCTGTTGTTTTTTGTATTGTTGTAGCGGTAATCAAAACTATTAGATAGGCCTTGAGGGAATATTTCTTTATATTTAAGAAGACTATCTATCATATTGTTGATTCTTTTTTTCCCCGATTGGAATAACCTTGGCTTGACTTTGTATTCTACAATGCTGGCAGAGTTTCATACAGTTCAATACACTCCAAAAGACATTTTCTTTCTTCCAATTTTTGGTACATATTCACTTAAATTGTTTTTCCACTGTAGAAACAAAATATTTGTTTTTATATCACAATGTTTATGTACTTGTATTTTATAATTAAAGCATAACTTTATGCAATTATTGTAATAAATAAATTTGAATTAAAATTTAAATATTGACAACACAAAAAATTCCTTTAACCAAACACAGTTGGTGCCATGATACAAGTACAGAAGCATAGTATACAACTAGTATGCCGACTCTTTGACAGGTATATAACTCAACTGTCAGTGGTACATTTTTATGTTTGTATTAGTAAGATTTTTTTCAAACGTATTGGTGTATAAAACTATTTCCACCACTAAACATAGTTGCATAAAATCGTATAGAATGTGGCAACAATTTTTTTTTCCAAAATAAAAGTTTCTTAGTTCAATAAATTAAAAATTTATTGAATGCTGGCTGCATTTATAAACTTTTAAAAGCCATGTTTGCTAAATTTTTATTCTGCAATATCGGATAATATATAAATAATTAATGATTTCAAATATTATTTTTATACCACAAAATGCTACTCTGCTGGCTTTAATAATATTAACAACAGAAAAAATTTAGTGTCAAAAAAATTTATTTAAAAATTTTTAGTTTGTGAAAAATAAAAACATTTTGTAAAAGCAAATTAGCAAAATGTATTGAAAAAAATTATTAATTATGTGTTTAAGTCATAAAATTAAACATGAAGTGTTATATTGTGAAAAATTTTAAATTAAAAAATTTCAAATTTTGTTTTGTTTTTGTTGTTCTTAAGTGTGTTGAAATCACACAGAACCTATATGTGTGATGAGAGTTATAAAAAAAGAGAACGTTCTCACCAGTCGGCATACTAGTTATATACTATGTACAGAAGGTGGTTCCACTCTCTCTTTTTGTCGCCATATTAACGTTCTGACGTTTATTGGAATTATTAAAAATTATGTTACCATATTTCATTATACATATAATCCTATTTTTCTGTTTTTTAATTCAAGTTTTAAAATATTTTATATAAATTTACATTTTTTTTCAATGTTTTTGGATTTTATTACAACTGAGTACATTTAAGACCCATCTAGTAATTTACATTTCAATAAAAATCACAGGTGCTTAGATTATAACCCATTGGTTATAACTAATTGAACTAATACAAATTATATTATTTTAAGTCTCCAGACATAGGTCCATTGGTAGAGTTCTTCTTAGTCTTCTTCGGTGCATTGGATTTCTTATCTTCGTTTGCGTGTTGTAGTAGCTTTAAAGAGTGCTTTTTCGCATAAAACTTAACTTCATCATTTACAGTTGCTATATGTAGATCTCTATGTATATCAACATTCCTGACAACCCACGGACAGTTGGTGATTAGTCTCAGGACCTTGTTTTGAAAGGTCTGAATTAGTTTAAGTTTTGATTTCGCTGTACAGCCCCATATTTGAATACCGTACGTCCACTTTGGTTTAAGAATTTGCTGGTAGAGTAGTATTTTATTTTGCATTGACATACTAGAGTATGGGTTAATTAGCCAATACATTTTCTTAAAGTTAAGGTTTAATTCATTAACCTTTTTCTTCACATGCTCCTTCCACTTTAGCTTTTCATCTAATGTAAACCTTAAATATTTTGCTGTGTTGGCGTATGGTATTGCGTTACCGTTCATATAGACAGGTAGGTTTTGTATTTTTTATTTGTAAAGTTGACATGCACAGATTTTGTATCATTTAACTTTATCCTCCATTTTTTCGTCCAACTGATAATATCATCTGTTGAGGCTTGTAACTTTCTGGTACTTTCGGTTACCGTCGAACCCGTTGCAAGTATTACCGTATCATCTGCAAAAGTAGCAATTTTTATATCATTTGCAGTTGGGATGTCTCTTGTAAATAGTATATATGTATAGGGTTGGACCTAAAACACTTCCTTGTGGTACTCCCGCAGTTATTTTTCTTATTTTTGAATATTCGTCTTCAAACTTTACACGAAAGAATCTTCCAGCTATGTATGATTTTAGTATTCCACTATATTGATTTGGTAAATCTCTATAGAGTTTAAAGTTCAAACCATCATGCCAAACCTTTTCAAAGGCTTGTGCCACGCCTATGAAAACTCCTGAACATATTTTTTTATCATTCAACGATTTTTCTATCTCGTTTGTAACCCTGTGCACTTGTTCCACAGTTGAGTGTTTGGATCTAAAACCAAACTGGTGAGTTGGTATTAGGTTCCTATCTTCAATAATAACATTTAACCTTTTTAACAGAAGTTTTTCAAATACATTTGACTTTGTCGGAAGCAGTGATATTGGCCTGTAAGACTTTTTGTCATTTGGTTGCTTTCCTGGTTTCAGTATCATTATTACCTCAGCAACTTTCCACTGACTTGGAACGTATTGTAATCTTAATGATGCATTGATGATATACAATAGCTTTCTTATACCATTGTCTGGTAGTGCTTTCAGAACTTTTCCAGTTATTAGGTCATACCCGGGAGCTTTGTTTGGCTTTAAATCAAACTTTATAAGTGCTTTTAACTCTTGAAGAGATACCAGTGTTATACTTTGGTAGTCAACCTTATGAGTATTTACTACATTTTCTTGAGATGCAAGTGAAGGTAGCGGTTTAAAAGTGTCCTCAAGATGATCTGCAAATGTATTTGTCTTTTCTTTGGCACTTTTGGCCCAGGTACCATCATCTTTCTATATGTGGTATAGTTACTGATGATTTATAGTAGTTTTTTGTTGTTTTCCAAAGAGAATACTCGGTATCTTTCGTTGCTGTTACATGTTTTAGAAGATTTGATAATGATTGTTGCTCATTATTATGTAAAATTCGTTTTAAATTGTTACAAAGCTGATTTAATCTGTTTTTATTTTCTGATGTTCTACATTGTTGCCACTTTTTGCGAGCTTTTCTTTTTTTCTTTTAGAAGTGTTTTAACTTCTTCTGTGCTTGACGTTCTACACGTTTTTACATATTGAGGAGTACAAGTCCACGCTGCTACTTGTATGTTTTCAATAAAACTATCTAACTCTTCTTCTATTTCATAGGGTGTTTAAATCAGTAGATTCTGTCACATATCTTTGAAATAAGTACCAATTTGTTTTATTATTTATAAGCGACGGCGGATGAGGTTTTTCCAAGATATTATCATTGATAATCATTACCACTGGTAAATGGTCCGAAGACAAATCGTTGCTATTATGCATTAAAACGTGATTTTTATTAATGCCTTTTGATATAAAAAAGTCTATTATATCTGGGAGTTTGTTCGGATCAGTAGGCCAATAAGTTGGTTTGTTGCCAGAATGGAATTCACATTTCATATATCTTCCAGCTATTAGTAATTCTTTACCTTTTTTTGTTGTAAGTCTTGATCCCCAGTATACATTTTTTGCATTGAAGTCACCTCCAATGATAAAACAAGCACCCAGAGTTTTCAAAAGATCAATAAATTCATTTGCGGTAGGATTATGTCTTGGCGGGCAATATATTGATGAAATATTGCATGGTTTGTTGTTTATTAACACTGATACGGTTACTACCTGCATTTGTTCAGTTTCAATTTTCGAATACTCATGATGTTTTATTTTTTCCTTAACAAAAATTGTTACACCACCTCTTGCTAAATTACGAGGATGATAAGCATTATACTTCGCGTACCCTTTTATGTTTATATACGACTGCTTCGTATTGTGACTTTCCGATACTAGACATATGTCAATATTTTCATTTTTTAGAATCAAGTTTAATACACTTAAATGGTTATGTAGTCCATTTGCATTCCAAGTTACGATTTTTAGATTTTTTGCCATTTTGTTTTCCATTTTAAAGACGAGCCTCAATGGTTCTCAATTTATCAAAAATGTTCTCATTGATATATGATTGTTCTTCTAATCTTCTATTTAGTGGTGTAATGGCTTTTAAAATTTCTTGATTTGTATTGTAACTTACATCTTCATTATTTTGTGAGCTATTTGATTTGCATGCTTGTGCATAGGTACGAGAGCCATACGATTGATGGCTATGATTTGTCGCTTGTTGGGGATAACTATGAATTTCAATATTTTCTACTAGATCACCTTGATTGTTATTACGATCATTTTCCTTGCTTCTAATAGTTTTCTTTCTAATTTTCTGCAATTCTTTTGCAACTTCGCAGCCTCTATAATTGGCAGGATGTCTTCCCATACAGTTAACACATGATGGGGTAGTTGTTTTTTCTACTGTGCACAGAGCTGATAGGTGTTTTCCAGAGCAGCTTACACAACGTGGTTCTCTAGAGCAGTACTTTTGGGTATGATTAAAGCCCTGGCAACGTTTGCATTGAGGTATTATGATGTTGTCCTTTTTTAGACTTTTAACTTTAACCTTAGTATTCAACACATATCTCACATTATAAATACTATCGACTGATTCTTTGTTGCTGAAAGATGCCATAAACAGCGGTAAAGGAGTTTTTACTCTATTTCCCTCTGAGTTAGTTTTTTTAATGATGTTAACTACATCTATAACATCGAGATTTTGAAATTTCAGATCATCAATGATGTCTACAGTTTTTGTTGAGCAATGAAGTCCTCTTATCATTACTCTTATTGGTCGCTCATTTTTATTTTCATATGTGAACCATTGGTAATTACCTACATTAAGTGTATTAACCAAGTTTCTATATGTACTTTCATCAGTTTAATTTACTTTAAACATATTATTATTTAAAGCAACAATTTTTTAATTTTCTTTTGGTATATCTTTCAAAATATTTTGGATAGTTTCGAATTCGTGTATATTGATTATATTTATTGGCGGCGGTGGAATATGAAACATGTGTTCGTTGTTAGCATTTTCTTTACGTTGATCACCTCTTTTCTTATATTTTTTTCGGTTGTAGTTGGTTTTTGAAAAGTTACTTTCTTGCTCTTTCTGGCTTTCTTCAAGATCCAGTTAGTTTCTCTTTCTAACTCCTCTTCATCGGTTTCATAAATAATTTGTTCTTCATTTGCTTCAATTTCAACTGGTTCTTCATCACGTGCAAAGCATTGATTTTCACTAGCGTTTTCTAAATGATTTGAGTTTTTATTTGAAATTTCTCTTTTGAGTTCTTTGTTCTCTTGTCTAATTAAATGCAATTCGTTACTGACATTTTCATACATTTTTCTCATTAAGATTATTTCATTTTTTAATTTAACATTTTCGTTCATTATAATTAGGATTCTGTTACCCCTTATAGGTGTGCCACCCCCTGGAGGTGGCAGACTAAAATCCATTGTAAATTTCTTACAGTGTACTTTATTTACACTATGCTACTATCCACTAGGTGGCGCTAATATATATATATATATATATATATATATATATATATAGTTACTTATTCACCACACTATATCAGCTGATTAAATGCAACACTATCAACTGTATTGTATGTTTTTTGTTATGCTAGCTCTATCAGCTAGAAAACCGAGTGTTTTTTAATTATTCCGAAAATTTATCTTTTTGTAATATTTCTTTTTTATTATTATTTTTTTTTTCTTTCCTTTATAAATTTTATTTTGTTTTTTTTTTTTTTTTGCAATGAAATTTGACACTACAATCGTTACTATTATGGAGTTGTTTAAAAAGTTTTAAGTTTCACATTTAATACAAAGTTCGGCAATTAAGACACGGTTTCCTGAGTTTTGATTTATTTTTTTCGGCAAAGATTCACAAAACGTCTGTTTACGTTCACGGTAAAACTCGAAAAACATTGAAAAAAATTTATATTAAAAAGCTTAAAACATTTTTCTGTGAATTTTAGAAATAAAAAAATAAATAAAATACAAATATTGTGAAGTTCGTTATTTTGTAAGAACAACATTTATCAGTTTTGGTGCAGAAGAGTTTGTGCTTATATGTCTTTGGTGTATAAAAATAAAAGACTTCTCAATTAATTTTCAACACACTTTTTGTGTCTTTTATTTTTCCTATTACACACTAACTATTCAACAAAAACGTGACTACTCACAATAATAAAAATCGTTTAATTTAAACTTCTGTCTTCTGTCAAAATGTCAAACTCATAAAACCAGCCTTGCCAGATTATACCAATAGGTGTGGCCACTACACAACCCCCTTCCAGATTTTCCGCTAGTAGCGCCCGAAAACTGGTCTGCCAATCTAACCTTCCATGGTTTGCAGCATGTTTTCTCGAATTCCGATACTTCCACGGGAATGTACGCTGGTTTCAATCTGTCTATAGATACTGTTCTCAATCTCGTTCCAACGCGTATAGTATATGTTTTGGGATGTCTTTCCATTACCTCGTAGGGGTCATCATATAGTGCCTTATGCTAGGAACACAACTGGGACGAACGACGAATTTCGCCCAACACGACGAATTTTTCAGCAAATTAAAACATTATATTAAACAAATAATGCTCAAAAATTAAAACATAATCAAAAACACAACTAAAAACTATTTTAATAGCAAAATACTTTGCATATATATTTTAAATGTTATACATTAACAAAAAAAACAATTATTAAAGTAAAAAGTAACTTTATTTACTAAAATACTTCTAAACTAAAACCAAATATGGTCACCTAGTACTGATTTGTTCGTCGTTCGCCGGCGTATGACGAATTTCGCCGAACGCTATTATTGTGTGTATTTTCATATACACCAATATGTTTTATTTTTGACGACTAATATTCGCGGCCAAAAATTCTTTGTTCGTCCCAGTTGTGTTCCTAGCATAACGACGAATAGCTGGCAACTTTTATAATTGAGAAAGTTGATCACTGTTTTTGCAAAGAGAGAGAAATAGTGTGACCATATTCAAAAAAATAATGCTTAAAAATATAAACATAATCAAAAACACAACTAAAAACTATTTTAATAGAAAAATACTTTGTATACTTTTTTATGTTATACAATAAAAGAAAAAAACAATTATTAAAGTAAAAAGTAACTTTATTTACTAAACTACTTCTTAACTAAAACCAAACATGGTCACCTAGTACTGATTTTTTCGTCGTTCGCCGGCGTATGAAATAGAATTAAATCTATTTAAAGTTCGCCGCGTCTGGCGAGTTTTCGCCGGCTCCCTGATTGTGTATTTTCATATACACAAACGTCTTTTATTTTTGGCGACGAATATTCGCGGCCAAAAATTCGTCGTTCGCCCCAGTTGTGTACCTAGCATTAAGTAGACCATGTACGGCATTGTCCCTTAAAAAAAACATATTCGCAAGATCGCAGATCTTTGGGGTCGTATACAGGTTTTTCCATGTTGGGTCTTTGCGGTTGGACGTAAGTTTTCAAAATGTTGTCGGAGTTTCTTCAGGAACTCGTTTTCGCTGATATGGGTATCTGGATCTTCCACTAAAAATTCGCCAGGTAATCTAATTGCCTGTCTGTATATCATTTCGGCCACCGATGCCGGTAATCGGGATAGCTTCAATCCATCGGGAGTACCTGTCCACACATGTTTAGCAGTATGTGTATCCGTTTGACATCGGTAGCGGCCTGACCAAATCGATATTAATATCTTCAAGTCTCTTGTCCGGTACCGCAAACGTTTCTTATTCGCTTTTCATGTGTTGGGTTATCTTGCTGCGTTGGCATTGTTGACAATTTTATACCAGGGTCCTTATGTCCGCGTTCATCTTGTTCCAAGCAATGCTTTTTGATATAAACTTTGTCGCTGCTTTAACCCCCGGGTATGAAAGGCCATGTAAGGCCCCAAAGACAAGCAAACGCATTGTATTCGGGACATATGGGCGAGGCTTACCTGTTGCATACTATTTCACCCTCGAAAGCTGCCGGCTTGACTTTCTGGAGGATAAGCGAGGTTGAGTTTGACCGCGTTAGCGCATGTAGTTCCACGCACTTGCCCTGTTCCTCGGCCAGCAATTGGCAGTCTATATCCATCGGAATTTGTAAGGTCTCCAATCGCGACAACGCATCGGCCACTACGTTTTCCGCCCCACTTATGTGTTGTATTTTCATGCTAAACTGGGTAATAAAGCTCAGCTGCCTGGTCTGAAGCGGTTTGTGGTCCATGAAACGAATGTATTTGATAGCTGCGTATATAGCCGTAAGTTCGCGATCGAATGTACTCTAGCGCTGTTCTGTTGTAGTGAATTTCCGTGAGAAAAATCCTAACGGTTGCCAATGACCACTTGTCCGTTGTTTTAAGGCCGCGCCCATTTCTTTGTAAGACGCATCGGTCATCAGCGCGATCTCTAGCGTTCGCATTAATCTTCTCGAGCGCGTTTTCGGCTTCCGTTCGGTCGCGCTTTCTGCATGGTCCCATCATTTTTTGCAGAAATTATTTTCTGTAGAAATTGACAGCTCCTAAGAAACTGCGTAGGTCTTGTACCTCTTCGTGTCATGATTGCCTCAACTTTTCGAGCGAGCGGTCTGACGCCATTTTCGGTGATTTTATGCCCCAAAAATTCGACTTCGCGTTGGCCCAGTTAGCATTTTTCGATGTTTATGACCAACCCTCCTTTTCGATAAGTTTCAATCAGTTGACGTAAGTGGCCCAACTGTTCCTCCGCCGAGATATTTAGAACGTCGTCTAAATACGGAAATACAAAATCAAGGCCCCTCACCGTATCGTCCATAAAGCGTTGAAATGTTTGAGCGGCATTTCTCAATCCAAACGACATACATATACTTGAATTCAAACAACCCGAGAGGGGTTATGACTGCCGTTTTTTCAACTGGTTTAATCAGACGTGCAAATCAGCAGTCAGATCCAGAGAGGAAGCATTCAGAAATTGGCGTGTCAATAAAACCGCTGATACTAAATTGCTACGCAAAATGGCAAGGTCGTCGTGTGCCAAAGTGCTAAGACGGGAAAAAACTCTTCACGAGCAACGTCTTCGTGCCGAAGTTCTTACTGCTCCCCGGGGCAGTAAAAGCGTCTGGTCATTCGTTAAAAGAGTAAGGGTTAATGCTAGTTCTTCAATACCAACTCTTTTAAAGGATGGCCAAACATTCACGAACCTGGTTGATAAGGCTAATTGTTTTGCCGAATTATTTGCAAATAATTCTAACTTACCAGATAGCAATCAACCACTACCCGAACTCGAAAAAGTATCCGTAACTATGCCTAAAATATTTTTTCGGGCTCGAGCTGTTAAAAAGGTTCTTGCGGATCTCGACATAAACAAGTCTCCTGGCCCGGATGGTATACATGCACTGGTCTTGAAGAAGTGCTCTTCGACGCTAGCTCGTCCCTTCAGCACTCTATACCATGCTGGTGAATTTCCCGTCTGCTGGAAAGTTGCTAATGTAACGCCAATTCCGAAAAAAAGGAGTGGCTAATAACCCTGAAAATTACCGCCCAATTGCAATTTGTTCGGCACTTTCCAAAGTTATGGAGAGTATGGTAAATCACCATCTTGTAAAATTTTTAGAGTCAAATTACCTACTAAGCGACCGCCAGTATGGCTTTCGTAGAGGTCGTTCTACTGGAGACCTACTGGCCCTGTTATCAGAAAAATGGTGTCGTTCCATTCACCATTTTGGCGAAAGTAAGGTAATTGCTTTAGATATTTCCAAGGCGTTTGACAGAGTCTGGCATGGTGCACTCTTGTCTAAACTTGTTGCATTTGGTGTCGGTGATAATTTCTCTCGATTTATATCGAGCTTTCTCAGAGATCGCACTATACGGGTTGTTATAGATGGGGTTTCATCAAACGAGTTCAAGATTCATTCAGGGGTACCGCAAGGCTCCGTTCTTTCTCCTACTCTATTTCTTATTTTTCTAAATGACCTCTTATGTCAAACTTCCAACCCTATCTATTCTTTTGCAGATGACAGCAACCTTTGCCATTCGTATTCATTTGGTTACAGACCAGGCGTGTCCGATGTTTGTGCTATGAGACAGAACATGAATGATACGCTTGGCCGTGACCTAGACATAATCTCTGAATGGGGTCGTGCGAATAGGGTCGAATTTAATGCCCGAAAGACCCAATGTTGCGTACTAACGCATAAACGCGCGACGGATCAAGGTGCCTCATCTGTATGTATGGGTGGTATAAATATTGAGGAAACAGAATCTCTTGATGTTCTGGGCATGAGGATACAATGTGATGTCCGATGGACAGAACATATATTCAAGGTGTCGAAAGAAGCATTCAAGTGCCTCGGTTTTTTGAAACGGTGTAAGATATACTTCACTCCATCTGATATCCTTACTATTTATACCACCTATATCCGACCGAGAATGGAATACAACTCTAATGTGTGGGCCGGTGCTTCAAAGTCTATTTTGGAGCTTCTCGACCGCGTGCAGGAGAGGGCGAAGGTTCTCATTGGCGACAGTAGGGTATCCAATTCTATTGACTCCCTTGAGCACCGTCGCAATGTGGGTTGTACTTGCCTATTTTATCGGTACTACAACGGGATGTGTTCTGATGAAATTAGGGATTTGGTTCCCGAGACCCATAGCTTTGTTCGTAATACACGTTTTTCCTCAAGAGCACATCCTTTTGTGGTCGATTGGCCGGTGAATCGTACAACGCATTACAGGGAAAATTCGTTTTTTGGCCGGACAGTTCGTATGTGGAATAACCTTCCTGCTGAAGTCTTCCCTCTCACTTACAACATGAAAAAGTTCAAGTCGAATATTCACAAACACTACTCCCTCTTTCCTCCTTCCCATAACCTATTTTCCTAGTTCCAACACAATGCATTGCATTAGTAGGGGTCATCCCCTGAGTGCTGGTCCCAACAAAAAAAAAAAAAAAAAAAAAAAAAAAAAACATCATCGGGGTTTACCGCTATGTGGTGGTACGCTTTTTTGCAATCTATTACCGATAATATTGTTTTGCCATTTAGTTCGCTGACGAAATCTTGAATATTGCGGACTGGATAGCTGTCGTGTATTGTCCTTGCATTCAAGAGTCTAAAATCGCCGCAGGGACGCCATGATCCTTTTGGCTTTTTGCCAGATGTAGGGGGCTGGCCCATTGGCTTTTCGATCTTACGCAAATGCCACGGTCAAGCAAATAGTCAAACTCCCTTTTTGCTATTTCCAATTTTTCGGGTGATAACCGTCTAACCTTTTGCGATATTGGGGGACCTCTCGTCCGAATAAAATGCTTCACGTGCCGGGGTGCGAGAGTCTTCTGTGAGGTCGATAAGCTGTGCCAGAAGCCGATGTGGATTGCGAGTTCCTACAGGGCACTTACTCGCCCGCTCTAAGCGTTCAAACCTTTATGACAACTCCATAATTGCGTTTTAAATGTCCACACTTTCATTTAGTGCGCTTAATTTAGGTTGATTGTGTATCTTCGTAATGCTGTCGGCTTTTTTAGCCAGTGTATTTATATCGCCTTCCACTGATGCCAAAATTTGTTGTGTTTGTATTGGTAATTGGCGTAGCTACAAAGATTTTAAAATTTCCGAATCCAATTTATTACTGTACAATTCTCTAATTTCTGCTGAGGGTTTCTTTATTATTTCGATATTGTCAAAAAGACGTTTAAACGAGTGTCTTCTGACTCGCTAAATTCTGCAATGAGTCTCAGTTTCAGCGTTTTATATTTTTCTGTTGCCTGCAGGGACAATAATATGCGCATTTTAATATTGCAGAATCAATTTCGGCAACCAGGGTAAAATATTTCGTTTCGTCTGTTGTAATTCCCGCTCTTGTAAACTGTGCCTCCACTTGTAAACACCAAAGCTTTGGGTCGGGCTTCCAAAATTGTGGGGGCTTCACTGCCACTCGGGACACTTGTACTGACAAATCGTTTCCATTTGTATTCATCATTTTCGACGTCGGCGTCACCACTTTGGTGTATAAAAATAAAACGCTTCTCAATTAATCTTCAACAAACTTTTGAGTCTTTTATTTTTCCTATTACACACTAACTACTCAACAAAAACGTGACTACTCACAATAGTAAAAATCGTTTAATTTAAACGTGTATCATTGTATCTGTCTTTTCTGTCAAAATCTCACTTAAAAGCCAGCCTTGCCAGATTATACCAATAGGTGTGGCCACTACGTGTGTAACACGTACAAATATTGGTTCTGCCTTATAAATGTATAGGTATAAAGAACTTTATTAAAAGCAGCTATGACATGTATCTATTTGCAAGAAAAAACTAAATTTCGATAAATTGTCGATATGATACTATATGGTCGGGCTTGACCGAGTATAAATTGAACATTTAATTACAAATTTCCAAACTATAGTGGGGTATAAGTTCGCTGGTTGGTATTAAACGCATAATTTAACACAATTGAACTATAATCAATATAAAATATTGATCATTTGTAATACGAATAACACATTTTAACTAATAGTTCCCAAAAATAATTTATTCTCTTTTTTTTTAACTGTAGCAACGCTTTTTATAATGTTTACAAAAAGCTTCCAATAATACCGATAAACTTAAAAAAATATTTTGAGAGAGAAGTGGAACTACATTCTGCATTTGTATCATGGTTGGTGTTATGTTTTTGCAGAAAAACAACATTGAACAATACTCCCAACACAGTTCACAGTATATTGCACTTCTTTTCGTTGAGCAGTACAAATCAAAAGTCTTTTGATTGTTGAAAATATATTATGCCACCTTCAAATATCACATACACATTGGCGATATAATTGTATAATACGAAACATTTAACAGTTATATTGCAAGTGTATGGGCCGTTTTACCATACAATTAGGTGCCTATTATGAACTTAATTCGATTTTCGACAGCAGTCGAATTAGTTGACCGAACGAATTTTCATTTGGTATTATGGCGCACATTCGTTAAAAAACTACTATTGTGATTAAGTTTATTCACAGTAGTACATTTTCTATCAGCTGTCACTTTAAAAAAAAAAATTTTGTTAACAAATTTTAAAAATAAAACTAATATAAATCATGACTACGACGGAATTATGGTACGATGATTCATCTGATGAAGATGAACGCTTACTGGAACTGTACCTTTAGCCTGAACTTTTGTAAAAATTCCTTTTGCCAACAACGGATTTTGTTCCATAAGAGAAACAAGCTTTTCCAACTGCTGCTTACTACTGTCGACTTTAGACCTGCATAAAATAACCAAAAATAATTAAGAATGTGAAATTTCCACACAAAAACTAATAAATTAACAAAAACTTACATTTTCAACAATTTTTTTTTTAAATAATTTGCACCGTCGAAAGGAAGTGTGTTTCTCCGTTTGAAGAAACGACATCCACAAGACTCCAACCGCAACACACTGGAGGTCGATGAAGTGGAGCGCGATCTGGCGGCAGCCACTGCGGCCACTTCTGGACTGAGTCTGGGTGAGACGGCCAAGGATGATGGAGCCGACCCCGAGCGGGTGATCTTAGTTGATGACGCTAAAGATCCAGCAAGTCAACCTCCAGCACAGTAAAATGGCTTCGGTCGAACTCCTCCTCACGCTAGAGGAGGGTCACTACGACGTGGCTTTAATCCAGGAACCGTGGATCTCCAGTGGAATTCGGGTATCTGGACTGAAGTCACGTAATTTTAACACATACTTCTCGAAAGTGGTAGGTAGAATAAGATCTGCAATACTTGTTAGGAAGAATATTTACTCATACATTCTCTATAATTACAGCACTGACGATCTCACAGTAGTGGCCGTGAAAGATGGCAGAGATGACACCGTACTATTTGCATCCTCCTATATGTCACACGACAGAGATGCCCCCCAGTAGAACTCCACAGACTAGTCGAAGAAGCTTGTAGAAGGAAGCAAAATCTGGTGGTGGGCACGGATGCTAACGCTTATCATACAATATGGGGCAGTAAAGACATCAACAATAGGGGTGAGGATCTTATTGCTTTTATATTACAAAATAATATACAAATTGCGAATAGAGGTGAGGTCCCAACGTATAAGGGTCCCACTTCGGAAAATGTGCTTGATGTGACGCTTCATACGGATTATAAAACAGTGATAGATGATTGGAAGGTGCTTACGCAGCCATCCTTCTCTGATCACTCCTATATATCCTTTGTGTTGAATTACAATGTACCTACTGAAATGGTGTTTAGGAACCCAAGAAATACAGATTGGGCCAAATACTCTTCACTCCTTAATAGGGACCTAGGTCACTCGGGAATACTGGTTAGTTCAGAGGACATAGTTTCTGCTATAGACACATTAGTATCGGGCGTTATTAGATCCTATGAAAAGTCGTGTCCTCCCACACGAGCTAGGCGTAAGTCCAGACCACCTTGGTGGAATAAACAGCTGGACTGGGGAAGACGCTAACTTCGTGAGCTATTCAAACTGGCGAAAATTGTCGACCGGTCTGATTGCTGGGGGGAGTATAAGGACGCTCTTAGGGTGTATAAGCGCGACGTGCGAAGAGCCAAACGAACTTCGTGGAAGAGTTTCTGCGATAATATAGAAGAGACGACTGAAACGGAAAGACTGCGGAGGTTGCTAGTGAGCAGTCCAGTAATGCCAAGTACAGTCTGTAGGGAAAACGGAGAATGGACAAAGAGCATCACGGAGACGCTGGAGGTACTCGTTGATACACACTTTCCGGGCTGTTCTGAGGTTCCAATTCCAACTGATGAAACTTCTTTTATAGCAAATGGTGATAACGATATTATCTTTTACGAGGGGGTGGAATGGGTCATTGACTCGTTCCAGCCATACAAGTCGCCTGGTCTTAACGGAATCATCCCGGCGCAACTACAGCGGGGTAGACAACGGATAGTACCATGGCTGGTAAAAATCTTTAAGGGAAGTCTGAGGATAAACTCTGTGCCTAAATCTTGGAGGATATCTAAGATTGTATTTCTACCGAAATCAGGTTAGAGCAATCACATGTACCCGAAAGATTTCAGACCTATTATTCTCACATCATTCCTGCTGAAAACGTTGGAGAATTTTGGACTATCATGTCAAGGGTAACATGGGGCCGACCATTCTCTCTGTTAATCAACACGCTTACACGAGGGGCAAATCAACCGAGACGGCACTCCATTCAGTTGTCTCACTGATTGAGAAGACCCTGAGCTATAAGGACTTCGCTATGGGCGTGTTCCTGGACATCTCGGGAGCATTCAATAATGTGTCCACAGAGGAATTTTTGGCAAACTTGTCTCGCACGGGGGCACACTCACGCGCTGAATACTGGATCGGTAACCTGTTAAGGTGTAGAACTATATCTGCAGCGTGGGGTAACTCCAGGATAACGAGGAGGGCACACCGGGGAACTCCCCAGGGAGTGGTGCTCTCACCAATGCTTTGGACGCTTGTCGTCAACGAACTTCTCAATGGACTTCAGGACGGGGCAGCAAAGATAACTGCATACGCAGCTGACGTGGCGGTAATAGTTGCTGGCAAGGATCTGAGTACTATTAGTTCTGTAATGGAGACTACACTGGCGTTGGTCAGCCAGTGCGCCGGAGTAGGACTGGGAGTTAATCCCGAGAAGACGGACCTAATACTATTTACGAATAGGTACAAAATTGGTCCATGGAGAAAGCCTTAACTAGGGGGTACTAGCCTGGAACTAAAGCACCACACAAAGTACCTGGGAGTACTACTGGACAGCAAGCTATCGTGGAGATTGAATGTGGAAGAAAGGGTGAAAAAGGCATCGAATGCGCTCTACGCATGTAAGAAAATGCTGGGCAAAACGTGGGGTCTAACCCCTGCTCTTACACATTGGGTCTACACGGCGGTAGCAAGACCAATCTTCTACGGGATACTTGTGTGGTGGACGGCCTTGGATAAGATATCGTACCGGAAAATGCTAATGGGCGTGCAGAAACTCGCTGAACTTAGAATCACCGGTGCTTTGCGTAGTACGCCGACTGCGGCACTGGATGTGATCCTGGACTTGCAGCCGATTCATCTAGTGGCAGAAGGAACTGCGAGGAAGTCTGCGATCCGCTTAAAGGCGACGGGACAATTTGTACACAGACATTATGGTCACGGCAGTATTATAAGGGGAATAGATTGTAGCAGTGACTACACCATTCCGAGACTGTCATTTGAAAGGAAACCGCGAGTTACCTTGGAGCGGGCAGCCAACTGGCTAAAGTATTATCGCGTATCGGGAGATATACGTATATTTACTGACAGCAAGGCTGCCATTGCCTCTCTTGCGGGTGTCTATACGACATCTAGGTTGACTGTGGAATGTCGGATGTCTTTGAATGAGATTGCTGAACATTCGGAGTTAACGCTTATTTGGATACCAGGGCACTCAAATTGCCCGGGAAACCAGGTAGCAGATGAGCTGGCTAAGGAAGGTGGTCGTATGGATGAAACATTCATTGATCAATTCATTGGCCTTCCAATGGCTCACTGTAAGTTACTCATGCGGCGCGAGAACTATAGAATTGCGCAAGAGGGATGGACCCGTGAGTTCACCTGCTCCACATCCAGGGCACTTTGGCCTGGATATGATGAACGGAGAACCAAATCTCTACTTAGGTTTAATAGGAACCAAATCAGGACCATCGTGTCGGTCATAACTGGACACTGGCCTGTTGGGACTCATGCTAGAAGAATGGGTCTGGTATTCAATGACTACTGTAGAAGTTGTCATGATGAGGAGGAAGAGGAAACTGTGCTTCACTTTCTCTGTCAATGCCCTGGGCTACGGGGCATTAGGGAAAAATACCTGGGAGAACCGGTGTTTTCCTGTTTAGAGGATCTATCAAAAATAGAACTAAGATTGCTTCTTCTCTTCATTAGGAAGACGAATTGGCTCAACCTTGCAGTGACGCCATCTGAATAACTGCTCTTCGGGATGGGCATTGGCGCTGGGTATCACAAAGGGACCGCTAAAGGACCCAAGTGAGCTGTCTCTCGATGGCTGCCCATGGAACCTAACCTAACCTACCTTGGAGGAGGACGGCTGGTTAGCAGGGCTCCGGTCTGGCCACAGGACCTTCAGTTTCTACACTGATGGCTCCAAAATGGAGGGCGGAGTTGGAGCTGCCGTCTACTGCCGGGAACTAGGTATTCGGGAATCGTATAGGCTTCCCGATTACTGTAGCGTATTCCAGGCGGAGATATTTGCGGCCAAGATGGCTGCTGATTTTGCACGTGGCTCCAGTACTAGGAACTCGCACATAAACTTTTTCATCGATAGTCAGGCGGCGATCAGGGCGATATACGCTGAATATTCATACTCTTCTATCGTACAGGAGTGTAGGGACTCGATAGATAGACTCTGTGCCAATATGAGGATACACATCTACTGGGTTCGCGGTCACCAAGGCATAGAGGGCAACGAGGAGGCGGACGAATTGGCGAAACGGGGGCCCCATACGATAGGGTGATGGCCATCCCGGCTCCAATTCGGAATATTAGGAGATACGGACTATGCAGGGCGAACTGTCTGGGAGATCATTACCTCCAAAATCTCGGGGAAATCTCTGGAATTGGGTTAATGAGACTCCTGGCGTTCGTCAAGAGAGTGTGGGGTACTCTGAGTACCATCACATCAGAATGACCTTTCTTATTTATGACTTTCTTCTACGGGTTATCGTACAGCGTGGTAACGCTAGGGACCTATTTGGTCTATGCGGGGTCTTTGTGACCGGCCATTTTAACCTAACCTAACCTACACCGTCGAAAGCAAATGAATTTGCCTTGGTCACGTCTCTAATTATTCGGATACATAACATCCTACCCAATACAAGACAAGCAAAGTAATCTGTTGACAATCTTCGAGAATTGACTTACAACTACTACCAAAATGATTTCCAAATAGTTTCCCATTGTGGATTGTTTAAAACCTGAATTTTTCATATTTAAAAAACGCAAGCCGCTCTTATTTAAGTTGGTCTGTAAAAGGAGTTAAAACATGCATTTATAGTCAATAGGAGTAACAAATTCGGTCTTATTATTAACGATTTTTAAATTTTAATACACATGTATGATTTTTTTTTTTATTTCAATCAAAAGTTTTGATTCAAAACAAACGGAAAATAGCTAAAAGTTTTCAAAAACTTACAAAATTTGTGTTAATTTACAATAAAGATTTTTGTGACGATTTTAGTAACTCGTTTTAACGATTTTGACGATTTGTTTTCCAAAATTTGCCGATTTTCGACACATTTTATCTGTAAGATATGTTTCAAATGCAGGCGTAAAAGGGATCAAAAGAAATCAACTTACCTATAAATATATATGATGATATGGATTTTACATCTGACAAAGCCACTGCAAAATACATGTCGTCTAAAACCACATTAATTTAGGAGTTTTTCTTCCTCTTTCCGTTCTAGTCTTTTCTAAGCTTTCTATGTTTTGTATCATTTTAAATAAGTATATACACACTTTATTCACAGTTATCTCAAATTTTTTATTTCATTTTTTTCTTGGCATTTCGCATTTTAATAGCAGAGTTTTTCAACTACACACGCACAAACTCGAATTTTACACACATAGTTAAGTACATAATAAGCAAGGCGAATTTATTACAGTTGGTCTTAAAAGCCCTGCTGATAACTTTTTTTTAACCTTTATAATTGTTGATGCCAAAATTTTGTTTATTATCTTTGTTTTGTTTCTTTTTGACATTGTACTATGATTTTACACATTGCTTGCGGTTTTGTACGAGTTGTACTTGTTGTAGTACCGAGATTACCTGTAATGAATTCGCCTTGATAATAAGTATGTATATAAAAATATATGTAACTGAGTTGTATACATACATATACTCGTATGTATATGTGTGTTGATAAAATAACCGCCTTAATATCATATTCTATTGAGTTTTTTTATTTTTAATTTGTTTTTTACTTTTTTTTCTTTAAAATATCAATACACCACATCACATTAATTAGTAGTAAATATATAATATATTAATAATTATTAGTTAATTAGTAAATTATTTGATAATTGTTTTTTTTTTTTTTGTTGTTTATGCAATAGACACAGACACATACACATATAAATTTTTTTATACATACAAATTACACTATTTTATTTTTAATACTTAATACAATATTTGTTGTTGGTTTTATAACTTTTTTTAATTAATTTTAATCTTATTTCAATTATTTTTAATCAGGAAGATTATGGTGCGTTTTAGACACATACATATAAAGATTTTTATATAATTATATATTTGTATTATGTATAATTATTAGTTAATACATTGTAATACTTATGTATTATGAATTTTTAATTTTTTTATTTATTATAATTATATATATATATATATATATATATATATATACATATACATATATATACATATGTATATAATTTTTTTTTTTTTTTTTTTTTTTTTTAAGAATTAACACCTATGAGTATGTATTTGTTTTCTTTTCTCTTCTTTTTTTTCTAGAGTTTTGTTTTTTAATGCACACACTTAAAAGTACGAGTATATAGCATTTTGTAAAATATCATTTATTTAAACATTATTTTTTAAAAGTACATTGTAAACATACAAAGAATGATTTTTATATTAAAAGCCCCTTTAATTACTTTCTTGTCAAAAAGAGATCTTCCTTACGTCAATCAATTCCGTAATAATATCAAATATTTTTTTAATATAAATTCTTTTAAAAATCTTATTTGTTTTATTCCAAATGTGAACTTTTTAATTACATATGTATTTAACCTTATGGCCACACTGTTTCAACAATTTGTAAATATTTTATCTTTAGGTTTGTTAAAAAAGAACACTTAATGGCACATAATCGCCTAGTTTTCGGTTCAATAATAATTATATTAAAAAAATTTGTAAACGAATAAAATTTGTTTGACAAAAAAATAACGAAAGGGACATCTATAATAATAATTCTTCCACTACACAATATAGAGAAAGAGAGAGAGATAGAGAGTAATTGCAATAGTTGTATACAAATAGGAGCAAATATAAATAACACAGATATAAATACAACATAAACATATGAAACATTTAATAGTTTAGAGTTTCGAACAACTGTTTCCAACAAAATTCCATTACTGTCTTCCATCCATATTCAAGTAATTTTAATTGAGTTTTTTCCATGCTTTTTTTCATTTGTTGTGTGATATGAAATAATTTTATTGTTGGACTTTAGCTACACAATCATTTAAAGGAGTTTTTTTATTTACTATTAAGCGTATTAATTAATTCATGTATTATTTTCACTTTATTTTATTTTTAATATCAGAAACAAACGAAAATTCAAAATGTTTCTCAACGATTTGAAATTTAAACAGAATCTTTCAAGATAAACAATAATCTTTTAGTTGTTTTTTTTATCTCTAAAGCTTTAAAATGCTTTAAACATGCAATACGAAATATTGAATTGAAAAATACTGCAGAAACAAATTAAACATGTTGCTGCACTTGCATCTAATCGTCAAGTTTTTTATTAGTTTTTGTGTTAATCCCGGTAATTTTTGAATTTGTTTTGTTGGGTTCTATTAAAAATTTTGTGGTATTGAGATTCAGTGATAAATTGGAAGTAAAAAAGCAATAAATTGATTTAACAAATTTTTTACGAGTACATATTTACGTGGATTTTTAACCACTTTAAGAGTATTTTTTATTGAATTTGTAAAAAGTGTCGAGGGTTCTATCTAGATTGACTTGAATTGAAGATGATAATGATGGCGTTTTGTAGGGGAATGTTTTCAATTAATTTCAATTAAACATTCATTTTCGATTTCACTAAACCTATATAATTTTGTTTTGCTTTCGTTTTTCAATATAGCTTTTAATTTCGTATATATTTTTTATTCACAAACAAACAAACATTTACATACATTTATCTAATCGAATTAATAATTTAAAAAGCAACTAGTAACTAAAATTTAAGAATATATACGTACATTTACTCACAAACTCATACATGCACACTCATACACACAAAATTTCACATTGAAAATTAATAAAAAATATAATTTTCATCTTATTATCTGAGCGTAATTACTTTTTTGTTTTGTTTGCATTTTTTATCAGATTACAAATTACATAATCGTACTTAAACATCGTACTTTTCATAAGTACGAATTCAAGTTTTTTTTTGTGCTGTTAAATGTTCATTTCTATTGATTGTTTGGTTTCGTTTGTTGTTAGACAACATTAAAATATCCAATCCTAAATAGATACTCACACGATCAGAATAAATTTTAAAAAATGTTTTGATGAATGCATATATTATTTATACCATTACAAAGGCATCTTCGCCACAGAATAAATATGGATACTGATCAATCATGGTTTGCACAATATCTTCTAAATAGGGACGTAATTGCTCAAAATGACCCATGTCCGTAAAATCTATAGGAATCAATGTAGGCCACCAGCAAATTGCTAAATTTTTACTATCCATGCTATTCAATTTGGAATTATCGGAAACACTGGAAAGAAAAAATTTTAATATCTATAGTTTTGCGAATACAGAATATTTGAAGGTGGTTTTATATCACTTACTGTACAAAATGTTGGAATATATATTTAAGTATTGCAAAGTTAACTGGTGGCAACTTTTCCAAAAGAGTCTTTAAAGCCATTAGCCTGCAACTTCGATCCGTTTTTACTTCTACGTTCATTTTAGAACCTATGCCTCGAGAACCTGAAACAGAAGAATAATATTTCCATTTAAACACTTTAACAGCCTGTTTTTAGAATATGAAAATATTTGTTCGTTCGTAAGAAAAAACGTATAAAACTGATTTAGTTTTTTCTACATATTTGTGGTTCCTATAAAATGAACATCTTCGTAATAAATGAAAACACATGCCAAAAGAAGACGAACGATAAGTAAAAGGCATTCGTTTAAAAAAAAATTAAAAATAAAAAGGATATTTTACTGTAAGACTCCTAAATAATTAATAATATTATAAAAGGTTCATGTAAATTTATATACTAGTTTCGCCCGGTGGCCAAAATTCGACAACTTGACATATACATTTGAGAGACCCAGTGCGTTATACAACAAAAACGTACACATTTTAAGAAAACAACAGCATACACTCTTTTCACCCATTTGTATGCGTGTGTGTTTGCAAGTACAAAAAAAAAAAAAAAAAACGAAAACATTTAAAAAAAAACAACAAAAAGCATTGGATTTTTCAATTAAAACGCTTTTTAACACCTTAATTCTAAAAAGTTTAGAAAATCAATTTGTATTGTGCATATCCTTTCCAACATTTGAAAATTTCTTTTTGTTTAAGGGCATAATAAACCACACAAATTGCTTGGCAAACATGTCAAAATATCACGTTTGTGCTAATATTTTGTGTTGTTAATTGGGGTGTTCGCTGTTTGGACAAACATTTGAAGCAATGTTTGTAGAAATATAAAGTAATAATTTAAGCAAAAACTTTGCAGAGTGAAGACGTAGAAGAAGAACCCATAAAATAATTTTCAGCCGTAAATTCTAATTTTCTAGCAGCATTGTTTGCCCCAAAACAGCTATTTTTTTAGAGCCCTCTTTACTACAAATTATTTTTCTTTATTTTATATTTCTTCTGCGTTTTAAACAAATAGCGAGCAAAATTGCGGCAGCACAATCGTCGTCAGCATTCATTTAAAGCAAAAAAAAAAAATGAAAAATTTATGTTTGTACGAAATATGTTTGTGCTGTATATTGGCAAACAGAAGCACAAACAAAGTGCATGTTTGCCAAACAATTTGTGTGGTTTATTATGCCCTTAAAATGTAAGTTTGCACTAGGTGGGTCAAACAAATTGTTTCTAACATTTTTGAAAGGCTTATCGATAAAAATGTTGCAAATTAAAATTAATTAAAAATATCGATGTATCGAATGATTAAGGTAAATTACTACCAAATTTAAAAACTTAATATAGCTATGTTAATACATATTAACATACACATTTTAACAACATATTACATGTAATTCCATTCTAACTGTTTATTGTTGCTTTTAATTTCAAATTTACTGTCTGTCCCTCGATTACGAACGAAAGTTTCATTCGCTTAACTTTTATTTAATAGGGCATTTACATTATAGCCAATTTACACTACAACGAAATCTAGTACTTTCGAGATTTCGAGCCAAATCTTGTTGTTTTTGTCTAGATTTCCCGTACAAAACAAAATCTACTCCGTGTCTAGATTTTGACGAAATCTTTTGGAAATCTAGTAGTACTTAGTGATGCAACTATGTTTTTCCCCATATAGCACTAAAAACTACTTCTCTGCACAAGAAAAAAATGACATTTTAACAAAAAACAAAACAAAAACAATAATAGCTGCTTGTTAAAATTGTTAAAAAATTAAAAAATTTCGTAAAATAGTAAAAAACTGCAAATGACAAATAATATTGATAAAATAAATGAAGTTGATTATAAAGAAAATGGAATGCAAATTTTTAAACGCCTATTTTTTTTATATGTAAGTATATGTTACACAAAAAACTTTCAGTCGGCACTTTTTGTTGTGAAAACCAAATCTTGCTAATGTCAAACAAGTATAATGTAAACGAACTAGATTTGGAGGAAGATTTCAAATGAAATCTACTAGATTTCAATGTAATAGGGCATTTAAATAAAAATAGGCGTTTAAAAATTTGCATTCCATTTTCTTTATAATCAACTTCATTTATTTTATCAATATTATTTGTCATTTGCAGTTTTTTACTATTTTACGAAATTTTTTAATTTTTTAACAATTTTAACAAGCAGCTATTATTGTTTTTGTTTTGTTTTTTGTTAAAATGTCATTTTTTTCTTGTGCAGAGAAGTAGTTTTTAGTGCTATATGGGGAAAAACATAGTTGCATCACTAAGTACTACTAGATTTCCAAAAGATTTCGTCAAAATCTAGACACGGAGTAGATTTTGTTTTGTACGGGAAATCTAGACAAAAACAACAAGATTTGGCTCGAAATCTCGAAAGTACTAGATTTCGTTGTAGTGTAAATTGGCTATAAAACAAAAACCAATTTTGAAATTTAGTTTTTAAGGTAAGTTATGTGAACGAAGTTTTCGTTTGAAATCGAGGGACCGGCAGTGAATTCTACAATAAAAAAGAAATAAAGAATACAAAAAATTTTTTATTTATTCGCCATATGAAATCTAAAAAAAAAATTTATTGGGATTATATAATGCCGGATTATATACTGCCGGTAAACGAAACTTGTGACACATACTATACAAGTAAACTGTGCAAAATTTTATTTTTAGTATGCTCCAAAAACTAAATATTTTTTGTTATTATTAACCAACATTCCAACTTTCATGAGTCTATTGCTGCTAATACGCCAGAATTAAGGCGATTCTTTGCACAATTCTAGGAGTCCTTTCTTCAAAAACCGAGACAAAACTGAACTGTGTAATCTTTGAAAATGTACAATGGAAAAACGCCGCTATTTTCTTACTATTAGTTAAAAAAATATATGATCGATTCTTAAAAAACAACAGTATTGTAAGCAGTTGAGCAACGGTTAAAATGTTGAATTTTATTATAAAGAGATCTTAAAAATATCGAACTCGATAGTCGTAGATAAATATCGATATGGGTATTTTTAATATCGGCAATATATATCGATTATAATTTTTTTTAAATAACGATATTTCCATATATCGATATTTATGGCCCATCCCAGGGAATAGTTAATTGATTTTGGCTTGTTATCAAAAACATCCGAGAGGTTTGGAGTATCTGACAATTCAGGAGGTGCCATCGCATCTGAAGTTCTGCACACTTCAAATAAAGTAGTTAAAGCTTTGAAGTGAAAGAAAAAAAAACTGAGAAAATAAAACTTTTCAACAAAGAGTTTCACGCTTTATACTTCGATGAAAGAAAAGGCCGAACTTCAATCATATCCAAAAAAATATTGAACAAAGTACAGGAAACGTATAGTAAGAAGCAAATTTGTTTGATAGAAGAACCTGACTCGAAGTTTTTAGAATATGTTGCACCTTTTTCTAACACTGCAAGTTGCACAAGAAATATTCTACTTTTTCTTGGATTAGTCGTGATGGCACAAATGTAAATATTGGCAAATTTAGCGGTATTATACATTTACTAGAAAAAAGATTGGGTAGACCTTATTCAGTGGATAGTTTGAAGAATTTGGCAAAGAACTTTTAAACTGTGAAAAAGCCCAATAGTGAAGTTTCAACCAATTTCCATAAACTTACCAGAGCTTTGAAGATATATGTAATTGCAGATCAAATGTCTACAAACTAGTTGAAACGGTTTCAAGCTGTAAAACTTCAAACAACTTGGAAAATAAATCACCAGGAAAAATGTCTCATGCTCAATGGCTAACTCGTGCTAACAGAATTGTTTGTCTTTATAAATATTTCAGTGGAGAACCCTTCTGTAAATCTAATAACTCTTGCAATTTAAATTGTAAACGTTTATGCTCCAGTGTGGTTTCTATAAAAACTTTTCCCAGCTATAAAGGCGGACCTCGATACCTTTTTGAACTAATCAAAATGAGCAGATGTTTACCAACAACTTTGAAGGCCGTTGTCGAGCCAGCGATTCAAAGAAACAGCTACTTTGAACATCCTGAAAACTTATTAATTGCCAATGTTACCAGATCCCAAGCGACATATTCGTGCATTAGCTGCCCAGCGAATTTTTAAAAGTTAATCCACAACGTCTTATAAATTACGGCTGTTTCAGATACCAAAGATAAATTTTAATGCGACAAAATAACAAGCGAAGGATTAACCAAAGTTCAGATAGAATCAAGAAAATCAATGCCAAAATTTGATAGCAAAAAGAATTTAATCGCTAAATGAACCTTTCATTATTATTTTGATTATTCTATCTTTTGATTCTGTAATACTTTTTTGTAATACTTTTTTTTTAAATATTTAATATCTAATACATTTGTATGTGGTTGCAATTGGTTTTTAACCTTTACAAATAAATACAGTTATCTAGAATAACCTTGCATATCATGCTCTATTATCTTTTTCAAATACATTTGTGAAAGATTCAACATGATACCGGTCATGTCACCGTGCCCATTAAGAAACTTAAAAAAACATTTTTCATACATGGGTGACCCACCCTACTGGGGTTTCGTCTTTAGTGAATAAAATCAAAAGTTGTTAACAGATTTAAATCGTTTAGGACTTGTTTTGTTTGCAACTTCGTTTTTTGTATGTCTAAGCACTTTCCCATTTTTGATGATTTAAAAAAAAAAAAAATAATTTTAAATGTTGCTAAAAAATAATTTTTTTAGACGAAAAAAAAAATTTTGTTTCTAACACGCATATGAGAAAAAGTTTAACCTTTCTTAAAGAAAATTTTGTTGTGGAATTTTTGTTCAATAAACTAAACCGTTTTTGAGTTACGCGAAGATATGTTGTGCAACCTCCTCCATTTTCGAAATAACGTTATATCTCGAAAACCAGAGCACCACTGGATTCAGCGTACCCGAATTATGTAAAAACGCCAGGGTCCCCGGCTTGTCTGTTTTTTCAACGAGCACAGTGTTATTAATAATCCATACAAATGATTACAATGCATCATTAACAGCATATGCTACATATGCCGCATGCTAATGTTGATGTCTGCAAAATCACAATAAAAACTATTCATAGATTTGTTTTCATTTAATTCGACAATGTCTTATTATGTTATTGTGAAAGATGTATGAGCGGCATAACTTGAATTGACAATAACATTATGTGGCCATTTTGACATGTTTTATTGTTCAACATTTGCAGGTCTTTAACAACCCCTATCCAATAGGTCTGCTTACCGCTACAACAATACAACAGTACAAAAAACAACAGGCATTTTGTTTGTGTAATTTTGCTCACGGTTGTCAAAATCTTACTACTACATAGGGAAAACAAAAGGAAAAACGTGTTTTGTATGCATGAATGTGTGGCAAAAAACAAAAACGTAAACAAAAATATACATGTATAAGCAAAATGTACACAACTTTTGACATGGTTGAGGAATAAACCAAATAAACATCTGGCTCCTTAAGCAGACCTAATGGATAGACAGAAATTGGTCTTTAATTAAGTAAATTAAAAAAAAAAGATATTCGAAATCACTTTTAAAATTTGTTTATTTTTTTATTGCTACATGTATGTATGTATGTATATTAACATACATATATAAATTTCAGCTGCTTCTGATTGCCTTTACGGGGTTTGTACATGTTTTCAAGTACCAACACCATTACAGATTCTTGAAATTTTTCAGCAGTATTTGAAATTTAGGAATAATAATTTGTGAAAAATCGTATTCAAAAACTACTGGATGATACAGAGAAATAAAAATTCAAATCCATCCTATTGAAAATTAGCAATAACTGGACTAAATACAGACTTTAAATTGTATCCTTAGTACTTTATGCCTGTAAAGTTTTAAGTATCATATCAATTGTATTGGAATGTTATTAGAAGAGGAATTTAGCCACAATCAGCTGAGGCATACAAGAAAAATAAGTATGTATTTTTTAAATCTAATAAGGATCTAAAGTGTAGACTGTTATAACATAACATCTAGCAATGTTTTGATAGACGAATATGATACTAGCGATAATGAGTAGAATATTATAAACATATGTATGTATTAATATAACTGTAAAAACTTATATTAAGTTTTTATCAGATACACATCCCAGCTGTTTGTTCCAGTTCTAGTCGTCAAGTTTCGAGCTTTTAGGAGAGAAATATATATTTATGTACTTTTTGAAAAATGTAACCGGTCACAAATTAGCAAAATCAAATAAAATAAAACAAAATAAATATGATATTCTAGCATTAATTGCGCTACAATGTGAGTGTCTCTCTTTCTTTCGTGGTCATATTTATTTATATGCCATAGTATATGTTTCTAAATTAAAAAACGACCAGTTGTAAATCAAAAAAGTACCAAACAGCTATTCTCATCCGTTTAGGACATTGCATGTTTAATTTTTTGTTTATAGGTGCAATATTAAAAAGTACCAGTTAAAGAATGAAACAGTACCAAAAAGGTCCCTTTTACAGATTCTCATTTACTCAGGACCTTGCATGTACAATTTTATGTTTCTAGGTATTATATTAACTATAATTAAAGAAAGTACCAGTTGTAAAACAAAAAGCTAAAGAAAGGAATTTAATATTGTAGTGGGAGCTCATCAATTAATACATATATGTATAATAAATGGAGAAAAATGTTTTGTAAAAAAGTACCAAAAACAGTTTAGACACCTCCTAAACGTTCGAACTTCGAAAAAGCACCGAATTCGTATTTGTACTTTTTATTTTAGTTTCGAATGTGATGTAAACTTTATTTCTATTGGTTTAAAGATAGATGGGGTGACAAAAAAGTTCCACTCCCTAAAAGGGCCGATTTTCAAAAAAGTATCAGACACCTGTCCACTTATTTATCAAAAGAACAACGAAAAGTATTTTTTTTTTTTGTAAGGTTACCGAATTTACCCTTTTTAACCCCCTTAACATTCGAATTTTCAAAAATACCGTCTTAGTGGATCGATTTGGGGAGAGGCCAACCCCTGGTCCACATTTCAAGTTTTTAGCTTCAGGCGTTTAGGCTGCGCGATGATGAATCAGTCAGTCAGTCAGTCAGTGAGTCAGTAACGATACAATTTTATATATATAGATTTATTTTATTCGATCTTTATTATATCAAATATAATTATATGTTCGAGCCTGAGGTCTTTTTATCAAAAAACTTTACACTTTTATTATATCCAATATATCGGCACTTCTTTGATTTGATACCCATATTGCCAATATATGAAAAAAGATAAAATATATCGCAATTTTCGCGTTTTATGTGAATAATTACAAAAAAAAATAAATAACCATTATTTTTAAACAGATTCAATTTGAAAAGCAGAACATTACTTCCACATACGTAGAATTTGTATTAGCATATCACAATTAGTAGGTCGCAAGTGGTCAAGTTTTATATACCATTGGATGCTGCTTCAAAAACTCTTTTCGATGATTCCAAATTTTATTTATGTCGTCTTGGAGCAAAGTACAAAAAAATTCGAAACCCTGAAAAAAGACCTTTTTTAAAAATGGCCCAGCTCACGGAAGACCAACGCGTGAACGAAAATATTTTGGGAATCATCATAAAACATATCAACCTTTATTTTCAGAGGGGTAACAAAATCACTTTTTTTTGAGTCGCTCTTTTTATTCAATCGAGTACCGATAAGAAAACGAGTTAATTAGTCAAAAGTGACCAACAATTTTCCACACTTCATTTAATTTAATTGACATTAGCTGTTCCCTGTTTACGAATTTTTGCGTACTTTTTTGGACAACCACTTTTTTTTGAGAGTGATATTTCAGTTTACTCAGTGATTACTCATTTCACTGTAAAAGAACTCGAACGAGCCTAATATAACAACAATAACAGAAACGTCTCCTTTTTCTTAATTATTACTTTTTTATATATGTATTTTCTAACACATTAGTTTTTTAATCATGTTTAATCTAAGAATGTTTAACATACAAGTCCTAAAAAAATATTTTAATGATTATTTTAATGGTTATTACAAAAACAACAATGTTTCACCTTGTTTATCTTTTGTCAAGCCATCATCGAATGAACCTATTGCAACTCTCTGTATGAATCATATACATATGCAACAATTATTATACGGCTAATTATTTTACGAATTGTAAGAAATCCCTACATATGTAAGTTTCATACGATTCTTGACATGCCTTAGAAAAGACTCGTTATATAATCTTTACACACATCGCAAACGATTCCCTCTACGACAGTGGTGTCAATTATGATTGTGTTGGAACGATTACTCTTGTCTCTTACATTCCCAGCTAGAGAAATCTACGGTTGCGAGGCCTATTACGAGGCCTAATTAACATACATATTTTGCTATGAAGACTTTAGAGCAATTAATAATAATACAATTATCGAAAAATGTTGAGTTATGGACAGACACAATCAGTTATTATTTAAATAAATTTAATTTGTAACCTGCATTTCGCAGAAACTTTGCTTATTTTTTGGAAAAATTGAGCACTTGACAATATTTGAAGTCTTTTTACAACCTTATACAATTCTTTCAAAAATGTTTAATTTGGTGCTCAACATATCTTTGCGAATGCCAACAATGAAAATTCATTTGCACATACTAATGCAAATAATAACCCCATTAAGTTTAAAAATATCCTATAATTATTAACCACCATTATAACAAGAGAAGATTTTACTAGCCTATAAAAATATACTTTTATTTACCAATAATATCTTCTAAATTTATATTGCAGTTTCGAAACAACAAAACATTTTTTAGGTTTGCGGACGTTAATTTATTGCGTTGTTTTGAGCAAATGTATTTCAAATCGGAAAATATTTGTTCGCAAAGATATGTTGAGGAAAAAAGCGACACATATTTGAGGATTTTTTTTTAATACAGGATATAGCGCCCCGTCTAAATTTTTCCAGAACTCAATAATATTTTCCCTATCTGGAGAATTAAATTCGCTCCTAAGTATGATTAGTTCCGACTGAATGCTGAATTCAACTGAATTTGCAACGTCGCACTTAAAAGGATTTTGGAATATGTTAAGTAGTGGTTTTATATCCTCAAAATCTTGTAAACGATCTTGAAAGTTGTAAAAAAGGGCTTCAAATATTGCCAAATGCTCGGATTTTTTCAAATATTTCTCCTTGTCATAAATAAGCAAAGTTTTAGGAAAGTTGGAAAAATCTTCATTATTCATTTCATTTATTAATAAAAATAATTTGGTTTTAAAATTAAAAACAATCGTATATATATCACTTAAATTTTTTCCCTTTCCTTGTAGTTCCAAAGTTAGTTCATTTAAAATGCTGCTTGTGTCCGCCAGAAACGCAAGGTCTAAAATGAACTCGTAATCATTCAACTGTTTTAATTCACATTCGTCTAAATTTTCAGTTTTCCAAAAACGCAACACCTCTTTTCTAAGATCGAATAACCTGTTTAGACAATTACCCCGACTAAGCCAACGAACTTCCGTAAACATTTTTAAGTCGTGGTGATTGGCGTTTACGTTTTTAAGAAAACTTACAAATTTTCTGTACGTTAATGAATGATGACCCCCCGTATTCTATTGATTATCCGCTCTGCAGTCTTCATAGCGGCATGTTCACTTATTAATTTTGAGGCAAGCATGGACTGATGAAATATGCAATGGAAAGCATGTACCTCAATTCTATTTTGTTTAAGCTGTCCTACAAAACCTTCATACTTCCCGGCCATAACGTTTGCACCATCCGTACAAACACCAGCTAATTTTGAAGTTTGTGTAGTAGATAGCAGGTTTTCAGAAACTACGTCGTATAATACCTTACCTGTTACATTACCGTAAAACGTTTCAAGTGAGTTCATAGTTTCAAAAACATTGTACTCACTATCTATGCATCGAACACAAATGACCAATTGGCAAAGATTATTAATGTCGGTGCTTTCGTCGATGGATGGAAAATGGATGTGCGCTTGACGGCACTATTTCGGCTCATGGGAAGCGTTTTTATTACGCTGCAATTGATTTTTAATTTTACCAAAACTGCATTTAAAAGCATTTTTATAAATGCCCCATCGGAAAACGGTCTTCCCTGCTTTACTATTTCCAAAGTTAGTAAATTTGATATTTCTATTTTTAATTCTTCTTCTATCCTATCTTCATGCTCTTGTTCTTGTGATACCCAATATTTAAAACTATCTAAATAAAACTTTTTTTTAAACATATATTGATTTTCCCTTTCTTTGACTTTATATTGTTGAATATCATTATGGAAATGATCGAAATGTATTTTCAAACAATTTAATCTCTTAATTTCAAATGTTTTAAAACATAAGAGACATTGAAAATAAGTAAATGCATTTTTTATCATAAAATATTTTTTGTATGGCATCATTTATCTTTTTTTTAATAAACTCATCCGCTTGCATGCTCGTTATCGTTGTCTACAAGACTACTTAATAAAATCCAAATTTGAAGTTTACAGAAGCTCAATAAACACAACATCAAGGCGAATTCATCACAGTTATTCTTGATACTGCAACAAGTACATCTCGTACAAAAACTACAAGCAATTGGTTTTTTTTAAATCATTGTACAATGTTAAAAACAGAAATAAAACAAAACAGAAACAAAGATAATAAAAAATAAATATATTATTTTTGTTTAGAGGCCTCAAAACAGGCCGTGCGATATTTCCCGCTGAATGAGGGTGTTTTGCAGTAAACAATTCTATTTTACGTTCGCAAAATAAAAGAGCGTAAGCGTACATGTGAGTTTTGCTTACACAATTGTGTATGACGCTGACATTCCTGCTCTACGATCAAAAAAGCGTTTTTTTGCTGCGTTGTGGAATCCTCTCACAGAAAAATCTGTTCGTGTAACAGTTTCTTAAATGCGGTCATCGACAATCAACTCTTTCGCGGTTGAAAACACTAGTTTGGCCTTAACCAGCGTTGCCAAATATGCAGATTTATCTGCATTTTGCAGTTTTTCTTAGCATTGAGCAGTTTTAAAGTTTTTTAATAAAAAAATACATGAGTTTTTTTGTAAATTGTGCAGTTTTTGCATTAAAATTTTATAATTTAATTTTTGTGATATTATTTTGTATTTATTAAGCCATAATCTTACCTAATTTGCCTAACACATACTCGTATAATAGAGGCAAACAAAAAACACAAACGGCTTTGGAAACACGCACTTTTCGTTAACTAATAAACCACCTAAACCTAATTAATAATTTTTCAATAAACTCTAATAAAATACTTTTATTCTTTTAAATGTTTATGTTTCGTCGTTTTCTTCTGATAAAATTTTCACTTAAATGATTAAATTTAGCACTAGTTAGCGCAACCCGTTTGGTAAATATACATTTCGACTTTTCTACAAACGTGATTTAATCATCTGTCAAATACCCCAATTAACAACGCAAGAGGATTGTACAAATGTAGAATTTTAAAATGTTTGCCAAGTCGTTTTAGTAGTTTATTTGGCTTTTACTTTTGAAAGTTTAGTTATGAGCCTGTTTACATTTAGTGATTTTTGATGTTTCTTTTTTAAAGTTGCATTTGAGTTTATTGTAAAAATTTTATTGCAGCAATTTTTCATGTATTTTCACTTGACAAATTGCAAATCTGAGCCCGAACTAAAATAAATTTTGTATTTAATGGGGTAACAAAACAAATCGCAAAACTACATGTCCCTGTGTACCCCTCTTAATTCCACTCTCTTTCATCTAGCCTGCAAACTAACAATATTAGTTAACAATATATGTAATATTGTATTTTTTTTTTTTGGTAAAAAAATTAAGTAAATTATATACTTTTATTTTGGCCATTTTTATGTGCTGTTTTTTTTAGTTAAATTCAGTTTTTTTTTTCTTCTTAAAGCCTAGTACTCTATTCCAATTGATGCAAAATCAGCAACATCTATTATTTTACAAGAAAAATTTGACATGTATCAAGCAACATCTATTATTTCACACAAAAAATATGACATTTATCAATGTTACCTATCTCGCGAGTTTTCCCAATTTGACGTTTTTAATCTTTCAAAGTATGCGACATTGTTTTGCGTATGTTAATAAAACCCACATGTATTTTACTATTACCGGTTGTGTTACTTATGTTTTTTCGTTCGCATTTAATATTAAGTGTAAACTTTTTTCATTTGCTTAAAACTTCACGTGAAATAAGTGCAGCTTGTGTTATTTCGCAGTTGTAAACCAGAAACATTTGGCAACTTTTTCACAAATTAAACAGAGTACAACTCTATCAACATAATTTCATAGAAATTCCGCACATGTTTTTTTTTCATATGAGTGTTGACAGCATTTCACGTGAAATGTTGAACGGAGTACCAGGCTTAAGATGCAGTTATTTTCCAAAAAATTATGGCAACGTAACTATGTTTTGTATGTATAAAAATCAGAGTACCGAACCGTTCGCTAATTTTTCAGTCAAGAGCTGCTAAATCATCGTCATGAGGAAAAAAACGCGATTTGCCCGATCATTTCCAGCGAGAAAATAAAGAAGTAAAGGGGCCTTAGAGAAGGTCTTTTTGCAGACATAAGATCTCCTAGCCGCATTTTAAATTTTTAATTAACAAGGTGTGTCATTGAAGACCAACGCCTTGCTGTCTTTCATCTATTTTAAAGGCTTCTGGAAGGCCTTCGAAAAAGATCTAAGAATAAAGCTTTATTCCAGTGCAATTGTTGTTGCTAATAACACGAAGTGAGTAAATTAATAACTAAAGATGCTTCACATTCCAACATAACTACTAATAAAACGATTGCGACAGGCCTTATCTTAGAATAGAAAATTTAAATTTGTAAAATATTGAATAAAAACCATTATAAAAGACCTTTTCAAAAAAGGCAGAGTGGAATAAGTAAAAGTTTACTAAACCTTCAATTGTTAACCTCCTTAAAGGCCTAAAAAATTAAAGCGCTTGCAAGTTTTCCCGCTGGGCAGCACGATTAGCCTGTGTGTGTTTTGTTTTTGTAAGATTATTTCTTGGCTGGTGTACCAAAATGTATGTGTTGTTTTTTTTGAAGGCAAATATTATTGAAAAAAAAAACTGTAAAAACTACACATATCGTCATCATAAATGCAGAATAATATAATAAAATCCCACAGTTTATATGAGAAGCAAAAAACGTTGTAAAATGGAAATTAGTTGAGATATAAAGGCAATTTTAAATATTTAGGATAAAAATCCGATAACCGATTTATTTTTGAGGGAAAAATATTATTTTTATTGTTATTTATTTAGTTATGTATGTTACGTTATTTTAATTTGTAATTCTCTGAAACAAGACGACGCGTCATCAACGAAGGTATGATAGTATTAAGTTAACCAAACATTTAAAATATTAAATAATTAAATATATTTTAATTAAATTACAGGTAATAATATAATGATAAAGTACATGGTTATAAATGCAATGCTGCGTTTAAACAATAAATTTAAATGTGGTTAAATGCACCAATAAAAATGATAATCACACAATTAATATGTAGCATCATTAGGTTGGCCTTCACATGGTGAAACAAGTTTGCTTTTCTGATGCAGCGCAGGGAGTACTGCATTTAAGAATGTAGGGGAATTTTATTATTATATGTAGATCTTATGACATATTATGTATAATTTTTTATTGATTTTAATTTCTAATTAGTAGTGGTTTAAGCAAAAAAATGCACTTGATTAAATTAACAAGTAAGAGTGCTTTATTCGACTGTGTTGAATCTTTAATACCCTACACCGGCAGAAGTGGGCTCTATATTGTAAATACATATATATTATTACCTAAGCTTCACAAAAACGAACGTCAGCATTAAAATTGGTTGCGGTTTAGACCTTTATTAAATTATTGACCGACAATAAGAAAGTTGTATGCGTTTCTTTTCAGAACGTTGAACTGGCTTGAGTAAAATATCATGATTCGTAACATATGGTAAATTATGGACCAATCATCCCAAAACTCTGAAGACTAATTTCTGGTATTACAACAAATAAATTATAATACATTTCAATACAGCAGTGTAATAAGTTTTACCGTTAACAGTGAATTTCAGAAGGCTGCTTAATATGGGATCTAAGGTAAATTATGGACCGTATATCACAAAATTGCATGATATTTTTTCTGGCCATATGAATCTAAGTTGAAAGAAAGTTTACCGCAATATCTATATATTACGGTTTTAGAAAGTGGGCTTTATTTGGTTTTAGTCGTAATAAGCTGTTTTCCGAGAGTAGGGTTTATATGGGGCCTAGGGTAAATTATGGACCGATCATCAAGAAATTTGGCAGTGTGATTTCCAGTCTTATAAAACTGTGATATGCCAAATTTTATTACGATAGCATTATTCATTACGGTTTTAAGCGTACTAAACTGTTTGCCGCGAATAGGGTTTATATGGGGCCTATGGTCAATTATCGACCAATAGTCACAAAAAAATAGCGAATTTGTGCAAATGTTCGTTTATGTATCAATTTTTTAGGATGGTGGTGCCACATTTTGATTCATGGTTCTGATCCTACTGAACCGATGTTGCTGGATTTAAATCCCAAACTGCTTAGGATAACTACAGGCAATTTGAGACTTTGTTATTTTCTTTTGCGTTTTTCGAAAGTGAGCATGTTTTCAACAGACGGACAGACGGGCATGGCTGAATCGACTTAGAATTACTCAAGTAGGCAGAATATATATACTTTATGGGGTCTTAGATGTATAATAAAAAAGTTTCACACGGAATGACAAACTTAGTATACCCTCATTCACCACTTGTGGTGGTGGAGGGTAAAAAAGCCAACTTTTTCATTCTTATTTACGTGTATTTTGATTAGCTTATAACGAATTTTCATAAAATGAATTTTTCTTTACAGTGAAAAAATTTTGCAAATAAAAATTTGAATTATATACATAAGTACATACTTGACTCCATATAAGGAATTATTTCAAAGAAACTTCTGTAGCGCATACTTACAACGCTATGCACAAGTAAATTTTAATTTGGTGATTTCTGAAAAATTAAGGTCCTTATCATGTAAAATGCAACGCAACGCCAAAGCATTGGAAGAATGCGATCCTTACAAAAATACCAGATTATTTAAAATAAAAGTGGGAAAAATATGTCCTTTGTATTATAAATATTCTATATACTGAAGAAATTTTCTGGTCCCATGCAGATGCATTATAGGGAAGTTCTACTGTATTTAAATTTATTAAAAGGATATACAGTACTTTTCGCTTTTCGTCACATCATTTAGTTGCAAATCGTGGACTACATCGTCAATGTGACTTTAAGCCTAATTCACATATATGCCCCAATGAGGCATATAAGGGAGTTCGAATATAATCTTTTTATGTGAATAAAGAGAAGAAAAAAAAAATTCATATTTATTACACGAAAGCAGGCTTATTGTACTGTATAAAAAAATAAAATATTTCATTCATAAAAACTATTTTTTTTTTTCGAGTAGAGAGCTGATGACAAAAATTAAACCATTAAAGTATTAGGTCCTTTATATGGTTTGTGGCTTCGAAAACTAAAAGGTACATGGAACATGTTGCTTATGTGGCTATAACGCTAATAAGTTGCTTTACTTTCGCCCTAGTATTTATACTTTCTATCAAATTTACTTTTATATCGTTAATGTGACTATAAACCAAAAGTACTGTAAATATATTAAATCATAAGGTATACTATCTCTAAAATAATGGCAGTCTGCTGGAAGCAAAAATCTAAGGACTTGCAGGTGCTGTCATTTATTCTTCGCAACTCTTAGCGTTCGTGAGTGCAATGTGGGGTGCCCCGGTAGGCTAGCTGGTAGTGAGCTAGTCTATCAGTGCCGGGTTTGCGGGTTCGATTCCCGCCAGAGACTCTGGTCTCCTGCAGACAAGCGAAGAGCTTCGCGGGTATAGTATAGGTAAAAAAAATGGGTTAGGCTGCAAAAATATAACAATCCTATGTAAAAGAAGGTGATAGTCATACTTAATATAGGTTTTGTAATACATATCGTCGGTTGATAATTTAAATGTCGTATGTGGATTTTTTGCGGTTTTGAGTTAAGAGCGATTCCGTAGGTTTTCCGACCTGATCTTTCATTTGGCGTTATCACTTTTTCGATACCTCATACGGTTTTCGAGATATGGAGTGTTGAGTTTGTTGTATGTGGTATTTGCTGAAGCAATTTTCAAATTAAATGTGTTCAAACTCAATTTACTCGAAACTATCGGAATCCACAAACGACAATTAAATTATCAGCCGAAGATATGTATATGGATTCGGCTTTTATTAATTTTACAGCACTTTTTTATTTTAACTTATGCAATAATTTTCAGTTTGATCACTAATTCTACTAACACCGTGATAACAGTTAACCACAGAGTATGCAACAGAATACCCAGTTTTTACGGTGGCATAACGTCCAGTGTAATAGTGTCATGGACACTATGACACTTTGCAAATGGACATTATGACACTTTCAAAAGTGTCATTAGGTCCATAATTACTAAAGAAGTTAAATACAAAAAAATGATCTGCATACACGCAGAGAAAAACATGTTTCATTATGGTCCCAACCAACGAAACTATTTTTAATGAAACTAATTTAACCATAATATGGTTGTCGGTGATAATGATTTGGTTAAATGAAACATAATATGGTAAAAAAAAAATTTTAAAATGGTTTTGCTGCTTTTTCCCTGAGTGTATATATTAAATATATAACGAAAACACTTTTGGGCGCAAGGATTTTCTCCTCTATGGTATAACAAATACCGGCTTCGCTAACTAAAGCTTCTCTGCACAGCCGGCTTTCGGCCGGGCGCAAGGATTTTCTCCTCTATGGTATAACAAACACCGGTAACGTCCGCGGACGCTACGACATTTCTTTGATGGACGTTATGACACTTTGGAAGTGTCATAATGTCCATGGACACTATGACACTTTCAAAAGTGTCATAACGTCCATGGACACTATGACACTGGACGTTATGACATGCCACCGTTTTTACGTTTAAAAAAATTAATGTGTTCTTTAAAAAAGTGTCAAATACTTGAGTGTGTTTATACATTATGTTGTTTAAGAAAATTATATACTTGATGATACGTCACTTTTAATTATGTCAATAACTTGGCTATTTTTTAACAATATGTAACGTAATGTAGTGAATCGAAATCAATAAAAAAAAAGTCAATTTAAAATTTTTCAATAATACATGGTTTTGCGTTTTAGCTAACGATATGTATTTTGTTATTGTAAAAAATACTAATAATACATTGTTAATACATTTTGCTTTGATGCTTTAAAAAGGGCGAGTTTTTTTCCTGGAAAATTATTGAAAAAAATTACTACAAGAACAGAGAACGTGTATTTTGTTATTAAAAATTTTTTTGGATTACCAAACAAAACATTGGGTTTTTTTTTGTTGAGTACACTTTTTTTAAGTAGTTAAAAATATTTGAAAAACACTAAAAAAGAATTGCTTGTTTTGCTACAATTTATGTGTAAATATCCTACACACATAAAAGAAAATGTGACAGAAAATATAACTGTTGGGTAAGAAGATAGTTTTATTCTTGTATTAATGAAACTTTATTGTTTCGCATCAAATTATAATGCTAGTCTCTGTAAATTCATTCATGTACCTACAATATGTATGCATATGGATAAAGCAAGGTTGTAATAAAACGAATTTTATTTCTTACTATTTTATGCTTCAACTAGCATTTAACCCGCTATCGTTAGCATCTCCTTTTCTTTCATGGACATTACTTTACGCCAAAATTTATGTTTCTTAAACGTTCGGATTTCGAAAATGTACCAAATTTTTATTTGTATTTTTTTGATACGTAACGAATGTGATATTTTTTATTTCAATGTTTATTGGTTTAATAGATAGATGGCGTGGCAAAAAAGTCTTACCCGTTTACTCCCCAAAAGGGTCGAATTTCAAAAAAGTACCAGACACCTATCCGGTTATTTGTTTATTAAACAACAATAAGTACTAAATTTTCTTGGTGTCTTTTTTAACGGCATATGAGGTTAGCGGATTCGGTTAGGCGAGAGCCAAGCCTCTGGTGCAATTGTCAACTTTTTAGCTTTTGGAGTTTAGGATAAGTGATAATGAAGCAGTCAGTAGCGTTACAATTTTATATTTTACTAGCATTTAACCTGCTACTTCGTTAGCGTCTCTTTTTCTTTTGTGGAAATATTTTTAAGCCAAAGTTTATGCTGAATTAACTCAGGACCATGCATGTTTAATCTAATGTTCATAGGTCCAATATTAACGAAATTTAAAAAAGTACGAGTTAAAGAACGAAAAAGTACCAAAAAGATCCCTCTAACAAGTTTTCATTCACTCAGGACCTTGCATGTTTAATTTTATGTTTCTAGGTCAAATTCTAACGGAAATTAAAAAAGTACCACTTGAAGAACACAAAGTACCAAAAAGTTCCCTCATAGATTCTTATCCACTCAGGATATTGTATGTTGAAATTTATGTTTCTAGGTCCAATATTAACGATAATTAAAAAAAACTGCCAGTTGTAGAACCAAAAAGCCAAAGTAAGATATTTAATTTCCCGTATTTCCCCTTTTTGGTACTTTTTTCTCCCCATTGAAGCATACAAAATTTCAATATTGTAGTGGGACCCCATAATTTAATACGTATATGTCAATGAAAAAATTTAAAAAAAGTGACAAAAATAGTTACGGGTTTTGCCCCGTAAACGTCCGAATCTCGAAAAATACCAAATTCGTATTTGGACTTTTTAGATAAGATTCAAATGTGATATAACCCTTATTTCTATGTTTATGGGTTTAAAAGATAGATGGGGTGACAAAAAAGTACCAAAATACAGGTTTTACCCCTTTACTCCGTTAAAGGGCTGAATTTCCAAAAAGTACCAGACATCTGTCCGTTTATTTTTCCAAAGAACAACGACAAGTATTACATTTTTTTTGTATCTCTTTTAGTTTTAGAGATATAAGGTTACCGAATTTACCCGTTTTTACCCTTTTTAACCCCTAAACATTCGAATTTCCAAAAATCTCGTCTTAGTGGATCAATTTGGGGAGAGGTTAACCCCTGGTCCACAATTCAAGTTTTTAGCTTCCGGCGTTTGGGCTGTGCGATGATGAATCAGTCAGTCAGTCAGTGAGTCAGTAACGTTACAATTTTATATATATAGATAGATAGATAGATGAATAAAAATATTTTAAAAAAGTAACAAAATTAGGAACGATTTTCACCCCTTTAGGGATCAAATTTCGAAAAAGTATCAAATTTGTATTTGTATTTTTTAGATGAGCTACGAATGTGATATAATTTTTATTTCTATGTTTATTGGTTTAAAATGTAAATGGCGTAACTAAAAAGTTTCAAAATTCAGATTCTACTCCTTTGCTCCTTATTTCAAAAAAGTGCAAGACACCTTTACGCTTATTTTTTAATGAACAATGATAGGTATTAAATTTTTTTGTATCTCTTTTAGTTAAGCAGATATGAGGTTAGCGAATTTCCGTTTTTACCGCCTTTTTTCTTTTGCACAACAATAATTATTAAATTATTTTGTATTTCCTTTAGCTTAGCAGATATTAGGTAAGCGTGATCGATTTGGCGAGAGGCCTGCCTTCGGTCCAAATGTCAACTTTTTAGCTAAAGGCGTTTAGGTTGTGCGATGAAAAAAAAAATATCTTGGAAAAAGTAACAAAATTAGGTACGATTTTCACCCCTTAAACGTTCGAATTTCGAAAAAGTACCAAATTTGCATTTGCATTTTTTAGATGAGTTACGTATTTTATATAATTTTTATTTCTATGTGCATTGATTAAAACGATGGGGGACCACAAATTACCAAAATACAGGTTTTACCCTTTTACTTTCTAAAAGGCCCGAATTTCAAAATAGTACCAGGCGCCTGTTCTCTTTGTTTATTTAATGAACAACAATAAGTATTAAATTAAAAAAGTACCAAAACCCCCCTACAGATTCTCATTCATTCAGGAACTTGCATGTTTAATTTTATGTTTCTAGGTCCAATATTAACAGCAGATCAGAAAGTACCAGTTAAAGAACGAAAAAGTACCAAAAAGATCCCTCTAACGAATACTCATTCACTCAGGACACAAAGAAAGCAATACGCCTGAAAGTTTTACCAAAGCGGCAAAACCATGAACTCAACACTGACGCAATGGATAACTCACAAGTGAAAATTTGTCAAAAGCCTCAAGTACAAGTTGGTATGGACAGTGCTTAAACGGGGTCGCAGTTCTACCTCTTCAGCTGTTGCATCGGCCCCAAAAGTTCCATCTTTTAATAGACTAAATTCACAAAATCGTTTTGCGATTCTGGAGGATGAATCCTCTGACGCACCAAGCGTCATGATATCGTCTAAGTTACCTCCGATATATCTTAGGGAACAAAACTCAAATGAGTTAATAAAGAGTGATAGGTGAAAATTCGTTTTACGTGGCTGCAATTAAGCGTGGCAGTATAAACGAGACAAAAATTTAGGTTAATCATGAAAATGATTTTCGTAAAATAATTAATAGATTTGAAGTACTTAAAAAAAGCTTTTATACCAACTGAAGAGCAGTAAAGGCCTTCAGGTAGTGATAAAGGGCATTGACTCTTGCGTGGAACCAGATAAAATAAAAACGTTTCTAGAAGAGAAGGGTTTCAAAATAAAAAATGTGATGAATATTAAAAACAAGGAGAAAAATCCCCAACCACTATTACGAGTAGAATTAGAACCAGGCGATATAAAGCTTAAAAAAAATGAAACGCATCCTATTTACAATCTAAAATACATTCTGTACAGACGAGTCACGATAGATGAGCCGCACAAAAGAAATGGTCCCGTTCAATGTTTAAACTGCCAAGAAATTGGTCATACTAAAGTAAACTGCCATTTACCCTCTGTTTGCGTAGTATGTGAAGAATTACATGGCACAGTTCATTGCATCACATCAAGTTAACACTAATGACATTCAAGTACCGCAGCCTAGTAATAACAGAACATCCTACGCTAACGTCCTAAAATCAAACCATATTCCAATGCAAGGTGATTTGACAAATAATGATGAGACTCCAGTTTCTAATTTAAGTCGTCTAGAAAAAACCATGGAAACACTAGTGCAAACAGTAACTAACTTTACGAACACAATGGGTAATATGATGCAGGAAATGTTAAGAATGCAATCAATGTTATTGCAAGCTGTACTTAACAAGCCATGAATTGTTTAAAAATTTGTTTTTGGAACGCAAACGGCATTCGCCAACATAAAAATGAACTAGAATACTTTCTTAAAAGTAAACAAATTGATGTAATGATGGTTTCTGAAACTCATTTGACCTCAAGAAATACGTTTAAAATTAATGGTTATATATTATATGATACCAAGGACCCTCGAGATAGAGCTTGTGGAGGTTCTGCCATTCTGATAAAAGCCCGAATCAAACACTACCTAATGTGTGACCATTGTGAAGATTATCTGTAAGCGACGAATATTTGTGTTGAAGAACTAAATCGAAACATAGTAATTTCATCTTAATACTCTCCACCTAGATATTCAATATCAGAAAGCCAATATTATAAATATTATTAATCATTAGGACCCTGTTTCCTAGCCGCTGGCGATTACAACGCTAAACATACCTTCTGGGGGTCGCGACTTATAACACCAAAGGGTCGTGTTTTGTACAATACAATGTCTAAAATGGATTTAAATGTGGTCGCGAGTGGACAACCAACTTATTGGCCTACTGATCAGCAAAAAATTCCAGATGTCATCGATTTTGGCGTGGTTAAAAACATCCCCGCAGAAACGATTCATGTTGAAGCTTCTTTAGAATTATCTTCTGACCACACACCTACACTTCTTACTATAGCAAACCCTAATAGAATTGTATCTCCGTGTGGTTACTTAGTGACGTCAGCAACACAAATAAATTGGTTAAAATATAAAAAATATCTCGGTACCCACTGCACTGAAAATATTCCGCTTAGAACACCGGAAAATGTGAATCTTTCTATTGTAAATTTTGACAATAATCTCAAACTAGCTGTTCAACATTCTAGCATAGCCCGTAAAAACATCAAAAATAGTAAAATATATTCTACAGATGTCGAGCGTCTCTTGACTGAAAAAAGGAGAGTTCGAAGAGAGTGGCAATTGCACAGATCCCCTCAACTTAAAAATTTACTAAAAGAGTGCACAAAAAGGCTAAGAAAGTTACTGCAGTCTCAAAAAACGGCTTCTCTGGAAAAATATCTTAAGGAACTTGATGCAACTCCTCAATCTGACTACTCATTACGGCGTGCAGCTAGAAATCTAAAAAGACCAGTTATCTCTAAACCGCCATTAAGAAACTTAAATGGAAGTTGGGCACGAAATGATATAGAAAAAGGAAATATTTTTGTTAATCATTTGAAAACCGTATTTACCCCTCATACATCTTTCGATACTGCGATCGAGTTACCACCTGTTGTTGTAAGATCAGCTGTTCCACTAAGATTTGAGATAAGAGAAATCGAAAAGGCTATTCATGATTTAAACCCCAAGAAAGCCCCTGGTTTTGATAACATCAGTAACAAAATGCTTTTGGAGCTACCCCGCATAGCAAAGAAAATTATTCTACTAATTTTTAATGATATTTTACGCCTTGAATACTACCCACAAGAGTGGAAAGTATCTTTAGTTACCATGATACCTAAACCAGGAAAGGATCCCACAAAAGTTGAGTCATATAGACCTATAAGCCTATTGTCTAATATATCAAAGCTATTTGAGAAACTACTAGTGTCAAAATTAACGCCGATTTTAAATGAAAACAGATGTATTCCCAATCATCAATTCGGTTTTAGAAGAAAACACAGCACAATTGAACAAACTCATCGAATAATAAATATCATAAGAAAAGCCTTTGAAGAAAAAAAATATTGCTCTGCACTCTTCATCGATGTGTCTCAAGCTTTTGATAAAGTCTGGCATAAAGGGTTACTACTGAAATTGCAGCGAAACTTACCAGCAAACATACACAAGCTGTTAGAAAGCTACTTAGTCGGGCGTCACTTTATTATTAAACAAGGCGATTTTTTAAGTTCTCCTCAGCCAATTAACGCTGGAGTCCCACAAGGCAGCATCCTGGGCCCTCTATTATACTTAATTTATACTTCGGACTTGCCAACAAACAGCTACACCCATACCTCAACATTTGCGGACGATACAGCTTTTCTAAGCGTACACGCAAACTGTCAAGAAGCATCTCGTTACTTACAGGATCACATATTTGAACTGGAAAGGTGGTTAAAAAAATGGAGGATAAAGATCAAAGAGCAAAAATGCGCACATATAACATTCACACTGCGTCGGGAAACATGCCCCCCTATTAAAATCAATAATCAAATAATACCCCAAAACTCGCATGTAAAATACCTCGGTATACATCTAGATCGGCGTTTAACGTGGAAATGGCATATAGAAGCTAAATTAACTCAAATGAAACTAAAAGCAATTCAAATAAATTGGCTTATTGGAAAAAATTCTGTTCTCAGCCTCGATTGCAAACTTCTACTTTACGACTCTATCTTAAAGCCAATTTGGTGCTACGGTATTCAGTTATGGGGCACTGCCTCGGCTTCTAACATCGAAAAAATTCAAAGGCGCCAAAATAAACTTCTTTGAATAATCACAGCTGCTCCCTGGTATGTTAAAAACTCGAATATCCACAAGGATCTCAACGTGCCATTGGTAAAAACCATGATTACAAAATACGCAGTAAAATATTTAAAAAGGCTTGACTACACCCAAATCCACTAGCTCGAAATATCTTAAATGATGGCGGCCACACTCGCTTAAGGAGAAGAGACACTGCAGCACTCACCCAGTCAGAAGAGCGATAAACACCTAAATATGTGAACAGAAACCGTGATAAGAAATTTTTTTGTCGGGCACTGGCACGCCATTAATTAAAGTATTAGGATAATATTTGATTACTTATTGTTAGTTCATATTTAATATATGAAGATTCAATAAAGAAACTCTGGGAAAAAAAAATTTATGTTTGTAGATGCAATACTAACGAAAATTCAATAAGTAGCTGTTGGCAAACAATACAGTACGAAAAAGTACCAAAAAAAAAAAACACACAAATTCTTATTCACTTGGAACTTGCATGTTTAATTTTATGTTTATAGGTCCAATTTTAACGGAAATTCAAAAAGTAGCAGGTAAAGAACAAAAAGTACAAAAAATCCCCTCTTACAGATTCTCATTCACTCAGGACCTTGCATGTTTAATTTTATGTTAATAGGTCTAATATAAACGAAAATTAAAAAAGTACCAGTTAAAGAACGAAAAAGTACCAAAACGAGCCCTCTAAACTATTCTTATTCACTCAGGACTTTGCATGTTTAATTTTATGTTTCTAGGTCTTATACTAACGGAAATTCAAAAAGTACCAGTTGAAGAACAAAAAGTGCCCTCATAGGTTCTTATCCGCTCAGGACATTGCATGTTGAAGTTTATGTTTCTAGGTCCAATATTAACGATTATTAAAAAAATTGTCAGTTGTGGAACGAAAAAGCTAAAGTAACAAATTAAATTTCCCGTATTTCCCCTTTTTGGTACTTTTTTCTCCCCATTGAAGCATAAAAAATTTCAATATTGTAGTGGTAGCCCATAATTTAATGATTAAACGTCCGAATTTCGAAAAAGTACCAAATTCATGTCTGGATGTTTTTTAGATAAGTTTCAAATGTGATATAACCTGTTGCCGCCGAAATCTACATGAGTATAAATTATTCTATTTCTTATTATTTATTTTCATTGATATTAATAACCGATAAAATTATTCGCAATTTATTTTATTTATAATTGTATTAATTATTGTTGGGGTACTTCCCTTTGTTTTCTTAAATTTGATCATTTCTTATTTACTTCGGTAAAGTTATTTTTCTTTTACATATGTACCAACATCTACATGTTTGTTTGTGTGTATGTACATATTGATAGTCATTTCTCCTTTTGTAGTTTGTTCAAAAATAACTTGTATACAAAAACTAACGGTCCTTAATTATGTCACGTAGGCATCCGAAGCTATTTGTTAAATATTTTTAAATTTGAAATGGAGTTCAGTCGAAGGCACGGAAGCCTACAAAATTGTTTTAAAGCTCTCGCTCTAACAGTGTAAAACTTCAAATTTTAATAAATAAAATTATAGTCATAAGTTTAAATAAATTAATAAATTGTGTGTTTAATTTAAAAAATCCATGTCTTTAAAAGACAAACTCAACATTCTTTAAAACAATTTTTTAATAATTTTACATAAAACAAACGGTTTCGCGTTAATAAAAAAAAAAAAATTGCTTATTCGAGAACAATTATAACACTGTGAATAAAAAATATTAATAAAAAATGAGTGAAAATGAAAATTTTATAAAAGAATTTAACTGCAAAAAATGTAAAGCAGTGGATAATGATCGAATGGTACAGTGTGATAAGCGCGATCAGTGGTACCATTACGATTGTGTTGCTGTTAACAGTGGAGTAGCTGATGAAAGTTGGAGTTGTGAAGGTTGTCACTTACGCAGTGATGAAGCCTCCGGAGGAAATAAAACTATTGCAGAAAATAATCCATCTATTGGCAATTCTATGGGTCTAATAAGGCAGCCGCAAGCAGCATCATCACCGACAATAACAGGAGAGAAGCAGCAAATGGAGAGTAAGACAACCACAGAGACTGACAATACGAACCTACCCCCACCAAACACAAATGTTAATATGCCATTTCAAGTCCAACAAAATAATAGCAATTTGCGGGTTAGTTACTCTACAAAAGAACAAACTAAAACTACGATGTATACTGCACCTATAACCTCGCTTTCATTTCCATTTAATAAAAACCAACAAAAACCAAAGTCAAATCAACAAAATGTTTCCTTTTCACCTCATGTGGACTTGCAGTTAAAATTCTTAGAGGAACAGCAAAGTTTACAACAAGAATTTTTAGAAAGAAAATATAAAATTTTATCCCAAATGGATGAAAGTGTACAATTTCAACAAAACCCCTGAGACCAGTACTTCAGTGCCTGGCTATTCTCACGCAGAAAATTTCATACGTCTGCAATCATGCCTAAAGGGGAGAGCAAAGGAACTTGTGAAGAGTAAGCTGATGCTACCTACGATGGTGCCAGAAATAATTCATACTTTAAGAATGTGCTTTGGACACCCGGAACACATTTTGGAACGAGTTATTGAGAAGGCAAGAAAATTACCTCAGCCTAAAGATAAATTAGAATCCATGATTGAATTTGCACTTTGTGTAAAAAATAATTATTCCACTATGCAGACTTGCAAAATGTAAGCTCATATGAATAATCCCTTGTTGGTTAAGGAATTACTCGATTAGTTGTCCAGCCAATACAAATTGAATTGGGCTATGTATCCCAAAGATGATCGTGTGCCAATCATAAAAACATTTAGTGACTGGATTTTTCAAATAGCTGATGCCGCAAGCACAGTAGTCTCGGTTCCACCGACGATCAAAAATGTAAATGTGAACACACACACGGAAGAGAAGCCGCCATTTAAAATAAAGTGTTGTTTGTGTAGCAGTGAACATAAAATTTCCGTGTGTAGTGATTTTAAAAATCTTCCGTTAGATAAAAAGTGGGATATGGTGAAGAAAAATAATTTGTGTCGAACCTGTTTAAACAGGCATAAAGGAAAGTGTTTCTCCAAGAGAGAATTTGGTGTAGAAGGTTGTATCATAAGGCACCACAAATTATTACACAAATATCAAGATGAACCTACACCTTCCACTTCGCAACAAAATGACAATGCAGAAGGGAGTAACACCATAAGTGGTACAATTAACTCACATTCGTCTACGGAATATAGCCAAACAAATATTTTTAGAATTTTGCCAATTCGTCTTCACAAGAAAAATGGGTATATAAACACTTACGCATTCCTTGACGAAGGATCTTCTGTGTCATTAATTGATAAAAGTATTTTTGATCTCTTGGACATTGATGGTGTGAAACATTCCTTATGTTTAAAGTGGGCCGGTAACACTACTCGCTTGGAAAATTCTTCTTTGGAGTCATCCATAGTCATATCAGGTATGAATAACGATAGAAAATTTACGTTGCAGCGTGTGCATACTGTGGAATATTTAGGCCTGCCCCAGCAGACACTAAACATGCAAGAAATGGTTTCGAAATATCCACATTTGAAAGGACTTCCCATAGAGTCTTATAAAAAAGCTGCACCGAGTATTTTAATTGGATTAAATAATTGGAGTGTTGCAGTGCCCTTAATGATTCGCGAAGGTCAATGGGGTCAACCAATTGCAATCAAAACGCGCTTAGGCTAGACCATTCAGGGCTGTAGCAAGCAAAATAAAGAATTCGAGTGGTTGAATATTCATAGTTGTGAGTGTGAAAGAAATTATAGTGAGTTGTACAAGTTGGTCAAAGACAGTTTTAACCTATATGTATGGTATCTTCCGATATTCACCATAACAAATCCCAATAAGCCCGGCAAAATTAAATTGGTTTGGGATGCCACTGCCAAATCTAATAGAGTCAGTCTTAACAACTTTATAAGCAGTGGTCCCGATCTACTGAAATCACTATTCGATGTGTTGTTGAGTTTTCGTGTGGGAAAAATTACAGTTTGTGGCGATATCGCAAAGATGTTCCATCAAATAAACGTGATAAAAAGAGATATGCACTCTCAAAGATACCTGTGGTGGGATGAAGACGATGAAGTTCACAAGCCGAGTATTTATGTCATGCAAGCTTTAACATTTGGCATCTCTTGTGCTTCATGCATAGCGTATTATGTGCGAGACATCAATGCTGAAGACATCAAATACAAATTTCCACGTGCGTTGGAAGCTATCCAGCATCAGCATTACGTAGACGACTTCATCGACAGTATGGACACCATTCAAGAAGCGATCGATTTGGCATCACAAGTAAAATTCATTCCTGCTGCTGCAGGCTTCAACATTCGAAATTGGTCATCAAATAGCAGTCAAGTCATCAGGCATCTACAAGATTGTCACTTACAAGACCAAAGTCCAAAAGAGTTGGCCGACACAGAGAAGATTCTTGGTATGTATTGGGATCCTAATAACGACTCTTTCGTTTACACTTTCAGATTTGCCAGACTTCGTCGAGAAGTATTCAGCGATGCGATCGTACCAACAAAATGAGAACTACTTCAGGTGCTGATGTCAATTTTCGACCCCCTAGGTCTGATTTCATGCTACACCACTACCTTAAAAATTGTTTTACAAAAAGTCTGGCGATCTGGGATTGAATGGGATGCAGAACTACCTAGGTCGTTGTTAGTCAAATGGCAGAAATGGAAGGTGGTGATTTCACACATAGCTGCTGTTAGAATACCACGTTGTTACTCTACACATTTAAATGAGGTGACTCGTGTAGAGCTTCATACTTTCACTGATGCTGGTGAATATGCTTATGCAGCTGTCCGCTACATTCGAGTGGTTTATCAAGATAGTTATGACGTCTCTATTGTTGCTGCAAAATCTAAGGTAGCACCATTAAAACCTGTTTCAAAACCAAGATTGGAGCTCCAAGCTGCAGTAATGGGTGCGAAATTAGCCAACAAAGTGGCAAATACGCGGCGCATAACAGTTACTTCAAAAATATTTTGGTGCGATTCCAAGACGGTTCTACAATGGCTGCGTATGGATCCGAGAAGGTTTCAACAATTTGTTATGCATCGAGTAGGTGAAATATTAGCAACAACAGAAGCAACACAGTGGCGATGGGTACCCTCAAAAATGAATCCGGCAGATCATGCAACAAAAACGCAGCAGTGTGGGAATTTCCAATATGGTTCGATGGTCCAAAATTTCTACATGAAGATGAATCAACGTGGCCTACTTGCAACCAATTCGATGAATGTAATCAAGAAGAAATTAGACATCATTTATTACTCATGAACAAAGCTGGGGATCAACTGCATTTCAACTATGAATATTTTTTCAACTGGAGAAGACTCTACCGAGCCGTTGCTACATTTAAACGCTACTTGGGTAAACATAAAGTGCGTTGCAAGGGCCATAAATCCCCAGAAGATTTTTCATTTGAAATGATAGAACAAGCAAAATTCGCTATATTCCGAGATTCTCAACAGACTAAACTTCATGACGAAATATATTATTTGAAAAAGGGTAAGAAAATTGAAAAAGGCAGTAAATTAATATCTTTGAATGTCTTTATAGATGACGATGGCATATTGAGAGCTAGAGGACGTACTTCATTTCTAAATCATGAAGATGTTATAGTACTGCCTTCAAATCACCATGTAACAGTCCTACTAGTTCGTCACATGCATGAAACATTTCATCATATGTCACATGAAACCGTCATCAATAATTTGAGAAGTCATTTCTATATACCCAAACTACGAGTACTCTTCAAGAAAGTAAGAAGATCGTGCCAGATGTGTAAAAATACAACTGCTTCGCCAATTATGCCTCAAATGTCTACATTACCACCAGCATGGTTGGCAAGTTTTGAAAGGCCGTTTACATTTGTGGGCATAGATTACTTTGGACCACTTTACGTTACCGTTGGCAGGAGAAAGGAAAAGAGATGGGGTGTGCTTTTTACATGTCTTACCGTACGAGCAGTGCACTTGGAAGTTGCTCACAGTCTGGACACCAACTCATGTGTCATGAGCATTAACAACTTTATGGCTTCAAGAGAAACACCAAGAGAAATATATACGGACAAATTTCAGGGCAGCATCTAAAATATTTACTGCCGAAGTTGATCACAAAACGATTTCCAAAGAATTCGACAGCATCAAATGGAAATTCAACCCACCATCAGCACCCCACATGGGTGGATCCTGGGAGAGACTAGTCAGATCAGTCAAAAATGTCCTATATCGCATAAGCCCACAAATTAATTTTAACGATGAAACCCTAAAAACCGCCATGGCTGAAGTAGAGTTCATCATAAATTCCAGACAGCTAACTTTCGTTTCATTAGAATCCTGTGATGATGATGCACTTACACCTAATCATTTATTGTTGGACTCATCCTATGGCCTCAAGTCCATAAACTACAAAGAAATTGAATTGCGACAACGCTGGGCCAATACTAAGCTATTCGCTGATAAATTTTGGCATCGAAGGTTGAAAGAATATGCACCAACACTCATCAGAAGACCTAAATGGCATGAAAAAGCAACTCCACTGCAAGTTGGTGACATAGTCGTCATAGTTGATGAAAATCTACCACGTCATTGCTGGCCCAAAGGAAAAATAATAGAAACCCTTATGGCAAAAGATGGTCAAGTGCGACAGGCAACAGTTCAAACACAATGTGGTGTTCTTCAAAGACCAACAGCTAAGCTAGAAAATTAGACGTCGGCAATAATTTGAGGTAAACTCGTCCCGTGGGCTCATTTACGAGGGGGAGAATGTTGCCGCCGAAATCTACATGAGTATAAATTATTATATTTCTTATTATTTATTTTCATTGACATTAATAATCGATAAAATTATTCGCAATTTATTTTATTTATAATTGTATTAATTATTGTTGGGGTACTTCCCTTTGTTTTCTTAAATTTGATCATTTCTTATTTACTTCGGTAAAGTTATTTTTCTTTTACATATGTACCAACATCTACATGTTTGTTTGTGTGTATGTACATATTGATAGTCATTTCTCCTTTTGTAGTTTGTTCAAAAATAACTTGTATACAAAAACTAACGGTCCTTAATTATGTCACGTAGGCATCCGAAGCTATTTGTTAAATATTTTTAAATTTGAAATGGAGTTCAGTCGAAGGCACGGAAGCCTACAAAATTGTTTTAAAGCTCTCGCTCTAACAGTGTAAAACTTCAAATTTTAATAAATAAAATTATAGTCATAAGTTAAAATAAATTAATAAAGTTAATGGGTGCTGTTAAAAATTTTGTGTTTTTAATTTAAAAAATCCGTGTCTTTAAAAGACAAACTCAACATAACCCTTCTATCTATGTTTATGGGTTTAAAAGATAGATGGGGTGAGAAAAAAGTACCAAAATAAAGGTTTTACCCGTGTAAGTATGCGCTACAGAAGTTTCTTTGAAATAAATCCTTATATGGAGACAAGTATGTACTTATATAATTAAAATTTTTATTTGCAAAATTTTTTTATTGTAAGGAAAAATTCAATTTATGAAAACTCGTTATAAGGTTATCAAAATACACGTAAATTAAAATGAAAAAGTAGGCTTTTTAAATTTATTTTAATCAAGTGCATTTCTGTTCTTAAACCACTTCTAATTAGAAATTAAAATCAATAAAAAATTATAAATAATATGTCATAATATCTCTAATAATTAATCATCCCTACGTTCTCAAATGCATAACTGCCTGCGCTGCATCAAAAAAGCAAACTTGCTTCACCGTGTCAACGCAAACCTAATGATGCTACATATTCATTGTGTGATTATCATTTAAATAGGGGCGTAAAATGCACTTTTAAATTTATTGTTAAAGGGCAGTATTGCATTTATAACCATGTAATTTATTTTAATATCTTAATCATTTATTTTATTTTAATTATTTAATATTTTAAATGGTTTTACTTAATACTAACATACTTTCTTTGATGATACGTCGTTTTGTTTCAGAGAATAACAAATTAAAATAGCGATAATTAAAAAATGTTGAATATACACAGGCAGAAATTACGACTCTTCTATAATAATAATATTATGTACCGCCGCGGCCCTGTAAATACAAAATCTTGACTCTTCCAAAAGTATTGTACCATCTCAACACTGAAGATACAAAATTACAACCTTAGTTTTTTAATACTGTTTTTACAAAAATATTACACCGGTACAACACACTAAATACAAATATACGACTTTAGTTTTGTAATGTCGTATTTACAATAAAACTATACTGCTACAATACTGTTTATACTAGGACTTAACCTTAATTTCCTAATACCGAGTTTACAATAATTATATACCGCTACTAAGCTGTATAAACAAAATATGGTCTTAATTTAATATGTAGTGTAAACAAAAAACTATTTAAGGTAAGAAAAAATATACAAATTTACTACAAATTTTGTTTGTTGATTACATGAATTTATGTAGTTACATCCATATGCACATTACATGTAATTATTAATGTAAAAGAGTAATATCTATTATTTCATCATTAAATTAATATTTACATTTTATGTTTATTGATCCAATGTTGTAAATTTAAATTTAGGGTTTTGAGACAATATTGAAAACAATAGTCAGAAGGCGGTTATTCGGCGTTATCATTTAAATGTTGTGACTACGTTGTAAATTCGTGAATCCAATATTGTAAATTTAAGGATATTGTGGCAACACTAAAAACAAGAGTCGGAAGACGCACATTTGGCGTTATCATTTTAATATTGTGAGTAAATTGTAAATTTGGCAAACAGTACGTTGTATTGATGTTGATAGTACCCCCATCAACATCGGCACATCGTCGTGCTGATTGTCTTTTTCTGCCTGGGTAATAAAGTAACGTATGAAAAATAAATAATTCCCAGATTCTATTTGTAACACATCTTACTAAATAAATAACAATAAAAATAATATTCTTTCCTCGAAAATATATCAGTTATCGCATATTTATCCTAAATATTTAAAATTGCTTTTATATCTTAATTAATTTCCATTTTACAACGTTTTTTGTTTCTCATGTTAACTGCGATGTTACAGAATTCTGCATTTAAGATGACGAAATGTGCACTTCTTTTTTATAACCTTCACCACCACTAGTGGTTAATGAGGGTAGACTAAGTTTGTCATTCCGTGTGAAACTTTTTTATTATACATCTAAGACTCCAGTTCAAAGTGTGCTTTGTTGTGAATAGACGTGTTTTCTTCATACGGCTTGAATTATTAAATTTGATTTTGCAATATAGTATGTAAATATAATATAAAAAAAATTCCCGTTAGAAGCGAATGGACGCAATAAATAAATAATTTTTATTTAACATCAAAGTAAACAAATTAAGAAAGAAAAATAAAAGAAAAGAAAAAAAAATATTTATGTATGAATGAACATACATGCATATGTAAACATACAGTGTTATTGTAATATATAATCAATATATATAATTTCGTTGTTTGTCCGGATGTATGTCCGGTTCTCTTTCCGCGGCTTTCTGAAGCCGTCTGACGTCGCAGAAAGATGAAATTTGGCATACGTAAAGTTTATTTGCTCCACTGGTGCAGGACGGAGCCCGATTTTTGAATAAACCATTCACTTTTTCTTATATTTTTGCAGGAAACTTTTGCGTTTTCCTAATGACACTTTTTATATTTAAAGCCCTCTGTCTGAGGAAGATCAAAGCATTGTCAGATTCCTAATTTTCGGTCACCGGGCTGTACATGTGGCTTATTTCATCATAAAACCCTCAATTTTGCATTATGTATTTTTTAAAGAATTTTTATATTTTCGACTAGCATTTAACCCGCTACTTCGTTAGCGTCTCACTTTCTTTCGTGGACATATTTATATGCCAAAGTTTATGTTTCTAGGTTTTATCTTTCCCCATTGATGTATCAAAAACTTCAATATTGCAGTGGGAGCCCATAATTTAGTACGTATGTGTCAATGAATGGAAAAAATATTTTGTAAAAAAGTACCAATAATAGTTACGATTTTCACCCCTTAAACGTTCGAATTTCGAAAAAGTATTTGTATTTTTTAGATAAGTTTCGAATGTGATATAACCTTTATTTCTATGTTTATTGGTTTAAAAGATAGATGGGGTGACAAAAAAGTACTAAAATACATGTTTTACCCGTTTACTCCCTAAAAGGGCCAAATTTTAAAAAAGTACCAGACACCTGTCCGCTTATTTTTCTTAGAAACAACGATTAGTATTACATTTTTGTTGTATCTCTTTTAGTTTTGGAGATATAAGGTTACCGAATTTACCCTTTTTTACCCCCTGAACATTGGAATTTCCAAAAATCCTTCTTAGTGGATCGATTTTGGGAGAGACCAACCCCCGCTCTAAATTTCAAGCGTTTATCTTTAGGTGTTTAGGCTGTGCGATGATGAATCAGTCAGTAAGTCAGTAACGTTACAATTTTATATATATAGATATTACAACATAAAATTTGTTATACTGAGAGTACTCTCTCTGACGGAAATCATAGTGGAATCAGATTTAAATACTGCTGATGAAAAGTAGAGATAATCTTATTGTATCACATACATAATTACTAAAAAAAATATTGGGTTTTGTTTTGATTTTCAAGATTTGTTTGTAAAGTGATTAAAAGAACAATCATATTCTAAGAGAAGGTAACTTAACATTCATCTAAATTAAAAAATAATAATATTGAGTTATTGGAATTTATTCTTCATTGTGCCCCTTCGAATTGGATTGAACTACATATTTACGGTGCGTTGGGCGTTTTTAAAATTATCATTAAAGGAAGAAATTATAACTACCTATTTGAAGTGAATTCATATAATGTTATAAATATAAAGTTAAAGTTCTTTTTTTTACAAAAATCAACTAATTAACTTAAGTCATTAATAATTTTGAAAGCTGCTCAAAGTCCTCTTCCAGGTAGGTTATATTTTGTTAGGTACATCCAAAAAAATTTTACGAAAATCTTTCGTTGTCTATTATTTCGACACACGTTTTTACGAATATTTCGTACGATGTATGACAGTTTTCGTATAAATAAGCAGAGATTTTTTCGGTGTTTGGTATCAACTGTTTCATACGTTTACATTTTACTATACTTCGGTTTGGTGGATGGTTTATAACCAGCAATATGTAAAACGTCGAGGATTTAAATCAGAGACGGTAAATATATATAAGAGTATTCAAAAATTGAACAGCTGAACAGAACGGCTAAACAAATGAAACCTTTAGGAAGATATTTACATACCTATGGACTAATTATTTGTAGACCTTTCAAAATAGGAGGATATAAAAAAGTCATTTATTAAAACAAATTGGAAATATGTTCGACTTTTTCATTATATCTACGGAATTAACATATCAAAAAATATAAAAAATTGATTACATTACTTAAGAGTTTTTTTTCGTAGGCCTGTGTAATTCCTAATCTTTCAATATTTGGAAAAAATAAATAAAAAATTATTACATCTGCAAAACGCAAAGAAAAAGAAAAATACAAAAGCAAATGAGAGAATTAATAGAAAAAGAAAACGTATAAGCTAAAACGGGCAAAAATCGCTGACTGCAAACTGAGAAAGAATATTTGAGTTAATTTCTTATAAAGAGTTTTTTCAATACAATGATTTAATGAGCAAAAAAGGGAAAGGTTAAAGGAGGATGCAAACCGAAAAGCAGCTCAAAGTCATGTTGAACCAGTTTGTGCGAAAAGAAGGAGATTAGAAGAAAGCAGAAAAAGAATGGCAAATATACGACTGCACGAGGATGAAAGCAACGTAGTGTTGCCTCCTAAAAGACATGTTCAACATGTTAATATTTTTCAGAAATGCAAGAATGGCAGACAACAAAAGGGAAAAGAAGATTCTATTGAGGAGCATTACTGTGGAGGTATGACTTTTGAATGTTCATTTGCGTCATTGGGTGCAAAAATTAAAGCACCGCCAGGATACGGTCCATATTGTTTCCGCATTCATGGTCAAATTTGCCATAGGGCATTAACTCTTCATTCTGTACCCGGTGACACAAGAAAATACGCTCAACTGTACATTCTTGATCCTGATGAAGTGACTGAAAAGCGTATGAAGAATTCTGGAAACACTGGATGCAGTAAATCTGTTATCAAAATGTTAGGTAACTTCTTCAACCAACACAATCTATTGGCAAAGGCACACAAACTGTTGTATGAAGTGGAGAAGGATGTAGAAGCTGAGGCCATACAAAGAGGGGTCCGAGTACCGTAATGCACAGAGAGTCAACGAAGCAGCTGCAATATTTCAGAGCACAGACGGTGAACCTCTATTTGAACGAGATCTTCTTATACATTTGAGGCCAGATCCATCAGACCCCAAAGGTACCAGTACTAAACGTATCAGTATACTTTATCCAAGTTTAGAGCCTATGAAATATCCAATACTATTTCTATTTGGACAGTCTGGATAGCACCCAGATATACCGTTAAAACAAAAGAACACGGGTTTCTCAGATGGGTTACTACAGTTATCAGATTGCCGTGCGTGGAGATTTTAATCAATTTTTGAGCGTAGGAAAACTAACGCAACACTACTTTGTAGATTCTTACGTCACAATGAAGTCCAACCGTCTTCATTGGTTAAAAGAACCCCAAAACAACTCCGTGCTGAAAGTTATCAACCCTTATGGATTTTTTGCATTCAAGAGCTGCGGAGGATGGTTCCGTTGCTGGCAAGCCTATTATATTACCGTCCTCTTTCATAGGGAGCCCAAGAAATATGCAGCAAAACTATCAAGATGCAATGACAATCGTACGAAAGTTTGGTAAGCCGGATATTTTCTTGACCATGATATGTAATCCTAAATGGAGAGAAATAACGGAAAATATGGAATCGTATCAAACAGATCGACCTGGTTTAGTAGCACGTTTTTCATATAAAACTTACTGAACTGCTTACGGACATTTCTAAAAGACATATATTCGGTAAAGTTGTTGCCAAAATCCATGTCATTGAATTCCAAAAAAGAGGTCTCCCTCATGCTCACATGCTTATAATAGCTGCGTTCGAGAACACAAAAGTTTTTACTATTTTTTACTGAACTTTACTGCATATTACTAAATTGCGTTCGCGTACACAAAATACAGTAAATGAGAACACAAATTGAGAGCGTAAAGTGACAGTTCCTGACTGAGTACTTACAAATTTTTACTGCAGAAATTTTTGCAGTAAAATTTAGTAAAACAAAAAAACCTATGTTGTTGTTTATTTGTTTGGCTTAAGGTCATACAAAATTATAAAATAAAAAATTTTTTTCCCAATTTTTATATTTTTAATTTTGTATTTTATTGATCATCCGATATTTCGACCATACATTGATGAAAACATGTTAAGCTGTTAGGACGTATCAACTTGTTTGTAATTTTTTTTTAATTTTTACAGTGTTTTAAATCCCCTGAAGATGACCATCGATATATGGTCGAAATATCGGATGAAAAATAAAATACAAAATTAAAAATATAAAAATTGGGGAAAAAATTTTTTATTTTATAATTTTTTATGACCTTAAGCCAAACAAATAAACAAAAACATAGATAATCGACACAGGTCAACAATAAATATTGAACGAAAAACAAAAAAACATATGTTTCAAAAGGTAAACAAACAAAAGGCATACAAATTATGAAAAAACTGTTTAAAAAAAGAAAAGTTGAAATAAAACTAAAATAAAAACAAAGAATGAATAAATATTAATTAATTAAACTTGTTTGTGAAGAATTTATATGGCTAAATACCAACTTTTGAAACTTTGTTTTGTTATGTTAATTTTTTGGAGTTGTAAAAGTGTCAAGTACTCGGGTACTTAGAACAGCCCTTGTTTTTAAACCCCAGAAAGCCTCTGGTTTTGATAAGATTAGTAACAAAATGCTTTTGGAGCTACCCAGCATAGCAAAGAAAATTATTCTCTTGATTTTCAATGCTATTTTACGCCTTGAATACTACCCACAAGAATGGAAAGTATCCTTAGTTACCATGATACCTAAGCCAGGGAGGATCCCACAAAAGTTGAGTTATATAGACCTATAAGCTTATTGTCTAATATATCAAAACTGTTTGAGAAGCTGTTGGTGTCAAAATTAGCCCCAATTTTAAATGAAAATAGATGTATTCCTAACCAGCAATTCGACTTAAGAAGAGAACATAGCACAATTGAACAAACCCATCGTATAGTAAACGGCATAAGAAAAGCCTTTGAAGAAAAAAAATATTGTTCCGCCCTCTTCATCGATGTTTCTCAAGCTTTTGATAAAGTCTGGCATGAAGGATTATTACATAAATTGAAGCTAAACTTACCATTAAACACACACAAGCTGTTAGAAAGCTACTTAGTCGGTCGAAAGTTTATTACTAAAGAAGGGGCTTTTTTAAGTTCTCCTCAGGGAAGCATCATGGGCCCACTGTTATTCTTAAGATATACCTCAGACATGCCAACAAATAACCACACCCTAACTTCAACATTTGCTGATGACACAGCTTTTTTAGGCGTACACGTTACTTGCAGGATCATATATTTGAACTGGAAAAGTTGTTAAAACAATGGAGAATAAAGGTCAATGAGCAAAAATGGGACACGTGCCCCCTATTATAATCAATAATCAAATAATACCCCAACACTCGCATGTAAAATACCTCGGTGTACATCTAGATCGGCGTTTTACTTGAAAATGGCATAAAGAAGCTAAATTAACACAAAAGAAACTAAAAGCAATTCAAATTTATTGGCTTATTTACAACTCTATCTTAAAACCAACCTAGTGCTACGGTATTCAATTATGGGGCACCGCCTCAGCGTCTAATATCAAAAAAATTCAAAGGCGCCAAAATAAACTTCTTCGAATAATCACAGTCGCTCCCTGGTATGAAATTTTTTGAAGATCGGTCCATCATTTACACTAGACCCCATAAAAACCCTACTCCCGGTAAAGAGTTTAGTATGCCTAAAACCGTAATAAAGAATGCTATCATAATTAGATTCGGTACGGTACAGATTTGTACCGTACTCCCGGAAAACATTTTAGTACGCCTAAAACCGTAATAAATAACGCTATAATACTGAAATTTGGTACGTCACAGTTTTATACGACCAGAAATGACACTGTAAAATGTTTTGAAGATCGGTCTATAATTTACACTAGACCCCATACAAACCCTACTCCCGGAAAACAGTTCAGTACGCCTTAAACCGTAATAAATAATGCTATCATATTGAAATTCGGTACGTCACAGTTTTATAGGACGAGAAATCGCACTGCCAAATTTCGTGAACATCGGTCCATAATTTACCCTAGGCCCCATATAAACCCAACTCTCGGAAAACAGTTTATTGCGCCTAAAACCAAATAAAGTCCACTTTGGAAAAATAATTAAATTCGCCTATAACCATAACAGATATAGATATTGCGGTAAAATTTCTTCCAACTTAGATTCATATGGCCAGAAAAAATATCATGCAATTTTGTGAAATTCACTGTTAACGCTAAAACTAAATACACTGCTGTATTGAAATTTATTCTAATCTATTTTTTTAAATCAGTCTTCAGCATTTTGGGCTTATTGGTCCATAATTTACCATAGGTCCAATACAATTTACTCTCCTAAAAATTATTTTTGTTCGGCTAAAACTGTTACGAGTCATGATATTTTACTCAAGCCAGTTCAAAGTTCTAACAAGAAACGCATTAAACTTTCTTATTGTCGGTCAATAATTTAATTCATGTCTAACCCGCAACTAATTTTAATGCTGACGTTCGTTTTTGTGAAGTTTAGCTAATAATATATATGTATTTATCATATAGAGCCCACTCCTGTCGGTGGAGGGTATCAAAGATTCGGCACAGCCGAATATAGCACACTCACTTTTTTTCAGTAATTTTTTTCAACACACACTTTGTCTGGTTGTCTTTACCAAAAATATTTTACAAAAACAAAATATACACACAGAAATTTCGTGCTGTGGTCATGCAAACTGTCGAGCTACAACAACATTACTAGTGAGGAGCGTTACTAAAATTTTTTGTTTCCTCATTCTTCATGACTGAAGAAAGGCAACAATTTATTTTTCCTCACCCCATGAATGAATTGGCGAAAAATTAACAATTCATTCATGACTGTGACAAAGCTACACATTTTAAATTTCTCATTCATGAAAAAATTCATGAATGGTTAAATATGAGGAGCGATCATATATGCATTTTTCTGAACACTGATAAAAAGAAATAAAATGATAACTTAAATTTTTATTTTTTATTTCAAAGATTTTAAAAGTTTATAAGGATACATAAGAGGTGGGAGACATCTTGCTCCGCATTGGACAAAAACATAAGTGTACATAATTACGCATTAAACTCATTATAAGTGATTCTTGAGCCGAATTAAATAAGACAATTTAATTTTTTTGCTGTTTTGAAAGAGGACATTTTTGAGATAGTGGTGGTAGGATCTGTATTGCAGGAAATTTGAAGGAAATATTAAACTTATTAGAACTAACGTATGTACCAAATCTTTATTTCTCTCCGTTAGGTAATTTTTAATTCAAGGATATATAGGACAGACACGAATTCGTAGAATATAAATCCAAACTTTAGGTTTGATTAAATATGTTTCATCAATTAAAACATGTGTACAAAAATCATCACTTTAGAATAACTTCTTATATTTTGGGACACTATATAAAATGACGACAGTGTGCGACGTGGCAGTTGTGGCTATGGGTATGTGTGGGAATTTAGCTCCATCAGTTAGCTTCGCAACTAACAACTTGTATTAACATAGTTCTCACTCAAAGACTGGTAAGACGACAGAATGGATGTTTTTTTGCCAAAAATAAATAATTTCAGACAAATAAAAATGAAAAATTGTAATTCAAAATAATTAATAAAACATATTTTTTTTTATTTAAACAATTTGGCTCGAAAATGAATTAAATTAGACTCCCGGACGAGTGCAGTGTCTTCCAGGCTGAGATCCTAATGATCTGGAGGGCGACGGAGGTCGTATCGTAATGCAGTCTGTGGTGACAATTTATGTCGTTAGTCAGACTCCGCTCAGATCATTGACAGCTTAAACGGTGCGATCTTGTCTAGGGTTTTTGACGGGTGATTGGCTTTTACGAGTAAATAGGACAATACCATACCGAACTTCTGCAGATTATGCGAGGATGATGAGGAGCTAAAGACGATTGGGCATATATTTTGCTATTGTTCTAGGGTACAGGGTCTCAGGCAGAAATGGCTAGGAATTAGTTATTACGACGAACAGGGGAGTATCGCTGGATGTAATCCAGTCGATCTGCCAGGTTTTGTTTTTTTATCGCGAGGGTACTGTATAGAGGGTTCTCTATTATATATCTCAGATCTACTTATTAATTCGTTTCTTCTTTTTTTTCTTCGCATTTCCTCTATATTGAATGGATTCCCAATGAGCCTACTCATTATTTTTGTCATTGTGTATATTCATACTTCCACCACCTTGGATAACGATCTTGCAGCGATGTGGTGGCTGAGTCTAGGCTGTGGTTTGTATTTCAAGTACAGGTAACGTCACAAGCGGCGCCTGGGTTGGAGATACGGAACCTAAAAGCCTTGACGACGAAAGGTTATCCCCCCCTAAACCGAGGTGTCATGGGACCCGTGCCTATCGGTCTGGTTTGCAGTCAGGGGTTACCGACTGTATTATCACGGAGCTTTGCTGATACCTGGGCACCTCAGCAAATATACCACGTTATTGGGGGCTATGACGTGGCGGACCTTTCAACTCCCCTACACTCGTGGGACCAGAATTTACAATGAACAATCCAAAAGACAAAAAACAACAAAAACAATCAACGGAAACTGATGACGGACAGGCGAGAACAAGGACAACGATAGACAGTAACACGACAAAGCCAGGGACTGTAACAGTCCCGGCGACCAAAGAAGATCGGCCTAGGCTGATCGGAAGTGGTAAGGCAGCTCGACCAGAAGTCGGCTGCTCTAAAAATTGCGGCGGGGTGCCTCTGTGCTTCAATCCAAGCACCTCCAAAACCGCTTCAGCCCTTTCCGTCATTGGAACGGATAAAACCCAGCTTCGGGTGCTACTAAGTTGGGAATGACAAAGTCGTCCAACATTGCAGCTTCCCATGTGCCCATTGTGCAAGGAGGGATGGCGATGAAAACATCCAATCCCAAGGTTGCACCACCCCACGCCAAATTCGGCGACCGTAAAAAGTCTCCAAGGCACAAAAACCCTACAAAAAAGGCTCCAAAAAAGCTGAAGAGCTTTCCAGTGAACAAAAAGCTTCACTGGCATGGGCAAGAGCCCACATAGCTGGGCTGCCAAGTGCTATTCCTTCAGTGCCTGCGAAGGTGACAATGCCTAAACGGCAACGTTCGGAGGAGGAAGCTGCATCCGCGAAACAGCAACCAGGGACGAAACGTCCTAAGATATCAATAAATAAGTCCTTCAGCGAGGTGGCCAAAGGTCACCTTGTACGGGCTGTTATCGATAGAGGTGTGGAAAACAAAAATTAATGGGAGTGTTCTGGACGATCCTCAGGGAGAATCCAGGGCCACCTCCTCAATGCGATGATGCTGGCTGGTTCCAGGGTCACGTGAAGTTGATGGCTTGCGCAGATGAGCGGTCAGCTCTGCTTCTGAAGCGGGCCATCCAAATGCTAGGAGAGGTCTGGGAAGGTGCTAGGCTCGATGTGGTATTAGTTGATGAGATACCACGGAGACCTAGATCGATTGTCATCATCCCTGCCGAACCATCGGAACCTGAGGAGATCTTGAAGATCATTCAGTGCTGCAACCCTCTACTGCCCACACAGGACTGGAAAGTTGTGAAGGTTTCGGCTGCTGAAGGGTCCTCAAGGACGGCGATTGTGGTGTTAAACCAGCAATCCTTGGAACCACTGAGGGAGAGGCAGGGCAAGATCTACTATGGTTTTAGTGCTCCGTGTCTACCGAAGTGATAACAAGGGCAATCCGGCACCTTCGGGTAATGAGGCCAAGCAGCCTGAAGAAGGCTTGGCTAGTGACGATGCCGTAAGCTCAGGTGACAAAGAGGACACACAGTCTGTCTCCGGATTGGTGTTTGTCTTTGGGCACCTGGGTGATGTGGTTGATGAGGACGTACTTCTGGAATCAGACCAGGAGGACGTCAACATCACAGTGGTCGCCAATATGGTGAAGGTTCTTCAAATCAACCTCCACCACTCTAAAGCAGCATCTGCTGCATTGCTTCTCCGTATGGTAGAAACAGGGGAGGAGCTCGTGATGGTCCAAGGACCCTGGATTCATAAGGATCGGGTTTGCGGACTTAATCTCAAAGGTTACAAGCTACTGTTTGCGAAAGGTACAGGTAACATAAGATCTTGTCTTAGCTAAAAATTCGTTGAATATCTTCATTCTCTCTGATTACAGTGATGAAGACACCACAACCGTTGCTCTCGAGACACGTGACGGTATAATTTGGATGGTCTCGGGATATATGGCGCATGATCACGGACAGGACCCACCCAATCGGCTCATCCGTGATGCAGTAACGAGGGCAGCAGGCACTGGAACACCGATCATAATCTGTGCCGATGCTAATGCGCTAATGAGGATGACCATCCCCAAGTGTTTACTCTCGACCTCTCAGCATGCCTACACAAAGGGTAGGTCTGTTGAGACGGCTCTTCACTCATTAGTTGGAACTATGGAGAGATCACTCGAATTTAAGGAGTGTGCTCTGGTGGTCTTTCTCGACATTGAAGGGGCCTTTAACGATGTCAACCCGGATTCTATTGTTGCATCTATGAGGAGTCTGGAGGTTGATGACGGCATATGTAGATTTGTGGATAATCTACTCAGGAATAGGGTCATCTGTTCCACGATAGGTGAGACCAGCGTTCAATGACTGGTAAACAGGGGTACTCCCCAAGGAGGAGCACTATCCCCACTATTGTGGAACCTGACTATGAACACCATGTTGACGAAAATGGACGACATGAGGATTAAAACTATGGCGTACGCTGACGATGTTGCAGTGGCCATCACGGGGAAGCATTTGAACATAAGGTCTCGGTGTATGGAGGCTGCATTAAGGGTACTTAGCACCTGGAGCGTATCATGCGGCTTGGGTGTTAATCCGTCTAAGACGGAACTGGTACTCTTCACGAGGAAGTATAGGACTGAGGTCATGAGACTTCCGAGGCTAAATGGGACTGAACTTAAGTTCTCTTACAGCGCCAAGTATCTGGGCGTATTCCTGAACAGTAAACTGTCGTGGGGGCTGAACATCCGGACGAAGATGGAAAAGGCAATTGTTGCTATATATGCGTGCAGAGGTGCAATCGGCAAGAACTGGGACATGGGCCCGAGGTGTGTCAATTGGATCTTTGAAGCTGTAGTAAAGCCGACTCTGTATTACGGTGTTGTCGTATGGTGGACTGCGCTGGACAAGGGCAGGTACCGTGCGATGCTTCAGGAGGTTCACAGACTGGTCGCATTGATGATCACCGGATCAATGCGCCTCACTCCCACCAGGGCGCTGTTTACAATGATACACTGGCTGCCGGTCGACATCACGGCCGGACATATGGCTCTTTGTTCGGCGATACGGTTGAACGCGGCACACGGCTGGTCGAACCGTGACTATGGACACTCCAGTATAATGCGATACTCGATTGTCCCTGAAGGAGTGGAGTACTGCACCCCGGAGCCTTTCTTTGACGCGAGGTATGCGACACATATAGCGCACGATAGTGCGCTGCCGGTCATATGCACCTTCCATGAACCAGCCCTGGAAGTATACACTGATGGTTCAAGGAAGGGGGAAGAGTTGGCGGGGGTTTCTACATAGAGGAACTCGGCGTAAAAGTTTCCTTTCGTCTGCCGGATGGATGTAGTGTCCTGCAGGCGGAAATCTCGGCTATAAAGTATTATCGCGTATCGGGAGATATACGTATATTTACTGATAGCAAGGCTGCCATTGCCTCTCTTGCGGGTGTCTATACGACATCTAGGTTGACTGTGGAATGTCGGATGTCTTTGAATGAGATTGCAGTACATTCAGAGTTAACGCTTATATGGATACCAGGGCACTCAAACTGCCCGGGAAACCAGATAGCAGATGAGCTGGCCAAAGAAGGTGGTCGTATGGATGAAACATTCATTGATCAATTCATTGGCCTTCCAATGGCTCACTGTAAGTCACTCATTCGGCGCGAGAACTATAGAATTGCGGAAGAGGGATGGACCCGTGAGTCCACCTGCTCCACATCCAGGGCACTTTGGCCTGGATATGATGAACGGAGAACCAAATCTCTACTTAGGTTCAATAGGAACCAAATCAGGACCGTGGTGTCGGTCATAACTGGACACTGGCCTGTTGGGACTCATGCTAGAAGAATGGGTCTGGTATTCAATGACTACTGTAGAAGTTGTCATGATGAGAAGGAAGAGGAAACTGTGCTTCACTTTCTGTCAATGCCCTGGGCTACGGGGCTTCAGGGAAAAATACCTGGGAGAACCGGTGTTTTCCTGTTTGGAGGATCTATCAAAAATAGAACTAAGATTGCTTCTTCTCTTCATTAGAAATACGAATTGGCTCAACCTTGCAGTGATGCCATCTGAGTAACTGCTCGTTGGGATGGGCATTGGCGCTGGGTATCACAAAGGGACCGCTAAAGGACCCAAGTGAGCTGACTCTCGATGGCTTCCCATGGAATCTAACCTAACCTATATTCATACTTGTAACACAGTGAGTATATAATTTTTTTTTTTCATTTTCTGCAAAGGAACTATGGATAAATCGGAACTGAATAAAAAGAAGACATTTTTAATGTTAAATTACATGATTATAATTTTGTTTCTGATCCTTCGAGGGCTTAAATGTCTTTCAAAAATTAGGTATCCATTTAAAATTTTAATTTTTTGTGTTGGAATTTCGTTTAATGCCATAATTTTAAGTTTTTTTTTTTTTATTATACATACCGGCAACCTCCTCTAGTTCCTTTATAATATCCTTGCTAAATAAAGCCGGTAATCGTTTAGAAAAAAAGTCTTTTAATGCTGTAGCAACAGCATTTACTGGAATATCCAATAACTCAATCACGGTATTGGTATCTTAATAATAATAAAAAGAAAATAATTAAATAAAGTTATATTAAACTTTTATTATTTACCTTCTTCAAATTTCTGAAATAATAAATCAACGTGAGCTCGACTACCCGGTACCCGATAAATTCCTTCAGAGTCGAGACCTTCCTTTTCTATATATTCTATACACTTTATTAAAAATATGGGAATTTCCACCTTATCCGTGATCATAAGTTTATCAAATTGGGATTCTGTATCAGTAAAACCTTTGGAATTTTGTTTAATTTTGCGTTTAAGCTTCTTTTCCTGTTCCTTCTCTTTCTCCTGAAGTTTGCGCAATCTGGCACTTTCTTCTTTAAGTCGTCGCTTTTCTGTCTTTTCAAATTCTTTTAAACATTTTGCATTCATATTAAATTCGGTCAGAGTATCCGAAGCGAATAATGCTGGTGCTTCTGGAACCATGGTATACTTGAAAAGAGAAAAATTGAATGTTTTCACAAAATGTACTTAAAATGTTCTTAATATCAATATTCTTACCTCAGGAGATTTATCAGTTTTTATAATGTCATTAATACTTGGAGGTTCGCCTACTTTTTCTGAAATTAAAATTATTTGCATGTTTGCGCATAACATTTTCTATTGATTAATTTAACTCACTTTTTTCTGTCGCGACCATTCTTTGATAATGTAGCGGTATTTCTGGTGGGCTAACATAGGAGCCAAACATTGGTACACGAGGTGTTTGTACAGGTATAGCAACTTTCTTTTTCTTGGTTTTCTTATTGACTGGTGGTTTTTTGTTTATTTGCTTGTAATAAGCATTTTGTTGTCGTGCTTTTCTATCAGTTGAACTGGCACAACTATCCGATTCGGTACAGTCTGAATAAAAATGTATTTAGCCGAAAATTTTCAATAAAGCAAATTATATAAATTACCTTCGTTTTCATAGATTTGCTCATATTCAGCTAATTCTTCTGAATCGTCTTCATCGCCGACACCATCCAACTGTGAATGATCAAATTGAGTATAACGTTTTGGATCCTTATCATCACAACCGGGCAGATAAGAGTCTCCGCCGAAATTCATCTTTGCTACAGCATCACTTACCAGTTGAAAGTTTTTCAAATTCAATTTTCCAGGTTGCTAAAATTTTAAATGAAGCAATTAGAAAATGTGAATTACATCAAACTTGGTTTCGTATATCGATCAAAGTATTTATATACCTTTAGGGTCTGACTTGGACCTTTTGGACGAATTTTGTTCAAATTAGAATCTATATGCCTGCGGCCGGTAGTGTAAGCATGTGTTGAGCCGCCAAAATTATTCCAAATAGAATTTTTGTTTGCATTACGTCGAGCATCTGTTTTATCATCCAGCCACTCTACAAAAAAAATTAAATACAAATAATAAGAATATGTTGAAGTTAATCTTCAGAAACAAAGAAGTATGTTTACTAAATACATACATGCTGAAATTCAAAATTAAAATCTCCCCTACATCCAGAACGGAAAAATATAAATTAAATTAAATTAAAATAATTTCGACGAAATTAAATTTCAATAACTAGCCAACGTAAATAATATTTCAAAATGTAAGAATACTAGATTGTTGATTATTCGGTCCACTTCCAATGAAAATCCCTGTAGTTTAGAGTCACAAAAACTCATTATTTTCTAATGCATTAACTTTATTTGTTTCGTAAACAAGTTCATTAAAGCCTAAAAATGCTGTTGGGGGTTATTTTGAAAATATATTCACTTATCGTCTAGCAATTTCATATAAAATTACGAAAAACAAATCGTGATAAAAATTACGGAAATTTATTTTGAGAATCCTACGCATGTACGCTGTACAAATGTGAAATAGACATAATTATTGCCACATATTTTGAAATAACTGAAAACAAAACTCATTATTTATCAGAAAAACGTTCAACTATTGTACTAACAGGAAATGTTTGACTTATTGTATGTTTTATTATTCCATCACATCAGCTAGTATTTCATATGTATTCATTTCCTATTGCCACAACACTGAAACCACAACGCTATTTTATACTTCCATTTAAATTATATGTAATTTTCACATAAAGTGTATATACATTACGGTTCCAAGAATCAATTTCAATGCTGATTTAGATGTTTTGGTACTTGAATAACGTCCACATTTATTGTTAAAATATTCCTTGATTAAGCACAATTTTTTTTTGCATTTTATTAAACAAGAGTTTTTTTCCAATTTTTGATTCCCAGAAAAGCGGGAAATAAAAGTCATATTTTCGGGATGACGGGATTCCCACCCAAATTTATTTTTATTTATTTATTTACTTAATTCGCCACTTAAAATAATTCAATCTAGAACATTCGTATAAAAATATTTAAATTTAGAGCTTATTCTGCGGATATGATCAAACATTACATAATTAGGCGGAAAGTATTGAAGTCTTCGAGAAATAGAATTTCTGGAAGGGTGAATAGGAACTTTAAACTCAACATTAGAAGTAGAAATTCTAAAAAAAAATTTCACGGTTTAACAAATTTAGCATGAAGGAGAACTTTAATTTTCCATATATAGGGTGTCCGTGAAACGGTAGCAAAGTACTCATGGAAGTAAAATTTTTACACTGTTGAGGTGAGTAAAATTTCACTAGCCCTGGGGGATAGTATACATTTTGACATTAGCGTAGAAAGTTTGCACAATTTTAATTCACCATAGAAGTTTGCTACCGTTTCACACACACCTTAATTTATAACATATTTATTTAGTTTTATTCCACTAATCCGCAGTGGTGAATAATTTTTAGAGAGTTAAAATTTTCAAACTTTTTGGCAAACAATTTCAGACTATAAACGTGGGGATTCTACGGACGCATTTCCAGTGCTGTCAAAGTTTGTACACCAAATAATTGTTCTTCAACATTCTTCCGCAAATTAGGAAAGAATTTTTAGACAACTCAACCTTAATAAAACCAAATTTTGATGTTCCCTAGAAAATGAATCATTTCAAGGAATTCTTTTTTCTAAAGATCATTTAAAATTTACTAATGCAAACTGTTTTGATGTTGATATTAAAATGGATTTAATTAAACTATTAAACTCATATCGTCGCTGTTTTTACAACAGACCTAACTGAATTTTTTTTTTTAAATTGAGTTAAGTACAAAAAATAAAAATATTTGTCTTTTTCTTTATTTCACACATAACAAAAGATGTTAAACTACATAAAAAATAATGCATAAACCCAATTTCGTTCGTATTTTGGCTACGAAATTACTACATTCAAGACAAAAAACATTAAAAGTGCTCTCCTGTAAAATTTGTAAATGTAAGTTAGGTCGGTTAGTTAAAACAGCGACGATATATGTATCTATAAAATATTTGTTAAAATAAAAGGTTAAAATTAATTTTTTAACTATAAAAGTAATTTTAACCTAATGTACAAAATTTTTTTAAATTTATTTTATAAAAATATTTTTTTTTTACTAATTTTTATGTTTTTATATGGGTTATATGTAAGATAATGGTGAATTATTCTGTTTTGTTATTTTTGTGTTAATAAAAATATATTTTATGGTTCTTATGCCCGTAATTTCTACAAAAAGATATCTGTTCTCGTCTTCGTGCCTAACAGTTATCTTTACCTATTTCAACGTTTTTGTGGCCTACGTGTTTTAAACTTAAGGTTTCTTTTAAAATTGGCAGCATTTCAACCATAGATTTCTATACACAGCTAGTTTTCTATTTCTAGAAATTACGGGCATTAAAAGGGATTTTTTTTTGAAAATATGCCACTTAAAATTTGTGTAAATTAGAGCGGGTTGGAGAGAATAAAATTCTTCTTCTTCTTGCACGAAACAGCCCAAACTTTTTCTTTGTGCAAATTGTCAAACAGCTGTAAAACATCAACAAAACAAAAAACGGTGCGTTTGAGTACTTTTACAGTAAAATGCAGTAAATGAGTAAACTTAAAAATTTGCTCTCACAAAAAGCTGTTGTCCAAAAAAGTACGCGAACGCAAAATTTGTAAAAATTCGTAAAATAAAGGCAACAGCTGATCACAAATAATTGAAGTGTTGAAAAATGTTTACACTTTTGACTACTTAACTCGTTTTCTTATCGGTACTCGATTAAATACTTTTTATAACACGAATATTTTTGAAAAATACAAATAAATTATTTAATGTAATCTTTCATATTTGTTTGTTTTTTATTTTATTTGACTTTGCTAATTTGTGTCCTGTAAAAATTTATCAATAGTACATAAATACTTTTTTTTACTATTGATTACCTTAAAAATAAGTGCTGTTCTAAGTACCCGAGTACTTGACACCTTTACAACTCCAAAAAATTACCATAACAGAAAAAAATTTCAAAAGTTGGTATTTAGCTTTATAAATGCTTCACAAACAAGTTTAATTAATTAATATTTATTCACTTTTTGTTTTTATTTTAGTTTTTTTGTTTTACTAAATTTTACTGCAAAAATTTGTAAGTACTCAGTCTAGAACTGTCACTTTACGCTCTCAATTTGTGTTCTCATTTACTGTATTTTGTGTACGCGAACGCAATTTAGTAAAATGCAGTAAAGTTCAGTAAAAAATAGTAAAAACTTTTGTGTTCTTGAACGCAGCTAAAGGCAAAGAAGAAAAAAGTTCATGAACAAAATTTTGGAAAGTGTTGTAGAATAAACACTATGTACTTGAATAAGAAAGTTTTGTGTTGAAATATTTAGAAAAGTAATACAAGTGTTTCTTTCGTCTTATTTTTGGTAGAAGTAGTTTATTTCATAGCCAATATACAATTTTCCAAAGTGGCGCAAACTTTTATTGTTTTGTTAAGACTGTCAAAACACTTAAGACTTTTTATTTTGTTTTTGTTTATTTATGCTAGCCCTCATTTTCACGAACTTAAACCAATAACTAAAGAAGCAGAGCTAATATGTGTGTAAGTTTGGAGCTTCTTTTATTTATAAGTATAAGTATGTAGCTTACACACACATACATACATAATATATGTGTACAGAAAAAATTCAAAAGAGAAGTCAAAATTCAAATAATTTTACATTCAAAATATGTATCAAGGCGAATTTAGGTATACGGTGGCGTCGATACTACAACAAGTAACAACACCAAAAACACAACAATGTATTTTTTGTTGCTTTCGTTGATCGATATGTCAAAAACACAAGCAACTTTTGACATTTCTCTCTCTCAGTAAGAAAAGAAGTAGCACAGCTGTGCTTTCAACATAGTATAGAACTAGTATGCCAACTCGAGAGAGCGTTCTCAATTTTATAGTTCAGCCCTCACACATATAGGTTCTGTGTGAATTCAACACACATAAAAACAAACCAAAACTTCAAATTTTTCAATTTAAAATGTATCACAATATAACACTTTTTGTTTAATTTTATGACACAAACATATAATTATTAATTTTTTCCAATACATTTTGCTCATTTGCTTTTGCAAAATGTTTTTATTTTTCACAAACAAAAAATTTTTAAATAAATTTATTTGACACTAATTTTTCTCTGTTGTTAACATTATTAAAGCCAGCAGAGTAGCATTTTGTGGTATGAAAATAATATTTGAAATTATTTTAATATTTACCGATATCGCAGAATAAAAATTTTGCAAACATTGTTTTTAAAAGTTTATAAAAGTTTATTGAACCAATACATTTAAAAAAAATCTTACTAATACAAACATAAATTAGGTTCCACTGTTAATTGAGTTATGTACCTGTCAAAGAGTCGGCATACTAGTTGTATACTATGGCTTTCAACGCCACCTGATAGATGAATTCGCCTTGATATGTATATTTGAATTTTCAACTCATTTGACTTGAGTTGACTGAATTGAATGTGTTTTTGCTTGTTTTGTCTTTCAATATTTTCTCATTTGTTTCGTTATTATTGGGTGCTCAACGTATTGTAGTTAAAAAAAAATGAGTGGGTTCAAATTGCTTTTTATTGAGTCTGGCAGACCTCTTGTATTTAGATTAATAAAACATTGCCTATAGAGAAGTCTGGAGTATCAAAACATAATTTAAAATTTGCATATTTGTATATGGATTAAAGTATTAAGTGTTTTTTTTATTCAATTAAACGATCTTACTTTATATTTTTTCCGACCTTTATAATTGCAACAGTGTCTAATTGTGTTTACTCCTTCCTTCCTAAAAGTTCCCAACTATATAAATTTTTTTATGTGCTGAAGTAGCTAGATTCATAAATGTTATCTGAAGGTGATACAATGACGTGGATAAATATGTCAATGTCAACACCTTTATTTTAAAGTTTTTCTCGGGTTGGCATTGCTGCTCATATAATGGTCTTTCTTCGCAAATGATAAACTCCAAGAAAATAGTAATTCAAATTGATATGTACCCCACCGTTGTGATAATGTCCTCTTTCATGTTTTGGATTCACTTTCACACTCTTACATCATTTTTAATAAGCATGATGACCGTCACAGACTGAAACATAACGATTATTTTTTTAAAGATATTAGCAACAATTGTGCCTTTTGACTAGATTTGCATTCCGTTGGATCTGCCGATTTTGAAAGCCATGCGCCATATTCGGTCTATCGATCCATCTAACGATCGTTTTTGGTAAAGGACAAATATTATTAAGCTTTTGACTTAAATCGACGGTATTAACATTTAAAAACAACTTAACAACTTTTATTGCAAAACAATCTGTGTTAGCAATTAAATTACTGCTCTCCTTAATATTATGTACCGCCACGACCCGGTAAATACAAAATTTTAACTCTTCCAAAAATATTGTACCATCACAACACTGTAGATACAAAATTACAACCTTACCCCCATTTCATTCATAAACAATATTTTAGATTTTAAGCAGTTTTATGAAACGAATTTTCTATGAATTTGTTTAATAAACCTTTTATTAATCAAAAATATTTTTTATGAATATGGGGGTTAGTTTTTAAATACTGTTATTACAAAAATTCGGCACCGGTACAACACCCTAAATACAAATATACGACTTTAGTTTCGCAATATCGTATATACAGTAAAACTATATTTCTACAATACTGTACATACAAGAAGTAAACCCTAATTTCCTAATACCGTGTTTACAATAATTCTGAACCGCTACAACGCTGTACATATATACAAAAATATAGTAAGGTGTACAACTAGTTCTCTATGTGGTTGTTATTATGTTATTGAACCTTTGCTTTTCGCCAGGGTCCACCTTAGTCTTAATTTTTCTAAAAAAGTCATTGTTTTAATATTTTTATTTTGAAAGGAAAATGTTTTCAATTGTTATATGAAATAAGTTTTAAATTTGATGTATGTGATGATTTACACAATAGCATAATGTCTTGCACAATTTTAATTGCACGTTTTGCGCAGAGGTTACTACTCCGCTGAACTTCCTGAAAAGCTGATGGTTTTTTTACCCAATGTTTGAGAAAACATACATTTGCTTTTGTAAAGCCGGACAATAATTTTTGTAGAGAACGAAAATATTTTTTTTGGAAGTATGATCAGAAAACCAGACTTCGGTCCAAGCATCACAAACAAATTTACAAGTAGGATATAGTATCAATCGAACAGGAATAAGTATCATAAGAATCAGGAATAAGTATATAAGACAAAAGTGCCAGAGTAGCTCTAGAATTTCAACGAGCTTTACAGAGTGCTGATGTTGCTTTATATTTTACATAGGGAAAATATTTATTTTCCCAAAGTATGTATTTAAAAGCTTAGAGCAATTCATATAAGTATTGCATGCCACACTTATATCACTTTTTCTTAAATTTTTAGACAAATTATTTTTATTCAAATTTTTTAATTAAAAAATAAAGCAAATAGCTACATATATGATCTATAAATTATTTTATTTTATTATAATAAAAAAAAGTAATTGCGTTTCGTGCAATTTCGAAAAAAATAGAATGGGTCTTCATACGTTTTTAATCTCTATTCGACTATGTCATGTGGTTTTTCTTATTTGCAAAAATTCTAAGAGGCTATATACCTAAATAAAATATTAAATTAAATTTCATTTCCTTCTTTTTTCTTTTATAAATCCTTTTTTTTAAATAGAACAATGCATTTTTAAAATAAAATTTTCCATATAAAATTCAGACATAATTTTTAAAACGTTTTCTTTTTTAAGAGGTACAAAAAGGTAAGGGTACAAAAATTGCAAATATGCGACATTGTATGGGAACTTTATTTTCAGCTTATCAACATCAGATCAAAATAAATATTAAACTTTTATGTTTATTGATTCAATGTTGTAAATTAAAATTTACTGTTTTAATAGTGAAAACAAGAGTCGAAAGACGGTTATTTAGCGTTATCATATTGTGACTACATTGCACATTTGGTAAACAGTACGTAGTATTGATGTCGGCAAAGCTGATAGTCTTTTTCTGCCTGGAGAGTCAGAAAATACTATCAGGGTTTTTACACATAAATTGTAGCAAAACAAGACTTTTGTTAGTTCTTTTTCAATTATTCTTACCTAAATGTGTTTTCGACGGTAAAGACAACAACATAGGCTCTGATGTGGTCGTGCAAATTGCCGAGCAACAACAACAAAACTAGTGAGGAACTAGTGTTTGCTCATTCCTCATTAGTGTGGAAACCCAAAATGTTTTTAGTTCTCACGTTCATGAGTAAATGTTCGAAAAATTAACAATTCATTCATGAATGTGAAAGAAGAAACACATTTTTGATTTCTCATTCATGAGAAAATTCCTCAATGAGTAAATTTTGTATCCGTAAATTGCAACAGCAACGTAAGCATATTACTTACTAACACAATCATAGAGTTGGGCTTTTTCTCTCCATTTCCATTCTTCTCAATATTTTATTGTACAAACTATGCAAAATACCGCTTGGTATTTCCGAAATAACGCGTGGCCAGGAATATTATTTTTTATATTGAATAATTTAAAATAATGTTATTAAGTCAATGTATTCGACTCATTAGTATAAATTGTTTTATAAAATTTGCACCAGAGATGGGTAGAAAGAATAACATCTAACGATACTTTTGCTTAAGATAGCAGATGAATTTAGACAAACTACAATTGTGCAGCAACTTAACGATAACTAAGTAATAATAAATTATTTAAAAAAAAATTAAGAAATTAAAGTGGAAGATTACAACAAATTTTACTAAAAAAAAATACTATAATTGACAAAATGTTTAACCTGCATCATGTGTAGCCAATGAATCCTTTGACCCGCTGACATCCGCTGCTTATAAAAATCATTTATTGAAAAAGAAATAAATGGAATACAAATAATGAAATTAAATAAATGATGAATTTTGTGTAAATTATAGTTTAATGAAAACAATCAATTACATGTTATTTCTTCCAAACTAGACTCGGAAGCTGATACAAATTGGCTCTTATAAGAGCATGTAATGAGCTGATGATCTGGAGGAGCTGGCTCTGGAGGAGTTGTTGGAGGAGGAAATATCTGGAATCCTTTATGACAATAATATACATAAATATTATTTTTATTTATTTTTTTTGTTAATAAACAAATAAAAAAATATCTAAAAGGTAGTTTTTCTGGGGATCTCAAAAAATTTTCACGGTAATATGGTATATTTACTAAAAAAAAAAACCAAATTAAATAAAACTAAAATCAAACGTATATACCCATCATTCTGGATGAAGGGTGTGATAGAGATACATATGTTAAATTGTTAGTTGTTAAATTATAAATACTTGTTGTAGTGTGGAATAGCTAACAAAGCTGCGATCGTAATGTATATGAATAAGTTTTAAAGCATTTCCACCACAACAAAAAGAAAAATAAAAAGTAACGCCGAAGCCCACAACTAGAGGTTCAAATAATAGCGGCTTTCACTCTTGATAATAAAGTCCCTTGTGGACGTTGTTAATCTTATTAATTTAGTTAAAGTACTAACAGTTATAACGCTGTGGTTGAAAAATCCAACAAAAAGGTGTAGTAAACACGCGTGTAAATTTACCAGAATAAAACAGTTGGCGAAACTCTATCTGTCTCTTTCTCTCACACAGCAAATTCATTACTTTACAATACATACGAAAAAGATTCTCACACTTTGAAGTATAAAATCGTATTAAATAACAGAATTGTGCACTTAATACAAAGGGTGAAAACCGCTAATATAAATTGTAAGCATTTCAAATTTTGTTGATGACTTAAAACATTCATACATACATACCTAAATACATATATAAATACATACATACCTACATACATCCAAACATACATATATACAGGCATATATACAACATACATACATACATTCAAAGAATGTGCAGTGGAAGGCGAGCGAACATTACACCCAAAGTGATCACTAGGCAATCCTGTTTACAGTAGGCAGAAGAAAGCCAGCAAAAAGTCAACAAAGCAGGGTTATACTCCTACATTTGCAGAATCATTCGCTAACCAACAAATTGACGACGGAATGGTCAACGACATGGCAGAGAGATTGGTGGAAGATATGAAGACCTCGTGCGATGTATCAATGCCACAAAAGCGATGGAGCAACACAAGGAGAGAAAACTACTGGTGGAATCAGGAAATATCTGCCCTCAGAAGTGATTGCCTAAATGACAGACACAGAGACCGAAGGGGAAGATTTAGACCCGACTATGAAACCAAAAGAGAGGCATAAAACCTGGCAAGAAAAAGCCTACAGAAAGCAATATGCTAAAGCAAATCAGAACGGTTAAAAGGACGGTGCAACGAAGCCAATTCTAACCCATTGGGTAGTGCATAAAGTGAAAGGGAAAAATTCAGCTCAGGTAACATGTCAGAAAATAGTAGCTACGCTATTTCCACAGGTAGAACCATATAAGGCTGAGTTACAATTCAGAAACGCGTCTGATCCAGATCTTACAAACGAGGAGGAATTATTAAAAATGTGCACATTATTAAAAATGGGCCCGATTGTTTCCCAAACAGAGCCTTAAAGATTGCGATTATAACATCACCAGGTTGAACTCTATACTACGACACGGACAACGGTCCACGGTGCGAAAATATTACTGCAGGTGTTCCCCAGGGATCGGTCCATTATTATGGAATATCATGTATGATGGAGTTTTTAAGCTAAAAGAACCCGAGGAAGTAGTCATCCAAACACGTAAGTTGGACGAAGTACAACTATATGCAAATAAGACAATTAGGAGTACAAAAATATGGTTCGAATCGGCAAACCTTAAATTGGTAGACCATCAGCCAGAGGCTGTGCTAATTAGCAGTAAGAGAGCACGGGAAGTTCTAAGGATACGGGAAGGTAGATCAGAAGTTGTCTCGCCGGGGGCTAAAAAATACCTAGGAGTACTGATTGACTAAACTTTTAGCAGCATATTGAATATTCCTGCCAGAAGGCGACTAGAGTTGTAAATAAATTGTATAGGATGATGCCAAATATAGATGGACCGAGGCAGAGCCGTAGACTAATACTCTCCCAAGTGGCAAATTTAATTATTCCCTATGGATCACCCATTTGCTAGTCCACATTAAGTTGTACATCTAGGAAGGATATGCTGACTATTTTCCGTAGAAACTGCATCCGTGTCTGTAGCGGATATTCCACCATATCCCTTGATGCAGCATGTGTGGTAGAAAATATATGACAAAAGAGTTAATAACAGCGAGAGCACGTACTGATCAATGCGGCAGACTGAAAGAAGCCAGACCATGATAAGTTGGCAAAGGAGTTGGGAAAACAATCCAACAGGAATATGGACATACAGATTGATCTCAAATATAGAGCGATGGGTAAATCGTAAAGATGGAGAGGTTAGCTAACACCACACTCAGTTTCAAACGGGCCATGGCGCTTACAGGAGCTACCTTTATCGCTTTGGACACGATGATTCACCAAGATGTCCAACATGCCCAGGACAAGAAGAAAATGTGGAGCACGTAACATTAATTTGCCCAAGCTTTGAAGAATAAAGGAGAAGATTAGAGCTGGAACTACGGTGTAAATACTATGATGAAAACGGAGACAGAACGTAACTTAAAGGTAACATTTAGTACTACGAAGGGAATAACAGAACAATCAATTGGTCAGTAGAGTAAACATGGGAGCTGTCAAAAAGGCCTTCCACCTCGCGACGTAATACCACTTTGTAGTGTCGCGGTGTGTGGCGATGACGATGGAGGTGGTTTTAGTGGTTAAGAATCCGACATGCCAACACGGGACTTTTTGAAGGTTTCCACCTCCAACATTAAAAAACATACATACATGTGTATGTATTATATTTATATATAAAAACGTTTCTGCCGTGTATGTGCTCCTAAAACTCAAGAACCGCTGGACCGATTGCCACCAAACTTGGACAATAAATTATCTTAGTCGGGAGCTTGGTTTCTTTTAAGTTTAATCCCGATAGGTAGCGCTGTTGTCGTTATATTAATTTATTTATTTTTTATGGTACGATTTGGCTGAAATTTACAAAATAAAAATATCCCGATAAAAGATAGCGCTGGGGTCAAGTTATTAACAAAATTCTCCAGTATTTAATTTTTTTAGTTTTATTTAGAAAATCTCGAGCAGCGCCGGGACAAACAATTTTGTACAAACAAACACATTTTCAGTAACAAACACACACATTTTCAGTAACAAAAAAAGAATTTCAAATTTTACCTCGAACAAAAATAATAACGTATAAATGAATTTTTTAAAACAGATTTTTAAAACTAAGCGCTAGTCTTATATTTAGAAAGGCGCAGATGGGTTGGACCTGTTAGTCCACCTGATCCGTATACTGGGCACTATGGCCTGGCTATGATGAAAAGAGAACTAACTCGCTACTAAGGTTTAATAGGGACCAAATTAGAACAGTGGTATCAGTTGTAACTGGGCACTGGCCTGTAGGGACTCATGCTAGGAGAATGGGTCTTATATTCAATGACTACTGTAGAAGTTGTCATGATGAGGAGGAGGAGCAAACTGTGCTTCACTTCCTTTGTCAATGTCTGGGATACGGGGCATCAGGGGAGGTTCAACCAGGTCTGCACAGAGTTTTTGCATAGAAAAGGTGTGTATAACTTTGTCATTTAGCGTGGTAGAGACAAATTTGTTCCAAGAAGCGGCTACGACAAACACATTGAGCTCAAAATTAGACCGCTTATGTATTTTTGTGCTGTTCTTTTCGCGCTTACTAACAAATTGGTTTATACGCACTAAGCAGGTCTGCACAGACCTGCTTTTGATTTGGCATCGGTTTTGATGAAAAAACGTTTGGCATATGTACGAACAACGCGCGAAGATAAATCCTGTATATCGAAGGATTTATCACCTTGTATGGAGCTGAAAAAAGTGTTTTTGTTACACATCTAAAAATAAAGGTTGATATGTTTTATGATTCCCAAAATATTTTGGTTCTAGCGTTGATCTTCCGTGAGCTGGACCATTTTTAAAAAAGGTCTTTTTTCAGTTTTTCGAATTTTTTTGTACTTTGCTCCAAGACGACATAAATAAAATTTGATATCATCGAAAAGAGTTTTTGAAGCAGCATCAAATGGTATATAAAACTTGACCGATTGCGACCTTATAATAGAGAAATTAAGCTAAATACATATATTCGTTTCGGGTTTTCATACAAATCCTACGTATGTGGAAGTAATGTTTTGCTTTTCAAATTGAATCTGTTTGAAAATAATGTTAATTTATTTTTTTTTTGTAATAACTCACATAAAACGCGAAAATCGCAATATATTTTAACTTTTTTCATATATAGGCAACTAGCTGACCCGGTCCGCGTTGCTGGCCCTAAGCAAACATTAGTGTTGTATTACCAGACGATTTAAATTGAAAAAAAATTTTTTAGGAATCATCATAAAACATATCAACCTTTATTTTTTTTTTTTTTTTTTTTTGAGTCGCTCTAATGTACAAATGTGAATTTTTTAAAAAAAATAAATAAAAATGTAGTTCTTATCATTTACACACAATTTTAGGAAATCCGCCTATATATTTTCATACAATTCCCATGTAGGTCTGAGCAGACCTAGTTGGTCCATTTAGCTGCAAAAAAACGTTGAACCTTCTTGGGTTAAAAAATGAAAGAAAATATATCTTTGACATATTTTGGGAAAAAATAATACAGAAAAACGACAAAATTGTTGCTTCCATTGTGAATGAAGCTAAATTTTTAAAATATTTGAATTGAGTTTTCCATTGGATTTCCACAGTTTTCAATCGTTTTCTAGAAGTCATAACTGATCATTTTTACATAATTTATTCATTCCTTAAGAACTGGATAACTATCTTGCCGCGATGTGGTGGCTTAAGTGTCAGCTGTAGTGTCTGTCTTGGAACTTGAATCCTGACAGCTGAGTCGGAACAATTTTCAAGGCAGACGCTTTAGGGCCAGCATGACCAAGGGTTATCCATTCCTCATCCTATTCCCTTCACCTACAATCCTTCCCCCTTTTTATTCCCACTTCCCCCACTTTTAAGGTCTAGGTGGTTGATAGCAGTGCCGAGGACCTGGATGACTAGTTAGTGGTTAAAAAAACTAGTCGCGAACAGCTTCCCTCTGACGCTGATGGCAAAGGTCAGGTGTAATTCTGGCCTAGTCCGTGCAAGCCGCCACTGCGCGAGATGGTCCTTTGTATACGTGCATACTCGTGGGATTGGAAACTGGACAATTTCAAAATAAAACAAAATACGGACATAGTGACAGAAGTTGGTGCAGGGAGTATCACTGACAACTCAACAGGTCCGATGTCAGATTCAGACTCGAATCTGATGGGTGTTCACAGGGATATTCTGCTGAAAGAAAGTCAGGTAATGACAGAACTGACACACTCTGGGACTGACACGCTCTGGGACAAGACTCGGTGATCTGACCTTGGACTCAGATGATGAGCACGAAATAGCTATGATTTCGGCTCATGGTCAGGACCAGAGGGTTGAACCATCGACTTCTGTGGTCACATTCGAAACAGACAGCAAATTGGCGAGTACATCGAAATCCATTGTTCGGCAGGATGCGACAGAACAGGTCACATCGGAGAGCCGATCGAATCTCGAAAAACCAAGAGTGGTGGGAGAGTCTCTTTAGCCTTTCTAGAAAAGATAGCTAAGAAAGACTCTACACTACATGATGGGCGGGATAGGTATTTGCTCCGGAAGAACGCTGCTAGATTCGAAAGAATCCACGGTTCTGTCGATGTCATCCTAGGGCTTCCCTATCCTGCGGGGTATACAGCAGAGGCTGCTGAGGAATCAAATGTTGTCAGTATCCTCTTACAAGGAAGGAAGAAGGAAGGAGGGTAGGAGTTCACCACCCAGCCCTCTTAATGGTGACAGTTTGGTCACGGTTAGGGGAACTAGGCCTGGGGACGAATTACCCACATTAGACCAAGAGTCTCTCAGGAAATTGAAGTCGATGAGTTGGGTTGCGATATTTGGGTTGGGATCTATCAGTTTTAGGTTTACCAAAAATGATGGACCCTAAGAAGCTGAATGCGGTGCAGATAAAACTGCATCACTGTGAAGCAGCCTCAACTGAATTAGTAATCCACCTCATCGATAACAATGTGGACGTGGCATTAATTCAATAGACCTGGATCAACAACAACCGGGTAGTTGGATTAAAGGCCACGGGATATACACTGTTCTTACCCCACACGGATGAGAAGGTTCGATCTTGTATAATGGCAAGAAATAAGCTCAAATTTATGTTGTCTCATTCTTTCAGCAATGGAGACCTCACGGTTGTGACAGGTGAAGCTAGGGACAAAACGGTCCTAGCACTAGCATCGGTATACTTACCATATGAGGCAACCGATCCACCTGGTGTGGAAGTACGTGTGTTGGTAGAGCGCTCGAGACTGGTACTTGGCTGTGACGCTAATGCACACCATACCCAATGGGGAAGTACCGACATCAGCAAAAGTGGTGAGTCTATGTTTAATTTTATTATTGCTAGCAATCCTTACATCTGTAATAGGGGGAATACACCAACATTCAGAACTAGAGATAGGGAGGCAGTAATAGATGTAACATTGACGAACTATAGAGACTCAGTAGATGATTGGAGGGTGGCTTTGGGATTTTCCTTCTCTGACCATGGTCGTATATCTTTTAATCTAAACTTCGAAAAGTCAAAAAGGCGTTCTTATAGGAATCCAAGAACTGGGATTCCTTTTCGGGATTGGTGAATAGTAACCTTAGAGTTACACATATTTGGGGGTGACCGATCTTATCCGCTGAATTTTCCGGGTAGGCGCTCGCAGTTGAGTTATAATAGATATAAGGGAGATATTAGAAGGGCTAAAAGGGACTCGTGGATCAAATTTAGCGAGTCAGTGGAATCTGTAAATGAGATGTCCAGGTTCAGAAGGATTTTATCCAAGGACCCTGTGGTCCCGGGATTTATGTCTAAGGCTCAGAGGTGTGCTTCGATCGGCATGACAGGTGCCTTGAGATATTACCCCTCAGGCTTCTCTGGATGTTATTCTTCATCTTCTGCCTATAGAGTAGTATGTGATGGGAATGGCAGCAAGGAGCATTCTTAGGCTGAGGGAGCTAGGACTATTGGAAAATTTCACGGAGGGTCACTCGCGGATCTTGAGTGAAATTAGTACTAGAGGTTAGGCTCGCCCGGCTCTACGGATTATTTGGGCACTAGGGTCGTTTTTGGGCGTTTGCCGGAGGTGACATTGCCCTCTAGGGAGAGCTGGTCAGGGCAGAGCAGATTGTATAGGGATTGTATAGATTTGCTATTTTCACTGATGGCTCGAAAATTAAGTGAACGGGTGCGGGGATCTACATTGAGGATCTGGACATCAGAGAGTCAAATAGACTTCCAGACGACTGCAGTGTATTTCAGGGGGTTCTCAGGGCCGTGGAAATGGTAGGGCCAACCATTGCCAAGGGCTCGGAGGTCACTATATATGTGGACTGCCAGTCGGCTCTTAGGGCCTTGATGGGCTGTTATGTGAACTCCAGGCTAGTGGACGATTGCAGGAGGGCTCTAGGAGGAATCTTAGGGTATTATGTTGTGAGGCTCTGCTGGGTACCGGGTCACTGCAACATCACCGGCAACGATACAACTGATGAGTTGGCAAGACTGGGCTCGGAAATGGTGGATCCTGAAAGTTTGCAAGTGGTCAGGCCTTAAATGGGCTTCTTCTTTGGGAGAATTAGGGTATGGATTCTGAGCGGGACTAATCGGGCTTGGAGGGGTCGAACGAACTGCCGAGTATCGCGCACGCTGTGGCTGCGAGTAGGGCCTGCGTCAGGACCATGATAGGTATTATCACGCGGCACTGTATGATAGGCAGAATGGAGGTGAGAATGTTGTCTGGCTTATCGGATATATGTAGGCTGTGTGAGGACCCAGAGGAGTTGGATACAGTTGAGCACTTTCTGTGCCACTGTCCCAGACTACAGAACAGCAGGCTTAGGTGGCTAGGTAGCAGATTCCTGCACAAATTGGGAGATGTCTCGGGCTGCGGGCTCGAGAATGGGAATGACCTGGCTGCGCGGCAGTAGGCTGGAAACTGTAAACAGGGTTGTTTTTGCTTGTTCCGTCCGATTTCGTATCTTCTACTATCTTCCTTTCCTGGTCTTTCACCATTTACACTAGATTTTTGTCTCTTCTTTCCGTCTTTTCTTTCACTAATGAAGGCTTCACAATAGACCATATTGTTCTCTGGGTGAGGGTGTGAAGTTTGCTTCACATCAGCCTTTCTAACCTAACCTTACCTAAGAACACCTACATAAATTTATTTAAGAAAATTATATTTATGTCTTAGATTGTCTCTGCCAAGCGGTTTGTACTGTAGACTTTTTACATCATTTAGCTTTGGTAAATCTTGCTGAATTTAAAACACGACAACATTTAGTTACAAGTGTGAAACAGCTGTCATATTTGGCGCCATACTGTATGTTGCAATTAATAGAGTATAGATCTCTTAAATAAAAAAATTTTAACTAGCAAAAAGACAAAAAAACGCGATGTAGCAGGCTGCTCACACTTGATATTTAAAATCTTAGTATATTTGAAAGTGTTTTAAAATTTAATATGAACCATGAATTTCACTATTATGTATATTAACTGCCGAGTTGTAAACACTAAAATGAGATGGGAACATAGAAAAAACTCAAAATACAAAATGTTTAATAGACTTTTAGGTAATTATGCAAAAAAAAAAAATTTCTTTTAGTGTATTTGATAAAATATCAAAAATGCATTTTAAGTCTAAATTTTATATCAACGATCCTAAATTAATTATTGTGAATAATTTTTAGTTAGCCAAATTTTCGCATAAATTAAATAACAGAAGCGAATTCATGATCTACTAGTGCCCCCATTTACATTCACCCAGCATTATTTTAATGAGCCATCAATAAAATTTGTTGTTATTTTTTAAACTTAGGATGTGTGAAACGACAAGTACTCATGAAAGTAAAATTTTTTCACTGTTGAGGAGAATAAAATTTCACTAGCCCTGGGGTCTAGTATAAATTTTGATATTAGCATAGAAATTTTTGACAATTTGTATTCTCCATAGAACTTTGCTACCGTCACACACGCCCTTAGGTCGGATTCACCCATTAGATCATGTTTAGTGATCTGTAACACTAAACTTAAAATTTGAAAAAGAACATAAATTGCAACAACAAACCAAGTATTTTCAACAAACGTGTGTACAAGGCGAATTCATTCCAGGTAGTCTCGGTAGTACAACAAGTACAACTCGTACAAAAACCACAAGCAATTTGTTTTTGTAAAATCATTGTACAATGTCAAAAACCGAAACAAATCAAAACAGAAACAAAGATAATAAACAAAATTTTGACATCCAACAATTATAAAGCCAAAGAAAAAAAGTTATCAGCAGGGTTTTTAGGATCACCTGTAATGAATTCGACTTGCGTGTGTATTCACTTTTTAAATTGAAAAGTAAAATCTTTAAGTTTTAACTTTGTTTCTAATATTAAAAGAAAGTTTGATTATTAATTAAAAATATTGTGGGTGAACGTATGACAAATCTTATAGAAAGACTTGGAAAAAAAGTTACTTACTTTGATGAAGCATTTTTGGCTTTTCGTTGCTTTCTTCATAGATTTCATCTAACGATATATCTCTTTCTTCTAAAAACGATAGTGTGAAAAGAATTCCCGACCTTATAAGACGATGTTAAAAATTAAACTTACCATTTAATGAATTTAGAGAACGAGTAGGAAGCATTTCGTAATTTTCGCTACCAGAGCCATCAGTACCTAGGGTACTGGAAAGCATATAACTTTCATGGCGCGGCGGTGGTCTCGGCAACTGGTTTACTGAATTCTCCAATGTACCTTCTCCCGAATCCAATGTAATTGACTCCTCAACATGTAAATTTTCTACTTCATACTTGTTGTCCCAAGCATTCTTTAAGAATGGACTATAGAAAGCAACTGAAAATAGAGAAGTATTTAAACGAAAAGACTTATTAATCAGAGTAGAAGTTACAATCTTCAAATAATTGAAATTAAAGTAAGCCAAATTACTTATTTGATTAGATTAAGATATTTTCTTTACTTACATTTAACATATTGATCTGCCGAAAATGTCATAAAACTAGATTTGTAACGATCAGCTAATGAGTTACCTTCCGTTATTAGAAATTGACAAATCTCGCTACTAAAAAATGCATTGGCACCACCACTTTCTGTTATAGCCACTATCTGTAGTGGTATATTAGAGTTTTGTGAAACTAAAACACTGTAAACAGAAAAAGTTAATATAACACTGACTTCATTGTTATATTGCAGCAATGTTGTTGTACTTACTTTAAATTTGCCAATGAAGAGCGTCTTTTGGCTGAATACACAAAAATAAAACCATGTATTAATTCATCACGATATTGATTTATACCATGATATGATGAAATTATAAATTCGACTCGTTTTTTAGAGTCCCCTATGAAAACATCAATTACTACGGAATGTTCGGCTGCTTTGCAAAATGTTGATTCAGCTGTTAAGGGATTGATAATGTTTTCTATATCGTATTGGTCACCACAGAACATGCAAACCAATATGCGTAAATCTGTCTGATTTGGTGGAAACGATTCTAGAGATTTCATTTCTGTAACCCTTAATGAATCAATCACAATGTTTAAAATGTCATACACATATTTCTGATGATTTTGCTGGTGATCAATAAAATCGCAGTGCAACATTTCGGCCAATCTTAAGCCTTCGTTACGCAAATATTCAATTTCACTTTCTTTTAAATCTTGAGGCTGGTAAACTAACACAATTGGAAGATTTTCAAATTTATCTTCCAACTCTAAATTACAAAGTAACGTTCTTTCTAGATTATCCTTAAGAGTTTCAAATGACTGTTGATTTGAATAAACACATATTAATCCTGTCAACATATTAATATTTTATTATATTATATAATTTTAAATTATTTCCATTTTTAGTTATTGACTCACCACTTGAATAGACATCAATAGCCTTAAATGCTTCCATATCACCATTTGCAATGCGATAGTTAAGGTAGTACGTTTGATTTTCGTAGATATATTCACCCTTCGAACCTGTACACATGCGTATGTCGTTGAGCAAATCACTGGCTAAGTGTTCGGAGCCCACAATGAGCAAATTCAGTGTTTTATCAGGGCTTTGATTCTTCCAGTTGATACCTCCGCCGCCAACAACACCGCCACCCAAGGTTTTAAGATTAACACCAGATTTATCAGCTAAAATTTCTTCGACTAAATTGTCGACACAACTATGGTAAAACGGACAATGGTCACGTATGGGACAATGCATAAAGCCTAGATGTTGAAACAAAATAACTCTTCGCTCCTGATCCAAACGATCCAGTATCTTATATCTGTAAACGAACTATAATAAGCATCGTATGATATAAGAATATTAAATAATTACCTAGAATCATCTTGTAAGACATCAGTTATTTGTCTAACATCTTCTTGGGTTATAATATCAACATTTTTAAATTGCTGAAAAAACTGAGCATGTTCCAAAAGCAGTTCTACAAAGTTTTGCTTGCTTTTTTCGACAATTTCATCTTGATGAATGTCATAGATTTGCTGACAATCATGTTCCGATAATGCCTCAAAACATTCTCGTCCCATAAATAAAACCCGAACTTCCGACAGTTGCTTACCAGGGGTAACGAAGCCAGACTCCTCTAATAGCATTTTAAATTGTTGTTTCCAGCTTAAAAATTAAATTAAAATTTAAATAAATTTAATTTGGAATTTTTTACATATTAAAAAATAGCCTCAAGAAAATTGCTTAATATATATTTAAGTTCGAAATAAATTTAAGAGTTTTTACCCGATTTTCTTTTTATCTTGTTGCACTGAATTTAAGAAATTCCTAAACACTGTCTCCGCTTCAGAAGTTTCTAAAACATCAAAAGGTATGCGAAGCTCATCTTCAGTTTCGTCCATGTCTACCAATTCCTGCCAAGATGCCTGGAGACACTCAAAGAAATACTGGTCAAATTCTAAATGGTTTCGAATATAACCCTTGGCACATTCCCACACGTCCTCATCGTTTGCTGATAGAGCATTTATGTCGGGCAACATGTATTCTAGAGTTCGTGCAAACTTATCCAAATACTGATGTAACTTTTTATTCATATGATCATCTCTTAATTTTTTCATATGTCGTCTAAATAACTTCTGTCCAGCATCATGACCAAAAATATTAAGAAATTCAGTCCACTCTCTAAATTGGGCAAGCATTTTTGAGCCTTGTGACCATAATATATGATAATCGGTAATTTGATTACGTATCAGTCGAGTCACGGCCTCTGAGCGACTTTCTAGCAATTCCTTTCGTGATCGGGCAGCCTCATGATATGGAATAATTTTAATGCGGTTTTTTACTTTTTCAATAATTTGAGCTAACACTAGAAATGCCAAATCGGTATTAATAGACTCGTGTGCCGACGTTTCAATCAATTGCACCATTCCTTTATATTCCTTACGTTGGCAAATTTTTTCAGCTTCTCGAATGTACATTTCATTTGAGTCGTCATTTTTTGTTGTCACAAGCACTAAGGGTTTCTTATTTTTCAATATCAAAGTAATGGCATTTTGAATAAATTCTACTTGTTTCTCTATACTTCTGTTTGGCACAGGACTCACATCGAAAACGACAATAAAACCATCTATAGCCAAACGACCATCCGGTATAATTTTTTGTTCATACTCCTTTTCAATGCCCAATTGATTTTTACAAATGTACATGAGCTTTTCGGCAGAAAATACTTTTGTAGCCGTACATCGCTTAATATACGGTTCCATTTTGCCAACCTTAAACGGTTGGAATGTTGAATCGTCCACGAATTCTGTTTGTTCAATTATGTGAAATGTATATTCCGTACCCTCATCAGTTGTTTTGTGTACATCACCCCAGTAAAGAAAATGATCATTATTCACAATTCTACCGCTAAAATCACTCTAAAATAAAAACATAAAAAATGTATACAAAATTATTAAGAAAATTGTTTTATTTCTTTTCTTACCTGACTTAACACTGATATGTGATCTATAAAGTAATCATCTGCCATTGGTCTTATAAATCTATTGCACAGGCACGATTTACCTACGCCAACTTGGCCTCTATCCTTTTCAGTCCCGGACAAGCCGATGACCGATATATTAAACTGTTTCATTTTTATCTAAAAAGAAAAATAAACAATTTACTAATAAATTGCGATCTTAGGACTAGAAAGTTCTATTTGCATTAATATTACATGTAAGTTAGAACCTTGTTGTCCTAAGGTCGCTAAAAGGTTTTCTTAATATTATGGTATCAGAATCAGAGTTTTTCGACGACAAAATTTATATTGCAGTTTAGAAAATAACAATTTTATTTATTAAATGTTTTGGAAGTGCCGGTATATTTTCATAATGATTTGACACTCTATTGCAACTTTAAGTTTATTAAAAATTAAATTTTTAATAGGTACAATCTTTGTGCTCCTACGTATTCACCCAGGTACGATTTTTAACGGTATATTATTTTATAGAAATAAGTACATATGAATATCCATATGTATCAGCATTATTTTTTATTTTTTGCATTTAATAATAAAAGTTTTTTTTAATTTGTATTTGCAAAGTCAAATGGAAAAATATAATTTATTATAATTGACTTTTACCGGTTTTCACGATTTTGTATACAAATACGGAGATATAATTGTGCATGTATGTAAAATATATGTAAGTAAAAATTACAAACTGTAGAATGGATACATTGCATCGTAAAATATACGGGTGTGTTTTAAGCAAATTTGTCCACGTAGGATATGAAACATAAAAAGCCACAAAATCTTCAAATAAATCACTACTCGTATGATACATAAAATAAGTTAAATTAAAAACATTTTTTGGAAACATTTTTATACTAACTTTTACCAACTTGAAAAGTTGGCTTCACAGAATAAATTGTATATAAAGTTATATTATCTTCCCATCCAATTAGAAAGGAAAAAATTAAACTGACATTTGTAGACATCCAGACAAATTTTCACCCTCATATGAAAAAGACATACACACACACACACAAATACACCGACTAAATATGTATGGAAAATAACCACAACAAAAAGGAATCCTTTCACAAATTGTATTTAATCTATAATCTTACTTGTATTTTAAGAAACACTTATTAACATCGTTATTAAAAAATATTTTTATTTAATTATTTTAATGTTCAACAGTTTTAAGTATTTTTTTTTTTTTTTTAATTGCAAAAAACTTGTGAGCAGTTTTTAACAACTTTATTTATAGACTTCATCTAAGAGACACATACACAAAATTATGTCCTTAACTCTACGCTAATGTAAATGAAATCGAAATGTACTTTTGAGCATGACAAAGAGCATGTAGCGAAAGGAAAGAGAGCATAGTAATAACAAAAATAATAAAAACGGAGATGGCAACAACAAAAGTTAATTCAACAATTTTATAGATCTTAAAAACCAGGTACATTTTTAATTCCATTTAATTTTGTTTGGCATCACAAATTGTTGAAATGGATGGATGGATGAATTTAAATATGCATGTATGTACATTAGGGTGGGCCGCTTTGTAAGGACAAACATTTGTCGATATTGTGCCATCGATTTGTCGATAGCTTTTGGCATGAGGAAAAAAAAAGTTCTACTACGACATAACAAAAAAAAATTTTTTACTTTTTCTCAACTTTAATTTTTAAGGTTTTTTCCAGAGGTTTTGGACGAGTTTTTGTCGAAAAAAACTTTTTGACACGTTAATTTTTAATGTTTTTTAGTAGGTATGTTAAAAAATATTCGCCAATTCCAAATTTTTTAAATATGTCTATCCTATCCAAGGTAAAATTGCACGCTTAAAACGATGGCGATGTAATTTTTTCGAGTTTTTGTGGTGTATTTTTTCCCGTATCAAATAGCTAATTTCTTGAGAAATTCGTACATTAAAGGCGATGGTGATATCAGTTTTTTGAAAGAAAAAAATTATTTTAAACGAGTTTTAGTCGAAAAATTGATTTCTTTCGATATAAAAAAATAAATAAAAAAAATGATATTGCCATAGTTTTAAGCGTACAATTTCACCTTAAAAAAGTAATATTTAAAAAAAATTAAATCAGTCGATATTTTTTCATTACCTACTAAAAAAAACCCAAAAAATAAATGTTGAGAAAAAGTCAAAAAAAATTAAATTTGGGCGCCTCGAATATGATTTTTTTGATATGTCGTAGTGGAACTTTTTTTCCTCATGCCAAAAGTTATCGGGTATCGATTGCTAATTCGACCCACCCTAATGTACATTATTATATTATGCATCCTTTTGTTTTTGGATCTGTTTTCACTCGTAAATACACTTTAACATGCATATTTTGATATAATTAAACCAATTTAGATTTATCATTACATCACATACAATTTTATTAATGTAATTTGTTTCTTTTTTTAAACAAATATATATATGGGGGATTTCATGTCAAGTGACCCAACTTTTGAAATCGATGTCTTCCGATTTGGAAATTGGAAATTTGCACCAAGGTTAGTCTTATTGGATAGTAGTTTAGACACAAATTTTTAACAAGGTCGGTCAACAAGTTTCTGAGGTGGAGGGGGTCAAAATTTGACATTTTGTCCAAACCGGTGTTCTTTCTCATCCATGTAACTTATTATCTATTGCTGTTAGCAAAATTTGTCCCAAACAAATTAGATAGCTATTTCTTCAAGCTTTTGAAAAAAAAAATTTTTGTATTTTTTTAAATATTTTAAAATTTTTTTTTTTTTTTTTTTTGAAAACGGAATTTTTTTTTTTTTTTTTTTTTTTTTTTTTTTTTTTTTTTTTTTTTTTTGCTCAAAAGAAAGCTTATGTATTTTCCTTTTAGGTAGTTTTGGTCGCTTAGGGGGATGAGAGTGGGATATGTATATAAAAAAATAATTTCTAACTCAAGACGAGGGTTTTTCAATTTTTAGCATATGCATTATTTTGAATTTTTTCCTTTTTGTGTGTAAGTGTTTCCAAAACCCTAAAAATAAAACTTATGCTGAGAAACTAGACAAATTAACCTTTCCGACGGTATATAACATACCTTACTAGCATTTCATTCCCTCGATACTGTAATACCCACAATATGTTAATCCCAGGAATAAAATCACTTTTTCTATAGCGATGTTAACAAATTAAATCTTTTTATTTATTTGAATAACAATTAAATTAATAAAAAATAATAATAATAAAAACAAAAAGATAAATAATCTAAAAAATTTAATCTTAATCACATAAGTCCTTTAATAAATTTTTTTTAAATTTTTAAAAAAAAATTTTTTATTTTAAATTTAAAACTATTTTTGTATTTTTTTTTGAAAAGGGTATTTTTCAAAAGAAAATACCAAACAATAAGTCAGTGATGAGTTTTATCTTTTCTTACATTTCCCGCTATAAGCAACCAGTGAAATGCGCATAGGAACAGCTTATCCTCCAACAATAAATTTCAGTATTTTTTATCAATTATTTAAAAAGGGAATTAAGCACAACAAACAAAATCTTTTAATACATCTAGAAGCTCCAAAATAGGCTTTAAAGCACCGGCCCACACATGAGAGTTGTATTACATTCGCGGTCGGATATAGGTGGTATAACTAGTAAGGATATCAGAAGGAGTGAAGTATGCCTTACACCGTTACAAAAAACCGAGGCACTTGAATGCTTCTTTCGACACCTTAAATATTTGTTCTGTCCATCGAACATCACATTTTATCCTCATGCCTAAAACATCAAGAGATTCTGTTTCCTCAATAATTATACCACCCATATATACAGATGAGGCACCTTGATCCGTCGCGCGTTTATGCGTCAGCACGCAACATTGGGTCTTTCGGGCATTAAATTCGACCCTATTCGCACGACCCCATTCTGAGATTATGTCTAGGTCTCGGCCAAGCGTATCATTCATGTTCTGTCTCATAGCACGAACATCGGATACGCTTGGTCTATAATCAAATGAATGCGAATGGCAAAGATTGCTGTCATCTGCAAAAGAATAGATAGGGTTGGAAGTTTGACTTAGAATGTCATTTAGAAAAATAAGAAATAGAGTAGGAGAACAAACGGAGCCTTGCGGCACCCCTGAATGAATCTTGAACTCGTTTGACGAAACCCCATCTATAACAACTCGTATAGTGCGATCTCTGAGAAAGCTCGATATAAATCGAGAGAAATTACCACCGACACCAAATGCAACAAGTTTTGACAAGAGTGCACCATGCCAAGCTCTGTCAAACGCCTTGGAAATATCTAAAGCAATTACCTTACTTTCGCCAAAATGGGCCAGTAAGTCTCCAGTAGAGCGACCTCTATGAGGTCGAAAAAATATCTTTGGCATAGTAACCGATACTTTTTCGAGCTCGGGTAGTGAGTGGTTGATTGCTAGTCGGTAAATAAGAATTATTAGCAAATAATTCGGCAAAACAATTAGCCTTATCAACCGGGTCCGTGAATGTTTGGCCATTATTTAAAAAATTTGGTATTGAGAAACTAGCATTATCCCTTACTCTTTTAACGAATGACCAGAAGCTTTTACTGCCCCGTGAAGCAGTAAGAACTTCAGTACGAAGACGTTGCTCGTGAAGAGTTTTTTCCCATTTAAGTACTTTGGAACACGAAGACCTTGCTATTTTGCGTAGCAATTCAGTATAAGCGTTTTTATTGTTACGCCAATTTCTAAATGCTTCCTCTCTGGACATCCGTACTGAATAAATTTATTGCGGAACAGATGTGGATTTATATATCTACAAATAATATCAATTTGATATTGTTAAAGAAATGAAAGAAAATGCAAAACAATTTTATATACAATTTTGCAAAGTTTTGAGAACCAAAGTCAACTTTAATAACGAAGTTTTAATGTGGTTCCATAAATTTACTTCTGAAAATGTTATTTCAGGTTAAACAAGCAGTATTGTACCTCTTCTAGTAAAAATGTTCCCGAATGAAATTGCAAATTTTGATCCAATCAATAATCCATTTAGAGCTCTTGCTGATGTCGAGCAACTGCAGTCGTTAAAAACTGAAAACGTTTGTAGTTTTTGGTCAGCAGTAGCTAATTTACAAAATGAGTTGAATGTCCATATGTTTCCTGATATTTCTGAAAGTTTTTTCTTTTCAAAATATAATAAAAACTAGGCAAAGACACAGACTAATTCAACCAATTCATGCTGCTATGATGTAAAAATTCCAAATAGTTTATTAACTAAACAAATAAGTTGCTGATTTTGATCTCATATATCTATAACACTTTTATGTACCTTATTTTATTCATACATATAATGTATGTTAATGTTAAGTTTTGTTTTTTGTGTACAATTGAATTTTTATGTACTTTTTTGTTGTTTAAGTAAATTAAAAAAAAAAATGGTACCGTGAAGGTCCAAAAAGTACATTTTTTTTGGAAGTTGATAAAAAATTTAAAACTCCTTTTAACATCCCTGAAATGCGTGCATTAATTTTACTTTGCAACCAAGGCGAATTCATTAAGGTGACCGCATTAGAGAGTTACCACTCTTCCTGTAAGATTTCCTTCTTGATTTGTCTATCCAAATGCTCCAACAGGTGTTCAATGGGATTAAGGTATGTAACTGTGGGGGTGATCGAACTGTTTCAGTGTGTGATACAACAATGATTCTTTGACCTGTTTGAAAGTATGCTTAGGATTATTGTCTTGTTGGAAGATACACGTTCGATCCAGGCTTAATTTTTTTTACACTAGGCGCCAAATTTTCCTTTTTCAAATAATCGGTTTTGTTCATCAAACTGTCAAAAAACACTTGCTGCCATACACCCCCACATCATCACCCCCGTCATGCTTCACGGAGGAAACTATATTTTTGGTTTAACTCCTCATTTTTGCTTCTCCAAATTTTACTTACATTTGTTTGCGTATTCCCTTCGTCGCTCTTTATTTCGTTTGGAAATGTGTAGCTTTTTTCTGGAAACTCTTCCATGTAGACCGTTTGCATGTTATGCTCGTCGAACCATTCTGGCACTTACTTCTATACATATTGGATATTTTTATTGGATATTCTAGCTGTCCCTTTTTTGTATATAGACATGGGGGAGTTCATGTCAAGTGACCCAACTTTTGAGATCGATGTCTTCCGATTTGGATGAAATTCGCTCCAAGGTTAGTCCTATTGAATAGTAGTTAGACACACATTTTCAACAAGATGCGTCAAAAAGTTTGAAATTTTTACCAACCATGTGTTCTTTCTCATTCATGTAACTTATTACCAATTGGTGTAAGCAAAATTTGTCACAAAAAAATTTCTTTTACTGTAATACCCACAATATGTTAATCCCAGGAATAAAATCGCTGTTGTTCTATAGAAATGTTGACAAACCATTTTTTTTTTATTTATTTGCAATAACCTGGACCCGAATTTTTATGCAGTTAATTTATGCGCATAAAACATGCACTAAAAAAGAAAAATATTCGCTAAAAAATTGGAAAAATATGTACTTAAATTTTTTTAACACATTTATTAATGATAACAAAAAAATTTATATAATAAGAAGAACCAGTTAGAGTGCTATATTCGGCTGTGCCGAATCTTTGATCACCCTCCACCGAAAGGAGTGGGCTCTATATGATAAATACATATATATTATTAACTAATCTTCACAAAAACGAACGTCAGCCTTTAAATTAATTCCGGTTTAGACCTTTATTAAATTATTGACCGACAATAAGAAAGTTTTATGCGTTTCTTGTTAGAACTTTGAACTGGTTTGAGTAAAATATCATGATTCGTAACAGTTTTAGCCGAACAAAAATAATTTTTGGGAGGGTAATTTGTATTGGACCTATGGTAAATTATGGACCAATAAGCCCAAAATGCTGAAGACTGATTTCTGGTACTACAAAAAATAGATTAGAATAAATTTCAATACAGCAGTGTATTTAATTTTAGCGTTAACAGTGAATTTCACAAAATTGCATGATATTTTTTCTGGCCATATGAATTTAAGTTGGAAGAAATTTTACCGCAATATCTACATCTGTTATGGTTTTAGGCGAATTTAATTATTTTTCCAAAGTGGCCTTTATTTGGTTTTAGGCGCAATAAACTGTTTTCGGAGAATTGAGTTTATATGGGGCCTAGGGTAAATTATGGACCGATTTTCACGAAATTTGGCAGTGCGATTTCTCGTCCTATAAAACTGTGACGTACCGAATTTCAATATGATAGCATTATTTATTACGGTTTAAGGCATACTGAACTGTTTTCCGGGAGTGGGGTTTTTATAGGGCCTAGTGTAAATTATGGACCGATCTTCGAAACATTTTACAGTGTAATTTCTGGTCATATAAAACTGTGACGTACCAAATTTTAGTATGATAGCGTTATTTATTACGGTTTTAGGCGTACTAAATTGTTTTCCGGGAGTAGGGTTTATATGGGGTCTACGATTATTTATGGACCGATCTTCAAAAAATTTTACAGTGTCATTTATGGTTCTATAAAACTGTGACGTACCAAATTTTAGTATGATAGCGTTATTTATTACGGTTTTAGGTGTACAAAGCTGTTTTCCGCGAGTATGTTTTATATGGGGCCTATGGTCAATTATGGACCGATCTTCACGAAATTTACCAGTATTATTTGCAAATTCTTGCAAAATATTATATCATTCCGTGCATTATTTCACCTTTTATGTTAGTTTTTGCATCAAAATTTTAATTTTTTTTAGGGTGGTGGTTCCACATTTTGATTAATAGTTCTGATCCTACTAAACCGATGTTGCTGGATTTCAATCCCAAGCTGCTTAGGATAACTACAAACAATTTAAGACCAAGTTTGTTCTTTTCTTTTCCGTTTTTCGGAAGTGAGCGTGTTTTCAACAGACGGACAGACGGACAAATATTACAGCCCAATTACGTAAATCCTCACGGAATTTTTCCCTTTTAAAATTTTTTGCCCCCTAGGAAAAATCCTCCTATTCTATAAACTTGAGGATTTGGTAAATTAGAGGAAGGGAATTTTATAAACAGCTGATTTGTGTTTGACATTTTATTTTGTAATTGTGATTTTATTTGCAATTGTGAATTAATTTACGGATGTAATTTTAATAAATTCCTAAATTTGTTTTTCCTAAAATTGTGTTTATTTTGAATAAATTGAAAACGAATAGTAGTATAGCTTTGCAAGTGCTAGCGGAGGAAATTTATCAAGAAAATGCTGAAAAGCACATCCAAAGAATTGTTAGATGGAAGATGCGCGATGCATCAAATCCGCTTGAGTTGGAGCCATTATTGTAAGTAAAAAATAAAAAAAGATTTGATTAAAAGTAACAAATTTTTCTTGTAATAGGTTTCAAAAATGCTACAGAGTTAACAAAAGTGCCTTTACTTATTTATTAGAAGTGCTAACATCACATTATCAGCCTAACAAGAGACAATCTGGTGTTAGTCCTATTGTGAAACTGAGTGGTTGTTTGCGTTTTTTTTTTTTTGCCGAAGGCGGATACCAGACTGGAGTTGGAAACGATTTTAAGTGTCGTTAGCTCAGCCAACTTTTAGCAAAGTTTTAAATGAAGTGGTTGACACTTTGGAAATGCATCTCCATACGGGTCAGTAAATGTTGCAGCTGTTGTTTATTTGAGCTTTTGGACCTGAAAATGTGTTAAAACATTATTTTGTACAACATAAATTTTTTTGTTAATACAATTTTATTTATTTTTTGTAAAATACTTACATTATTACTCTATCTCCTTTTAAAATAGTTTGGGAAAAAACACTAGCAAAATAAAACCCGGTTTTCCTGTTTTTAAAATTATAGAATACCTACTTTTTTCCCTGCAAAAAAAAGGGAAAAATCCCCAAGTTATTTTATTACATAATAGGAGGAATGCGGAAAGGGGAAAATTCCCTACGGAATTCTTATACATAATTGGGCTGATTAATATTTTCAAATGTAAAGTGAAGGCAGCTTCGCCTCAAAAAGCTTTTAAACATGGAAAAACGTCGTTCAACGCGAGGGAAGTGATCGGTACATGATTAAATGCCTATATGTAGTACCTTTGTTCTATATTAATTCTCCACTATGCTAGTTTCGTAAAAATTCAATACAATTTTCCAGCAGTTGTTTTATTGTTTTGAGTCCTTCATTTTTCTACAAACTTTATCAAGCTTGATATGAATTTTATTTATGGCATTATCAATTAATTTAATTTGCTTTCTCATTGGATTTGATTTCTCTAATTTCATAATTCATTACAACATTAGGTGCGTTTGTTTACTTTTCCAGTAAAATCCAGTAGTTGAGTAAATTTTGGGCAATATGAAAATTTTACTCTCAAAAATGGCTCTTGCACAAAAAAGTAAACGAACGGAAAAATTGCAAAAACTTGCAGGTTAATTCAAACAGCGGATCGCTAAAAAGCTTAGTGTTGTAAAATATGTGTTGTTTAGACTACCCAGTACATAATGTTTTTGGTACTTGATGAAATGCATTGTAATGATTATAAATTCGTAGCAAATTTATTTGTTAAATGAGCTTCTGTGCAAGTTTTAAGACTTGTTTATTTTGTACATGACTTTTAATTTTGTTTCTAGTTGAATTACATACGAAACTACATCAATATTTGATTTTTGATATTTGGTACCCTCAATAATATGCAATAAAAAGTAATAAAATATTCATTAGCTTTACATCTCTAAAATATTAATGTAAACAAAAACAAAAATAAGTAATATTGAACAATTAACACAAATTTTACCATGGATGCCAAAAAAAGAAAACTTAATATTTCATGCTCTCCCGGAACATTTGGGAAGGTACAAAGTGGTAAGTAAAATTGTTTAGGATGTAATAAATATTTTTGGTTTTTGTTGCAAATTGTATGCTTTTTGTTTGCTTACTTTTGTTTGTTTACTTAAATGAAACATATGTTTTTGTTTTCTACTGGTTTTTACTGGTAAAAATTTGTTCAGTAAAAAATTGCAGACTCTTTGCTTACAACTGTCACTTTACTCTCTCAATAGATGCTCTCTTTTGCAAATTTTTGTAAGCGAATTGTGCAAATTTTGGGGTAAACGAACGCATCTATTATCTGATCTTACCATCGTACATCACCATCGTTGAATCCTTTCACCACATCCTTGAACTGGTCAAAATTTTCAGCATTATACATAACTACTTTCAAAAATGTTCCGCACCTGGTAATTATAGGCTGTGGGGGCAGAAATAAATTTTATTACTTCTCTTAATAAGCGGCAAATCGCGAGAAGGTTTGCAAAATATTGTTTCCAATAAGAAATCAATAACTTCACAGTTGCCTCTTATCTATTCTGCAACACGGTGTATCGCAAAATAAAACAAACAAAACAAAAATATGCAATGTAAGCAATATATGCAAAAATATTCATTTATAGCAAAATATGCACTAACAAATCGATGCCATTTTACTTCAAATTTCATGATTCGCAAAGATATTTTGTTTATGTTAATCTCAGACAACAAATATGCATTTGCATAAAAATCCGGGCCTTGGTAATAACAAATAAATTAATATATAATAATAATAACAACAACAAAAAGATAATTAATTTAATAAAATTTAATCTTGACTACATCAGATCCTTTTATATCATAACTATTTTTACACTTTTTACACTAAATTTATTGTAGCTGATGAAGTGTTTATTTTCCAACGCCAACATTTTCCTAATTCTTTTATCTGCCATTGATTTCGGCTTTTTTGTCAATCATATAAGTTGTTTTGAGCGCACGTAATACTAAATGTGAATATCAGGTGCCTCAGAGACAAGTTTTTGATGCAGATGGAAATATATTAAGGCCATTCTATGAAATACCAGTTTATTTATCATTTCACGACACTTGACTTTAAAACGTGGGTGGTTGAGAGGAAGAAAGTTACCAGGTAGTTTTTTTAATATTATGTTTAAAAGGTAAAAATTATCAGGTAGCTATTTTTAAATTATTATTAGTTTTTGGTTTTAATATGCGGTTGACCCTAATAAAAGATTTTAAATACATTCATTAAAATATACTACTTATGTATATGATCTTAAAAAACTATTTATTGTCATTCTGAAGACTTTCGAAAATCAGTTTTTTAGAAACAGCGTTAAAGTTTAGTCGTGTGTAATTTACATATGTAATTAATCTTTACAATGTCTACAGCTGTTAAAAGAGGCCAAGCTTCAAAGTGATATATTTGCTTCATTTTGTTTTAATTCAGTCGGTCGTGCTCGATGAGAAAAGACGTGTTTCTTTTAACTCCGCATACGGTTCTTTTTTTTAACATAAATTAGTTAATAATATCAGTTTAACAAGCGAATTTGGACGCTCAATATAAAAGTGAACAATAAAAAAAAAATAATAAAAAAAAATATTAAGAAAAAAAAAAATACAAGTAAAAAAATATACCTACATATGTATGTATGTACGCACATACATACTTACAAATAATCTGTGCAAAAAAATATTTATTCTTTTTTCTTTTATTATCTCGGTGTAACAACATTATACCAAAGACTATAGATTTATAAAGATGTTGCACTTAGTACATTTGGAATTGACAAAAATTTTGTGTTTCTTATTGATGAGGGGGGGAAGTAACAAGGAAAGCAAAAACTTCGTGCTCACATTTAGAAAAATGAAGAGAGCAAAAAAGCACATGCATTAATACATGCATACACATGTTTGCTCCCACCAAACAATTTTCGGAGCGCTCCTAAATATGACTCTTAAAAGATTCCTTTTCTTGAGATTTTTATGATTATCCTCCTAATTTATGAGCAACTCTGATTGATTTCGGAGCCTGTAGAATTCAGGACTCCGAAAAGACTCATTTTTATGAGCAATTTAGGAGCACACTCCTAGAAAACTCTTATTTATGAGGGTTTTCTCAGGGGCAACGGTAGTTTGTTTTCTTTTTCTTGATAATTTCAATATTTTGCGTTTGTCTGTCATTATTGCGATCATTTTACGCGGTTCGGTTGTGGTTTTGATAAAATCATTGAGAAAACAAATGCTTTTTATTCATTTATGTTATTTATTTTTTAACTTTTTCACTAATATTTTTTGTGTACTTTATGTGTGAATATTTGACTTAACATTGCCCTTGTAAATCTTTTCATTAGACAAAACTATCCATTTGAACTCCTTGTAAAAAGAAAATTAGGTGGTTTGGTCCGTTGAAATTTGTTTAAAATGATTATTATTTCCCTGCACAAAACATATATTAATAAAACTTTTAATAAAAGCTAAAAAGCACAAATTTACATATAAAATGATTACCCTAATTTCAAGGAAAAGAAACACTCCTATATCACTCTTTTTTGGCTCTGAAATCCCTCTTTTATGACTCTTATAAGAGGTTGTTATGATTGATTTGTGAGCAAAAAGGCTCACAATGTTCCATACAAATCGTTAAATTTAGGAGTCCTAAAACGCTCATATTCAGTACAAAATTTTTTGACGGTTTCATAGGAAAACACGCTCATATCTGAGGGTTTTAGGAGCTTTCTTCTGAGCGTTTTGCTCATAGAAAGGAGTCCTAAAAGATTCTTTTAGGACTCATATTGTTTGCTGGGCTGTTTTTGTCAACCAACGTGTGTGTGTGTATGTTTTTTTTTTTTGTTAAAACCGGTTTTCGTTATTTTTTGTAATGTGATTTTGTTTTTGTTTTCAAGCAATTTATGTGCAAATAACCTACGTAGGACCAAATGCGACCGATTGTTTAATTGGTAGGGTAAGAATATGTGTTTTATTGTTGTACAAATGAAATTATAACGATTCGAGCCGAATTATAATTAAATTTTTTGGACAATTCAACTATGTATGTACTTATAATATGTGTATGTTTGTATCAAAGGAATTTATTATAAAACCAGTGTTTTTTCTTAGGGCGTGTGTGAGGCGATAGAAAAGTTCTAATGTAAGAAAAATGTTAACACTTCTAAAATTAATTATATTTCAATAGCTCTGGGGGCTAGTAGAATTTATGAAACAACCAACAAAATTTCTGACAAGCAGAAATTAAAAATTTTAATTGAAAAAGTCAAATAAAAACGTTTAAAAAATTGTGTGAATTCAAAAAAAAAAAAAAAATATAAAATTAAATGCATAGAGCCACCTGCAAAAAAAAATGTATTTTCCTAATTTGTTCATTATTTTATACAGTACTTTTCGTTAATAGTCATTTACGTTATTAGTCACATTAGCGATATAGGTCATTTAATTTTTATTTTTTCCGCTATACACAAGATTAATTGAAAGTATTTACATTATAGTCCATTTAGCGATATAAGCACATTTACCATCTATCAGCGGCTAGAAAAGGCAAAAGTAAAGCAAATTATTAACGTTATAGTCACATAAGCCTAAGTTTTTTGTTTGTTTTCGAAGTTACAAGCCATATCAAAGAATCAAGAAATTAATCGTTTGCTTTTTCTAACCAACTCTCCACTCGAAAAAAAAATTAGTTTCTGTGTTTGGTAACAGAGATGAAATATCTTATTATTGTTTCAACTTTTTAAAAAAAGTTTGCAACTCTGTTTCAAAGTTATAAGCCCGCTGTCAGTATTGTTAATATGATTTTTTATTTTATTAAATTCATATGAAATTTGCAAAAAATCGGCAAAGAGGAGTACAAGTGTATTTTACCTTTAATAAAATGTTCAATATTTAACATTATTCCAGTAGTGTGTTTATGTTATAGTATTTTGAACGATTTAAAATAAATCGGGCATGCTCTGACAATCGTAAAACGCTTAACATTTGCGATTCTGACTTAAAATCGTATAATATGTGTTCTGTAAATCACAATGGCAGGAAGTTTGGAGAATGTAAATTACAAAAGTATGCTGAAGGAAACTAGAATTTTTGTTAGAAACTATGGCAGATCGCAAGCATAGCGCACCAGTTTCAGAACACTAAAATAAATCTGGCGTTTTGCTTTTTTAAATCGTGCGAATATCATAACAAGGCTGAATATCTTAAAACCTAGAACTTGGGATATCAGTTAATTGAAGTTTGAAAAAATTATTAATTTTAAGAAATTTTTAAAATTCCATTTAATATGCAATCAAAAGTGATTCAGTTTTTAGAATTTATTTTCCAAAATAAATTAAAAATTTACTTGTTTTCTTGTGGAGATCCGATGTTTAATAACTTTTGGCAAGGGAAATGTCTGACAATCGAATAAAGCTTAAGCTTTATTCCAAGTTTCTTAAGCAACAATTTTTTAATGTGTTCAATGTAATTATCTGGCAATATTATCAATTTGTCATCTAAAAACTATAGTCGTACTAAAATTTTTTTTTTATATATAATTAAGAAAGAAAAGTAAAATGCGTTTCATAAATCGCTTACTTTTTTAAATTTTGCCAAAAAAAATGACATTTTGGCAAACACAAAATTTCGTCGCCAAATAGGTTTATAAATCACCACATCTGACAGCCCTGCTCATAGTGGCACTCATATATGTGAACTAGGCGTATAGTCATACTAGCGATATAGTCCACGATTTGTGACTATAAGCAAAAAGTACTGTACATAGTATTTTTTCAATAACGTCAAAATTTTATATTGTCAAAAAAGATATAATTTTTTCAACGTTATTTTACAAAAAATTTCTTATAATGTAGACCATAAACAAACAAATAGTTGTTAATATAACATAGACTGTCCCGTGTTCGAGCACTGGTATATTTTGTTTATCTAGGTATACGATGAAACAGCATTCTTTATTTCGTTAAAATACATATATCATTTTACACAGCAGAAACATGAATTTTTCCCCACACAGAAATACTTTGTTACCGTTTTACACAGGCCCGAACTATTTACTACGAGTATTTGGGAAATAATTTTACTTATAGGCTCTTTACAAGTTTAATGGTTGTAAATTTTAACTTTTCAAGTATGTAATCGATGATTTGAAGGTATTTAAATGTTTCCCATGTGTATTTCTTCTGTCATAATATAAGGAATAGTAAATTTAACATCTCCATCCTGTGTTATAACATACGTTATTCTCCGTAAACCAAAAAGAATAAATTTAAATTTTGGTTCAATTTACGCTTTGCTCAACAAAAAATTTTTTATTTTCATTGCTTTATTTTGTAAAAATATTTTTGCAGACCTTTATAAGAATTTTACAAACTTCTAAAAGTAAGACCTCCAAAGCCTGATTATTTATCATAATTTGTAATAAAATTTTTGTTGTAATAATAAATAAAATTGGATTTTTCGTCGGAAACAATTTAATAATATGTCAAATAATACAATTTTTATAAAAAACTTTGAAAATTAATTTTTTCCTACATTTTAAAACAAAAAATAAATAAAATTTCAAGAAATAACGTGCACACACATCAAACTGGCTGCAAATTTTTATGAAAATCAAAAGTATTTTGATTATGTCGCTTTAGTAAACATAAAATATCTTTTATAAACAAAGAAGTTAATTTTTTTAGAAAAATTATTTCTTATATTCCTACAATTGTTTAAAGTTAGACAATAACAGCATTTAAACTTCGGTGCGAATCGATATAATTTCATCTGTACAACAATAAAACACAAATCATTGCCCTACATTTAAAAATCTGTCACATTTGCTTTTACATAGGTTTCTTGCACATAAATGGCATGAAAACAAAACTTCTTTTATTACCTAAATGTGTTTTTAACGAGAAAAACAAGACTTCTTTTCGTTTTTTATATTTTTTTAATTGCCATATACATATGTACAATGTACATTGTGCCTACATACATACACACACGCGTGCACGTACATATACGCTGATAGATGAGAATTAAAAGTTCTCTGAGAGTAAAAACAATAACTATAATTTACTCTCACAAGTGGATTTAGCGGCTAAATCCACCAGAAAAATTAATATAGACAGAAAAATGTATGAACTTTGTATGGCAGTGCAATATCTTTATAAATCTATAGTCTTTGATTATACATAATAAAAAGAGCACAGTTAACAAAACAATTAAAAATAAAAAAAAAAAAACGGTGAAAAAAACAAAAACAACTCTATATGAGTAATAACAATGAAACAACAACAAAAATAAATGATACTCATGCTAGCGAAAGCAATGTGGAAATAAACATTACAACAGAAAACAATAGCAACAACCTAACGGCAAAACCATCAAGTGTTACCATTGAAAAGACATTCCTAGTAGGAAATGATACCATGAACTCAACACAGACGCAACGGAAAACACACAAGTAAAAAATTTTCAAAAACCACAAGTGCAAGTTGGTATGGACAGGTACAGTGAAGGACTAAAGTCTACATGCAACCTACTTTTTTACGATTTTTGGGAATTGGTAACGATAATGAAAAATGTTTTTATACAACCAATTAACTATTTAACATTATTAAAAAAAAAAAAAAATAAATAAAAAGAAAAGCTTAACATGGAAATTTCAAGCGTTTAGCAAAATTTTGAGAAGGACTAAAGTCTACATACAACGTGACTTCTTCTAGAAAAACCTGAAAAATAAAAAACGAAACATGGGGAATCCCATTATTTTAACTGATATTGAATTTAACTTACCATAACGATTTTTCAAATGAGTAACTTTATATTTAAATATTGTGTTTAGAAAAATTATTGATCTTTTAACTGGAGAATAGCCAAAAAATATCTATTTCAGTAAGAAATCTTCGTAGAGCAAAAATATTATGGAGAAATTGCAAAAACGGTAGAATCTGTCAGTTTACAGTACAACAATTATTAGAAACTATATAAAAAAATGGAAGTGCTGAAAATCGTTCAAGATATGACCGTACAAAAATATGCTACGGCGCAATGTTAGCAGTTTTCTTAAAGAAGTAAATGCGGATCGGAAAATAAGACCCCAAAATTGGCGGAACATATTGAAAAATGTTCCAGAAATAGTGTCTACCCAAAAACTATACAACGACCTTTGCATGAGAGTTGCTTTACAAGCAGAGTTAGAGGCGAAAAACCAATTATATCTGCCCAAAAGTAAAAACTCTATCTTGAATTTGTTAAAACACATTAATAAGATACGAAACGAATCTTATTTACTGCCGAGATTAAATACAATATTTTTGAAAGAGATAGCCGTTCCAGAGTTTGGATAAAATCCAACACAGTCTTAGATCTAAATAATATTATACCCACAGTAAAATATGGAAGTGGCAGTGTATGGTTTAGCGAGCCATGGCATCATCTGTATGTGGCAATTAGGTTTAAATTGAAAGCACAATGGACCGATATCTATATAAGAACATATTAGAACATAATTTAAAACCATCGGTTAATAACTTAGGTATTGAAAATAACTGGATTTTTCTGCAAGACAATGATCCCAAACAAACGGCGCACATTGTTTGCCAATAGCTTCTATTTATGCTCCCAGACAACTCAATTCCCCACCACAATCACCGTATTTAAATCATAAAAAACATATCTGGAATGTTTTAGAGAAAAAAAAAGTCAGAAAATATAAAATAAGCAGCAGTGAATGGCTGAAAACTGCTTTAAACAGAACTTGGGCAGAAATAACTGCGGAAATCACAGAAAATTAAGTAAACTACATGCTTCGACTTTTGCAAGCTGTGGACGATGCTCAGTGCGAACCATCTAAATATTAAGTTTTAAAATATTAAAATTTTTTTTAATGTAATTTTTAATTCTATTGTTTCTTTTTTACTGTATGTACTCTTTTGTCCTTTGAAATTTTTAATATTTTTGTTATTATTGCTTTTGTTATGTTTTTGAATTATATTTTTGTGTCATTAATAAAAGTATTTATTAATGCCTTAAATATTGGTACACAGGTTTTTCTCAATTTCGTTACCAATTCCCAAAAATCGTAAAAAAGTACGTTGCATGTAGACTTTAGTCCTTCACTGTATATAACAGTTCTCAAACGGGGTCGCAGCCCAGCCTCTTCAGCTGTAGCCTCGGCCTCTAAAGTTCCATCTTTTGATAGAATAAATTCACAAAATCGTTTTGCAATTCTGGAGGATGAATCTTCTGAAGCACCTAACGTCATAAAATCGTCGAAGCCACCCCCGATATATCTTAGAGAGCAAAACTCAAGTGAGCTTATAAAAAGTTTAATCTCGGTGATAGGTGAAAATTCGTTTTACGTTGCTGCAATCAAGCGTGGAAATATAAACGAGCCAAAAATACAGATTAATCATGAGAATGATTTCCGTAAAATAATTAATAAGTTTGAAGCACTTAAAAAAAGCTTCTATACGTACCAACTGAAAAGCAGTAAAGGTCTTCAAGTTGTGATTAAGGGCATTGACTCATGCGTGGACCCCGACGAAATAAAAACATTTTTAGAAGAAAAAGGCTTCAAAATAAAAAATGTTACAAATATTAAAAATAAAGAAAAAAATCCCCAACCTCTATTTCGAGTGGAGTTAGAGCCCGGCGATGTTAAGCTAAAAAAAAAATGAAACGCATCCCATTTACAGTTTAAAATACATTCTGTACAGAAAAATCACGATAGAGGAGCCGCACAAAAGAAATGGGCCCGTTCAGTGTTTAAACTGCCAAGAATTTGGTCATACTAGGGCATACTGCCATTTACCCCCTGTTTGCGTCGTATGTGGAGAATTACATGGTACCGTCCGGTGCGATAAGTCCAAAAATGACCCTAATGTAAAAAAATGTAGCAACTGTGGTGGTAACCACACTGCCAACTATAGAGGATGCCCGGTATATTCGATTGTCAAGCGTTCTGTTGGACAGAAACTTAATCCCCCTCAAACGCAGGCAACTAATCAAGCAAACACGTACGGCGTCCAGATGCCTCAGCCAAATAATAACAGAACCTCGTACGCTAATGTATTAAAATCTAATCCTATGCAACTGCAAGGTGATGTACCAAATAACGACGAAATTCCCATTTCTAATTTAACTCGGCTAGAAAAAACTATGGAAACATTAGTGCAAACAGTTAACAATTTTACTAACACAATGGGTAACATGATGCAAGAAATGTTAAGAATGCAATCGATGTTATTGCAAGCTGTACTAAACAAGCCATGAACTGTTTAAAAATTTGCTTTTGGAACACAACGGCATCCGCCAACACAAAAATGAACTAGAATACTTCCTTAAAAATAAACAAATTGATGTTATGATGGTTTCTGAAACTCATCTGACTTCAAGAAATACGTTTAAAATCAATGGTTATATATTATATGATACCAAGGACCCTCGAGACAGAGCTTGTGGCGGTTCTACCATTTTGATAAAGAACCGAGTAAAACACTACTTAATGAGTGATCATCGTGAAGACTTTCTCCAAGCAACGAACATTTGCGTTGAGGAATTAAATCGAAACATAGTAATCTCATCATTATACTCCCCACCTAGATTTTCTATATCAGAAAGCCAATATCATAAATATTTCAAATCATTAGGACCTTGCTTCCTGGCTGCTGGCGATTATAACGCTAAACACACTTTCTGGGGTTCACGACTTATTACACCTAAGGGTCGTGTTTTGTTTAACACAATTTGTAAAATGGATCTAAATGTGGTCGCGAGCGGACAACCAACATATTGGCCTACTGATCAGCAAAAAGTTCCAGATGTTATCGATTTTGGAGTGGTTAAAAACATCCCCGCAGAAACGATTTATGTTGAAGCTTCCTTAGAACTATCTTCTGAGCACACACCTACAATTCTTACAATAACAAATCCTAATCGAATTGTATCTCCGTCTGATAACTTAGTGACGGCAGCCACTCAAATAAATTGGTTAAAATATAAAAAATATCTCAGTACCCACTGCACTGAAAATATTCCGCTTAGTACACCGGAGAATGTGGATATTTCTATTGTAAATTTTGACAGTTATCTGAAACTAGCTGTTCAACATTCTAGTATAACCCTCAAAAAAACCAAAAATAGTAAAATATATTCTGCAGATGTTGAGCGTCTCTTGACTGAAAAAAGGAGAGCTCGAAGAGAATGGCAATTGCATAGATCCCCTCAACTTAAGAATTTACTAAAAGAGTGCACAAAAAGGCTAAGAAAGTTACTGCAGTCTCAGAAAACGGCTTCCCTGGAAAAATATCTTAAGGAACTTGATGCAACTACTCAATCAGACTACTCATTATGGCGTGCTAGAAATCTTAAAAGACCAGTTATCACTAAACCACCATTAAGAAACTTAAATGGAAGTTGGGCACGAAATGATGAAGAAAAAGGAAATCTTTTTGTTAATCATTTGAAAAACGTATTTACCCCGCATACATCTCCCGATATTGTAGTCGAGTTGCCACCAGTTGCTGTTAGAGCTGCTGTTCCACTTAGATTTGAGATAAAAGAAATCGAAAAGGCTATTCATAATTTAAACCCCAAGAAAGCCCCTGGTTTTGATAAGATCAGCAACAAAATGCTTTTAGAGCTACCCAGCATAGCAAAGAAAATTATTCTTTTAATTTTTAATGCCATTTTACGCCTTGAATACTACCCACAAGAATGGAAAGTATCCTTAGTTACAATGATACCTAAGCCAGGAAAGGATCCTACAAAAGTTGAGTCATATAGACCTATTAGCTTATTGTCTAATATATCAAAGCTGTTTGAGAAGCTGTTAGTGTCAAAATTAGCCCCAATTTTAAATGTAAATAGATGTATTCCTAACCATCAATTCGGCTTTAGAAGAGAACATAGCACAATCGAACAAACCCATCGTATAGTAAACGCCATAAGAGAAGCCTTTGAAGAAAAAAAATATTGTTCCGCCCTCTTCATCGATGTTTCCCAAGCTTTTGATAAAGTCTGGCATGAAGGGTTATTACATAAATTGAAGCTAAACTTACCAGTAAACACACACAAGCTGTTAGAAAGCTACTTAGTCGGCCGAAAGTTTATTATTAAAGAATGTGATTTTATAAGTTCTCCTCAGCCAATTGACGCTGGAGTCCCTCAGGGAAGCATCATGGGCCCACTCTTATACCTTATATATACCTCAGACATGCCAACAAACAACCAAACCCTAACTTCAACATTTGCTGATGATACAGCTTTTATAAGCGTACACGAAAACTGTCATGAAGCATCCCGTTACTTGCAGGATCATATATTTGAACTGGAAAAGTGGTTAAAACAATGGAGGATAAAGGTCAATGAGCAAAAATGCGTACATATAACATTCACCTTGCGTCGGGAGTCATGTCCCCCTATTAAAATCAATAATCAATTAGTGCCCCAGCAATCGCATGTAAAATATCTCGGTATTCATCTAGATCGGCGTTTGACATGGAAATGCCATATAGAAACAAAACTAACACAAATTAAACTAAAAGCCATTCAAATATATTGGCTTATTGGAAGAAATTCTGTTCTTAGCCTCGACTGCAAACTTCTACTTTATAACTCTATATTGAAGCCAATCTGGTGCTACGGTATTCAGCTATGGGCACTGCCTCGGCCTCAAATATCGAAAAAATTCAAAGGCGCCAAAATAAACTTCTTCGAATAATCACAGCCGCTCCCTGGTATGTTAAAAACTCTAATATTCACAAGGATCTCAATGTGCCATTAGTAAAAACTATTATAACGAAGTACGCAGCAAAATATTTAAAAAGGCTTGAGTCGCACCCAAATCCACTTGCTCGAAATATTTTAAATGACAGTGGACATTCTAGATTAAGGAGAAGAGATACCGCAGGACTCATCCGAAGGGAAGACCGCTAAACATCTACATATGTGAACAGAAACAGTGAGGAGAAAAATTTTTGTCTAGCATTGGCAGGACAAAAATAAAGTATTAGTATAAGATTTGATTAATTATTGTTAGTTCATATTTAATATATGAAGATTCAATAAATAAATAATGAAAAAAAAAAAAAAAAAAATTTTGTTTTAATCCCTTTAACAAGAAAATTCACAGTTCATCGGACATGCGAAATATTTCCGACGGCTTATTAAAAAAAATCCCTACGCTGTCAAAACTGTTGCAAATTTGTGGATCATTTAGGAAAGAGCTCGGAAAGTTGAACGAACGACCGAATTTGAGTAGTGACAGCCTTGCATTGAAGTTATTCAGATAAAGACAAAAGTAATTCTGAGAATGATGACAGATCTCTTGTAACTTTTCAGTAGAAGGCAGCGTTACCACCAGCAAAGTCAAAACTACACTTGAGATGAAGCAAAATTACCCAATTTAAATGAAATTACACCTGATATCAAACTAACGTTTAATTATTAAAAAAAAAATACAAAAAAGAACAAATAAGAAAGTATTTACAGACAAATTTTAAAGAGTGTCCCTATTAAACAAAATTATGTTATGAGGTTAAGACTAATAATTTAAGAATTCTTAATTATCTAGGTAAATACCTCTATCTGAGATTTGTTCGTCTTAAAGTAGCAAAATTTTGCCATAACATAGTAGCTATTCTTTAATCAACACATACCAATAATTATAAGGTAGTTATGGCATTACAAGCTATTTTCGTGAGTGGTATTTGTATGGGAGCCAAGTTCAAATATGGACTGATTTCATAATTAATTTTGTAAGATAATTTAGGTTGAAACAAAAAATATTTAGGCGAAATTTTGTCCAAATACCAACATAATAAGATGCTTAATGGGCACAGGAAAAATTTCTTATGGGGTCTATTGAAATTATGGGCCGATTCACAAAATTTTCAAAAAAAAAAAAACTTATGAACCAAATTTCATTAAATTATCTTAACAATAGCGACCTGTACTTTGTACAGCAGGTTTACATGAACAACCAGCCAGAGGGACAGACGACTCGGATACTGAATCTAAGCCGATATATATACTACAACAAATATTTATATGTGTGTCACACATCAGTATAAACTCATAATACCCTTTTCAATAAAATAAGATCAATAGGTTTGTTCCACAAGATCTCGGGCAAGTTCGGACTAATGAGAGTAAAATGAAAAGTACTCTCTGAATTTGCCAAAACTTCCCAAAATTGCTGGAACGCAAAAAAACATTTTTGCGGTTCTTCAAATACGAATGATGCTTACTTTTCAAATTAAGATCTATTTTAATGATTTAAGACGCTTAAAAGTCATAATATTATAAAACCAAAACATTTGCATCATTGTCATTTTTTATATTTTGTTTTCTTTTATGTTAAAGATTAAGGGAAATGTGTATGCAATAATGCATTTACCACTTAAACTTTTTCATTAAAATTTTACATTTTGCTTTCATATATATTTTTTAATAAAAACTAAACTTTCAGTTTCAAATTAAAAAAAACAGCTGATTTTTTATTCTTGTCCGAACTTACCCAAATAAAAAGTTCGTGCAAATTTGTACAGGAAATTAAAAAAAAATACTCTCTTAATTGCACAAAAATTGTTATGTGGAACGCTTTTGGGTAACTTTGTGCAAGTTCGGACTGTTTCGTTATGCATCTGGAACAGAGCTAATATATGTCATACTATTAGGATTCACACAGTAATTCAAAATAATTTAACAAAAATAATATTAAAAACCTCAAATAAAAAATAAACTAAATAAAAACTTAAAATAATAAGTTATACAAATTTCTATTTATTTACTAAAGAAAGTACTAGTATTTAGTAAATAAAATTCCTGTAATGGTTTATCAAATCAGTTTCAAAAATATTAATGTCGCTTAATATTTCTCAACTAAAGCATTTTAAATATTAATGCAAACACAAAATTTATTACTTTTTGTAATATTAAAAATATCCAGGGGATATTTTTTTTAGTAAAAATACATACTTTCGTTTTCCAATAAACTTCGGGTTCTAAATGATCTATGAATAGCTCTGTTCCAAATGCATAACGAAATAGTCCGAACTTGCACAAAGTTACCCAAAAGCGTTCTACATAACAATTTTTGTGCAGTTAAGAGAGTAATTGAGAGAGTAATTTTTTTCCTTTCCTGTACAAATTTGCCAGAACTTTTTATTTGGGTAAGTTCGGACAAGAATAAACAATCAGCTGTTTTTGTTTACATATGAAACTGATAAATTAATCAAAAAATTTACAAGTAAAAGTACCAGTTTAGTTTTTATCAAAATGTATATTAAAAAGCAAAGTGTAAGGTTTGAATGAACAATTTAAGTGGTAAATGCATTATTGCATACATATTTCCCTTAATTTGTAATATAAAAAAAAAAAAAACAAAATATAAAAAATTACAATGATGTAAATGTAAAATCACTTAAATAGATCTTAATCTTAAAGAAGTGCAACCATGGTTTTTTGCGTTCCAGCAATTTTGGGTAGTTTTGACAAATTTAGAGAGTAATTTTCATTTTACTCTCATTAGTCCGAACTTGACCGAGATCTTGTGGAACACACCTAATTAAATGGTATAATTTGTATCTCTAAAATTAAACTCTTATATTAATTGTTTTAATATTAAATAATTTCAAATTACACCTGAGCTACACCTCAAAGAAATTACCCACGCACTACCCACGAGAGGAAAAACTGCACCAAATTCGGGTAATTACCCATAAAGTGGCAGCACTGGTAGAAGGTATACATTAGGGTGGGTCAAAAAAAATGTTTTTCTCGTAACGACTTCGAATAGCGTAAACATGTTGTATATTTGTCTGCATTAGACCCCTGTAAAATATTATTAATTTATTTTTAGTGTAAGAGCCCGCGCTTTGATCTTCATTTTGTTAAATTTGCTATATAACTGTTTACCCACACATTTCTGTATGCGTTATAACAGTACTTCTTTAATAGACTACTTTCTTCTAAGTCAACCACATTTATTGGCACATAGTGGTCAAATGCTGTTTCCCTTCCTATCATCACACCATAGTCTAATTTATATATCTTTAGAATTTACTTTTAGAGTGCAAAGACATATAATTGAGCTAAGGGACTATAAACGTATAAGCTATGATATTCTTACTCAATATGTTGAACAATTTGACGCATCTCCCATCTTTTATACTAATGATGTAAATTTACAGCTGTCTAAGTTAAATGATTTAGTAAATGATTTGCACAGTTTAATACCTACGTATAGAGTTAAATCTAATTCGGATGCGAATGGTTGGATGAAGTCTAGTGAAGTTTTAAACAGTAGTAGACTACGTAATGCAGCATATAAAACTTACCTTAGACACTCTAGTGAAAGTAATTGGAAAATCTATTGCAGACTTCGTAATAAAACAAAATCTGTTATTAGGAGAATTCGGAGAAATTATGGTAAGACTTTATTTAGTGATGCTGATAATAGACAAATATGGAAGAATGTACGTAGGTTGGGGTGTATTGGGCGTGAAAACCCTGAACTGCATGATAGTGACTTAGAAGATATTGCTACAGGCTTTTTAAATAACCTTTGTCCTAACTACCTTGGCAATTATAATTTTCGAAACTTTACTGATGACCCTAATTTATTTCATTTTAATTCTGTCACGGAATACGATATTCTTTTAGCGATAAGTTCCATTAAGTCTAATGCTATAGGTTATGATGGGATTCCTATAAAGTTTTTAAAAATAATTTTTCCTTTGATTTCATCAATATTACTTCATCTTATAAATAACATATTTATGGTTTCCAATTTTCCTGATGCTTGGAAACTAGGTCGCATTGTACCGATTGCTAAGAAAGGTGTTTATGATATTGACAATTTAAGACCCATAAGCATCTTGCCTGCTATGTCTAAAATTGTTGAAAATATAATGAAATCACAGATTATGTCGCATTTTGAAAGGTATTCGCTGCTACACCCTAATCAATATGCATTTAGACGTTATCACAGCACATCATCTATGCTTATCTCATTTACGGACCTTGTGAGAAAACAGTTAAACGAGCATGAAAATAGCATATTGGTTTCTCTTGATCTTACAAAAGCTTTTGATCGTGTTAACCATAATGTTCTTATCGACAAACTCAAAACTAAATATATGTTTTCGAGGTCTGCATGTAAACTCATTTATTCTTATTTGAATGAAAGATCACAATATGTTTCCTTTCATGGGTTAAGTTCTAGTATCAGTAGTGTCGCTTCAGGAGTGCCTCAAGGATCTGTGTTGGGTCCTATACTATTCCTTGCTTATTTGAATGATTGTATTTCTATTATGGATAATAACTTTTGCAAGCCTTTTATTTATGCGGATGATATCTTTCTGATTTACCTACATAATTCTATATTAGATGCAAGTTTTGAAATTCGTGTGAATAATCATCTTAATTCTATTTTGAGTTGGATGCATCGGAATGATTTTAAAGTCAACTCGGCCAAAACTAAAGCTATATTTTTTCGCTCAACTAGTTGCACTACTACTACGTATCCTAGAATATGGATGCGGAATCAACTTATAGAGTATGTAGACTCGCATAACTGTCTGGGCGTTGTAATTGATTCGAACTTAAACTTTGAAAGACATATAAATTCATTATTCAATCAAGTTTCATTTATTCTGAGAAGGCTATATGCTTTAAGACCATACACTACTAGGTGTATTAGATTTCGTCTGGCTCATGCTCTGCTTATGTCAAAGGTTAACTACTGTTTGGAGGTTTATTCTGGAACATCATCTACTATTTTAACTAATCTTAATAAAATTTTTAGAAAAATTATTCGATATATTTTTAATATTGGCATACGTGAACATGATAGGGTATCTGAACTTTTCATTGTATTTTTTGGTTGTGATTTCCATAAATATTTGCATCTGCGTCTTTTGCTTCATTTTTATAAAGCTGTCAAATACAGTAGGCCTGGATCTATAGTGGAAGAGTTCACATTTAGCCACTCTACTCGAAATGTACAGATTGAGATACCGCGTATAAGTCTTTCATTTAAGATAAGAATATGCCGTATATGGAACAATTTGCCTCCTTCATTAAGGGTATTTTCATATTCTTATTTTACATATAAGAAAAAGCTTTTGAACTTTTTTGAGTAAATAGCTTATTTTTTAATCTCTGGTGATTTCTTAGATTAATTTTTGGAATTAGTTATTTCTTGTTTGTTTTTAATTTTGTAATATTTGTGTGCTTGGGGAGCCACTTATGTATAGTATTTAATTACTAATTATATAAAACCTTACTTATGTAATACCTTAACTCAATGAATCTCATTATTTTTAGTTTGATTTGTAATATGTCTTGTATTTAACATGGATATTTATCTTACAATACATGTATAATTGGCCTTATAGGCTTTCTTTGTATTGATTCAAATAAATAAATAAATAAATAAAAATATAACAGCAATAGCATTGTATTGCAAAAAAGTATATTACTCTATCCTAACGAGTCTTAAGTTCTCGAGCATTCAGACACAAGCAATTCATTCATTAAGAAGTATATACTCTTCCAGGAAATATTTTTGATAGAATACCTATAAAATAATGCACAATTAAAAGATCAGTTTGGGTTTACTACGCGGACAGTGAAGTTGTGTGTTTATTTTTTTTTTATTTGAACTGTTTTAACTTGTAACCGTTATTATGGAAACCAGAAGCAAAGATTATTTCTGCACGAGATTCGAAAATGTAGAAGATATTAATGATAATGTTTTACCAACTTACGAATATGTTACGGTAATACTATGATTCGAATAGGGAGCAACTAAAAATAACAAGGAATATTACCAAAAAACCATCGTTTTTAGATATTGCAAAACTTGTAGCTCAAAGGATAGAATGCATTTGGAGAAAATCGTCTCTTCCTACAGTATCATATACAATAGTCATACAAGTAATAAACGGTTATCATATAAATTACAAAAATCTCATAAAGTCGTTAAAAAAATGTCCGTTTATTAGAAAGAAAATTGTCTCCGACTTACCAGAGTTTTGTTTCTGTAGATGTAACAAATTGAGCTTTGTTTTATGTCCTAGGCAATATAAGGTACCCAAAGAAGAATTTTTGAGTGAGATGCGAGGGCGAGAAAGATGCGTATTGGAGGAGTAGTTCGAGATCTTCCAAAAAAATTGCAAAAAAAGAGCAGACCAAGCACCAACTACAAAAAAAACGTAAATAAAAGTCAAGACAAAATTAGCTTAAAACAGCAGGAGTTATCTGTAAGTAATTCCAGTGCTTCTTGTGCCTACTCTTTAAATTTACCTTCCACGTCAAAGGCAGAAAGAAAAACAATTTTAGTTTTCCTATATTGTCAAAAACTTGTAACCGTTACAGTGTTTCCGATAGATGGCAATTGGTTGTGATAGTACAGTCGCTAACACTGGGAAATTTAACAGAATAATAAGAGTATTGGCAAAAAGACTTCAGCGCCCACTGCAATGGATTATTTACATTTGAACGAATTGCCATTAAAACATCTATTTAACAAACTATATGGTGTTACCAAGGCACCATATTCGCATGCTGGTCCTGTTGGCAACTTATTAGAAAACTGCGAAAAACTTGCTTCTGTGAAACAGTGAGAGAACTGGCAGCCAGACGTGTTCATGAAGCACGAAGCTCATCTCATACCCGAAAGCAACCTCGCGTCTTTGAGGCCCCTTCTATCAATTTTGACGAAGTAACTACTTTGAAGTTATAAATTGGAATCAAAAGTTTTTCGATCCACCAATTCTTTGGAAAATCACCACTTAAGAAATAAATGCGGCAGTTGAGTGTGAAGAAGTGACAATCTAATTTTTTGAAATGCCCAGATTTAACAGTATAAAAGCTTTTCTGACCAAAAAATAACTAACAAAATTTCGTGTTTTTATTGTTTTATGTTGTATAGGAACCAAAGTTTTATTTTTTTTATGTGTAATTAAAAATGTGTTCAGTTTTAATTAATAATAAATAATTTATAGTAAATAAAATATTAAAATTTAAAAAACGGATTTTTTAAAATACTCAATTATTAGGAGTTTTATTTTTTCTCATACATCAGTGACCCACCCTAGTTAGTATAGATCCAAAGAATGAGAATGACAAATATCATAAGGAAGCAGTAGATGTTCTTAAACAAATAAAAGAGATATACAAAACGTCAAAGAGTAGAGCTGACAGAGTTGAACTTCTTGCTCTTGCTCCATCGTAATGGAGTTGTGCAAAAGAATGACTGAGCATTAGGGGTATAACCAAAAAAAATACTTATCACGACGGGGTGGCCACTGATGTATATATCAAGAAAACTGTCTTTTGAGATCAATTTGGATAAAAAAAACCTCCCCCCCCCCCCCCCCCCAAAAGCTTTCAAAAAATAATAATATTTGAATTTTTATTTTTTAAATAGTCATGTACTATATATTAACTTCAGATACTAAAAATTATCTTTGTTGAAGGAAATAAACTTTAAGTTCAAAGTGCGTGTTGTTCTGCAATGTTGAAAAATATCTTGCAAAACTGCAAACAAATGAAAATAAAAGTAAACAATTGGGATTGTGAGGTTGGTTCCATTTTGTTCAAAAAAAGAGTTTCCGTGTTATTTTAACCAGTGTTTAAAAATGCTTGACTATTTTTAATGTTTTTGTAATTGCTTAACTTAACTTAAGAAAAAGAACACAGTAAAAGCAAAAAGCAAAAGCAAACGCAGAAAAAGTGAGAGTAAATAATTTATTTATTCTCACCATGTTTATGTTCTCAGCTTAAAAAGCCAGCCAAGCAACCACTTGAAAAAAAAATTGCTGTTGCTGTAAGTAATAAGTTTTTGTTTATTTTTTTTTTTGCTTTGGCTTAACTGTAAATTGATGTGCTTAAATTCAGCGAGTATTAACTTCTTTGCTGTTTTTGACTTCATTGCTGTTGCTTGCTGTTGCAGGCGTTAGTTTCATAGAATATATACATAATTACATAACACAAAATAAACAAATTAGTTTAAAAAAACGTGTAGTTTCATTTACGTATGTATGTACCTATGTATTTATTAAAAAAAAAACGCAAAATACCAAAAAAATTCGAAACAAATTCGTTCATAATATATTAAGTTCCAGCAACAGCAAAGAAGTTAACTTGCTGACTTTAAGCGCATCAAAAGCAAAAAAAAAAACAATCAAAAACTTAATACTTACAGCAACAGAAAATTTGTTTTCTTAAGTGGCTTCTTTGCTGACAGATTTAGCAGAGTACATGCACATAGCGAGTTTAAACAAATTATTTACTCTCTTTGTTTTGCTTTTGCTTTTTTGCTTTTGCTGACTCGTTATCAAAGAGTTAAGTAAACACTTAGACACACAGTTTTTTAATTTGCTGCAAAAAATTTAAAAAAAGCAAAAATGTGCGACTGTTGCTATTTTAAAGCAAGCAATTTAAACACTGATTTTAACATACTTTTAACTGTTTGGATGTAGTATAATTGGTGGTATGTCTTATTTGTGAAATAGCATAAAAATATAAATGAATGGTTTGTGTTTTTACAATAAGGAAATTGTATTTTTAATAAACAAAAAAAAATTCAAATACTAAACTTCAAAGTGATTTGGGGGGGAACTTTTTTAACGCCCGCGAAAGTGACCCCACTTTTCATCATAGATTTTCATGGTCTATATGGCATGGATAGGTATTTTTTGAAAATTTAAAAAATTGTTCAAAAGTTATACCCCGACTGAGCATGTGATGGTATTGGAGCAAACCTCAAAAGAAATGCAGCGAAGTATAGCCTCCAGTGCTCTCATCAAGATGGCATTTTAGTTGTGACTGCTTTAATCTATTGGGTAAAGAATTATTGTTAAGAAACTGAAATAGTTCGTATTAGCAAAGAGGATCATGAGGAGAAACACTGAACAGAGAAATCAACAGATGAACCTAGTAACGCCAAGAAAGGATTGGAAAAAAGTAAAAATAAAGGCAATAAATAGGAAGAATGAGACAGGGGGTATTTGAAAATTTGCAAAACTTAAGCACTTCATCAGGTATAATAAATTAGGAGTACAAATAGTTTTGATACAAAAGGATGCAATGTGATTAAGCTTTAATTTTATATATTATTCTTATTAAAATAGGAAAAAATTAAAAATAGTGCACATGCTAAAAATTTAAAAACCATCGTCTTGAATTAGAAATTATTTTTTTATACATATCCCACTCGCATCCCACTAAGCGACCAAAACTTTCTTAAAGAGAAAGGGGTAAGCTTTCGTTTGAGCAAAAAAGTACACATTTAAAAATAAATTAAAAAAAGTTTTAAATTTCAAAAAATTGTTTAAAAAAAAAAACAAAAAAAAAATCCGAAATTTGTTTGGGACAAAATTTCATCCCAATCGGAAGACATCGATTTCAAAAGTTGGGTCACTTGGCATGAAATACCCCATATTAATAACTCTTACACTATAATTTTGTATAAAAAAAAATCCTCTATTTGAGTTTTGTTAATTTCAACTTAAACTCAAATTCAATATGCGTAGCCGTACCGATATTTTATTTTGAGTATTGCCAACATTTTTTTGAGAATATTTTTAAGCAATATTTGTTGGTAAGCATTGAATAATTACTCTTCTGTGTCCCTAGCTGAAATATAATTTACCAAGAAATGACAAAACTCTCAATTTCTTCCCTAAAATCACAACAAAAATGTTGTAAGACTGTTCAGATTTCTTTATATATAATTTTTAAGTAAAAACAAGTAACAAGTAAGTTAATTTTTGGTTTTTTTTAATATTATTTAAGTTAGTGAATACTTGCGAAAATCGGTATTTAATTGAATTAGTGGCAGTGTTACCATATACGAATATTTATCTTATTTTTAAAGTCTGGGGTTGCTTTCTTTATTTTCAACAAGAAACAATTTTTTGTTAAAAAATTACTTATTTTCGGGGCCCGATCATTATTTATTATATTAAAATTTATCAATGTATAGCTATACTGACAGTTTTCATACAAAAATTATTTTAATCGACGTTATAACTACAAAAAGCTTCGCGGGATTTAGTGTAGGAATAAAAAAAAAAAAAAAAAAAAAAAAAAAAAAAAAAAAAAACATTTAAACATATAACCAGACATCGTGTTCATATTGGTTTAAAATCAAAATTAATAACAAAGAATTTTTTCCTTAAAGTACCGTATTTAGGTCTTTATAAAACGTGGAAATACAGTTGAAAATGGTACAAACACTAAACAGACAGGCACTGTATGAAAACTTCTTATAATTCATTATTTATACAAAATCAAAAACTTATTTTTTAAGTATTTCAAATATTTTAAAGCAAACAATTATATTTGTAAATTATTCAGACTCAAGTTCATTTCATTCACATTTATTCCATTTGTTAACTTGTCTACATAATTAACTTTTTCGTTATTCTAAGAAGTTAAGAAAATATAATAAATGGAATTGTCTTTCTAAGGAAAATATACTTGAGCCTGCATGATTTACTAATATATGTAATAGCTTGCAATAAAATATTTAAAAAACTTAAAAAATCCGAAGTAATTCATAAAGTTCCACTAAAAATCTAAATATTAATTTTATAATAATTTTCAAAAAGGTTTTTTCAACTCGGAATACCTATGTTGTTTTGAAAATGAATTGTAATATTTTTAAAATAAACACTTTATTACTGGTTAAATTTAAATATAATTTCGAATACTGATTATTTAAAAAGATATGTTATCTACAAGGACCCAAAATAACTATTATCTTCATTTCCAAAATCGAAAAAATTGCCCATTTTGAAGAATATTTTTAAAAATTGATTAATAATTATTATGAACGACTTAAAAAGCAATTAATATTTTTATTTATTGCTTTGAAATAGTTATGTATAACAAAAAAAAGTATTTGTTATGGATAATTATTATTTTCCAATTTATATTTTAAAAATGGTTTTTAATAGTTATTAATAAATTTTTACAAATAATAATTAAAATTTTGCTATTTTTTATAAAAATTCTTAAATAAAAAAATCTGTATGAAACGGAACTATTGGCATGAAAATAGATATACGCTTCCATTCCTTAAATATCTAGCGTTTATTATCCACGCTGTTCCAGCTACGCAGTTAACCGTTGAAAGAGCCTTTTCCGCTTTGCGTATGATTTTGAATGACCAAAGATGCAATCTATCTGACGAAAAATTTGCACTTATTATGTTTGTAAAGCTTAATCAGAGTTCTTTTAAGTGAAGAACCAATATTTAAACAGTTGTTACTTTTTATTCATATTTTCATTATAAATACAATTGCTTTAAAAAAAAATGAATTCGTTAGTAATAAATAAATTTAGTCAAAAAACTGTTTACTTCAAATTGTCATATTTTATTTTTAATACGTCAGAAAACTTACTACATACGACGACACAATGCATACGACAGGGCTTATTAATAACCCATTAATATAACTATTACGAATAATTATTATTTCACTGTCTTTCGAGTAACCATTATCGAAATAATCTATAAATAAAAATTAAGAAATAAGAGTTATTTCAAACAAATACTTTTTTTCCTTATCAATAATTATTATCATGCAATAAAATAAATAAAAATTGCGAGATAATAATTATAATAATGAAAACCGAATAACAGTTACAATGTAATACTTATTCCTTAACTAATTCACGATAAAACTTATAACAGTTGGTTATCTAGGTATTATCCTTTTTTTTTTTTTTTTTTTTTTTTGATCAAATTGTTTTCATTCGTTTGAAAAGTTTAAATAAAAGTGTTCCTCGTTACAAGTGTTAAAAAATACCAGTTGTGTAATAAAATTAAACAATGAGTCGAAAAATAGAAAGCTATTTAATGTCATAATAAAACTATAATAATAATACTAGAATGCCCAGATTAGAACTAGTCCGTACTAAGGGGTGCGTAGAAATCTTGAATAGCGATTCCGAAAAATCGAATAAGTTTAATGATGATGTATTATATGTTATATGAATATGAACGTATACTCCGACGCAGTAAAGCAAAATAAGTGGCAAAAATAGTTTTGAACGAACGCACAGGAAGTGGGTCAATATTCTGGGACTATTTTGGAACACTCACTCTGCGCGGTAAATCTAAATTCGGCAAGTTTCGATTGTGCAAGCTTTGTTTTGAAATAGAACATACAACATTAAAGAGGTGAGTCAATTTACTGTTTGCTTACAGAACACGAGCGCAAAAGTGACTCGTTCGAACGTCAGCATTAAAACTATTTCCGGTTTAGACCTTTATTAAATTATTAACCGACAATATAATAAATATAAGAAAGTTTTATGCGTTTCTTGTTAGAACTTTGAACTTGCTTGAGTAAAATATCATGATTTCTATTCTAACAAAACTGTACCGTATCGAATTTAAATATGATAGCATTATTTATTACGGTTTTAGGCGAACTAAACTGTTTTCCGGGAGTAGGGTTTATATGAGGCCTAGTGTAAATTATGGACCGATCTTCAAAAAAATTTACAGTGTGATTTCTGGTCCTATAAAACTGAGATGTACCAAATTTTAGTATGAAAGCATTATTTATTACGGTTTTAGGCGTACTAAACTGTTTTCCGGGAGTAGGGTTTATATGGGGCCTAGGGTTATTTATAAACCGATCTTCACGAAATTTAACAGTATTATTTGCAGTTACATAAAGCAAATTCGTGCAAAATATTATATCATTCCGTGCATTATTTCGTATCAAAATTTTAATCGAAAATACTGAACCGATGTTGCTGGATTTCAATCCCAAACTGCTTACGATAACTACAAGCAATTTGAGACCAAGTTTGTTCTTTTCTTTTGCGTTTTTCGAAAGTGAGCGTGTTTTTAACAGGAGGGCAGACGGACAGACAGAAGGACATAACAAAATCGACTTAGAATTACTCAAGGAGCCAGAATATATATACTTTATGGGGTCTTTGATGTATAATAAAAAAGTTTCACACGGAATGACAAACTTAGTATACCCTCATTCACCACTAGTGGTGGTGGAGGTTATAAAAATTGGCGGTAAAATAAAGACTTTTAGCCTCTATATCAAAAATATCAACACTACGGCGGACCATTATTGACAGAACCATTAACCGGCTGAAGTCAATATTTTACAATACCAATATATATACGATATCATTTCACTATTGAACAGAAATTATATTATATTAAAAACTTTGGAAAGAGATTCCTAAAGTTTCTTATCAAGGCGAATTCAGTAGAAGGATGGGTCAAGTCAACATAAGGTTTTCTCGGAGGGTGAGTTGTCGAAGTTTGTGTAGAAACAACAGTTTTTCAATGTCAACAAACATTTTTTACTAGACAATCGGTCCACAAAAGCAGTGTCGTTGTAGTGTTGACTTCAGCTTCTAGTGGATTCGCCTTGTTTTTTTTATCTAAAAAATCTTGGGAAATTAAAAAATATTTAATTTCTTTATCCATTTGTAATACATGTAGTCATCCAATAACAATTATATTACAAGTATTTTATCATCTTTGAGAACATCCTAACGACTATAAACATATGTTCAATAAAAAATAATAATAATATAATATTTTAAAAACCCTTTTTATTATCAGCATAAAGTCAACTATTAGCTGCGTTCGAGAACACAAAAGTTTTTACTATGTTTTACTGAACTTTACTGCATTTTACTAAATTGCATTCGCGTACACAAAATACAGTAAAAGAGAACACAAATTGAGAGCGTAAAGTGACAGTTCTTGACTGAGTACTTACAAAATTTTACTGCAGAAATTTTTGCAGTAAAATTTAGTAAAACAAAAAAACATATGTTTCAAAAGGTAAACAAACAAAAGTAGCAAACAAAAGGCATACAAAATGTGAAAAAATTGTTTAAAAAAAGAAAAGTTGAAATAAAACTAAAATAAAAACAAAAAATGAATAAATATTAATAATGGTCGAGAAGTACAAGGAAAGAAACATCACCAACATCAATACGCTGTCGCAGTTCTTCAGAAACATCTATTAAAGCTGTTATACAACTATGTTTCGGTCGAAACCCAGATTGCTTTTTAGTTAATAAACCTTTATCATATTCGTATTTGCTTATTTGGTGATGTAGTAAACGTTCAAATACTTTTGATTAATATGGTAAAATGGCAATAGGGCGATATTCATTTTTAGATTTTGGTATTGGTATTATTTTTGCAAATTTCCAGTTTTCTGGGTAAACACTTTTTGTAATTATAGTGTTAAATATATGTGTGATATAAGGCAGCATACGCCAAATTATTTGGATAAATCTCATCAAACCCAACAGCATTTGATTTAATTGCAAGGCAACTAGATAGTACATCTGATTCGCATACACAATCAAAGTAGAATGGATTATCCACACTATGTGAAGTTTGTTCATAAAAACCAAGATTTTATTGAACAACAGGGAGATTTGTCAAAGACTTATTAGGTTTATGAACATCTATATCAATAACATTAACAGAGGGTCTACCAACGCCTATCTCACGAATGGCTTTCCAAGTTTTCTTAGATCCCAATGCAGATGTAAAACGATTCGAATAAAACTATGATTTTGCTGCTTTTATCAATATATTTACAACTTTCCGTGCATCGCGATATACCGTTTGTAGATCGACAGTCTTGAAGAGCTTCCAACGTTTGTAAGCAAAGTCTCTACGGACAATTGCTGATTTAATTTCAGGAGTAAACCATGGTTTCTTCTTAAAATTTTGCTTGACTGTTTTTAGTGGAACAGATTTTCTAAAAATATTTAAAAGATTTTTTTCCAGAAAGTTGATTATCTACCGAAGGCATATAATCGATGCTATCCAGCTCGTAGGATAAAATATCATAATTGATATTTTTATAATCAAAAAAAAGTAATATCCTCAGTTATGTGTTGTGATTGAAAATCATAGGTTAAAAATAATAAATCGTGTTTGGAAAAACATGGTGCCGATAACTGACTATATAGCAGGACTTTGTTCATGTTGCTGACAAAAAATATATCCAATAGTGTACTATTCGTAGCAGTACAATGAGTTGGAGTTGTGGTGTTTGTTGGATATAATCCAATAGATTTCATTTCATTAGTTAAATGACTTTCTATGAGAATATTTGAATTAATATCAACACATAATATTACATCATCGTATTTGCAAGAGATAGTGTTCAGTGTTTCTAGGAAGTTGTTTGTGTCTACTCTGCAGTGAGGCCTGTAAACAGAACCTACGAGTAGCTTTTTACCAGATGCTACAATCTCGACGAACATGTACTCTATTTTATTAACAGAATTACACAGTACAACATTTTTCAGTTAATTGATTGCCAACTCAATTCTGTGAACTGTATGTGAAATTAGACCCAAAAAGAAGAATTTCTGCATCATTCGTTTTGTCTTCTTACCTGCGATTTGAAGTTAGTATCGATTTGAAGTTAGTACTATCGTATAGGGGAATTTATCACGTTTTAGGCCCTGTTGTTTGACATAGCTCGACAACCACTAGCCCAATTTAGTTGAAATAAATTTTAAAAAATTAAGAATTACAATTCCCTTAATCTGTTCATATATTGTTTTCCTATACAAGTAACACTTTCGAAGTTAAAAATGAATGTATGAAGGGAAAAAATTATTTTTTGCCTAAAAATTTAAATTTTTTTTTTTAAAAATACATAAAAAATCCAAAATGGAAAAAAGTTTCAAGTCTAGTTATTTTTTCGCAAAGTCACATAACCTATGAGCAAAATGAGACAAAGATCATAAAAATCGATGCACGCGTTTCGCTTTTATTCGCAATTGAGTAAATGTATGAATTTCAAAAATTTGCTCGAGATACATATGCACAACATTATTTGGAGAAAACATTGACACCTTTTTCATGATTCTGAGAATTAAAAAAAAAAGGAATAAACAAAAGGTTATTTGATTTTTATGATTGCGGTAATAAATGTACGTGGACAATTAAACGGAAAGTGGACCTTTTTATTATTTGGGTTTTTCCGGTGGCTACCTATATGATTTTTTTACAGAAATTGCACCCACATTTAAAGGTGGTCATTATTTGGAAAGTTTTGCACAGTTTGAAACGTACAAGTGCTGAATCAGGTATATAGCCAGCCGCCCTTAAAATATGCGCCCATTTATAAGTACCTGGCAGTAAAATATTCAAAAATACGTAGTATTTATAGGTGTGCATTGATCGATTTTTGGCATTCAGCCAGTGCCGACGAACACGAACAGTAAAAGTGATTTTTCTCCAGTTTTTTAAAAGTGAATAACAACAAAACATAAAATATATCAATATGGAAAACAACAAGTGCCCATATTTGGATGAATATTGTTACGTTTGTGGTCATATCGTCCGAAAAATACAGAAAAAAGATCGAAAAAATTTGTTTACTGAGCAATTCAAAACCGCGTATTGTAATTATTTCGATGAAGCAACAGTTGTTATACTACCCTTCTAAAATGGATTCACGGAAAAAGTAGAAAGTTATCTTTTATGAAGCCAGTAATTTGGGCGGAAGACACAACTGGACATGATGAATCCAGGTGCTATGCATGCATAAATTTTCGTCCTGGATTAAACAGACAACAATTGCAAACAAAAGTATACACTGCTGCATTTACTGCCACACTTCCAGTGCAACGCCCTGCTGATACCGATGCACCTAAACCTCCGAGTGCGGATACTGTGTCCCTGCTAGCCGAAACCGTTTTCACCAATCCGACCGATTTGGATGATGCTGATTGGATACCCGATATTGAAAATAGTGCACCACAACCGCTACCACAAATCGAAATGGATTACATTGTGGCCAAGCTGGGACTATCACAACACGACTCCGAATGGCTGACATCATTTTTGAAGAGAAGAAAACTCACACAGCAAAATGTCAGCGCAACATCATACCGACAACGCCAAGCTGACTCAGACCATGAATATGAACAACCTACGAAGAAAACAAGATCATCAGAACCACAAGCGTCAACTTCTACAAGGATGGATATTGCCAATAATTGAAAAAATGTTCTAAATTTTGTTTTTATGCATATTATAATTGCGTATTAATTGCATATTATTTTATTTTCATTAAGTTTTTATAAATAAAGTTTTTTTTTGCATGATAATTTTTTAATTTATATTTTTATTTTTATTTTAAGGGTGGTGGCTATAACTGATTTTTGAAATTCATACCTTTACTCAATTGCGAATAAAAGCGAAACGCGTGCATCGATTTTTATGATCTTTGTCTCATTTTGCTCATTGGTTATGTGACTTTGCGAAAAAATAACTAGACTTGAATCTTTTTTCCATTTTGGATTTTTTATGTATTTTTAAAAAAAAAAATTTAAATTTTTAGGCAAAAAATAAGTTTTTCCCTTCATACATTCATTTTTAACTTCGAAAGTGTTACTTGTATAGGAAAACAATATATGAACAGATTAAGGGAATTGTAATTCTTAATTTTTTAAAATTTATTTCAACTAAATTGGGCTAGGGGTTGTCGAGCTATGTCAAACAACAGGGCCTAAAACGTGATAAATTCCCCTATACGATAGTACTAACTTCAAATCGATACTAACTTCAAATCGCAGGTAAGAAGACAAAACGAATGATGCAGAAATTCTTCTTTTTTGGTCTTATTTCACATACAGTTCACAGAATTGAGTTGGCAAATCATGTGTTGTACTGTGTTATTTGTTGAATTTATTTCCGAATAGTCATTTTCAACTGCATTCAAATCGATGCACATTCTACTAATTATATCCTTTCTTACGTACATAGCCACACCACCGCAAGGAGTTTTCCTGTCACAACGGTATATCTTAAAATTGGTTAGGTTAACAATTTCATCATGAATAGAATTTTTAAACCACGTTTCAGAAACACAAATAATATCAACGCCAGAACTTTCAAAGATGTAGCGAAACTCATCAATTTTAGGTTTTAAACTCTGAGCATTGATGTGGCATATCTTAAGACCAGATTTTTGTTTGCTTAGTATACGTAGCATGTCAGTTGTCACATCTTTGGAGCTAATTAATTGGTTATCCATAATCATGATTTGTAAACCTGTTTATATAAGCAACGCTAGCAATGTTGAAAATTTAATATTTGAATTAATGAATCAAATAACATAAAAAGATTTAATGCAAAACAATCAAAAATAAAAAAATAATATATTATAAAAAAATTAATATAAGAACAATTTTTATAATATTCAAATAAATAAATATATGGGTATAAGAGGGCAGTGTATACATATTTGGGCAGTCAATTATCAGAGGTATTACATAGATCCGGAAAAAAGTTATTTAATTGCTCCATGCCATCTATCCAAATAGGCTGCTGATCAGGTTTAAATTTAATGTAAACCAGGCCACGCATCGTAAAAATAGACTTTAACCTTCTGGCATTTTTTAAACCAACCGCGGACTGTAGTATTTTAAAATTTGCGGTGGTCAAATTTTCGTTAACATAAAACGGACGATCAGAGTTTACACCAATATGATTTAACAATAATGGTGTTTTATTACGTTTGCGGAAATTAGCAATAGATTTCAGTACAAAATTTTTGTCGTAGGGAGAAAATAACTTCACCATTATTACTGCATTTGGAGAAAAATCTCGTTCTTTGTTGTTGTGGTTTTGTAGCCGGCAAATAGCTTTTACAGCTGGTGTATTAATGTTAAGAATTTCACAAATGGTTTGAAACATGTGAAACAGGTCTTCATTTTTATTATATGGGACACCATTAATACGAAGATCTGACGCAATAATTAATTTTTTTTTTTCGTTGCAGTTGTATTTTTAAATTAACTTCACTTTTAAGACTAGTAATGTCATCTGCAACCGTTTCTTATTTTGAAACACGTTGGGTATAATTTAAAATATCAGATTTCATATCATTAAAACGTTTATCAAATTCTTCTTACATACGCGCCTCACTTTCTGCAATTACTGTCTTTATTATTTCTGTAAATTTTTCAAATCTTTTATCTACGAGATTAAGCAATTTGAAGGGTGAATCTGTAGCCGATAATCGCGGCGTTTTTAAAACATTATCAAAGAAAGAGTTTTGCAAGGGGCTCTCTTCCTCTCTTGGGTGCTTTAGATCAGTGGTGTCAATTATGATTGTGTTGGTGCGAATACTCTTGTCTCTTACATTCCCAGCGTGAGGAATCTGCGGTTGCGAGGCCTATTACGAGGCCTAATTAACATACATGTTTTGCTATAAAGACTTTAGAGCAATTAATAATAATACAATTATAGAAAAATGTTGAGTTATGGACAGACACAATCAGTTATTATTTAAATAAATTTAATTTGGAACCTGCATTTCGCAGAAACTTTGCTTATTTTTTGGAAAAATTGAGCATTTGACAATATTTGAAGTCATTTTACTACCTTATTAAATTCTTTCAAATATTTCTTATTTGGTGCTCAACATACCTTTGCAAATGCCAACAATGAAAATTCATTTGCACATGCTAATGCAAATAATAACTCCATTAAGTTTAAAAATATTCTATAATTATTAACCACCATTATAAAAAGAGAAGATTTTACTAGCCTATAAAAATATACTTTTATTTACCAATAATATCTTCTAAATTTATATTGCAGTTTCGAAACAACAAAACATTTTTTAGGTTTGCGGACGTTAATTTTTTGCGTTGTTTTGAGCAAATGTATTTCAAATCGGAAAATATTTGTTCGCAAAGATATATTGAGGAAAAAAAGCGACAAACATTTGAAGGAATCTTTTTTTTAATACAGGATATAGTGCCCCGTCTAAATTTTTCCAGAACTCAATAATATTTTCCCTATCTGGATGATTAAATTTTTAAAAAACTCATCCGCTTGTATGCTCGTTATCGCTGTCTACAAGACTAATTAATTAAATTCAAATTTGAAGTTTACAGAAGCTCAATAAACACAACATCAAGGCGAATTCATCACAGTTATTCTTGATACTACAACAAGTACACTACACCTCGTACAAAAACCACAAGCAATTTGTTTTTTTTAAATCATTGTACAATGTTAAAAACAGAAATAAAACAAAACAGAAACAAAGATAATAAATAATAAATATATTATTTCTGTTTAGAGGCTTCAAAACAGGCCGTGCGATCGTGCGATATTTCCCGCTGAATGAGAGTGTTTTGCAGTAAACAATTATATTTTACGCTCGCAAAATAAAAGAGCGTAAGCGTACATGTGAGTTTTGCTGACACAATTGTGTATGACGCTGACATCCCTGCTTTAGATAAATCGTTGTTGTCGTTGTTATATTCATTAGCTGCGTTCGAGAACACAAAAGTTTTTACTATTTTTTACTGAACTTTACTGCATTTTACTAAATTGCGTTCGCGTACACAAAATACAGTAAATGAGAACACAAATTGAGAGCGTAAAGTAACAGTTCTTGACTGAGTACTTACAAATTTTCAAAAGGTAAACAAACAAAAGTAGCAAACAAAAGGCTAACAAATTGTGAAAAAATTGTTTAAAAAAAGAAAAGTTGAAATAAAACTGAAATAAAAACAAAAAATTAATGAATATTAATTAATTAAACTTGTTTGTACAGAATTTATATGGCTAAATACCAACTTTTGAAACTTTGTTTTGTTATGTTAATTTTTTGGAGTTGTAAAAGTGTCAAGTACTCGGGTACTTAGAACAGCCCTTGTTTTTAAATATATCAATAGTAAAAAAGTATTCGTGTACTATTGATCAAATTTAGCCGGACACAAATTAGCAAATTCAAATAAAATAAGAAACAAACATATATGAAAGATTACATAAAATAATTTGTTTGTATTTTCCAAAAATATTCGTGTTATATAAAGTATTTAATCGAGTACCGATAAGAAAACGAGTTAAGTAGTCAAAAGTGTAAACATTTTTCAACACTTCAATTATTTGCCATCAGCTGTTGCCTTTATTTTACGAATTTTTACAAATTTTGCGTTCGCGTACTTTTTTTGGACAACAGCTTTTAGTAAGAGCAAATTTTTAAGTTTACTCATTTACTGCATTTTACTGTAAAAGTACTCAAACGCACCTAAAGTTTGGGTTGTTTCGTGCAATAAGAAGAAGAATTTTATTCTCTCAAACTCGCTCTCTTTTACACAAATTTAAAGTACGGGAACGCTTTTCGTGCAAATTGAGATCCCGAGGGATCCCAAAGTAGAGTAAAGAAACAGAGCTATTATACATATACCTCCGTATGTTTATGAACTTGTTTGTCAAATTTAACAAACGTTTGTGAAGGAAAATTTTCATAAAAAATTTGTTTTGTAAACCTTTAATTACTTTATTATAATAATCTAAGATTTTTTTCAAAGTCTTGAGAATAAAAGATACTTTCAATCGGGCCATTTTCTAAAAAATTTCAAATTTGTAAACCGTTCACCACAGAGGGTATATACACAAGTTCGTTATCATATAAGTTTGTAATTCCTTTTGTAATTGCTACAATATTAATGTTAGGACCTATAAAGTATATATGTATATTGTGTGTCCTTATGAATAGCAATGTTGGTTTAACGATGTCAATCTAACCATGTGTTTGTTGAAATGGCATTTCCGAAGACTCGTGTATAAACATTGATATACATTTATATTAGTTATAGTACGGAATAGTGTGCTATATTTCAGCCAGATAGTTCTACAAATGCCTAAGATATGAACAAAAAACCACGACTGCCTGTAATTTATACCCATAAATCTCTAATTTTGGCATGTAAACCTTAACTTCTTTAAATCGTCTTAGAATTTATTATTATTTTTTCTTTTTTACATGGAAAAATCTTTCTTCACAAAAATATAGTCTTGTCACAATGGTACCCATATAAGCTAGGAGGATAAAATTTGGCTAAACATTTTTTCATATATATGGAGTATTAAATGTTAAAAATGAGCCAAATCAGTCCATAACTTCACCTGCTCCCCACACGAGTGAACTCTCAATCTCAAAATCAAGGTTTTGGTGCGAATTTTTTACTTAAATTGACTTGACTCAAAATTTTGCTTTTGCCCATAAAATTTTTAGTGGAAAAAGAGCAAAAATTTCTAATATAATTTTATTTACAATAGGGACGAATATAAAAATTTAAGCTTTCGTGTTTCAAAAATGTTTTTTTTCTGTGCTTGCTTCTAAAGTTTAGAAGCAAGTTACTTTGACGGTGTTCGTTTTATAAAGGATAGTTTTGTCATATTATTTGAGCATAACTTTGAATTTTTCTTCTTATAAAAAACTTTGTTCGAACAAACCATATTCGTTTTGATCAAATTGACAACAAACGGCGCTAACGTCATGACTGCTAATGTTAGTGAGCCTCTTAATCTTACTCAGCAATGACAAAAATATTAAGGTTCTTTGTGGTAATTTTAAAAGTTTTTTGCAAAGTTTTTTGTTCTGCACCAACCCATACGATATTTGTTGTTTCTTATACAGGTAGATTTCTTTGGAGGGAGATATTGTAAGAATTATTGAACTGTGGGATGTTTTGATACTATATTATGTATCATGTTTTTAAAAAGTGAACAGTATAAGAGTCGCAGAACTTGTAGAAAGTATGGGTGAGTTCCAAAAGGTCAGTTGCAGAGCAACTCGCTTTTTTAGCATTCTACAATGCAACCGTGTAGAAAAAATAAGCAAACTATGCAATGTTAAACTCTTCGATACATTTCTTATGTTGCCTGCAAATTATTAGGATGTTTTGCGGCTCAGCCTATGTCTTATAAAGTTAAAGAGTATTTTTGAAAAATTGTACAAACGTAAGTTAACAAATTGTGATAAATTTTTTATTTTTGGATTTTGTATGTATTATTGCATATGTTCAATGGATAAATCTAGTTTATAAGAGTTATTAAATTACTTTTTAAATAATGTTTTTGCTACTTTTTGTAGTAATTATAATTTTATATTACAAAAAAAATCATCAAAAATCACGATTAATAGCTTTGTTGAATAAAAAATATACTTTATATCAAAACTTCATATATGTACATACATATCGTAATATAAAATACAAAAGGGCCTATCATAATTTAAATAAAAACCAGGAGAGTTACAAAACTTAATAAAAAGGTAGCTATTATGATTATAACAACGATTTTTAATGGTTAATTTCGTTAATATCGTTGAATTAATGATACTATCCTGAAAAAACTGTTTTTGTAATCACAATAATTTGCTTTTTATTAAGTTTCTTATTGCTTCTGAAAGATTTCTAAAGATTATGATAGGCCCTTTTCATTTTATATGACGATATATTTCTTTTTAAATATTTTAAAAATTTGGTCGGTTTTAAAGGATTATGGTAGGGTTTTGTAGATAATTTTGGTCGGATAAAAATTTTTTTAACAGCAACTCTGTAGCTTGTACACCTAACACTGTTGCCAACGGATTTCCAAAGAATATCGCTAAAACAGAATGAAAAATAGCTAGAAAATAGCTTAACTTATTAAAAATTTTAGCGATATTTCGCTAAAAACACTTTTTTGCAAATAACTTTTTCGAAATATTTAAAAATTTATCGCCTTTTTGCAAATAATATCAGTAACTTATGTTGCGTTTTATAAAATTATCAATGAAACGATTTGCTAATGCATCATCAAATGCTATTTTTAGGAACAAATTTCAGGAAGCATGTAGAACATACAATCATATATACATACAAAAATAGGTAAATAAAAAACTAAAATAATATAGCTTAGCTATAGTCCTTGCTGAGATCAAATTTTTATAAAAATTTCAAAAACACCCTCTAATGGCTAATAAATCAGTGAGTGTTTAAACGCTGGTTTAGTTGAACTAAACTTAAATTTATATGTAGTTTAAACTCAACAGTTGTAAATCAGTGTCCCATGTATTATATGTAGTGTAAAAAGTAACATGTGGCAGCACTACGATAAATGTAGACAAATTCATATGGTTTGTATTGGCAGTTTAAACGCCCAATTTTATGCGTTTAAACATGGTTTCTATGTTTTCTGATTTATAGATTTGTTGGCTTAAACACATTTTAAACCAAAAATAGAGTTTAACTTGCTCTGATTTATTAGCCCTAAGTCTAAAGTAACCAAAAAAAAAAAAGATTTGCTAAGAGTTCGTTGGGGAAGTTATGCTTAAATGATCATAATCGCCATTTAGAACTTCATATAAATTTGTGCTGTAGTAGAAGAAAGTAGTAAAAAAGTTTTTTCAGTTCTTTAACACAACTTCAGTTACATTCTTGTACTTGAAATTAAAGTAATTTATATAAACACCTTGGAAAGAGATGAGACATATGGAAAACGAAATGGCTGCTTCCATTGTGAATGAGGCTTTAAAGTCAGTATATTTTTTTAGAAATAGGAACTGGATATAAGAATTGGATAACAAGATAACAAATTTGTAATATTCACACAAGCACGATTCATGCTTTTTTATTTGTTTGTGCAACAGTTTGTGTGCTTTATTTGGTGCATTTGTTTATATCAACTTTTTAACAAAAGTGTCAACAAATTTAATAAAAGCGAACAAACCCATAATAAAAAATCGCTAGATTTTCCGCTAATAGTTAGAACACAATTTTTTCCGCAAAGTTTGACAAAAAAACGCTAGATTTGACGAGAAAATAGCTAAATTGGCAACAGTGACGCCTAATGATTGTTCATATCAGTGTTGCCAGTGAAGTTTCGAGAAAGATACATTTTAGTTTCCAATAAGATACAATTTTTCCCAAAAAGATACATTTTGAAAAAAATTTGAAAATCCCTTTTTAACGTTTAACATTTATTAACATAAAATTTTTATGTCAAATTTAATGAATATTGCAAAGAAAATAATATCATATACATAAATTCATTTTTATATTTATTTAAGTCATAAACTTGTGTAATTTTTTAAAAAACAGTAAGCAAACTTTAAAATTAATTATATGTAACTATCTGTGGATGTTATCAAAACAAATTTATTTTTGTAAAAGTTAAGGCGTTAGTACTAAGGCGATTATATCAAAAAGTTCATATAAATTTTTCTTCTAAAATTTCATCTTAACACACATACACAAGAATAAACAGACGACAGAAGAACTTAGAAAACATAACACCAAAATACATGTTATTTTTGTGTAGCTTCGTACAGACGGTGGTCAGATCATACAATATTGTAAGCAGGCGTTGCCAATATAAATATTTTTGCACCAATAGCATCCTTGTCCGACTGTAAGATCTGACCACCGTCTGTACGAAGCTTATTTAGTTGTCACTGTTTTTTTAGTATTCATAACGAAATTATAACTTTAAAAACTTTGTCAGAGACGAAAAGTTCAATATTATATTTCTGTACATTTTGCGTACAGACTCCAAAGATACGAAAAATGTCGGGATTAAGTTGAATGTACACGACATGTTTTTTACATCTGACTTGTCAAATTCCCCCCTGCAAAATACATACATGTCGTGTGTTACCTTTAAAACATTGCATCTGTAAAAGTCAGACGCAAAGTCATCTGACAAAATTTCAATTAGAGCGTACTCTATTTTCTTCTGACAAACCATCTGACATCAGCTGTGTCAGAAATAGGGAGATCTATTATTCGACTTTTTTCAATTACCGGTTTTCGAATATTACGAATAGTTGCTATTTTAAAAAACCCGGTTTTCGGTTAAGCAATTTTTAAATAACCGGTTAACCGGTTTTAATTCGAATACATAAAAACACAAAAATCAAATAAGTTTTTGTAATACAAAGTTAATTTGAATAAAAAAAAAACAATTTGCAAAGGCAAGGAACCAACAAAATACATATGTAGATATGACTTAGATCAGACCTAACAAATATTTTAGGATAAAATCGAAGAAAAGTGGGACCAGTAAATTGATCAAACTTTAACATAATTTTCAACAATTTTTTATTGATTTACTAAACTTTATTTGTAAAAAGATATTTGTTTAATGTAATTTAGAATCTGTTGAATGATATTTGATCTAGACAAACGTTTTACAAAAGCAAATAAATTATAGGAATTTAATAAAGTTATTATTTGAAATATTCTTCCAAATTTATTTTGAATGAGATCTAATTTGTTGGTGGTTAAGCATGTCTATATAAATCAACCATATTTTTAAAAAGTTGCAAACAAAACTCCTTAGCCAGGATTTCAAATTATTTTGTTTCAGCATTATAGAAACGAATAGTAAAATGAACATGCTTTTTGTGTGAAATATTTGTCAATTCGTCGACTACAATTTAAGACCTTCCATGACATTGTTTGATTTCTTCAATTTTGTTTTTTAGTTCTTGGTGTTTTAATAAATAAAAGTGGTAGAAATTTTTCCGACATCGTTGATTCCGCCGGAATTTTGTAGTTTTCAGCATGAAGAGATACTAGAACTACTTAAGAGTTTTTAGTGCCTTAAAGTGCATTTCGCCCTCGACAACACAATGGGATAATAATTCACCAATGATTCAAGTACCTAACTTTGTCTTTTAAATAGCGTTCGAAAAATCTCTAGATATAACCTCTATATAAAAATATATTTAATATTTAGAATACTCTCGCACAAATTCTTACTTTTTAACTGCACACGTTTTTGTAGTATTTTGATTAGTTTATGATTCTTTTTTTTACAAGAACACACGCTTTTATAAGAGATTTGTATTTACAGTGTTCATAATGTTTTTTGACCTTTGTTACATTTTGTTTTGACGTTCTTCATTAAAAGTTTAAGTTTGACCAATATTCAATTAGAAAATACTTAAATCACGGGTACATCTATAACCAGAGTAAGGAAAATGTATATTAATTACACATTATTAAAATAACCGGTTTATTATACCAAAATAACCGGTTTATTCGATATTCGAAAACTGGGCATTTTAAAATAACCGACTTGTGCAAAGCAAAAATAACCCTTTAGAACTGGTCGAATAATAACCGTTCGATCTCCCTAGTCAGAAATCTACGCCGGGAAGAAATCGGAAGAGCCGGCTTAAGTAAATATTTTACAATACCGATATATGTATAATCATTTCACCATTGAATAGAAATTATGTACATATATAAATAAGAAACGATTCATTATAATACCCTAAATTGGTATCTTCGAATTTAAAGAAAAAAATGTAAAGATGGCTGAACTTTTTACGGCGCAAATAAACATTTTTGTGGCGGCAGAACGCTATTTTGAAAGCAAGAACTACTTCGGTTTATTCCATTACTACAGAGAAAAAACATAGACAATGTCAGAAGCAGATTCCATGTACGTTTGTGACCAAATATTATAAACCTTCTGTTAAACAGCAATTTTGACAGACATTCACAATTACATATGACTTGAAAAGTTGACAAGTCAGATGTAAAAAACATGTCGTCTACGAGCACCTTTATACATGAAGTCATCAAAAGATACGAAAAACGTATATTTTGTATCCTAATGGCATCACTGGTTCATATATTGAATTACGTATACAAGATATAAGAGATCTTGTAAATGATAGATTCTGTACAATAACTGGTTTCTGAGATTAAATAATTATATAAAGATAAATTAGCAGAATTTTTTTGTTCATATACAAATAAAGAACAAGTACCTAAGGTAATACAAAATTGAAAAATATGAAGAACATATTTAGTGAAAGAACGCATAGATTTCGATTTATGGACCTCTAAAATTTTCATATACATAGGTACATATGTGTATATGCAAATTTCTAGTATATTTTTCATCGTATATGGCTAATATTGTTTTAATTTTAAAGCTCTTAAATAGATCTTTATATACAAAATTAATTGAAAAATTGGGCTTAAATCTAGTTTACCGACGCAGCTCAAATAAAACAAAAAATTACCTAGGGTAATAGAAAATGGAAAAATAAAATAAGAAAGTTGCCGCAAACGCTTAGTTTTCGAGTTATGGACGTTTAAAGTTTTCATATAAATAAGTAATTTTGCACTACATTTCCAAATGTATATGGCTAATATTGGTATCATTGCAAAGCTTTTCACTAGATCTGTATGTGTATATGTTCTTCTGTTGTTCTTTATTTTATTTTAACTGTTTATCGCCGTATTAATTAATATTCTGAGAAGTTTTAGTAAGCGCAGTCGGTGTATGTTATAATAAAAAGAGAGAATCCTAGCGACCGGGCAAAGGCCGGCTATGCAGAGCAGCTTTAGTTAGCGAAGCTAGTGTTTGTTATACCATGGAGTAGGAAATCTTTGCGCCCGGCCGAAGGCCTTCAATACAGAGAATCTTTAGTTAGCGAAGCCGGTATTTTTTATACCTTAGGGGAGAAAATCCTTGCGCCCGGCCGAAGGCCGGCAATGCAGAGAATCTTTAGTTTGCGAAGCCGGTATTTTTTTATACAATAGGGGAGAAAATCCTTGCGCCCGGATGAAGGCCGGCTATGCAGGGAAGTTTTTTTTACGACGTTGGTATTTGTTATTTTATAAGATTTGTATTACACTTATTTAAATTAACAATATACTTTCCTAGTGCACTTCCGTTACATTGTGACGTAAAATGAAAAAAAAAACTGTTATGTGAGCTAAAGAATTTAAAATTTTGAAATAAATGTTGTATATTCAGAAAAATCTGTTCAAGAGCTTTAAAATGATACCAATATTGGCCATATATGTTTAGAATTGTAGTGGAAAATCGCATATTCATATGAAAACTTTAAACGTCCATAACTCGAAAACTAAGCGTTTGCGCCAACTTTCTTATTTTATTTTTTCTTCTTATTTTTCCATTTTCTATCACCCTGGGTACTTTATTTTTTAATTGGAGCTGCGTCGGTAAACTAGATTTGATCCAAAAATTGTTTGCCCAAACGGGGATGAGTTTGTGAAAATGCAAGTTTTTAGCACAGATTACAGTAAAAAAAAAACGTTCAGAAATGTAGTTGAACATTGCACATTTATATGAACATTTTAGAGGTCCATAACTCGAAAACTATGCGCTTGCGTTACATTTTTCACTTTATATTTTCTTCTTAATTTTCAATTTTCCATTTCCCTATTTGGAGCTGCGTCGGCAAACTAGTTTTGTTCCTTGTTGTAATTTCACTATGTTGCAATAACATTTCTGTCCACTATCCACTAGCGAATTTACTTACACTTTGGCTTTATTATATTATTTTTATGTTATTAAAAGTATACTATGTACATACATATTTTATTATTAACATTTTATTTTTAACAACTTTTTGCACTATAGTCTTGAATTAAGAAAAGAAAATAAAGAAATGCAGTATTCAAAGAAAATTTGGCAACTCTGATACAATATAAATGTAAGTTAATCTTTTGTTCCGGAGACCGGACCATGGCTTTTCGTTTATTAAACTATACCGTTTTTAACATTATTTCTCCTGTTCCTGCGCACAACTAAAAGAAATAACTTCCAACAATGAATTGCGAAGACGTTGAAGATTTTATTTTCCTTCTTTTTCTGTCTGGACCAAAATTGAGAAAATTTTACATTTTAATTTTTTACTGTGGTTTTTTTATTGCATAGGTATCTCCTGTTCTAATGTATTCTTCTTTTTCTTTTATTAATTAATTTTTTTCTGGGTAGTTTAGTTGAATTATGATTAATCACAAATTTTGTTAAATATTTTCATCATTAATTGCTATACATATGTATGTATGTTAGGATGAATGTGTGTACGTAGAAAAGCATTTAAACTATATCCATGCAGAGCCAACAAACAACCACAAAACGAAACCACTTTAACAATTCACTAAAACCACGATTAGACAAGACAGAAATCAAATTTCACAAATTTACATTTTTATAACAATAATTTAACGAATAGTTTTCTTTTTTCCGTTGGTTTAATTTATTTGACAAATTGGACAATTACTGCACTATGATAACTAATACAAGAATTTGTGTTTTTAATTTTTAGTTTCTAGCCATTAAATTACTCGTCTTCCACTTAACAATCGAGCTAGCGACCATCACTACCGCCCAGTGATGGTAATTCAGAGGTTAATTTTCCGCTTAAACTAACGACATTTAATAATATTTGTACCTACATATCATCAGGTTATTATTGTTTTGTCCTATACGCCATCAAGTAGGTTTTGAGAAAAACGATGAAATAGGTTTACAAACAATTTTTTTTTTTTAAAAACTACTCGACAGATTTTTTTAAACGCTCCTAATTGTTGACTGCGTAAGTTTTTATCAAAACTATAAACTTTCATGAACTGTGATGCAACATAATATTGAATGAAAGGTTATTATGGTTTTTAAATTTTGGAATATTTATATTTGACATAAAAACAGTTCTACTGTTATGATTAAAAATAAAAATATATATATAATAAATCTCTTTTTTGAGTAAACTATAATAATTATAAATATATACACATAAAAGTTTCAAAAACCGAAAACTTTTTTCTAATAATTTGTACTTAGTAAATTTTTTAAATATTCTTTATCTTGCCATTGATGGAATATTAGCAAATATTTGATATATTTTTTCTTTATAGTAAGTTATAATTTTCTTAGTGTTGTATACAAAATTTGCTCCAAGCAAAATTATCATATGTAGCAACACAATGTTCACCTAAAAAATGAGGATGTAGAGCAAAGTTGATGCTAAATATCTCAGATTATATACGAGATATCCAAAAACGGATTTTAGAATATGAAAGTGAATATTGCTGCCATATATATACCATAAAATGGCGAATGGGGCAAAACAATAATCACCTGACGATATGTATAGTTTATACATACATACTTACATATGTAACTAATAAAAAAAACTAAATCTTTTTCACTGCGCAAACGTCTGGACAACAAGACATAATTTTAAGGTAATATTCCAGAGTAAAGAATGCAAAGACGAGCAAAAAAATAGACTAGAATTAATTTTGTTTAATAGAATTTATTTAAAACTTAAAAATTATATTTGTGTCGATTAATCGCAAACTAAAAATTTGGGCTTGTCAAGCCTTTTGGGTAGTTTATACGGACCTTAAGCACAATTTCGTCTTTTATTTTCTACAAGAACAATTTTTTTTTTATTTTAACTAAACGAAAAAAGAACATTTGTTTATTCAAACTTAAGTATTAAAGTAGCAAGAGAAGAACTTGAGTATACTTATTTAAATTTAATATATTTTCATGAAATTGGGTAGGTAAATACAAATTATTATATGTTTAACCAAAGGAATATTTGGTTTAAATTTTAACGTTTATTTTATTTTATACGATCATACAAAAGTCAAACAAAATATTTAAATAAAAACCGATAGCTTGTTGCACTATTTTTTAAAACCCTACAAATATATTTAATTAAAATCCCACAATCTAGTTTAAAAGAAATATCTTATATGTAAATTAATTGCGATTTTAGCACTTATTTAAAAAGTCGATATTAAAAGATTACCAGCACTGCTACCGCCCAAATAGAAAACAAATAATTCCGAATTAAAAGTACACAAAAATGTATACACAGTTGTGAAAAAAGTATTAGTGAAAATATGTGGAAACTATTTTAACTAACCATGTGCTGGCGACATTAGTTGCCAACTATGTAATTTTAAATTCCAAGCAGTTAATTTCAAATTTTTTAACGCAACTAAATATTTTTGTAAACTATGTAAATTACATTCGTAAAACGGATTGATATAGGGAAAAGCTTATTAATAACTGGATTTTTTTATAAACCGGTTTTTGAATAGTTCGAAAATTTAAAAAAAAACCGGCTGTGCATTTATAAATTCAAAAAAAAACTAGTTGTTGAAATTATTTTTTTTAAACCAAAGAAGACGTTAAATGTTATTGAAAAATATATTTACTGTCTAATTCATAAAAATTTCTTATTTCAGCTTTAATGCTTACAAGAGTTATCAAACACTTTTTATTCTATAAACCTTTAATAAAAAGTCAGATTTATAAACGCTTAATATCATTGGATTAACAATTAAACGATTTAATAGTATTGTATTATTATGTTGGCAACAACATGTTATTTTCAGGGACCGTAATAGTGCATTTACACCTACACCATAAACACGTTATAAGTTGTTTATGATGATAAACTAGTTTAAGAAACTTGTTTATCCATACAAATTATAAACACGTTTGTAACTGGCTTTTGAGATAAACTAGTTGCAAACAACCAGTTTTTGTTAATGCAACTCTGTTCTTTTCAAATTTTGCTCTGGCAACGCTAGTGATATTTGACATTTCTTAAAAAAAAAATTAAGTTAAAAAAGTTTGCGTTAAAAAAAGGAACACATCAAGAAAAAGTTTAAAAAAATTAATTGAAAATTGTTTTATATAATATGGATAACGAAAATAAAAGGTATGTTTATCGTATGTATAAATGTACGTGCACCAACGTTTTTAAGTTTTTTTTTACTGAAGTCAGCTGTTTTGTGACACGGCTGTTAAACTGTTAACTGTCAAAACTGCTGATGTAAACGATATAGTTTATGAAAGTAGTTTACGATCATAAACTAGTTTGAAAATTACAAGTGTAAATGCACTATAACAGTTATTCCTTTTTTCATAAAAGTCAGATGATAACAGATGTTTTTTGATTTTTATTTTTTTGAACAAAAATAACAGTTATTTTTTTATTATTTTTTAAATAACAGTTATTTTTTGATTTTTATTTTTTCGATGCTGCGGAAACAATCGATGGCACCGCTCCATACCATGCTGAACGTAGTAACGCCAATAAAGGATTGACAAAAAAAAGTAGAAAATAAAGGCAATAAATAGGGAGGAGGTAAGACTGGGTATTTGAAAATTTGCAAAACTTAAACACTTCATTAGCAACAATAAATTAAGTGCAAAAATAGTTATGATTTAAAAGGATCTTATGTGATTAAGATTACATTTTATTAGATTATTTATCTTTGTGTTTTTATTATTATTATTTTATATTAATTTAATTTATATTACAAATAAATAAGAAAAATTTAATTTGTCAACATCTCTATAGAAAACAAGTGATTTTATTCCTGGGATTAACATATTGTGGGTATTACAGTATCGAGGGTATGAAATGCTAATTAGGTATGTTATAACCGTCGCACAGTGGCTGAACATTTTATTTCATTGGCCAAAACTCCAATTTTTGTTTGTCACCGATTTCCAAAATTTTAGTTTTATTTAAAAGTAAACATATTATAACTAAGGTAGCCAAAAAATTAGGTCAAAATATTGGTAATTGTGGTCGTGCCATGTTGTTAAACACAACTTTTTTTTAAATTCAGAAAAAAGTGATTTTTTTTATATTTAATCCGAAAGAAATTATCATTGCTCAAAAACTATCATCGATACTGACCTGCTAGCATTTTTGCTAGATTGGTAGTCTTGTTGTCTTTAAAAAAGTAATATGTGCGACTATTGTTGAGATGTTAAGACATGTTTTCTAAACTTCTATATTTTTGTCAAATTTCAACTTTAGTAGAATAGAACTTTTGCGGATCAAAAGGGATTAAGAAGGTAAAACCACTGAGGGAAAGGTGAAAATGTTTCCTTTAACCCTGTATATACTCCTGTACCCGTTTGGACCCGTCTGTTTAACACTTTTTTAATTTTAATGAAATTACTCCAAAAAAAAATTTTTTTTTGTTAAGATTTTTTTTATTCTGAAAAAATATTTGCAGAATTAACAGAAATCATGTGCTATTGCCTTCAAAAAAATTTTATGATAGGGAATATTGATCGTGATCGAACAAAATACAGGTAGTACATATAAAATTTTTTATTATTGTTACACAATCAGAGAAAACGTATAGCTGCCCTGATTCATCCTTATCCGTTACACTACGTTCACACTAGCGTAATTTATAGTAGAATAAAGAGCTTAAACACGCGTTTACGCTAAACAGGTATATTGTGAATCCCTTAGAAGGGATTTTAAAATATTTGTTTGGTCTTTTTAGTTTATCTGTTTTTATGACTAATAATATTCTATGACTCTATAACTATGCAATGCGTCGTTAAATTTGTGTCAGGTATTTTATAACATATATATAAAAGGATTTTAAGTTTTTAATCCTTTTTATTCTACCTGTATTTGGTATGAAAAAGAGTATGAAAAGGTTTAAAATCAAGTGACATTCGAATGCAAACCCAGTGGATATAATATATCTGAGCAATAACAACGTTTTTCATAAAAACATGGAGAGCTTTAGCTTTAAAGAATTGGACCGAGAGTATTTTAGAAACAAAAACGAGGAAGATGTTAAAAATTACATTCGAAAAAAAAGAAACTTAAATTCCTATAGCACTGAAATACAATTGGACTTAGAAAATAAATGATCTGTTTTCATCAAAAATTTAAAACACCGATACAGGAAAGTTGATTACAGCAAATATAGATTTTATAGGGCTTTGCAAACTGGAACGAACTTTCTGTCCAGATCGCTTCAGAAACTACAAATCAAAACACTCGTGGGAGACCACAAAAATCGCTGGACAACTGTAGCGATAGATCTAAGAGGCGGAAGCTTAAGGATATCAATGAAGAAATCGGATATGAAAATATTCAAGATACTTTCCCATATCAATTACGATCACAGAAACAGTTTACAAAAGTGGATATCATTGAAAAAAGTTGTTAAAGCTAGTCCATTGAGAACAAAACGGATTCTTAAAAGCATACCAACTCCGAGCTATGCAAAACAATTCACAAATGAGGAGGCATTAGCAATATTTTTGGATTTGAAATTAACAAAACAGCAATATATTCAGTTCAGATTGCGTGCGATTGAAAAAGGCTCAAATCTGTATCCAGCATATCATCACATAACAGCTGCTAAAATGGACTGTTTGCCATTAAAGGACACTATTACAATCACACCAATTTAGGCAGAGGTACAACTATAATCTCTACTTGGTCACACACATAGCCGAACGCTTGCAACAATCAATAAAAGGAAATGAGTTAAAGAAATATGGAAACACAAAGTTAATTCTTTTTTGTAGATGGGGATGTGATGGTTCTTCCGGACCAAAACAATACAAACAAGTAGTATGGAAAAATATTTCGGACTCAGATTTGTTCATGGTATCATTTGTACCATTGCGATTAAAAAAGATTTTGGAAGATTCAGAGCCTTCGACTAGTACGACGCAAACAAAGGATATTTGGAAATTTGAATTCAAAAAAGAAACTCATGATGCCATTAACAAAGAAGTTAGTGATATCAAGGCCCAAATTTAAACACTACAGCCATTACAATTAGATTTAGATGGGCAGCAAATCGAAGTTAGCTACCAATTAGTGCATACAATGATAGATGGAAAAGTAGGCCAGGCTTTGACTAACACGAAGGCTGCATCCAGCTGCATCATATGCCATGCAACATCAAGCCAATTAAACCAAGTCCCGACAAAATCAGTAGATAATACTGATGCATATGAATTTGGAGTATCACCACTACATGCAAGAATACGACTTATGAAACACTTACTAAAAATCAGTTATGATTTGGATTTCGTATCTTCAGGATCAATAAGAAACAACAAAACCAACAAGGAGTTAAGAAGTTCAAAAAGAAAACATGTTTAAGGTGAATATCGCAAATTTGGGTTGATTATAGATCAGCCAAAACAAGGATCAGAAAATTCTTTTCAGATCCATAAACTGCATCTGAAATAACAGGTGTTGATTTTAACCTAATTTTTAGATTTAAAATAATCCTAGAAGTACTTGCGTGCAATGAAGAAATTGACTCTAGAAAATTTGGAGATTTTGCTAAGGAAACTGCAAAAAAAATATACAACCAAGTAACCATGGAGAAATATGTCTGCTACAGTTCACAAAATCCTTTATCATGAAGAAGATGTAGTTAAATATCAGTTGGTGTCACTTGGAGATTTATCAAAGGAAGCTCAGGAAAAAAGGAATAAGGATTACAGATTTTATAGAGAGAAACTTTTCACGAAATTCCACAAATGAAGATCTATTTAATATATTATTGGCAACGTCAGATCCGTTCATCTCCAGTATTCGAAATCAATGGTCAAAAACTACTAAAGAACAGAAATAACACAGAACAGAATATCGAATATTTGCAATCAATCTTTCAATTAAATGAACAATAATTATAATTCGTTAGATCTAAGACAGACATTAGCTCTAAAGTAATAAAAAATGGTAAGTACCCATGTAAATTTGTTTAAAAAAGTTTTTGTTTTGTAAAACCTATGAATATTCAGGTTTTAGATGAAAAAACAAAATGCAAGTTACGCAGGAAGTGTTGGCAGAGCAGGGGAGCTCATTTAGCCAAATAATTTTTGCGGAGTCAGAGTCGCATGAAGGTTTCAAGTTGTAAATTTATATAACTTTTTATCAAAGTAAAGTTTTCGTATTTTGATTAAACTATGCTAGTTGAAAAAAAACAGACAAGCCGGGCACATGGCGTTTTAACATAATTCGGGTACGCTGAATCCAGTGGTGCCCACGGTTTTTTAAGATTGGCTTTGATTTTTGAGATATACCGTTATTTCGAAAATGAAGGAGGTTGCACAACATATATTCGCGTAACTCAAAAACGGTTTAGTTTATTGAAATTACTAGAAAAACCGAAATTCCGCAATAAAATTTCATTTAAGAAAAATTAAAATCTGTTAGCAACTTTTGATTTTATTCACAAAAGTCGACAAATTTTAATTAATTTGAGAATTTCATAAAACGCAATATTTTCTATATTCAACTCTAGAGAGAAGAATTAAATTTTTAGATGCTAGAAATTCAAAATTGCAACACAGGGCCGACATGGAGAATGTGCCAATGCAGAAAATTTATTTTCTATGACATTTTGACGTAAAATTTTTTAAATGCGGTTTTTGTGCCATTTACAATACAAAACAAAAGAACAAATATTCAAATTTATGCTATTCCAAAGAAATATGCATGCATTATTACCACACTTTCACTTTGCGGTAGGAATTTTGGAAAATCCACAGTTAACGATTAACAAATTCTCAGAATTATGAAATAAAGTCATAAATGCTCCACATCAAACTTGGTATTGTAAAAAATTTTATAAAAGCATTGAGCCCAGATGGTGTTGCTTTTACCGAATTGCGCCGAATTTTTCCACGATTAAGCGACATTAAAGTAAAAGAAGGTATGAACTCTAACTACTTTATTAAATTTGATTTATATCTCTTTACATAATGTTTTTATTTTACAGGAACTCTTAATGGACCGAACATTCGTCGTCTTATGAAGGACCATCAATTTGAGGTTGCATTGAATGATATCGAGCTATTGGCCTGGAATTGTGTGAAATCAGTAATAGAAAATGTATTAGGAAATCATCGGTCTGAAAACTGGCGAATTTTAATCAAAAATATGCTAACCGCATTTAAAAACTTAAACGTTAGAATGTCATTAAGAATACATTTTTTGCATTACCATGCCGAAAAATTTAATGAACAATCACCAGCCGAGTCTGATGAAGATGGCGAGAGATTTCACCAAGTAACAGCCAAACTCGAGCACTGGTATAGCGGCAAACAACTTGATTCGCTATTAGGAGATATTTGTTGGAATCTGCAGGAGGAAGAAGAATAAATTTCTAAAAAAAACTTTAACTTTAACTAATTAACAACAAAAATAAATGTTTTACAATTTTTAAGTTTGGTTATTATAAAAAATAAAAAATTTCATCTTTTCTGAAAAAATCAAAAGTTGTAGACAGACTTTAATCACTTATAGCTTATTTTGTTTGGAACTTGGTTTTTTATACGCGTAGAACCCTAGCTTTAAATTTTGCACTTGCAGCGCCTGAGGTACCCCTAGACGGGCCAAATGTATGACCAGCGCAACTTTATTTTTCATTCCCATCATTTGTTTCTAAGGCCTAGGATTCACTCCTAGGGGGATAAAATGTATGAACGACCTTCAATGTTATTTGTTCTTAACATTTTCTTAAAACATAGTTGCAATATATCTCCACCCCTTAGGGGGGCTCCCATACAAATATGGCTGTTTATTGAAATTCTTAAATTTGGCCCCTGCAGCGCCTAGGATGTCCCTAGATGGGTCAAATGTATGACCAACCCCACTTTATTTTTCATCTCAATCATTTATTTCTAACATACCCACCCGCTATCTCCATTCCTTAAGGGGGCTTCCATACAAAATGTTCAGTGCAGACTAGAAATATATTGAAGAAAAAGTCCCATAAATGCCCAGGAGTCGCCCCTAGAGGGGAAAAAAATGTATGAATGACCTCAATTAGTTTTTTGTTCTTAACATTTTCTCAAATTATATTTTCCGTTTATCATCATCCCTTAGGGGGGCGTTTTATGAAATTCTTATATTAATTGAAATTTGTCGACTTTTGTGAATAAAATCAAAAGTTGCTAACAGATTTTAATCATTTATGGCTTGATATGTTTGCAGCTTCGTTTTTTAAATGTCTGCAAAAAATTAGAAGCCTAGCTCCATATTTAAAAAACAAAAATTTCGAAATTTTGATAAAAAAATTATTTTTTTTTCAAAAAAAAAATTATGTTTCTAAAACGACTGAGGATATTAGTAAGAAGTTTTACTTTACTTAAAGGAAATTTTATTGAGGAATTTCGGTTTTTTAAGTTTTTTCAATTAGCTAAAGGGTTTTTGAGTTCCGCGAGCATATGTTGTGCAACCTCCTCCATTTTCGAAATAACGGTATATCTCGAAAACCAGAGCCAATCTTAAAAAACCGCGGGCACCACTGGATTCACCGTACCCGAATTATGTTAAAACTAGGTGCCCAGCTTGTCACGAAAAAAAGTGTCAATTTCTTGCACAGTGTTATTAACCGATTAAACCAAACCCCCGGTAAATTAATCGAGCGGTTAACCGACTAAAGCAAAAGGTCGATTAAATGAATACCCTAGTATTTATGTTATGAACATTAAAACAATCGATTGTTTTGTTTAATAAATTTTTACGGCCAATTTCACCAAGTTAAAACTAACAATTGCTTTAATTTCTAGTTAACAATTAGTCAATTCACAAGGTATCCTAACATGTCATATTGTCAAAATGTCCTAATATTTCACAATGGTTTAAAAATATTGTTGTACGGCTCAGCCGCTCAGCGCTGGACTTTTCTGATTAATTACGACAGCACAATAAACACAGCAAGCAACGTTCTATTTATTTAAGACACTTTTTGTTAACAAACCAACAACAATATTTTTAAACCATTGTGAAATATTAGGACATTTTGACAATATGACATGTTAGGATACCTTGTGAATTGACTAAATATGTTTCTGACAGTTATATTTGATAGCACTATTTTGCACAGAAAATGAACATTTGATGAGAGATAGGTTTCCTTATGTATTTTCTTCCGTTGAATTCGAAAATCAAGTTCAAATTTCTTTATGGAACAGTTTTTGAGATATTGTCATTTTTATTTCTTCGACCTTTTTTCACTTGACAAATCATATCTCGAGCTATAAATGTCCGATTGGGTTCTTGGTACCCAAATGCAAGGTATTGAGATGACGAACAAATTTGTATAATCGGATCTTTGATTGGTAAGGCGGTTCAAAATATATCGATGAAAATAGGGCACATTTTCAAAATGGTTTCTCTTCATGTACGTAAAGATGATACTTTTACGTAACACCAACCAGAAGAAAATCGACCGAAAAATTACAAAGTTATAAGCAATTAAGTGAATAAATCCAAATCCCATATTTTCCGAATATTTTATTTTTTGGACAATTTATTGGGTTTAACGCTTGCAATATATTCTTGACATTTTTGTTAGAAATACTTCTGGTTCTTTCTTTGTCTTCGGTTGCTTTTGGGATCCGTTTCTCCGCTCAATGGTCTTAATTTGTTGGTGAAATCTCTCGCAGTGTTCGTCACTTATGACACCAATATTGTCCGGAAAGAAATTCAAATGCGAGTGTAAGAAATGGATATTTACATCTGTAAGAAATGGTAAAATAATAATATAATAGAAAACAACCAGGAATGAAATTAAATAATGGCATTCCGAACCCATCTTATTCTAGTTCTTCAGCAAATCGGTAATAATTCCCTTGTAGTTAGGACTTTTATTGCTCCCAAGAAAATTGGTAGCAGCCCGCTGAAATGAATTCCAGGCCTCGTTTTCAACGTGTGTTAAATATTTTGGAAATTCTGTGCTTTTAAGCAATTTCTTTATGTGTGGACCATCGAAGACGCCTTCCTAAATGTTTGGCGAAGAAAACTGCGTTAAAAAGGTTTTCAAATAGAAAAATACTTCGCATTCCTTGTCTCAGGCCTTCACAAAATTTTTAATGAGGCCAGGTTTAATGTGCAACGTTGTAAGGATTATATTTTTTTCATTTATAATGTGCAGTAGGACTGCTTTCAAACTCTCCTTACGACCGTCAATGAACAAGCGCCAATCATTTGTATCATAAGGCTCTCCGAGTTGCTCAAACAATGCAGGAATATCGTTGCAGTAGCATATGTCGTTTTCCTTATTAAAATGTTGTGCGTAAGGCTTATCACGGTTTCTGTAAAATGTTCCATTTACTCCCGGAGCCAAACAGTTCCGTTGCTTCAGGCGAGATGCAAGTAACTCCGCGTTTTCCTTTGACAGCTCGGGATCTCTCACCAAATCATTCAGTTCAGGCTGCGTAAAATGTTGCAATTGCGACTCCAGTTGAAATTCATTACCACTGCGTCTGTCTGTCTCTTGTGATATTTCGAAAGATTAAATCGGTTCACTTAGGATGAGGAAATTCACTCAAATGTGGAACTAGAAGCGAAACAGATGCTACTGTCGCATAAACCTATTTGGCACTCTTTTCAAATCCAGTGGATTTGCTCAGGCAAAAGTAACAATCAACCGAATGGCAGAGCGGCTCTCCCCATATTATCGGTACACCGAATTTCATGTATCGTCTAATTTGGAATAAAAATTCACTTTATTTTTAATTCAATTCTATATATAAATTTAATCCTACTGTGATGAACCAGAAGTACACGCGGCAAGAGTTATTTGGCACGATAAACAAACATTATTTGGTGTCCATTGCTCATGAAAAGTTGCAGGTGCTATTCCAAAATATTGCAGATAATTCTGTTGTAATGGATCGGTGAATCTACGTCTATTTGGTTGGGGGACAAAATTGCCACACACGTAACAGAAATTATTTGGATTGTTTACGCACTCAAATTCTCGTTTTCTTTTAGGCATTTTGGTGAACACATGCGAAAATGATATTGATTTAAGTAAAACTTAGGCTGAATCAATCTCAAAATATGATATGGTTTTTACTTTAAAAACTTAATTACATATTTAATTAAGAATATAAACAAAATGAGAATTCTTGCTTTTTACTTTTTAAACATGAAAATAATTTGTTTTCTTTTTTTCTGTTGTTTCTACACACAACAAGCAAATCGTTTTTTAACTACTTGTGTGTTGATGTTGTAGTGTCTCTGTAAGGTTGTATAATAAAAATTAGTAAACGTACTTTTGCCATTCACTGTATCAAATTAGTATACGTAATTTTGTCATTCACTGTATTGTAGTTTATAATAGCACCGTTATTAAAAAGTACTCATAATCGTATGATAATAAGATAAACTCCAAAAATACAATGTGTAGTATGCATTCACATTTAGGACTAACTCGTTTTCTTGCCTTTGAAGTGGACAGCAGCAAATAAAGAATTGATAATTAAAAAACCAACAGACTTTGTTATTTATTATATGTTACAAACATAACATATTTTTGGCGACGAAATTAAGGAAAAAAAATAAAAAGAACCCGTAATAAAAAAATTTATAGTGATTGTAAAAAAAAAAAAAAAAAAAAAAAAAAAAAAAAACAAAGAAAAAAAACATTTTGAAATTGGTTTATAAATTAATAAACAACATAAAAGTTTTGTTAAGAAAAAATGGCTTTAATTGGTAGCATCGAGCAATTTGCTTTTGGTGATGATTTTGAAGAATATTTGGAAAGGATGGATCAGTTGTTCAAGATAAATGTGGTACAGGATGCAACGAAAGTAGCGATGTTCTTGACATTAGTTGGTCCCGAAACATACAAAAGAATCAAAAGCATTCTGTTACCGGAAAAAGCTACAACCAAAACTTATAAAGAATTGATCGAAGTTATCACACCTCATTTTCGACCTGAAAAAAACATCATAGCCGAACGTTTTAAATTTTATAATTGTTCGCAAAAGCAAAATGAATCTGTTGGCGAATTCATCGTGAATTTGAAATTAATCGCAGCCCAGTGTAATTTTGGGAATTTTCTGAAAGAAGCATTGAGGGATCGAATGGTATGTGGTGTAAGGTGTAGTCAGTTACAGACTAAGCTGCTGTCAACCGTAAATTTAACTTGGGAAGAGGCATGCAAGTTAGCGCAGTCATTTGAGTTGGTGAACAAGGAACAAAAAGGCATGCAACCGTCGTCGTCTTACGATATGAATAAATTACAGCATCAGCAGAAATACAATAACAATTTTCATCAAAAACATAACCAAAAACAACCGTTAGAAAAATGTTCAAAGTGCACCACAAAACATGTTGTTGGGAGTTGTCCGGCAAAGAATTGGAACTGCTTCACATGTAGGAAAAAAGGGCACTCATCCAAAGCCTGTTTTTCGAAGTCTAATCAGAAAAATCAAAAATTTTCATCTGCCAATCAGGACAAAAGTCAAAATATTAATGAATTGGACTACAAATTGGTAACAACTAACTGGGTAAACCGAGAAAATGAGCCTGTATTAAGAAATGTGCTGATCAACGACAAGGAGGTGGTGATGGAGCTGGATACAGGAGCGTTAGTGTCTGTGATTTCTGGTATAGATTATGAATTTTATTTTAAAAATGAAAAATTGAATGTTATTAATTACCCACCATTCAGGTTTTGACAGGTTCTACGGTTGAGTTGATGGGTGAAATATCAGTGTTGGTAAACGGTGTAACGTTGAAGTTATTAGTGGTGAATTCGAGTCACCGATTTACTCCGTTAATGGGAAGAAATTGGTTGGATGTAATATACCCTACATGGCGTAATTTTTTCACTGGTCAGAATGGTAAGTCAAGTGACAATTTTTTAGTACAAAACATCTGCCGGTCCAATATTATGGAGGAGTTGAAATGTAAATTTCCCTCGTTGTTTTTGAAAAATAAAAATCCCATTAAACAGTTTTCTGCTGACGTTTGTGTTCAGCCAAATTCACAACCTAAATTTTACAAGCCATATTCGGTACCTATGAGTTTAAAGACCAAAGTAGAGGCGGAACTGAAGAATATGTGTGAAGAAGGGTTTATACAACCAGTTCGTAATAGTAGATGGGCGGCACCCATAGTCTGTGTTTTGAAAAAAGATTCAAGTGTTAGAATATGTGGAAATTTTAAAGTGACCATAAATCCAGTAATTGAAATGGATGTATATCCCCTGCCTCTAATAGACGATATCCTTACAAGTATGAGAGGGAAAACGCATTTTCGTATTTTGGATTTAAGCAAAGCGTATTTGCAGTTGATATTGAATGACTCGTCAAGGTCATTTTTAACAATCAATACCCATATGGGGTTGTTTGAATTTTGTAGATTGCCTTTTGGCGTTTCAACGGCACCAATGATTTTTCAGCGGGTCATGGACCAAATAACGCAGGGCCTAGAGGGTGTGGCAGTTTATTTGGATGACATTTTGGTGGCCGGTATTGGTAGAGAAGATTGTCGTGAAAATTTTTTTAAAGTTTTGAGTAGACTACAAGAATTCAATGTTCGCATTAACTGGGAAAAGTGTAAGCTTTTGGAGAGTAATCTTGAATATTTGGGGCATGTTTTGACTCCGGAAGGAATAAGACCTTCAAAGAAAAAAATTGAAGCAATAATGTTAGCTCACGCCCCAGTCAATGTGGATCAACTTCAAAGTTTTTTGGGGTTGGTAAATTATTATTCGAAGTTTTTGCCCAACAGTTCTACTGTTTTGGCACCTTTGCATAACCTTCTTCGTAAGGAAACTAAGTGGCACTGGGACGAAGAGTGCTCCAGAGCTTTCGTAAATTGCAAAAAATTACTTTGTGAAAACGATCTTCTATTTCATTTTGACCCAACCAGGCAAATCGTAATCGCTTGTGATGCTTCGCCATACGGGGTAGGTGCGATTCTCAGTATTGTTGTGAACGGCCAGGAGAGACCATGTTTTATGGCATCAACTACGTTGACTAAATCCGAGAAAAATTATTCTCAAATTCATAGAGAAGCTTTGGCGGGGGTATATGCTGTAAAAAAGTTTCATAAGTTTGTTTATGGGTATAATTTTACAGTGTACACTGATCACCAACCATTGGAAAAACTTTTGGGAGACCAAAAAGCTTTAGCAAATATTGTGTCTGTCCGCTTCCATAGGTGGATTTTATTTCTTTCAAATTATAATTGTACAATTAAATACCGCCCTGGTGCGAAACAAAAAAACGTCGATGCACTTTCCCGTTTACCTTTAGAGGGTACAACAAACATTAATAACTGTAATTTAAATTTTTTTAATTTTGATAAAAATTATATTCCAATTTCAATTGCTGAAATTGCGAAGTTTTCTGAAAAAGATGAGCATATTAGGCAGATAATTCATTTCATAGAAAATGACTGTTGGCCAGAGTCGAAAAAGTTGGACGATATTTTAGGTCCATACAGGAATGTAAAACTTTCTCTTGAGGTAAGGGATAAATGTCTATTTTACGCAGATCGGTTGGTAATACCATCAATATTGAGGGGAAAATTGTTGTCATTGTTACATGACACCCATGTTGGTATTGTACGTATGAAGCTTTTGGCTCGAAGTTGTGTATAGTGGCCGTCAATTGACGCAAATATTGAAAAATTTGTTTCAAATTGTTCAGTATGTCAAAAGTCTCAAAACAAAACTAAAGATTGTCCAAATTTTACTTGGCCGGCTACCTCATATCCTTTTGAACGTGTCCACGTCGATCTTTTTCAATTTCAGGACACAGATTTTTTAATAATAGTTGATGATTTTGCAAAATGGATTGATGTGCACATTTTGTCAAAGACAACTACATTTATCGTCATAGAAAAATTGAAATTAATATTTTCAAATTTTGGATTTTGTAACATTTTGGTAAGCGATAATGGACCTCAATTTCGTAGTGAGGAATTTCAATTATTCTTATAATGTAATGGCATAAACCAAATGTTTAGTCCAGCATATCATCCTCCGAGTAATGGATTGGCAGAGCGAGGTGTACAGACTGTTTAGCGTAGCTTAAAATCATACTTTTTGTCTGATCAAGTGAAAAAATTATCCATACAGAACATTATTTTTAATTTTTTATTTAAATATCGAAATACTCCAACAACAGTCACTGGTATTTGCCCAAGTGAACTAGTGTTAGCTTATAAACCAATAACTCCATTGTCATATGGTAGTTGCAAACAGGTTTCAAATATAAATTCAACACCTACAAACTATAAAATTCAAAAAAGTAAAAAAAAAATGGATTTTGAAAAAAGCTCAAAGGCAAAAAATTTTTATTTAAAAGTGGGTGAACAAATATTATATTTGAATCCAAATGGAAATAGTGATGCAAAATGGATCAAAGGGTCAATTTGCAAAATTATTTCCAATACTCTTTATTTAATAGAAGTTAATAAAAGACGTAGGGTAGCTCATAGAAATCAATTAAAAAAAGTTGAAAAGGATGTAGTTGTAACATTTGCTAGAGATAGCCAAAACCATCAGGTTCAGAATGATGTTGAAACATTTATTGATGCTGAAGATTTTTTAATAAAGGAAGAAGAAATACCTATGAAAGATCGGTTAAGAAAAAAACCAAATGTAAACTACAAACTATAATTCAATAATTCAATTGTATTTTTGTTAATATTTTTTTTTTAAATTTAAGTATGTATAAATTTTATTTTTTATAAATACGATTAGAACTGAATTTCTATTACTTAAACATTTTGTGAATAAAAAAGTTACACCATTTTTGAAAAAAGGAAGAAATGTAAGGTTGTATAATAAAAATTAGTAAACGTACTTTTGCCATTCACTGTATCAAATTAGTATACGTAATTTTGTCATTCACTGTATTGTAGTTTATAATAGCACCGTTATTAAAAAGTACTCATAATCGTATGATAATAAGATAAACTCCAAAAATACAATGTGTAGTATGCATTCACATTTAGGACTCACTCGTTTTCTTGCCTTTGAAGTGGACAGCAGCAAATAAAGAATTGATAATTAAAAAACCAACAGACTTTGTTATTTATTATATGTTACAAACATAACAGTCTCCAACAAATTTTGTTAAGTTGTATGAGATTAAAACGCTCACTTTGTAATTTATCTCTCAATTCAATTTTTTTACATGGTTTGAGAATTCAATGCTATTTTAAAAAACTTCCGGTATTCATTTTCGAATGTTATCCCATTAAGGATTGTTTTGAATTTTTGAGTTCGACTCGTTCTTAAAGTAAGTATAAAAAGGTTAAAATATCCCGAGTGTTTTTATACCCTTCACCGAATATAAAAGGGTATATATAACTTTGTTATTCCCTTTGTAATTTCTACAATATTGATCTTAGACCCTATAAAGTATATTTATTCTGGCTCCCTATTAGAAGGGAAGTTCAAATCCGATTGTCCGTCCGTTGAATAGGTTTTCCGAAGACCCCATATATGATGGAGGCTTGGTTATTATACATTTATATAGTCCGGAATTGTTTGCTATTGAAATTCAGTAAGATCGGTCCATAAAAGGCTGAGATATGAGCAAAAAATCATGATTACCTCTAATTTTTCTCATATATCCCATATTGTTGTTGTTTTTTAAATTCTTTTTTTTCTGTATATCTGGATTACGGCAAGAGCTTCAAATTTCAAATTTGGTACAAACCTCTTGGTTATCAATACACCAACTCTCTAAATGGGCGGGATTGGAGAAGTGGGTGTAGCACTTCCCATACAAAGACGTTATACAATTCTGTATATCTGGAGAACGAAACGAGCTGAAGTTACCAAATAAGGTACAAACATATCGGTTATCAATACACAGCATCCCACAAAACATGGGCGGGATTGGAAAAGTTGGCGTGGTACCTCCCGTACAAAGACATTATTGAAAATACTCAAAATTTTAAATTTTAGGGCTCTAGTATGACATATGTCAATATCAGAAATTTTTAGCAGAATATATTTCCTGAAAAACCTGAAATTTTTTTCCCAGAAATGGAAGAGTTATGCCCAAAATAAATATTTTTTTAAGCATACCCATTTGGGGAAACAATAGATCTTGCCGAGTCCAAGTTTTATAATCTAAGCAAAAGGTAAATTTCTTCCTAGACGTCGGTATATAAATCTGCCAAATCGGTTAAAAAATGGTTAAGTAATTAGCAAAATACTCAAAAATGGGCTTAAAAGCATCACAATTTTTATAAAAACTAAAATTCCAGAGCTGTTATATGACCTATAGATACGTCTAATATATCAAAAGATCGGAAATCCTTAGTGGAAAATCGGCTTATATAAAAAAAAGTTATTACCAAAATATAGTTTTTGTTAAGAAAAATACATATTTTCGGGAACCGTAGATCTTTCCGAGTCCAAGTTTCATTACCTAGGTAAATGGTAAAATTCTTCTGAAGACGTCGGTATATAAATCTATCAAATCGGAAAAATGCCCGAGTTATGTGCTGTTTTCAGAACACAAGTGCTTGAACGTGTAGTAAAATTTATATGAAAAGCACTCAGTTTTTTGAGTGTTTTTCATATAAATTTTACTACTCGTCTAAGCACTCGTGTTGTGAAAACAGCACATTAAATACTACGTATGAGAATAAAACTTAACCCAATATTGAGTGACTTTACAAAAGTTCACTCAATCACTTATTTTAGTACTTAGCATTTTAACTTACATACAAATGATACGGTATTGTATCAGGCACACAGAAATAATGGAGTATCTTTATAAATTTTAATATTTTTAATTTTTGTTTTGAGTGGTGCCCAGTGTATTAAAGAATTTGTTCATAACTTAGGAATTTGTTAGATCAGCATAAATGTAACAATGTACGTTGAACTACTGTTGTCGATTTTGTTGTCAACATGAATAAGCGAACGTTGACCGTCGTTTATTTAAAATATCGAATTACGCAAAAGAATTTATAATTGTGACAACGAAAAACAATTCTGTTTTGTTACTGACCTATCTTTATAATACTAATTGTTTGTTTGCTTTTTGCAAGAATGTATTGATGCTAAATTTTGATTACATTGGAAAGAATGAATTACAAATTAAAATGAATGGATACACTACACCCCCAATCTTTCAGTTAAAATTTTACAGGTTAGTTTGAAAATTTTAATTTAATATGTGCTGTCTGCGTGGTACAATACTCATATGTTTTATAAAGATTAAAAAATATTGTTCTTATATGTATGTATTTATTTTTATTTGTTTAGTAAAAAAAAATTTTTTTTTTTGTAATTTAGTGTTTTAGTTTATTCTGTGTTACAATAGGAAGTATTTTTTTTTTTAATATTCTATATTTTTTTAATAAATTTTTATGTACAGTTTTGGGTTTTCCATTGATTCTTACTTCTACATTTACATTATCTATATTAACTATTTCATAAGCACCTTCTTTGTATGGTGGTTCATTTTTCTTTCTATTTTCTAACTTAATTAAAACTTAATCTCCTATATTAAGATCTATACTATTTATTGTGTTGTGTGATTCTATACTCCTATTCTTTTTAGTTGTTTTTATTAATTTTCTAGCGTTTTCTAATAAATTTAATCTTATTAATCTTATTCTTAACTCATTTGCATAATTGTCCATTTGTTGTTAGTCATGATGTTTTCACCTGCTAGTTCGGGTAATTTTCCAAAAACTAATTCAAATGGTGAGTAATTTGTGTCTATGTGAGGAGTTATGTTGTATGCGAAATAATAGTAAGGTATCCAATCATGCCAATAGTCATCATTTACAAATGACAAGAAATATTCATTTAGAACTGTGTGGTTTCTTTCAACAGTTCCTAGAGTTTCATGATGATATGGTGTTGAAAATTTTTGTTCTATTTTAGCAAGCTACATATTTCTTTCATTAGTTCATTTACAAACTCTGTACCTCTATCTGATTTTATTTTTTTAAATATGCCATACTTCAATATTAAATTCTCTGTTAAACATTTTGCTACTGACTTAGCTTCCTTCGTCTCCATCGGTGCAGCTATTATGTATTTAGTTAGCTCACATTGCATTGTTAGTATATAACGATAGTTCCCTGAAGGTCGACTGTATCTATAACAATGGTGGAAAACTGACTTTTGGTGTGTCTGTTATACATAATGACTCCCTGGTATGTCTCACTTGTTTGTTCCGTTAACAAAGGTCACACGTTGACACATATTTCTTGGCCATTTTTGACATATTTTTCCATATATATTTTTGTTTTTATTTTAGTATTGTTTTTCTGACTGCAAAATGTCCTCCTTGGGGAGTATTATGATATAATTATAATAGTTCCATTTTTCTTTCTTCGCTTAGTATCCTCTGAGGTTTCCTATATAATAGTATTACTATGTTATCTTTATTCGATTTATTTAACTGGCCTTAAATTCATCTGCAGGAATTCTATTAAATATTGCATAATTTCTATCGATTGCAAATCTTTTATTCTTTGTATTCTTCAAATAGGATGAAAGCTTCTGCAAAAGAGTACCTAAATACTTTGGATTATCACTACACCTAACACGTGTTTAATTTTTAACTTTATAATTCTCTATTACATATTCATGCATGCTTTTCGTAATTTCTATATTATTATCTTCATTATTCTTTCTAGCGAGATTTCTTTAAATTCTAAACTAATTTCGATGAATTATCATCACGTCCAATGTGCACACAACTATTCTTTATCATATTATTATTACTTTTTACTATCGGCCTTTCTTCAAATATAAATTTTAATTTGGTTGCGCGCTTTATATCATTGATCGAAGTGCAGTCCCACATATGGAGTTGATCAGACTCTTTATGAGATTCGCTTATGATATTATTATTTTCTGATGACTTTTTCTTCATACCTCTTGTTACTACTAGCGTTTTCTTTATTTTTTCATAATTTTCTGATGGTATCATGTTTTTTAATGTCTCGGAATCAATTTGTATTCTGGATAATGCATCTGCATTTGTATTACTTACCCCTTTTTTGTATATTATAGTAAAGTCGTATTCTGAAAGTTCCAATCTTATTCTTGTTAGCTTTGAACTAGGATTTTTTATGTGAAAATAACGAGACTAACTGCAAATTTTCTTCCATATAAATATGGTCTCAAAAATTGTATGCCCCAATTTGTTTGTTTCTTTCATGTTTATTTACGGATCTACTTGCATAGGATATTGGTAAATGCTCACCTATCGGACCTTGAGATAAAATTGCACCTAGTGCAAAATCTGATGCATCTGTTGTCAGTATGAAAGTTTCGTCATAATTTGGGTATTGTAAAATTGGTGGACTGATTAATTTGTTCTTTAAAGTCTCGAATGCTGTTTGGCATTCTGGTAACCATTCGAATCTTGTTCCCTTTTTTAATAAGTTGTTTAAACAATTTGCAATTTCTGCAAAATTTTTGATAAATCTCCTGTAATAGTTACAAAACGCTAAAAATCTTCTTACGTCATCAGCATTGCTTGGAATTGGATATTTCGAAATTGCTTCATATTTACTAGGGTCTGGTCTGATACCATTTGATGTTATCAAATGACCTAAATATACAACTTCTGGCTTGTGAAAAAAACACATGCTTGCATTCAGTTTCAGGTTATATTTAAATAATCTGTCGAAAACATTAATCAAGATGTTGTTGTGATGTTTTAAGCTACATCCAATAACTATTATATCATCCACATACAAAAATGCTTCAGATTCTAATCCCGACAATGCTATGGTTAGCATTCTTTGAAAACTATTAGAAGATATTTTTAGTCCAAAAGGTAACCTGGTGTATTGATAATGGCCATTTTGAGTTGAAAAGGGTGTGAAAGGTCTTGATTTTTCAACAAGTTCAATTTGTTGGAATGAACTTGTCATATCCCATGTGGAAAAATAATTTGCTCTACCTTATCTGTCCAAAACATCTTTTAATCTTGTCAAAGAAAATTTGTCATTTACTATTTTGTCGTTAAATTTTCTGAAATCAACGACCAATCTCCATTTCTTGATATCGTTTTGTCCCTTTTTAGGAACTAACAAAGTGGAGCGTTGTATGGGCTTATCGATGGTTCTATTATATCTGGTTTTAATAACCCTTTTACCTGTTTATTGATTTCCTCTGTATGTGTTTGCGGTAAACGATAGTTTTTTATGTAAACTGGATTTGCGTCTTTCAAGTGTATGGTTTGATTATAGAAATTATTTGTTGGCAAACTCTCACCCTCTAAATGAAATATTGACTGATATTTCTCAAGTATTTTTATCAATTCCTTTCTTGCTACTTCATCATTGTTGTCTTAGTTCTTTCAGTACCCTATTAAATCGATCTTTATCACATCTAGTTTTCACATCGCTAGTTCTGTTGATTTTATAATTCTTTAGTGGAATGGTTTCTACCTTCAAATTTTCTATTATAGTAGTTTTATCTGATATATTTTATAATTTTATGTGCTTATTTCCGTTTTTTGGAATTATGGCGTTTGCCAGAAATACGCCTTCTGCAGTTTTTCGATTGCATACTACCACATCTTCTTTAATGTCTAACTGAAATGGTAAAATTATTTCACTTCTTGGTGGAATTTTCACTGTGGTTATACGGAATGTGTTGTTATATATTGGTAATGTCGAAATTTGTTTTCCTACGTTCACAGTTAGTATAAATGTTTCATAATCTATATTGCAATTATATTTCAACAAAAAATCTCGTCCAAGTATGCCATCAGTGTAAATGGGAAAGTCTTCTTTCACCATATGTATTTTATGTTTAAATATTGTTTCATCAATTTGTATTGATATTTCTGAGGAACCTAATGATTTTATTTATTCCCTTGTAATTCCTGTTAAACAGCAGTAGTCATCTGGTTCTTCATCGTATTTTGGTATCAAATCTTCTTTGCACAAAGGGACATCGGCTCCCGTGTCAATTAGAAAAGAAAGTGTACGAATTGTGTTTAGCACATTTAATTTGACATAGTTTTTAAGATCAGATGAAATGGTAAATACTCTGTTTAAATTTATTCATTCTGCTCCGGGTTTCCTGTTGTCTTATGATCTCCGCACAGAAAAAATTATTTTTTTAATTCAAACACAAAATTATATGATACAAATACTTTTTTGTTTAATTTAGGACCTACAAACAAATTTATAAATATAAATACAAAAATTTGTAATACTTTATTTGAAAAAAAATCCGATTTTTTCAAACAATATATTATGTCATTGAATAAATATATTTACTGAATTTACAAACAAAAATCAAACAAATAATTGTATAGAAACAAATAAAGTTTTTACTGAGTTTTCTGTTTGTTATCAAAAAAAAAAAAAAATATTTTACCAATTTAATAAAAAAAAATTCTAAAATTTTTTTTGCGGAATTTATTGAGTTAGATAAAGATTTATATGAAGAAACATTAAAAACCAAACAAAAAATTCTCAAAGATAATCAACATTTTTTTTTGAAATTTTAAGGAAAATCCCATGGCCCAATTAGTAGGTCTGCTCGAAACGCCTGCTGATTTTTTGTAGAGTTGTGTTTTTAATCATAATACATAGGCATAAATGGGCAAAATGTCAAAAGATGTTTACATTTTTTATTATTGTTTTTTTAATATTCTTTTTGAATTGAAAAAATCGTTTTTCTAATTGTGAAGTTAAAAATAAAATATTATATTTGTGAAAAAAATTGTAAATAAATATTTTAATTTCCACAGACGAACATGTTGACCAAGGGGACACTTCTTCGATATCTGGTAAAGCATTACCTTTGTTTTCTTCAAACCCATATGCAGGCGGCGGAGGAAAGTTAGCAGTCTTTAATGTGTTGTTCAAATGATTACCTCCAGATTAATTTTTGTTACTGTTTGTAACATGCTGTGTACATGGTACTTTCGGCATCAATTGATAAATACATTGATGTTGCTGTATCATCACTGGGGCGGAGACGATACATGTTCTCCATTGTGTCCTTCTTTTAGTTTTTTATTCATTATTTATATTTTTTTGTAAAACTGTAAAACACAAACAGCATATACTGGTAGTAAAAATGTATTTATACATAAAATATAGCAAAAATCTTCCCATTGTCCTTTCGTTTTCATTTTCTTAATCACACAATTGGTTCTAAGCACTTTTTATTTTAAAAAACTTATTTTACCAAAATTTTGATTGAAAATTTTTCATTAAACAAAATAAATACATAATAAAAACAAAACACATTTTTCTTGACAAAAGACAAGCTTTTGACATTTTTACCATTTGTATACACAAACAAAACGCGTGTTGTTTTTTCTATTGTTGCATTGTTGTAGTTGTGCGCAGACCTACTAATTGGGCCATGGAAAATCCAAATAAAATTTTTATCAAACTGAAAAAGGGGTGTTAAAACTATTGTGGAATATACATAACTAAATTTGCGTTAAAATGAAACCATTTTTTTATTTATTTTTAAGAACAAAAATAAAATCTTTTTATTGATGAAAAAATTGAATTTGCATGTACATATATTTTTTTTATTAATATGAACGTAAATCACTTACATATTTATTTTACACACAACGATTTAATAACAGATTTTGTAAGTAATATACTATATGCTACGAGGGTCGAACAGATAAATAAAATTATTTTAATATATTTTTTAGATACTGGTTTCTCAATATTTAAAGCTCGATTTCTATCAAGTTCCTAATTTTGTATTTTTAGTATAATTCTAGTTGATCATTTTCAGTTATCATATAATTTTTTTACTGAATTTTTTTTAAACATTTGTGAATTTGGGGGGTTGTTAAAAATAGTGATACATTAGTTAAGGAAAAAGAAAATGTAATATTTGCCATAAGAATTAGCTGGATTAATTTGGCCGACAGGGCTTACAATCCATACCAAATAAAAATACAAAATCATGAACATGAAAGAAATAGAGATATGTATAAACATTGAGAAATAAGTATTTATAAATTTTAGTTTTACATATTTACGGCCTCTTTCACCAAGTTCAGATAAAACTAACTATTACCTTAAGTCCAGCTAAGTCCAGACATATTATTGTCTTAGACAGTTATAACTGATAGTAATTTATAACTAAATTAAGTAAAATAAATAAGTAATAATCATTCATATGTATAATAATACAATGTATATGTATTATTATACATATAACGACCAATTTCAACATCTTCAGTTGTAACTGTGAAAATCTATTATTAACTGCAAGTAAAATTAATAGTTAGTTTAAACTGAAGTTGGTGAATTTGGCCGTTAGTATTATATTAATTGTATTATTTTACATATGAATGTATGTATATTACTTATTTATTTTACTCATGTATAATGACTATTAATATTATTATTTATTATAGTTTTAAATATTTTGTATTATATTGTATTATATACATTAATATGTTTTAATATTATGTTTTAGTGGTAAAGTTCTTATTTAAAATATGAAAGTAATTTAAAGTTTTTAGCGTGTAAGAATTAGCTACATATATGTACATGTTATTAGCTAAATAAATCTTAGTTTATCATATAAAGTATTTCTTGCTTTATAGAAGATACTTTAGCATATTTTTTTTGTAACTGTAAAATTTTTGATTCGTATTGTGACCACCTGTCGTCCAAACTCTTCGCCATGGGATATTTTAACAAGAATTCAATATTTATCTGGATTTAAAGAAATTGTTAAAAACAAATGTACTTATACATATGTATATACATATACATAATAACAGGTTGGTTGAAAAAACTTACTAAGTAAAAACCAAAAGGCTTTATATAATCTGGCTATAAATAAAAAATTTCGGTGGTACTTGTTGACTCTGATATTTGATTAAATATAGGTTTAATTCTTCTGCCATGATGGATTCACTTTTAAGGTGCTGCAAGCATAACGCGACTTGTTTTTCTGAATCTTAATGATCGAAATTAAATGCAATAATATTAAATAAGTAATACATTAGGTGATATTATTTCACAAACCTTCTAAAATATTTTCCGCATATGGAACTTCTTCTTTTTTCAGGATATCTTTCGAAATTTTGTTATAAATTTTTCCTCTTCGTCCGTTGTTGTAGAGTTCCTAAAAAAATATTAAAAGTAGAGACGAAAACGAGTTTTATAAAACACATTTTTATATTTACCAACTTTGTTGTTTCTGTAAAAATTTAAAATTGCTTTTCCATTTGTAGGTATTATTAAGTATTTCGATAACAGAAATGTGAGGCTTTTTATTGAAATCTGAGCCGTGTTGCAATACATGTGTTTCACCTTGGATCTGCTCACTATTATTTTTCCATTTTCTAAATAATATTCGAAATTGACTTCATCTCCTATGGGGAAATTAATGAGTAGCTTTTCAATGTGATATATTTTCAGCATTTTTAGAAGGTCTACAGTTATGCCTTGTTCTGTAAAAAGAAAAAAGATAAGTTATATTTATTCCATAGTTAAAGCTTTTGAAAATAGTACTTACCTTTTAACCTATCATACAAGTCAAGAGGCAATTTAAGTCCATATCAGTAAAGATTTCCATTTTTAATGATGAATATTTTTATAAAACTCCTTTAACTTAAGGAAATAAAGTCCAGTTGTAGCTTTGTATTTTCGGTCGCTCGCAGTATAATAAGACTATATATACGAAACTATAAAAAAAAATAATCCATTTTGCGGGGCCGACTTAAGCGGGAACTACTGCTTGGCACTTTCATAAAAAGGGGAAAACTTACAAAGAATTTATGTGTTTTTATTTATTAACTTTTTTTAAACAATCAGAATACAAAATTTTTTTTTATTTTTTTGCAGTTTTAGCTTTTAACAAATTATTAAATTTTTTAAAACAATCACTTATTTAAATATTTTTTGTCCTTTAACATAAACTTTGCACTTTCACATATAACACTTCAATAAAAATTAACTTTTAATATAAATAACAAATAAATAGTCAAGCTCGAGGTCCTTTTTTATATAAAATATTCTATATTTTATTTTCCAATATTTCGTTTTTCTTCAAATAACATCATCAGGGACAGTCTGTTAAATAACAAATATCACAATATAAATAAAAAACATCAAAGCGCAAAACAACAGTTACACAAAAAATATATAAAACAAAAATATAACATAACAACAAAACAACTAACAAATTATTATTTACGTACACAATAAATGTTTTTCCCTTATAAGCTAGTGTGTTGCTGTTACCGTCGTCATTATCTTACTAAAATCAAAAAATTAATTAAATATTGCACTTGTGATCACTGTCTCGCCTTATTAACTAGGTTACGAAAATGTTGAGCCGAACTCCCTTCGACATCGGCTTTGAAATTCATCCTTGTTGCTGTTGGTATTTTTATTATGTTTAACATCTCCAACATATATCGGCGCTTATAATTCTCTTCTCCCTGTAATATTTGTACGTCATCTAAGTTTGGAGAGTGATGAGTATTCGTACAGTGGGCCGTAAGTGCGGTTTTTTGAGTAGATATATTTCCTATTCTTTGGTCCGATTTGTGTGCCGCAGTTCTGGTCTTCAATTTATTCTTTGTTGTGCCTATGTATACTTTTTCGCAGATTTCATTTTCCTTTTTGTTGCAATCTATTTTATATATTACGTTAGATTTTTCCCATTTATCAATTCTATCTTTTGTATTACTAAAAAGTTTTCCTAAATTGTTTGTAGTTTTGTGAGCCATTTTGTATTTTTCTGCATCAAACAGTTTTGATTTTTCCAATCTTTCTGAAATTTTAGGTACATAAGTTAAAACTTCTCATCATTTTTAACTTATGTACCTAACATAACAAAAAGCTGTTGTCCAAAAAAGTACGCGAACGCAAAATTTGTAAAAATTCGTAAAATAAAGGCAACAGCTGATCACAAATAATTGAAGTGTTGAAAAATGTTTACACTTTTGACTACTTAACTCGTTTTCTTATCGGTACTCGATTAAATATTTTTTATAACACGATAATTTTTGAAAGATACAAATAAATTATTTTATGTAATCTTTCATATTTGTTTGTTTTTTATTTGATTTGAATTTGCTAATTTGTGTCCGGCTAAATTTGATCAATAGTACACGAATACTTGTTTTACTATTGATAACTTTAAAAACAAGGGCTGTTCTAAGTACCCGAGTACTTGACACTTTTACAACTCCAAAAAATTAACATAACAAAACAAAGTTTCAAAAGTTGGTATTTAGCCATATAAATTCTTCACAAACAAGTTTAATTAATTAATATTTATTAATTTTTTGTTTTTATTTTAGTTTTATTTCAACTTTTCTTTTTTTAAACAATTTTTTCACAATTTGTATGCCTTTTGTTTGCTACTTTTGTTTGTTTACCTTTTGAAAATTTGTAAGTACTCAGTCAAGAACTGTCACTTTACGCTCTCAATTTGTGTACTCATTTACTGTATTTTGTGTACGCGAACGCAATTGAGTAAAATGCAGTAAAGTTCAGTAAAAAATAGTAAAAACTTTTGTGTTCTCGAACGCAGCTAATGAATATAACAACGACAACAACGATTTATCTAAAGCAGGGATGTCAGCGTCATACACAATTGTGTCAGCAAAACTCACATGTACGCTTACGCTCTTTTATTTTGCGAGCGTAAAATATAATTGTTTACTGCAAAACACTCTCATTCAGCGGGAAATATCGCACGATCGCACGGCCTTTTTTGAAGCCTCTAAACAGAAATAATATATTTATTATTTATTATCTTTGTTTCTGTTTTGTTTTATTTCTGTTTTTAACATTGTACAATGATTTAAAAAAAAAAAAAATTGCTTGTGGTTTTTGTACGAGGTGTAGTGTACTTGTTGTAGTATCAAGAATAACTGTTATTGAGCTTCTGTAAACTTCAAATTTGAATCTTATTAATTAGTCTTGTAGACAGCGATAACGAGCATACAAGCGGATGAGTTTATTAAAAATTTAATCATCCAGATAGGGAAAATATTATTGAGTTCTGGAAAAATTTAGACGGGGCACTATATCCTGTATTAAAAAAAAATTCCTTCAAATGTTTGTCGCTTTTTTTCCTCAATATATCTTTGCGAACAAATATTTTCCGATTTGAAATACATTTGCTCAAAACAACGCAATAAATTAACGTCCGCAAACCTAAAAAATGTTTTGTTGTTTCGAAACTGCAATATAAATTTAGAAGATATTATTGGTAAATAAAAGTATATTTTTATAGGCTAGTAAAATCTTCTCTTGTTATAATGGTGGTTAATAATTATAGGATATTTTTAAACTTAATGGGGTTATTATTTGCATTAGTATGTGCAAATGAATTTTCATTGTTGGCATTCGCAAAGATATGTTGAGCAACAAATTAAAAATTTTTGAAAGACTTGTATAAGGCTGTAAAAAGACTTCAAATATTGTCAAATGCTCAATTTTTCCAAAAAAATAAGCAAAGTTTCTGCGAAATGCAGGTTCCAAATTAAATTTATTTAAATAATAACTGATTGTGTCTGTCCATAACTCAACATTTTTCGATAATTGTATTATTATTAATTGCTCTAAAGTCTTTATAGCAAAATATGTATGTTAATTAGGCCTCGTAATAGGCCTCGCAACCGCAGATTCCTCACGCTGGGAATGTAAGAGACAAGAGTATTCGCACCAACACAATCTTAATTGACATCACTGATCTAAAGCACCCAAGAGAGGAAGAGAGCCCTTGCAAAACTCTTTCTTTGATAATGTTTTAAAAACGCCGCGATTATAGACTACAGATTCACCCTTCAAATTGCTTAATCTCGTAGATAAAAGATTTGAAAAATTTACAGAAATAATAAAGACAGTAATTGCAGAAAGTGAGGCGCGTATGTTAGAAGAATTTGATAAACGTTTTAATGATATGAAATCTGATATTTTAAATTATACCCAACGTGTTTCAAAATAAGAAACGGTTGCAGATGACATTACTAGTCTTAAAAGTGAAGTTAATTTAAAAATACAACTGCAACGACAAAAAAAATCAATTATTGCGTCAGATCTTCGTATTAATGGTGTCCCATATAAGAAAAATGAAGACCTGTTTCACATGTTTCAAACCATTTGTGAAACTCTTAACATTAATACACCAGCTGTAAAAGCTATTTACCGGCTACAAAACCACAACAACAAAGAACGAGATTTTTCTCCAAATGCAGTAATAATGGTGAAGTTATTTTCTCCCTACGACAAAAATTTTGTACTGAAATCTATTGCTAATTTCCGCAAACGTAATAAAACACCATTATTGTTAAATCATATTGGTGTAAACTCTGATCGTCCGTTTTATGTTAACGAAAATTTGACCACCGCAAATTTTAAAATACTACAGTCCGCGGTTGGTTTAAAAAATGCCAAAAGGTTAAAGTCTGTTTTTACGATGCGTGGCCTGGTTTACATTAAATTTAAACCTGATCAGCAGCCTATTTGGATAGATGGCATGGAGCAATTAAATAACTTTTTTCCGGATCTATGTAATACCTCTGATAATTGACTGCCCAAATATGTATACACTGCCCTCTTATACCCATATATTTATTTATTTGAATATTATAAAAATTGTTCTTATATTAATTTTTTTATAATATTTTATTTTTTTATGTTCAACATTTTTTATTTTTTCGAATTTATTCTATGAGTTAAATTTCAGTTATGTATTTTATAAAGCTTTTTGTAATAGCTCTATTCCTTAAATTTTCTAGAAATTACTTTATACACTACCAGACGATTATATTGTATTTTCTTGTTACATTTTACCTTAGCTTTCCGTTGGATAGCAATGAAGTATATTTATGTACAGAAAAATTTACAATTATTAGACACCAGCAGAATGTAATGCGGGCCAGAAAAAATCATTGCTATCCAACGGAAAGCTAAGGTAAAATGTAACAAGAAAATACAATATAATTGTCTGGTAGTGTATAAAGTCATTTCTAGAAAATTGATGAGTTTCGCTACATCTTTGAAAGTTCTGGCGTTGATATTATTTGTGTTTCTGAAACGTGGTTTAAAAATTCTATCCATGATGAAATTGTTAACCTAACCAATTTTAAGATATACCGTTGTGACAGGAAAACTCCTTGCGGTGGTGTGGCTATGTACGTAAGAAAGGATATAATTAGTAGAATGTGCATCGATTTGAACGCAGTTGAAAATGACTATTCGGAAATAAATTCAACAAATAATTCTGTTAATAAAATAGAGAACATGTTCGTCGAGATTGTAGCATCTGGTAAAAAGCTACTCGTAGGTTCTGTTTACAGGCCTCACTGCAGAGTAGACACAAACAACTTTCTAGAAACACTGAACACTATCTCTTGCAAATACGATGATGTAATATTATGTGTTGATTTTAATTCAAATATTCTCATAGAAAGTCATTTAACTAATGAAATGAAATCTATTGGATTATATCCAACAAACACCACAACTCCAACTCATTGTACTGCTACGAATAGTACACTATTGGATATATTTTTTGTCAGCAACATGAACAAAGTCCTGCTATATAGTCAGTTATCGGCACCATGTTTTTCCAAACACGATTTAACATAACTGAGGATATTACTTTTTTTTGATTATAAAAATATCAATTATGATATTTTATCCTACGAGCTGGATAGCATCGATTGGACAACAATTTATTATATGCCTTCGGTAGATAATCAACTTTCTGGAAAAAATCTTTTAAATATTTTTAGAAAATCTGTTCCACTAAAAACAGTCAAGCAAAATTTTAAGAAGAAACCATGGTTTACTCCTGAAATTAAATCAGCAATTGTCCGTAGAGACTTTGCTTACAAACGTTGGAAGCTCTTCAAGACTGTCGATCTACAAACGGTATATCGCGATGCACGGAAAGTTGTAAATATATTGATAAAAGCAGCAAAATCATAGTTTTATTCGAATCGTTTTACATCTGCATTGGGATCTAAGAAAACTTGGAAAGCCATTCGTGAGATAGGCGTTGGTAGACCCTCTGTTAATGTTATTGATATAGATGTTCATAAACCTAATAAGTCTTTGACAAATCTCCCTGTTGTTCAATAAAATCTTGGTTTTTATGAACAAGCTTCACATAGTGTGGATAATCCATTCTACTTTGATTGTGTATGCGAATCAGATGTACTATCTAGTTGCCTTGCAATTAAATCAAATGCTGTTGGGTTTGATGAGATTTATCCAAATCATTTTGCGTATGCTGTCTTATATCACACATATATTTAACACTATAATTACAAAAAGTGTTTACCCAGAAAACTGGAAATTTGCAAAAATAATACCAATACCAAAATCTAAAAATGAATATCGCCCTATTGCCATTTTACCATATTTATCAAAAGTATTTGAAGTTGCTAAAAATGTTCAATTTCTCTACGTCATGACGCGTCATCAACAACATTAATGATATCATATTTAACAGGACGCCGTCAGTCCGTCTTTGCCAACAACAATACTTCAAAATCTCTACCAGTTCTGAAAGCAGTGCCACAGGGATCAATACTAGGTCCATTACTCTTTACTATATATACCAATGACCTTCCCCAACATCTAAAGTATTGCAGTGTTCCTATGTATGCTGATGATGTACAATTATATATTAGTATTAGCCTTGATGATATGAGCCGATGCATTGAGAACTTGAAATATGGATCTTGGCCGAATATATGAAAGGGCAAGTGCAAATGGTTTGTGCCTAAACCCTAAAAAATCCAAGTGTTTAGTTATTACAAAGAAGACAATTATTTTAAACGAAGAACCGGCAATATTGCTTAATAATAAGAAAATCGAGATAGTATCAACGGCAAAAAATCTTGGAATCACTTAATCGTTTAATCGTTTTCTTACATAATCAGACCTATTAACGTCGCAACAGGGAAAACATACTCAATGTTACGAGCGTTATGGCATACCCAGTATTTTACCCCACTCAAACTTCGAATTCTTCTAGCAAAAACATACCTCATGCCAACTTTGCTATATGGATGCGGGATATACGCAAACTGTGATTCTGCAAGTCGTAGAAAGCTTACATCTACCTTTAACTCAATATTGAGATATGTATTTAGTCTAGGGAAATATGACCATATTTCCCATTACACCATAAAACTATGTGGAGTTACTTTTGTAGATCTTCTAAATATCAGAACATTGATTTTTGTACATAAAATCATTAACTCTCGACATCCAACTTACTTGTTTGAGAGATTATTGTTTACACTTTCTGAAAGAACAAATAATATCGTACATGTTCGTTATAGAAACTCTGTATCAAAATTGCAATTTTATATTCACTCAGTCATTCTTTGGAATTCGCTACCCACGAATATTAAATTTATAAGCAACGCTCGGCAATTTAAAAACGAAATTTTTAAATTGTATGCTACAAATTGAATTTTTTTTTATATTATTTTATTTTTGATTTTCATGAATTTTTTAAGTTTCATATTAAAATTATTTATATATTGTTTTATACTAGCAAAATTTGTGTTTAAACTAATTCAATAATTGTATATTAATTTTTATTTTTTATTATTTGTACCAAACAGATTATTAAAACTTTGTTATAATTTACGTTATAAAAATCCATTACTTTAATTATAAGATTTTTAATCTTGTTGTATTGGAAAGCAAATAAATAAATAAATAAATCTATTGTAACTATTTCTGTTACCATTTCTATTACTGCTGTTCATTCTGCCGTGGTTTGTATTATTATTATATCCACCTTTATTTTTATTATTATGATTCACTCGGTAGTTATTGTTATTTTCGCGGCTATTACCATTGTTATATCTCTTATTAATTTGTATTTTCTTTTTGTCTGTTCTTGTCTTTTTTTACAATTTTTATTTTGTTCTTAAGTTTCTTTTTCTTCTTCTATCTTTTTCAGTTGTTCTCCTTCCGCATATATTTTCTGGTGTGTTAAGACCTTCAGTTGAATCTTCAGTTTGTTTATTCCTCCTTCCTTTAGGATTGCCTCCCACGTCTCGGTCATAAGACGGATCTTTGCTTGGCAATGCGAGAAAAGAAAAAAAATATTGATGTTCCTGATTTAATAGATCCCGACTAAGCGTAAGCTCTGTGAGGCAGCATTTATTTAATTATTTAAATTTCTGAATTAAATCTGCTATGTAGTCTATTCCTCTTGGTTTGCTATGTAGAATTAAATTAAGGATCAGGGCATGATCGCCATGTAATGTTTTTATTTTAAAATAAATAAGAACACAAGGCCTCTTGATTGATGGATAATCATTGATTTTTATTTGCAAATTTATTTGGCTTAAATACTACGTATGAGAATAAAACTTAACCTAATATTGAGTGACTTTACAAAAGTTCACTCAATCACTTATTTTAGTACTTAGCATTTTAATTTACATACAAATGATACGGTATTGTATCAGGCACACAGAAATAATGGAGTATCTTTATAAATTTTAATATTTTTAATTTTTGTTTTGAGTGGTGCCCAGTGTATTAAAGAATTTGTTCATAACTTAGGAATTTGTTAGATCAGCATAAATGTAACAATGTACGTTGAACTACTGTTGTCGATTTTGTTGTCAACATGAATAAGCGAACGTTGACCGTCGTTTATTTAAAATATCGAATTACGCAAAAGAATTTATAATTGTGCCAACGAAAAACCATTCAGTTTTGTTACTGACCTATCTTTATAATACTATTTGTTTATTTTTGCAAGAATGTATTGATGCTAAATTTTGATTACATTGGAAAGAATGAATTATAAATTAAAATGAATGGATACACTACAGTAGTTAAAAATAACTGAACTTGGTGAAATTGGTCTTTAATTATATACATACATCAAACAAAAAGCTTAAAATAAACTGCCAGACGTATTAAACATAAAAAAATATTTTACACGTGTTTCGGGAAAAAAATTAAAAATTTTTTTTTAAAAAGTTATTTGCATTTGAAAATCGTCAAAATCGTGAAAAATCTTCCGACATGACAACATTTAAACTAATGTTTTTATAAAACTAGTGAATGGATTTTGAAGTTCAATACCTTATTTTAAAGGTATTTGAACCTTCTTTTTAAAAAAAATATTACTTTTTATAAATTAATTTTTTTTTATTATTAAAATTTGGTTTTTTTACTTAATTTCTGTTTTCCACAATCTTCGAACAAGTCGAAAAATCTGAAAAAAATATTTTCTTAAAGGTTAATATATTCTTAACATTCCCTCAAAATTTCAGAGTGGAGGTCGAATGGATTCTATTTTTTTACGATTTTTTTTCCATTGCAGCACCACAAAAAAATTACATTTTGTATATAAACATTATTTATATACAGAAGGTATTTGAACCTTCTTTTTAAAAAAAATATTACTTTTTATAAATTAATTTTTTTTTATTATTAAAATTTGGTTTTTTTACTTAATTTCTGTTTTCCACAATCTTCGAACAAGTCGAAAAATCTGAAAAAAATATTTTCTTAAAGGTTAATATATTCTTAACATTCCCTCAAAATTTCAGAGTGGAGGTCGAATGGATTCTATTTTTTTACGATTTTTTTTCCATTGCAGCACCACAAAAAAATTACATTTTGTATATAAACATTATTTATATACAGAAGGTATTTGAACCTTCTTTTTAAAAAAAATATTACTTTTTATAAATTAATTTTTTTTTATTATTAAAATTTGGTTTTTTTACTTAATTTCTGTTTTCCACAATCTTCGAACAAGTCGAAAAATCTGAAAAAAATATTTTCTTAAAGGTTAATATATTCTTAACATTCCCTCAAAATTTCAGAGTGGAGGTCGAATGGATTCTATTTTTTTACGATTTTTTTTCCATTGCAGCACCACAAAAAAATTACATTTTGTATATAAACATTATTTATATACAGAAGGTATTTGAACCTTCTTTTTAAAAAAAATATTACTTTTTATAAATTAATTTTTTTTTATTATTAAAATTTGGTTTTTTTACTTAATTTCTGTTTTCCACAATCTTCGAACAAGTCGAAAAATCTGAAAAAAATATTTTCTTAAAGGTTAATATATTCTTAACATTCCCTCAAAATTTCAGAGTGGAGGTCGAATGGATTCTATTTTTTTACGATTTTTTTTCCATTGCAGCACCACAAAAAAATTACATTTTGTATATAAACATTATTTATATACAGAAGGTATTTGAACCTTCTTTTTAAAAAAAATATTACTTTTTTGTAATAGTTTTGATTATTTAACTATTAACAAATAAAAACGCAAGAGTAATTATACTTTAATTCAATATTTATTATTTAATACAACTTAAAACTAGAACAATAGTTCTTTGCTAGAAGCCAACGAGAATGAGAGTGAATAGTAAAACATAAATTGAAGATGGTATTAATTTATATGACATGTGTCAGTATCGATATAAACGATAACTGTGATGAGGGGTATTCACTCAAACATTACACCCCTTAACGCCCAGCGGGAGCAAAATAATTTGGAGGATGTCTTACTCTTGATGAACGCCTGGGAGTATTGTTATCTGCAACCGATGACTGCACAGCTGCAAGACCATCCTTCAATTCTTCATGTGGTGATTCAGATTTTGTGTTGATTGGATGGTCCTCATTTGGAGACTTGTCAATTTGTTCGTTGGACTCATTATTTCCAGTTACATTGCCTCATCATCTGGGAAATCGCAATTACCCCACGAAGATTCTACACGCTTTCGTATTTGATCTTTGTGTCGTTTTACTATTCTTGAATCTTTAATTTGTATGGAATAGGAAATTGGACCATTTTTGGCTACGATGGTACCCTCAATCCATTTTGGACCAGAGGAATAGTTTCGGATCCACACAGCATCAGAAATGTTTAATAAATGTTTATTATAAACATCATTCTTAACTCCAATTTCATTAGGGTGTATTTTGTCAAAATATGATTTGAGTTGACGATTAAAAATCATTTCTGCTGGTGAACGGGTTGTGGCAGTATTTGGTGTTATATGCTGGTTAAACAAGAATCGAGCAAGATTTAACTCAACGTCGGAATTCAGTGGCATCTTATTAAGATAGTTCTTGGTCGTCTGTACCATTCTCTCCGCTTGACCATTTGAAGACGGGTGGAATGGTGCAACACGAATATGACGAATTTGATTATTATCCATAAACTTTTTAAATTCATCTGATGTAAATGCAGTTGCATTGTCGGATACAATACTATCCGGTAAACCAAATGTTACAAAAAGAGATCGTAAAGGTTTGATAGCAGATTGAGAAGACGTAGATTTAACCACAAATACTTCAAGCCATTTCGAGTATGAATCAACCACTAGGAAAAACAACTTACCCCGGAAGGGTCCAGCAAAATCGATATGAAGACGAGACCATGGATTTTGAGTTGTTTCCCACGCATGGATTTCCGCTTTTGGGGGCTCGTGTCTCGTTTCCTGACATGGTTTACACAGCTTTACTACCCGCTCGATATCCGCATCTATTTGAGGCCACCACACGTAACTCCTAGCCAACGCTTTCATCTTAACGATACCAGGATGAGCTGTATGGAGAGCTTCCAAAATATTTTGACGCGATTGTGGAGGAATGACAGTTCTGTTACCCCATAATAAACAGCCTTTTAGTGTTGATATTTCTGAACGTCTCGAATAATATGGAAAGAGTTTGTCAGAACGAGGTACATTTTCTGGCCATCCCCTTAACGCCCAACTTAAAACTTTAGCTAATGAAGTATCTTTATTAGTTTCTCTCGCAATTTGATTTGCATTTATATTAGGGCTATTCACTAGTTCAATAAGTAGCACGTCTGTTTCTTCCTTTGTTGATGATTTATTTGGTATTGGACATCGGCTTAAAAAATCAGCGTTGCCCATTTTATTTCCTTGACGATAAATTAAATCAAAATCGTAAGCATTAAGAAAAATGCTACGTCGTAACATCTGATTTGAAATTACTACTGGAACTGGCTTCGATGTTCTAAAGATTCCCAAAAGAGGGCGGTGATCAGTCACTAACGAAAATTTACGACCGTGTAAGTATTCGTGAAATTTTTTAACACCAGCGATTAGAGCTGTTGCCTCCCTATCGATCTGAGCATAATTTCTTTCTGTTTTTGATAGAGTTCTAGAGTAAAACGCAATGGGTTTTTCTGATCCGTCCGGCATACGATGGCTTAAAACAGCTCCGATTCCATACGGAGAAGCGTCGCAGACAACAACAAGGGGTAGCTTTTCATCAAAATGGACAAGAACACGATCAGAAGTAATTAGCTTTTTTAATGTTTCGAAAGCAAATTTCTGTTCTTTACCCCAAACAAAACGCACATTTTTGTCCAGCAACCGATGTAAGGGTTCAGCAATTGTTGCCTTATGTGGCAAAAAAGAGTGATAAAAATTTAATAACCCCAGGAATGATTGCAGCTGTTTTTTATCCGTTGGAGGCACTGCATCGTTAATGGCTTTCAATTTAGATGAAGAGGGTCGTATTCCCAACGAATCTAGCTTAAATCCCAAAAATTCAATACTAGAAACTCCAAATCTACACTTGTCTTTACGTAACTTAAGACCAGTTGAATCAAAACGTTTGAAAACTTCATCTAAACGTTTAGCAAGCTCGTCCTCATTTTTACCCATAATAACAATGTCATCAAAATACGGTAACACGCCGTTTAAACCGCGGAGAAGCTTTTCAATGAGATTTTGAAATATACCAGGAGCCGAAGAAATGCCAAATTGGAGCCTTTTTACTTTAAATGCACCTTTATGCGTGACTATTGTTTGAAGAAGTGACGATGTTTCGTCCACCGGCAGCTGCTGGTATGCCTGAGCAAGATCTACCTTGGCAAATATATGACCTCCCTCGATAGATGAAAGTAAAGTACTTATAGCTGGAATTTGGAAACAATGTGGTTTAATAGCTTTGTTTACAGTTGATTTGTAATCACCACATATTCTAATGGAGCCATCATTCTTTTGTACTGGAACGATGGGTGTAGCCCAATCGGAATATTCTACAGGTTCCAAAATTCCTTGAGCACACAGGCGCGATATTTCAGATTCAACGAGACTTCTGGTGGCTAGAGGGATTCGCCGAGGAGGAAATCTAACTGGGGGAACAGTTTTATCAATTAGTAACGAAATGGGAGGCCCTTTATAACAACCAAGTTCACTTGTAAAAAGGGCTTCATATTTTTTTAAAACATCGTTGATTGATGCAAAATTAGTTACAGAGTTAACTCCTTCAATACGAATACCGAGTGATGGGAACCAATTCCAACCAAGAACATTTGTTTGATTGCCGTTGACAATCACAAGTGGTAAACCATCAATTTGTTTGCTGTTATACTGTATGGACACATCAGCAACCCCGACAATTGGTATCTGGTTCCTCTGAAAATCCATCAGTTGAATATCACCTTTGTATAGTTGAGGTGCTTTACTTGGCCATATTGCATCAAATGATTGAGAAGACATAATGGTGTAATTTGAGCCAGAGTCTATCTCGAATACGCATGGGCGTCCATTTATAATAGTTGTTGCAGTCTTTTTCATGTTTAAACTAGGTAAAATTTGATTTATAGACTGAAAAGTCTTTTTTGAGCTGCGCCCCTGATTGGCTTTATTTATAACTGATGGAGTCGTTGTTGAAGATGCAGCTGTACGGCAAACACGTTGGAGGTGGCCCTTTTTCTTACAACTTGAACATACCTTATCGCGATGTGGGCAGTGTACTCTTTGATGATTACCCCCACATCCATTACAGGTGTGAATGTCTGCGCGGTTATTACCGGTTGTCTCCCGCTTTGCAGCATGTTTTTCAGGCCTACGCCTTGCCACTAAAGGCACTTGTTCTGGGTGGCGAATTTCAAGTAAACTCTTGGATGCTGATTCTGCGGTGCTAGCTCTCTCATTTACTTTCTTTAGAGTGAGATCACTTTCGGCTAACAGACTTCGTTGTAGCGACTCATCACGCAGTCCACAAACAAGACGATCACGAAGCATGCGATCTAAGGCGTTTCCGAAATTGCAATCGACAGCAATCTTTCGTAACGCCGCCAGATAATCGGCAAAACTCTCATCGGGTTGTTGGTCACGTTTGTGAAATTTGTAAAATGAAGCGATTTCAGAAGGACGAGGAGAAAAATGGTTAGTCAAAATGTCTTTAATTTCAACTAGACTCAACGCACTCACCTGCTTAGGAGATGCCAATGACGTCACAAGGTCAAAAAGGTTGGCTCCTGCTAACGTTAGAAATGTGGCTTTTTCCGGGCGTCCCCTTGTACGTCATTGGCTAACAAGAACAACTCGTAACGCGCATAGTAACTGGACCAATTTTCTGGATGAGACATGTCAAAAGGTTCTATATTACCAACGGTTGACATTTTGGCAGCTACCACACTTTGTGTCTGGTGTTGATCTTCGCTTTCTTCGTTTTCTTTTTTTGTCATGTGGAAATGTGTACAACGTGTTTTGTTAACTGTTGTCCACCAACAAAAATGTTCAGTTCTACTTAATAATGTGTATTCAAGTAGAACTTGTTTAATAACGGTGCTTCACAAAAACAATCAGTTTTTTTTTATAAATTTTGTTGTATTTTCCCTATTACTCTTGCTTTTGGAATTTCATCCTACCGACTGCGCCAATGTAATAGTTTTGATTATTTAACTATTAACAAATAAAAACGCAAGAGTAATTATACTTTAATTCAATATTTATTATTTAATACAACTTAAAACTAGAACAATAGTTCTTTGCTAGAAGCCAACGAGAATGAGAGTGAATAGTAAAACATAAATTGAAGATGGTATTAATTTATATGACATGTGTCAGTATCGATATAAACGATAACTGTGATGAGGGGTATTCACTCAAACATTTTTTTTTATTATTAAAATTTGGTTTTTTTACTTAATTTCTGTTTTCCACAATCTTCGAACAAGTCGAAAAATCTGAAAAAAATATTTTCTTAAAGGTTAATATATTCTTAACATTCCCTCAAAATTTCAGAGTGGAGGTCGAATGGATTCTATTTTTTTACGATTTTTTTTCCATTGCAGCACCACAAAAAAATTACATTTTGTATATAAACATTATTTATATACAGAAGGTATTTGAACCTTCTTTTTAAAAAAAATATTACTTTTTATAAATTAATTTTTTTTTATTATTAAAATTTGGTTTTTTTACTTAATTTCTGTTTTCCACAATCTTCGAACAAGTCGAAAAATCTGAAAAAAATATTTTCTTAAAGGTTAATATATTCTTAACATTCCCTCAAAATTTCAGAGTGGAGGTCGAATGGATTCTATTTTTTTACGATTTTTTTTCCATTGCAGCACCACAAAAAAATTACATTTTGTATATAAACATTATTTATATACAGAAGGTATTTGAACCTTCTTTTTAAAAAAAATATTACTTTTTATAAATTAATTTTTTTTTATTATTAAAATTTGGTTTTTTTACTTAATTTCTGTTTTCCACAATCTTCGAACAAGTCGAAAAATCTGAAAAAAATATTTTCTTAAAGGTTAATATATTCTTAACATTCCCTCAAAATTTCAGAGTGGAGGTCGAATGGATTCTATTTTTTTACGATTTTTTTTCCATTGCAGCACCACAAAAAAATTACATTTTGTATATAAACATTATTTATATACAGAAGGTATTTGAACCTTCTTTTTAAAAAAAATATTACTTTTTATAAATTAATTTTTTTTTATTATTAAAATTTGGTTTTTTTACTTAATTTCTGTTTTCCACAATCTTCGAACAAGTCGAAAAATCTGAAAAAAATATTTTCTTAAAGGTTAATATATTCTTAACATTCCCTCAAAATTTCAGAGTGGAGGTCGAATGGATTCTATTTTTTTACGATTTTTTTTCCATTGCAGCACCACAAAAAAATTACATTTTGTATATAAACATTTTATTTTCAAGCATGTTAACGAAAATGTCAACGCATGTATGTATGTGTGTATGTATTCAAAAACACACAAAATTTGATACTTAAGTAAATCCCAGCAAAAACTCGGTAATAGGTTGGTATTACGGAACACTTTACCTGGTAATAAGTTAAACTCCTTACCCTCGTATTTCTTTATAACTAAAATGTAACCACTTACTCGTAATATAATACCTAACTACCCATTAGTAATAACGAATTCACATGTTTCAATATTTTTATGGTACACTCAGTTCGTTTCATTAAAAAATTTAATAAAATTATAATTATAATTATAAAATTAAGGTTTTTGGGTTAAGCAAGCCTTAATTTTTTATAAAAATATTGAAATTCAGCAAGCGGTTTGAAAGTAAAAAAATGTATTTTTTTTTTTTAATACATAACTAAAAGTTAAATAATAAGCAATTTTAATTTTTATATAAATTTTTTATAGAAAAATCAGCTGCAAATGATGTAGTATGAACTTTAATTTGTCTCTCTTGGTACGGAATAAACGCATGGTAGCCTAAAGTACCTGGTATCATTTTTGCTTTAGTAAACCGTTCTTTAAGTTTTTTCTCCTGCTCATTATATTGTTCCGTACTAAAAAATTCGCAATTTATGTTTTTAACATTTTGTTTATCCCATTGATAAAAAGTAGTCGGGGTATTGATTGGATTGTCAATATTGGTCAAACTGGCTCGGGCTGCTAATCTTTTAATTGTGCCTCCAAGCCCATCGCAAGGGCCCTTTCCGTGCGAAGTTGCAAAGAAGTGCCACTCTGCTTTTATAGCGAAATCATCTTCGTGAAATGCAAGATTGACAAAATTTTTCTTGTTTTTATATTGAGCACTTGCACCATCTGAGAAGTAAAAAATTTTTTTTAAGTAACTCAATGTTTCTTTAAGGAATTTGATTAGACCTTCCTGAAATAAATTGACAGCTATTGTGTCGTGTTTTAAGCATTCCGATATTGCAACATAATTAATAAATTTTTCTTTCCCATTGTCATTGTAGTAAATAGCAATAGGATGAATCGTTACCTGGTCGTTATTCCAATGAGAACATTGAATGGTATCTTGAATGACAAATGAATAGTTTTCTGCAAAGTCACAACGCATTCCCCAGGTTGCAAATCTTTCTATTTTCTTTGAAAAAAATTGCTTTGTTGTTTGGCAATGTAAGAATGGGTTAACAAGCGACGTAGCTTTTCTGCCAATTTTTCCAAGAATTCGTAAGTTTCTGATTTCATGGTTTCCAAAGATATTCTGTCAACGGTAATCCATTGCTTATATGATATCTTGTCAACGATATTTTCCGTAAATAATTCATTAAGTTTTTCAATTAAATTATCACATCCTGGGCAAAGGTCACACTGCTGAAGATAACATTTTGAAGTAGGCGAATTGCAAATTATTTTTGATAGGCAATCTTCATAAGTTTTAATTTTCAATGTATCGCTTGTCAATGTTGGCAACCCTGCACCGTCAATCATAAGCTTAACATTTTGATGAATGCAACACACACAAACAGAGTGCGTCCCACTCGCACCAGCAAGGATACAACTTTTTGGTCTTAATTCTGCGAACTTTGAAAAATGTACTTGGACTTCTGGGTACTTCTTTTTAAACAGAGCATAAGCTTCATTTAAGTTGCATAGCACTAAACGTTTCGGTTTCATTATTTTAATTTACTTAACAATTTTTTATTCCCTCTGAAAGCACTGAACTGAGATAAACGAACTTTTCTTGTAAACTAAAAATCACCTGCAACATTGCTTTTTTTAAAATAGAACATACAAAAAAATTCTAACGGCAAAATAGTAAAAGCAAAACAAACAAATCTCCAGAACAATATGAATTTTGATTAAATATTTACTTAAGTGTCAAATTTTGTGTGTTTTTGAATACATACACACATACATACATGCGTTGACATTTTCGTTAACATGCTTGAAAATAAAATGAAAAGAAGAAAATATTTTTTTCAGATTTTTCGACTTGTTCGAAGATTGTGGAAAACAGAAATTAAGTAAAAAAACCAAATTTTAATAATAAAAAAAAATTAATTTATAAAAAATAATATTTTTTTTAAAAAGAAGGTTCAAATACCTTTAAAATAAGGTATTGAACTTCAAAATCCATTCACTAGTTTTATAAAAACATTAGTTTAAATGTTGTCATGTCGGAAGATTTTTCACGATTTTGACGATTTTCAAATGAAACTTTTTAAAAAAAAATTTTTAATTTTTTTCCCGAAACACGTGTAAAATATTTTTTAATGAAGACTTCGTTCTCAAATTTTGAAAGACATCGGAGACATCAAAGTCAATTTTTAGCAAAAATCGTACGGTTTGACATGGAATGACTCATATGGCACTGGTTTCTCTAGAGAGTCAACTTAAAATTTTTCAATTTCACTTTATGCAAGAAATCGATATACAGTGGTCATATCTACCCACTGTAAAAATCTAACATCATTTTCTCTAGTATTTTGTCAAAAAAATGCAATTGTATGCACCTTTGTAATAAAAGAGTACATATAAAAAGAAAACAGTTTTTTGTCACTACTAAAAATTTTGAGTTGACCCCCTTTAGAGGAAACAGTGCAATATGTAAGTACATTTTTATATACCAAAACCCCAAATTTCTTTAAATTATCGTATTTTAAATGAAATGACCTTGCTACATTATGGGGCTCAAAATTACCGCAAAAAAGGGTTATTACCGTACGTCTAACATCACTGCTTAGAATTATTCTACAATAAATACATGCACTATAATGGGGTCTGTACACTGTCGAAATGCTTGTCATGCAGGCGAATTCACTAGCGTACGTGTGCTGGACGTAATATTCGCCGTCATATCTAAATATTTTGATTTTCCATCCAGTTTCGTGGGTGTCACTCATACTACCATAGCGCTTGATAATAAATGCTTGACCATGTACAGACCCCTTAAAACAATAATTAAGTATGAAAAAAATATTTGCGGTTTTCATCCTTTGTATTAAGAGTACAACTCTGTTATATTAATTACGATTTTATACTCCAAAGCGTGAGTGTATTTTTCGTATGCATTGTAAATTAATGAATTTGCTGAGTGAGAGAAAGAGACAGATAAAGTTTCTTCAATTGTTTTATTCTGGTAAATTCACACACTTTGTTTACTACTGCTAGTCTAATACATTTTGTTGTTGCAGTGTTGTAAATGTCTACAAGGAACTTTACTATCAAGGGTGAATTCCGCTATTGACAGGAATTGTCAAATTTGCTTTTGCTTTTATTAGTCCTTATACTGTAAATAAAGCAAATAGTTTTAAACTATTATAAAAAAGCATAAAAATATACTAGTTGTGCTCATATGGCAGCCCAACGTTAAAAACGTATCCAAGTCAACAGTTTTGTCGGCTATTTTAGTGGCTTTTTGGCGACATTGTATACAAAGTGTATACATTTATATATGTATGTGCATAGTCCCCTTTTGGACAGGCAAAGTTTACTTTAATAAAGTCTGTTGAATTCTCTTTTAAACTTTGTTTGACAGACAGACAAGGTTTAATTTGACAAATTTTTGTTTTCTCTTGTTTGAATATAATATATAAAAAGCGTTGCCAGAATGATGATTTCATCATATTTTGGATTATTTTTTTAAACAAAACTATGATTATAGATTTTTTTCTCAAATGATGATTTTTAATTTTTAGAAATTCTGATTTTTACTTTAATTTTGCTAATACAAAATACACGATTATTTAAACGGTCACTTTTTAAAACAATGAAGTTTTGCATCAGCTTGATGCGCATTGGTGCTGCACACTAGAGATGAGCGATATTTCTGTGCCTGTGATTAAATCACTGTTACTGAAAAATCACGGATCACAGTTGTGACCAAATTTGTCAAGTAACAGGTACTTTCTAAGTCGTTCTTTTTGTATTTTGTTACATATACAAATTTATGATATTTCACTGTTTGTGTGGGTAATAGCGTTTTTAGAATGAAATGTCGAATGATATTGCTGTTCCTTTCATTATCTCTTCTATCTTATTAGAATTTTTTTATGCCAAAGTTTATTTGTTCAAGTATGTATGTATATGGCTGGCATTTGAAAATCCTTCTACTGAACCCTCCACGTGGGTGCCGGCTGGAAACCGGTACCAGTGGGTACACGGCCAAGATCAGGGTTTTGAGCATAGTGTCACAATGTAATGCCTATTGTTACATTACTGTGATGGGTCCTGATCATAGGTAGGAGGTTATCGTGGGGTTTGATTCGGTCCGGGCGTCTGTTCCCTAAATTGGGCGGCTTACGGGTCGGAGATGACTCCACGATTTTTAAAACCCAGGCGCGTCTATTCCCATATTGGGCGGCTTCCTGGTGCGCATCTGTTTATCCGGTGGATCGGCGTTATTTGTTGACATGGCAGCATGTATAAAATGCAGGTTGGGTGCCTTAGGCGTGTTCTCATACTGGCGACATGAGGAAGGTCATTGGAGGTATATGACCTGTTGGTCGGTAGACCAACCAGCGGACCAACCCTTTTGATGATAATGCAATGGAAGATAAAAAAGAAAAAAGCCGGGCGGTAATATACGCCCAAACGTTGATGTTAGCAGTCACTGCGACCACCGGCGGGCACGGGGGAGAACCAGTATCTCCTCTACGTGTCGCCAGCGGTCACACATTCTCTGCCGTGGTTAAGGCGCCTTACGGTGGAAGTAATAAAGCCAAAAATATAAATACGACATGTACGGATGCCGTTGTCGATTCAGACTCGGATATCGATAGCGTCAAAACGAACACCTCTAAAGAGGAACGTGAGCTGCTAAGTTCGCCTGGAACATCTCGGGGAACCCATTCCACAAATAAGAACAGGCCCAAGAGAAGCAAGGAAGGACTCAGAGCTCTTTCAGAATATAAAGCTGCGGTCCGGATACAGCATCGGCTTGGCTCTCAATCCAAGGAGAAAGAGCGGATAAAGTGGGCAACGGGTGCGATTGCAGAAGGCCGAGCTCACTTTTCCATGAACCCCAAATACGCTGCCAAAAATCAGGGTTTCCACAATTGTATTGAAGAAGACGTGATTAAGAGCATGCAGGGTAAAAGACAGCGCTCAGTTGATGAGTCTCCATCTGCCACAAATCCTAAGGAGACAAAAAAGCCAAAGAAAAACACCGAGGAGGTCAGACCCTCGACATCAAAAGCTGCCCCTGTTGCCAAAGGCTGCAAGAGTCAGTGAAGTGGCCAAACGTCCTCTGAGCATGGCACTTCTCGACATGAGCAACCCTTTTGGTCAAATGGCCACAGAGCGGTGAAAGATCGTGGAGTCTAAGATCTTCAACGAAATCGTCGCTAAGAGCGCTGCCCTCATTTGATGGGGCTGGATGGTTCAACGGAGTAAAGCTCATCAGCTGTAAGGACGAAATGACGCTGGAATGGCTTAAAGGAGTCATTACGAAACTCAAGGGCCTGTGGTCGGATGCACAACTCAAGATTGTGGATAGATCGCACATTCCTGCTGTACCGAAGGCGAAGGTGAACTTTCCGCGCATAGTAAAACCGGAAGTCGCTCTTCATCTCCTACAAAATCAGAATCCTGACATTCCCACTAAAGAATGGAGGATTCTGCATGTACAAAAATGCAACAAAGACGGACAGAATTACATACTCCAGATTACAAAAGAGGCAGAAGACCTTTTGTATCCACGGTATGGATAAATATCTTGAGGAGTAGGAAGTGTGTTTCTCCGGTTGAAGAAACGACATCCACAAGACTCCAACCACAACACACTGGAGGTCGATGAAGTGGAGCGTGATCTGGCGGCTACCACTGCGGGCACTTCTGGACTGAGTCTGGGTGAGGCGGCCAAGGCTGATGGAGCCGACCCCGAGCGGGTGATCTTAGTTGATGACGCTAAAGATCCTGCAAGTCAACCCCCAGCACAGTAAGATGGCTTCGGTCGAACTCCTCCTCACGCTAGAGGAGGGTCGCTACGACGTGGCTTTAATCCAAGAACCGTGGATCTCCACAGGAAATCGGGTATCTAGACTGAAGTCACGTAATTTTAACACGTACTTCTCAAAAGTGGTAGGTAGAATACGATCTGCAATACTTGTTAGGAAGAATCTTTATTCATACATTCTATATAATTACAGCACTGACGATCTCACAGTAGTGGCCTTGGAAGATGGCAGAGATGACACGACAGAGATGCCCCCCAGTAGAACTCCACAGAATAGTCGAAGAAGCTTGTAGAAGGAAGCAAAATCTGGTGGTGGGCACGGATGCTAACGCTCATCACACAATATGGGGCAGTAAAGACATCAACAATAGAGGTGAGGATCTTATTGCTTTTATATTACAGAATAATATAAAAATTGCGAATAGAGGTGAGGTCCCAACGTATAAGGGTCCCACGTCGGAAAATGTGCTTGATGTGACGCTTTATACGGATTATAAAACAGTGATAGATGATTGGAAGGTGCTTATGCAGCCATCCTTCTCTGATCACTCCTATATATCCTTTATGTTAAATTACAATGTACCTACTGAAACAGTGTTTAGGAACCCAAGAAATACAGATTGGGCAAAATACTCTTTACTTCTTAATAGGGACCTAGGTCACTCGGGAACACTGGCTAGTTCAGAGGACATAGATTCTGCTATAGACACATTGACATCGGGCGTTATTAGATCCTATGAAAAGTCGTGTCCTCCCACACGAGCTAGGCGTAAGTCCAGACCACCTTGGTGGAATAAACAGCTGGACTGTGGAAGACGCGAACTTCGTGAGCTATTCAAACTGGCGAAAATTGTCGACCGGTCTGAATGCTGGGGGGAGTATAAGGACGCTCTTAGGGTGTATAAGCGCGACATGCGAAGAGCCAAACGAACTTCGTGGAAGAGTTTCTGCGATAACATAGAGGAGACGGCTGAAACGACAAGACTGCGGAGGCTGCTAGTGGGCAGTCCAGTAATGCCAAGTACAGTTTGTAGGGATAACGGAGAATGGACAAAGAGCAGCATGGAGACGCTGGATGTACTCGTTGATACACACTTTCCGGGCTGTTCTGAGGTTCCTATTCCAACGGAGGAAATTTCCTTTATATCAAATGGTGATAACGACATTATCTCTTACGAGGGGGTTGAATGGGCCATTGACTCGTTCCAGCCATACAAGTCGCCTGGTCTTGACAGAATCATCCCGGTGCAACTACAGCGGGGTAGACAACGGATAATACCATGGCTGGTAAAAATCTTTAAGGGATGTCTGAGGATAAACTATGTGCCGAAATCTTGGAGGATATCTAAGATTGTATTTCTACTGAAATCGGGTAAGAGCAATCACATGTACCCGAAAGATTTCAGACCTATTAGTCTCACATCATTTCCTGTTGAAAACGTTGGAGAGAATTTTGTACTATCATGTCAAGGGTAACATGGGGCCGACCATTTTCTCTGTAAATCAGCACGCTTACACGAGGGGCAAATCAACTGAGACGGCACTCCATTCAGTTGTCTCACTGATTGAGATGACCCTGGGATACAAGGACTTCGCTATGGGCGTGGTCCTGGACATAGCGGGAGCTTTCAATAATGTGTCCACAGAGGCAATTTTGGCTAGCTTGTCTCGCACAGGGGCACACTCACGCGCTAAAAACTGGATCGGTAACCTGCTAAGGTGCAGAACTATATCTGCAGCATGGGGTAACTCCAGGATAACGAGGAGGGCACACCGGGCAACTCCCCAGGGAGTGGTGCTCTCACCACTCAGCATCACCGGTGCTTTGCGTAGTACGCCGACTGCGGCACTGGATGTGATCCTGGACTTGCAGCCCATTCATCTAGTGGCAGAAGGAACTGCGAGGAAGTCTGCGATCCACTTAAAGGCGACGGGACAATTTGTATACAGACCTTATGGTCACGGCAGTATTATAAGGGGAATATATTGTAGCAGTGACTACACCATTCCGAGGCTGTCACTTGGAAGGAAACCACGAGTTACCCTGGAGGAGGACGGCTGGTTAGCAGGGCTCCGATCTGGCCACAGGACCTTCAGTTTCTACACTGATCCAAAATGGAAGGCGGAGTTGGAGCTGCAGTCTACTGCCGGGAACTTGGTATTCGGGAATCGTATAAGCTCCCCGATTACTGCAGCATTTTCCAGGCGGAGATATTTGCGGCCAAGATGGCTGCTGATTTGGCACGTAGCTCCAGTACTAGGAACTCACGCATAAACTTTTTCATCGATAGTCAGGCGGCGATTAGGGCGATATCCGCCAAATTTTAATACTCTTCTATCGTCCAGGAGTGTAGGGACTCGATAGATAGACTCTGTATTAATAGGAGGGTGCACATCTACTGGGTTCGCGGGCACCAGTGCATAGAGGGCAACGAGGAGGCGGACGAATTGGCGAAACGGGGGGTTCAGTTACCATCCGATAGGGTGATGGCCATCCCGGCTCCAATTCGGAATATTAGGAGAGATACGGACTCTGCTACACGGAGGAGATCAGAGGCAGTTTGGAAAAACACCGAAACGTGCAGGGTTTCCAAGGTAATGTGGGGATCCTATGATCCGGAGTCGACGAAAATACTTCTGTCGCTATCGAGAAGTGATTCTAGACTTCTGGTAGGTTTTATAAAGGGTCACTGTTGGACTGCGGTATACGCCAAGAGGGCGGGGCGGCTGATTATTGACAATTGCAGATTCTGTGGGGTACCAGGGGAAAAGGAGACAGTGGAGCATATACTCTGCTACTGTCCGGCAATCGTGCGCTCCAGGGGGAAATCTCGGGGAAATCTCTGGAATTGGGTACTCTGAGTACCATCACATCGGAATGACCTTTCTTATTTCTAACGTTCTTCTGCGGGTTATCGTACAACGTAGTAACGCTAGGGACCTATTTGTTCTACGCGGGGTCTTTGCGACCGGCCACTCTAACCTAACCTATGTATGTATATGAAAGTAAACAGATTTGAAAGCTCTTATAATTTGTTGTTGTTTCTTTGTAAAGTGCTTACAAAAGCTCGCGCATTGTACATATAGATTGGCCGCAATTGCTATAAAAGAACAGAAAACTGATAAACAGTTTAAAGGAGCAGTGATTTTTAAATCACATTCACTAATCACGATGATCTTTAAAAATCACGGGATCGCTCATCTCTACTGCACACTTTTGTACCCAGTATCTAGAATACACAAAATTGCATCATTATTTCTGGACATAAAAAATATTAAAAAAGGCATATTATAACCTATTTCCAATGTGCGAAAGAATTCCTTCTTTCGAACAACTACATTTAAAACAAAAACAAATTCTAAAAACTATGTTTTTGTTTTGAATGTATTTGTACGAAGTAAATAATTCTTTCGCACATCGGAAATAGGCAGTTAGTATATTGATAAAAAAATATTTGTGAAAAGAAAAAACGTATTTTTATAAAGTTTCATATACTGACGAATTATGTTTTTATGTATTTCAATTTAAATAATAATTGCCGTATTCATAAAAAATAAAATAGATTTCAAACGTATTTTTAAAACAAATTTCCAAAGAAATTTTCCTTAAAATAGATTTCATATCCAATTTATTTTTTTATGAATACGGCCGTAAGTATGTTTTTATAAAAAATTAATAATTCTTACTATTTTGCCCTTGTTTTAAAAAATTTAAATTAAGAAAAAAAAATTTAAGATTTTCCTCTTCAAAACATGATTTCTTTCGCCATATGACAATTTTCATTCCAAAGATTCTGGTAACGCTGTATATAAATATAAAGTTGCAGCCAACTTCAGGTATAATCTACGAACGAAAAACAAAACGAATTTGTGAGTACAGCAAAGTATTTACTCCCCCGCTATGCTCATTTCCCTTCTCTTCTATAAACTCAAGACTTTGCAAAGTAAACTTTTCATGTCTGAAAGGGGTCATATGTATTTGCCTTGAATACGAAAAAAAAAACTTTTTTCAACAACAACTGAAGTGTAATATACTGAATAGTGGCAACCCTGACGAAATCGGCAAATATGACATATGTGTAATGAAATTTATTAAATCCTTTTTCCTTCTTCTTTTGTTTCGGCACTTTCTGTTTTTTAGATAACACTCCAAAAGCAAATTCTACTTTAAGTTAGTCTTTTTAAGACTTAAGACCAAATCGTCTAAAATAAATACCCACTAGGGAAGAGCAATTAACAGAAACAATGTGAATGAAATCAACTTGCCCCAGGACGATGGAAACCAGGACTATATATTGTCAGTGAATAGTACAAATATCTCGTACATTCGAAGAATCGTTAAAATTTGTGGCAAACCAGTCGAAATGGAAATTGACTGTGGGGCCAGTCATTCAATTAAAAGTGAGGGTAAATTTTATGAGAAATTTCACAGCCTAAAATTGCACCCTAGCAGAAAACGATTTAGAGCGTGAGGCCCAAACGGAAATATGTGGGGAAGTGCAGGTTCATGTTACTTTAGGGGCCATTAGCAAAAGATTACCACTTTTGGTTGTGCGAGGTGAATGTCCGGTACTCCTAGGAAGGAATTGGTTTAAAGAGCTAGGAATTTCCATAACAAGTGCTATGCAAAATATCTAGTGTGGGTTACCAGTCGAGGTGTCTGAGTTTGGTTTTGGTTTGAGGGGCAACTAGGTGACTATAAAGGTCAACCAATAAAGCTCTTAATGAACGATTTAAGCAAGCCTAACTTTTTCCGGTATCGGCCAGAAACATTTGCCCTAAAATCTAGGGTGGAGGCGGCACTTAAAAAGATGGAGGAAGATGGGGTGCTGCGACCAGTTAAGTTTAGGGAATGGGCTACTCCAATAGATCCAGTGATAAAGGCAAATATTACTATTCGTATTTGTGGTTATTATAAGTGCACGGTAAATCACACGCTTGTTACGGACCTGCTGTTGGCCTCCGTATTCCACCAATCCCACTAGCTCTCGCGGCATGATCCCGGGGACCGATTCTTAACCCTATTAATGGCTGAGGTCCAGTACAAAATAAAATAGGAATTCAAAAAACAACAAAAACAAATTCTAACTAGATATGCAACGGGTGAAACATATACACATAGGGAGAAAGATGACAATCTCCAATCGCCCACCCTACCATGGCCGTACTGCATCCACTACTCGTATCTTGCGGGCCCCATAATCCGTCCATCACGTCCTATAACTCAATAATCCCAATTATTTATCTACTCAAAAGTATTCATTTTTTCTATATACAATTTATTGAATCTTATAAACTATACATAATTTTTCTAATAAAAAAAAATACACTTAAAATTCTTAGTCCCACAAAATTGGTACCGTGAAATAACTCCCGAATCAGAAATGAAATAACTCCCAACAAAACATTTAGAAAATCCCATACAAATCGGAAATTATTTCATTATTAAATAACTCCACGTATTTTGGAACTTATTTCAATTTTCCATTGGGAGCTATTTCATTATGAAATAACTGCCGAATGAAATAACTCCCAACCAAGTCCTGTTGGGAGTTATTTTATTTATTTTACTAACTGGGAATTATTTGATTCCTGTTAGAACTTATTCATTTCAAAAAGAAAAAATTATCGTTGGAAGTTATTTCATTTCCATTAGGATTTATTTCATTTTACTTAAAATTACATTTCAATTAATTTTGATATTGTTGTAATGGTTCCTAAAACTGTACCAAATTAAAAAGAAGCCAAATAATAACTTGGATTACATTAAATAATTTAGTTATTGATACAATTTCAAGCAGTGAAGATCAGTGCTAAAAATCATTGCGATAAAAAAATTACAAGTGTTACATATGAAATTATGAGTGGTAAAAGAAGAAATAGTAAATTGCTGTATTCCAAAGAAGAAAAACAATTCTATTTAAAAAAAATCAGAAGCTTGAGGAATAATTGTTATGAGGAAAATTGTAAGTCGAGAGTTGTTAAGGCTACAGACTTCATTGGGCATAAACATGGAAAACAACAGAAATTATATGATGAACTCAAGGCCCTTAATGAAATCAAACAACAATGCTTGGATGTTACAAGCACTTTGGGCGCAGATAATGCTGTAAGTGGAATACGAGAATATTTTCGGAATGTTTGTGTAAGGAAAGTTACAAGTCCATTATAAAATTCTATTAAGAGCTTAACAATACTTTTTGACACAGAAACCAAGAATCAACTAAAAATATTGATTTTAATAAGGTCAAACGAGGTCTGCAATATTTGACCGCTAAAGTGTTTGCAGCATCTCCGAAGACTCCGACCGAAGTTGCAAATATATTTAAAAAGAATATTTTCAAAAATTTTGGCCTTACTTTGCATGACGATCCAGATAAAACTGCATTTTTTCAAGTTTGCCACGACTCTAAAGATTTCGCATACTGCATCTTTGGGTCTGACAAAATTGTCGAACTTATAAATGAAAACATTCCGAGCAACAGTAATAAACGAATTTTAATCGATGATACATTTTCAGTTGTACCGCTTGGATGTTTTAAACAATTACTTTTGGTTCATATTGAATACTATGAAAAGGTTTGATATCCTCGAGGAGGGGGCGAGGCGACGGCGTACAGTTTCCGCCAGCCGGCGGCCGTGTAATCGCGCTCCACTTTTCGCGCCTAAGCCAACCTTCTATCTATGTAATAACAAGACTCTGGACTAATTTATTTTATCCTTTAATAGATTTTCCCAATATGCTTCGTTTTGACGAATAAAAAGTCAACAAAATGCTATGCAAATTCGTTCAATTATATTAATTCTGAAGTTTTGAACTTAAACGGTGCGACCTTTATCACAGATTATTAAGCGAGCCTTAGACGAGCAATTAAAACTTGTTTTGTGGATATAAGACTACGGCTGTTGGTTTAATTTTTGCCAGGCAGTACGACGCCAAATAACAATAAAGCATAAACCACTTGCCCAACTAATTCGACAAAACAGTGAGGCATCATTGGAGTATCACAAGCTTTTGTCGCTTCCGTTATTGCCTGCCGCGCATATAACGTGTGTTTTTTTTTAGCTATTGTCTTTTTGGCAACACTGATTTAAACAGCTGACGCACGTTTCGTGTTTTGTTTCACTGTCAAACATCTTCAGTTTGGTCTATAATTTAACCATGAATCGTCTTACAAACGAACAACGCTTGCAAATTATTGAATTTTATTATCAAAATGCGTGCTCTGTTAAGAAAGTTCATCGAGCGCTTCTTCCACTTTTTTTATCGAAAAATTGTGTTCAGCGACGAAGCTCATTTTTGGCTCAATGGGTACGTTAATAAGCAGAATTGTCGATTTTGGAGTGAAGATCAGCCAGAAGCATTGCAAGAGATACCAATGCATCCAGAAAAAGTCACAGTTTGGTGCGGTTTATGGGCTGGTGGCATCATTGGACCGTACTTCTTCAAAGATGATGCGAATCGTAACGTAACTGTGAATGGTGAGCGCTACCGTGAGATGATATCCAACTTTTTTTTGCCCAAAATGCAAGAGCTTGACTTGCATGACATGTGGTTTCAACAAGACGGTTCCACATGCCACACAGCACGCTGAACAATGGACTTATTGAGAGGCGAGTTCGGTGAACATTTTATTTTACGTTCGGGACCGGTCAATTGGCCGCCTAGTTCGTGAGATTTAACGCCTTTAGACTATTTTTTGTGGGGCTATGTTAAAGATCATGTCTATACACACATGCCCGGTTCAATTAACGCATTGGAAGACAACATTAAAGCATTTATTCATGAGATACCGGCCGAAATATTGGAAAGAGTATGCCAAAATTGGACTAAGCGGATAGACCATTTGAGGCGCAGCCACGGTCAACATTTGCATGAAATAATCTTCAAACATTAAATTATATGGACCGTTCTATCGATTCAAATAAAGATTTCATGCATTTTTCTGAATTTTATGTGTTTTTTTTTTAAACTTTCCTATAGCTCTTAAAAAATCACCCTTTAGTTCGAGCATTCGAGAAAATAAAGTACGAGATTGAAAACCTTGAGCGCACTTTCGAGTTCACTTAATTTTTAATATTCTTCGAAAAGCAATGGTTAAAGAAGGTAAGCATTTTTAAATTATGTTTTGTATAATTTCACATTTATTTTTATTGAAACCAAATATAGATAGGATCAGATGGACTGTCCGTTTTCGACACACCGACAAGAATGACTTCTGCTGTCGAAGGTTATAACGGACCGCTGAACAAATTGATACACAAACACGGAAACTTTTTTAAATTTGTTGAAGTTTTACAAACAGAAGAGTTTAACAAGTCTCAAGACTTTGAGTTGCTAGCAAATAGCGGTGGAGTTTTGGGCAAAAGTAAAAGAAAACTTATTGAAAAGGCAGAGCTTATTGGTAAAGCCAATGCAGAGCTACGATCTGGATCTATAACTGCCACTGCATTTATTAATCGATTGGTTTTCCCAAAAAACAAAATCGTTAATGAAATGGAGACAGATGAAGATCTGTTTGAGGATCAAGTGTACCTTGAAGAGGAAGAAGAAAATGAGAAAGATATTGTATCGGAGCCACTTCAAATACCTCTCTCCCAATTTTGTTTATCAACGAGGTTGAACCCAATATGCTAATGATTCCTTGCAAGCATTTAAAAGCGTGCAATGCCTGTGTGCTTAAACTGCAAGCTGAGGCCATTACCAAAGGACTCGATAGATTCCGTTGCCCTATTTTCCGTGAAGAAGTAGATGACACTATGCAGGTTTTCTTGAAAATATACATATGTACATAGTATGTGTGTTATCATTTTTCTTATGTTATTAATGATCATTATTAATTTTTTTAGTTATTACTTTTAGTTGGCAGTTAAATGTATAATATACTTAAATGTATAATATACTTATATGTATATTTTACATGTAAATAATGACTTGTATATACGTACATTATTGTATATACATACATTATATGTATATAATTTTGAAATATTGTAAATAACAATCATTTGCCATTTTTTTATTGGGAATTTTTTTCATTTGGGTTGGGATTTATTTCATTGAGATTTAGTTGGCAATTTTGTGTTGGGGGTTATTATATTTTTGTTGGAACTTACTTCATTTACAGTTATTTCTTTCTCTTTAAAAAAAATTTTTCGTTTTAGTTTAACTCTCAAGTTTGGGGGGGACTTTTTTCATTTCTTCTTTGGGAGTTATTTCATTTCGTTAAGTTGGGAGGTTTTTCATTTTTATAGGGACTTACTTCATTGGGAATTATTTCATTGGGACTTATTTCATTTGGGAGTTATTTCGCGGTACCCATAAAATTTACTTAAACTAACAAAACCTACAAATAACAAAAAACTTAAGCAAATCTATTTTTTTTCTTTCCGGTTAACTTTTACAAGTGGCATTTAAAGTGTTTGTAGAATTGTTTTCATTTCCTCTTTACTGGATACTATCGGTTTTTTTTTTTTTTTTTTTTTTTTTTTTTTTTTTTTTGAACCTATACATACAATAATTTCATTAAAAGATCCAAAATTGAACACTTTAATCATTATCATAAACTTTGTGTTACACTGTGCTAACTGACAAGCTGGCACCTGGCGCTTTAACCTAATTCGGGTACGCTGAATCCAATGGTGCTTACCGATTTTTAGGGTTAGTTTTTGTTTTCGAGATATACCGCTATTTCAAAAATGGAGTAGGTTGCACAACATATGTATATTACCGTAACAAAAACATTTCAGTTTATTGAATAAACTTTGCAACTTCGTTTTGTTAATCGTCTAGAAAAATTAAAAACAGATAGATCGAAGCAAATAATGTACATTTGAGGGCAAACCAGAGAAAAAATTCTTACTTTTGGTACACTATAAAAAAAGCTGTTTTAATTTTTGTAAATCAAATTTAAATTCATCATAGTTTTCAATAATGCGTAATGAAGATAGTAATATTAATTTATTATTCTTAAAACTATACAAAATTTATTGCAAAATAAAAAATAAAAGTAATTTTTAAAAACAAACACAAAGTTATATTCTTCTTAAAACTAAAATAACTTTAATGCAAAGTAAAAAATAAAAATAATTTAAAAACAAACAAAACTTCATTGTCATTACTAAGGGTATATTAATTAAGTAAAAACGCATTTTACCAAATGTTCTTTTTATACACAGAATTTAAAAATAAAATGCTGTCCACTGTCTTGGGTTCTAATCGGGTTCTTTTCTCGGTTATTACATTACCAGCCAGGGAAAAAACGCGTTCGGAAGCTGCGCTGCTAGCAGGAATGATCAAGATTTTCATTGCTAATTTGGATAACTTGGGATATTTGCAGACATTGTTTTCCCACCACAGCATTACATTAAAATCTTCTGTAAGTTTTACGGTTTCATTACAATAACGTTCGATTTCATTTCTTCCTGTTTCCAGAGTGGGCTCTGACTCGCTTGTTAAAGTGGGGAAAAAAGCTTTCATTCGCAGTGGCTGGCGCAGGTATAGTTATCGATGAGCTGCTTGGAAACAGTATTGAGCCAAGTGGTTGGTGCGCTTGTGGTGAAAGGGAACTACTCGGTGAACTATACACTGTTGACGACTCGATGTCTTGAAGACTAGGTACTTGTATTGCTTGTTTCTGTAATTTTGTAATGCAAAACTCTTTTATATCATTTAGTTCGTTCAGCTGCAAAGATATTGCTAGAGGATATAAAAATAATGCAACTTTATGCAAGACACTCAAATTTGAACTCCACTTCCCCAAGTGTGTCAAAATATTCGTTTTTAGGGCCGCAATATCAGCTTCTTTGTTATTTTGAATAGAACAAATAGATTTAACTTTTGTGATCGAAGGAACAACAAAACAAAGTGAAGGAGATTGACTGGATTGAAGCTCTTTGAAAATTTTGTCAAAGTCGTTACATATCTCAACTAAGTTTTGCAGGACAGATATATTGAAGTTTAGCAAATTACGTCTTTCAGAATTGCCAATAATTTCATTTATTTTTCCATAATTGTCTAAAATTGTCTTGAATATTGCGAAATTCGAATTCCACCTTGTTAAGTAGTAGGGAAATGGGGAGGCAGCAAAAATTCTGCCTCCCCATTCTATATCACACAGAGGGAGCATTTTGCTTTTTATTTAAAGCAGCAAAATTCTGCCTCCTTATTCCATATACCACAGAGGGAGCATTTTGCTTTTTATTTAAAGCAGCAAAAATTCTGCCTACCCATTCCATATACCACAGAGGGAGCATTTTGCTTTTTATTTAAAGCAGCAAAAATTCTGCCTACCCATTAGTTTTTTTTCCCCAATGTATTTTTCCATAAGGAGGAGTTTTGAATATAAATAAAATAAAGAATTTTTTGAGTAGTTTTAAATATAAAAAAGAGTAATATTAAGTTGATCATATTTATATTTTCTTCAATGAAGAGAAATTTAAAAAATTCTGTAATATGTTTAAATGTATTGTTAAATTTAAAAAATTATGTAATATGTATAAATGTATTGTTTGTTTAATGTTAATCAAAGCATATTTTGAAAAATGATCTATGGTTATTGAACTTTTTAGAACCTTCCGTTCAATAGGGTAAAAAATGCAATCGTATGCATTTTTAAAGTTTAAAAATTAACCTTTAATATTTATTTTATTAGTCTATAGACTACTTTCAAAGTGTGTAAACATTTATTAAAAAGAAAATTAAACTTATATACTATAACATGGCATCGTTCAACTGCAAATTCTGTAAATCGGTTTTCGAGGAAAAATATATGCTCGACACTCATGAAGACCATCACTGCCGTGAATGCTTCAAATTTTTCTCCAAAGTAAATCATCTAAGGGAGCATGAAAAGTCGCATGCTACTACATCTCTGAGATGTAATAGTGGAGAACAGGTGATTGAAATGTCCAATTTAAAAAACCTTAAATGTGTGAAAAGGGCATTTAAGGATAGAATCGTCACATACCTTTATGAAAATCAAAAGGAAGAGATTCTACATCCACAAGAGTTTTTCAATGGAATTCTTGTGGATCTTTTAAAAATTCTTAATGGAAGTCTGAAAAAACACGTTACTATAAAGTACAATCTAGAGCTGGAATGCGAATACATACAAATAAAAAATGAAGATATATACATTCGGTCTATTACGCACAGATCTAAAATGCAATTCCTGACTTTAAGCGACTACGTGGAGGACTCCCTCAAAAATCAACTTTTTAATATATGTACAAAAATGTCCGAATTTCAGGGTCTCTATTAAAAATATTGGAAATTAATATAAATAAATCATCGTTTATGAGAGGTTCCAAATATATTCCAACACCACAGTGGATAAAAAAAACAGGGAGTTTTCAATTTTCAAAATGATGATGACTACTGCTTTAAATGGAGTATTATTGCTTCATTTTTAGGCAATAATCAAAATTTACTGAAAGAAGTAAATATATTAGAGGAAAAGATACAAATAAAGGATAGTCTGATCAATTTTCAAACATTGGAGTTCCCTCTAAAATTGAAGGATATTAAGATATTTGAGCAAATGAATTCAAATATAAGTATTAATGTATTTGGTTGTGAGGGAAGTCAAATTGTGGGACCATATTACCTTACCAGTGAAATTAAGGATCATCATATAAACTACTTCTTTTAACGGATGAAGAATGGTCCCATTATGTATTAATAACAGATATTTCAAGGTAACAAATACAAATTACAAAATTTTAATTCAAAATATTAATTTTGTTTTATTGTATACATATTTTAGGCTAATAAGAAGTAGCTTAACTTCTCATAAGGGACGGATATATCTTTGCAACGCATGTCTTCAATAATCTTCAAATGCGAAAATTATGAAAGATCATGAAGAAGGTTGTAAGAAAGTCGTCTCAAAAATGCCGAAGGCGGACGAATGTGTGTTACAGTTTAAAAACTACCATAAACAATTAGATGTACCATTCGTCATATATGTAGATTTTGAGGCTTCCTTGGAGAAAATTGATGGCAGTGATGAGCATGGTAATATTCAAAAACACGTAGCGTTTGCCTTTAGTTATTACATTTAGTGTAGTTTTGATAATAATTTAGACAAATTTAATATTTATTTTGGTGAAGATGCTCCCAACATATTTATTGACAATTTAATTAAGGACAGTAAAGAAATTTTCACGGACTACTTATCTAAACATCAAACCATGACAGCACTTTCTAATGTTGAGATAACTTCATATAATCTCGCAAAAAATTTTCATATTTGTGAAAAAAGCTTAGGAAGTGACAAAGTAAAAGATTACTGTCATTTGACTGGTAAATACAGAGGAGCAGCGCATAACTCTTGTAATCTTCTATACCAAATTGCTAAGTTTATACCGGTATTCTTTCATAATTTTTCTTCCTACGATTGCCACTTATTTGTAAAAGAATTACCAAAATTTGAGGGTGATATAAAAGTAATTCCTCTCAACAAGGAATTATATATATCATTATCAAAATTTATACCAATGCAAAATAATAATAGCTTTAAAATTCGGTTTTTAGATTCTTTTCGATTTATGGTATCTAGTTTAGAATCTCTTGCAAACAATTTAAATGACAATGATTTTCAAATTCTCAATAAAGTGTTTCAACAAAAAAATGAATTTGATTTAATCAGAAGGAAGGGAGTATTTCCTTACTCTTACATTGATTCAATGGAACGCTTTAATGAAACAAATCTTCCCACTAAAGAAAAATTTTACAATATTTTAAATAATAATAACTGCACTAATGAAGACTATGAGCATGCTCAAGCTGTTTGGAGAACTTTTAAATGTACTAACTTATTAGATTACACAAAATTATATTTAAAAACAGACGTTCTTTTATTAACTGACATTTTTCAAAATTTTCGACACATTTGTAAAAGTATTTATAAACTTGACCCATGTCAATATTATACTGCCCCAGGACTATCATGGGATGCTATGTTAAGAACAACTAAAATAGAGTTAGAACTGCTAAGTGATGTCAATATGTACAATTTTATACAAGATGGTATTAGGGGAGGCTTAGTTCAATGCTCAAAGAGATATTCTAAAGCAAATAACAAATATTTAGAAGACTTTGACAGTAGTAAGCCTTCAGAGTAATTAATGTACCTCGACGCTAATAACTTGTATGGATGGGCAATGTCAGAATATCTTCCGTATGGAGAATTCGAATGGAATTATGAAGAAGACATTTTAAATATGTTGGATGTTGCTAATATATCAGATACGTCTGAAATTGGTTATTTCTTGGAGGTAGACTTAGAATACCCCGAATACTTACATGAAGCACATAATGATTTACCATTTTGTCCAGAAAATAAAATAGTTGGTGAATATAAATATAGAAAGCTAATTGCAGACTTAACATCAAAAACAAAATATAAAATTCATTATAGGGTTCTTAAACAGTGTTTGAAAAATTGATTAAAATTAAAAAAAATTCATAGAGCGTTAAAGTTTAAACAATCTCCATGGCTAAAAAAGTATATAGATTTAAACACATACCATAGAACATTAGCAAAAAATTCGTTTGAAAAAGATTTTTTATAGTTTATTCTGATTAGATGATCATTGGGATCCAATTAAATATTTAGCAAGTTCTTGTTTAATGTAATACCATTTGTTTATATCCTTTAGTGTATGTGAACCATATATTGGTAAGAGTTTCCGATGTAAAAAATCTGAATCAGTATATTTAACTTTAAATTTTTCGTAAGTTGATGAATGAAGAACTATAAGTTTTAATAACTTATTTGACATTTTCTAAAATTTCTCCAATGACTCCACTTAATATTGATGTAATAATAATGGGTAAAAATCCTCCCTTTTAAATAAGATGTTTCCTCTTTTGACGCATAGAGGTTTGTGATTTCCTCAAAGTATTTTTATATGGTCTAAGTTTTTCAAACACATTTTTGTTTATTTTATGATTTCTGTTTATAATATTTAAAATAATTTCATTTAAAGTTTTGATAACTACATTGTCAACATTTTTCAAAATTGCATTTCGTAATTTGTGATCCGCTTTTTTAAGAACATAGATAATATGTTTGTTCTCCTTCAGTAACTTCAGATTTGAAGTCATTGTTTATATTCGCATATATATAGTAATCTGTATCAAAAATATTTGATCTAAATCTTAAAGCGTTAGGTATTTCTTGAGTAAGATCAACTATTAAATAACCATGAGCCTGTTGTGTACAATGATTATATACATCTACTAAAGATTTTGAGTTTTCTGGATAAACTTGACGGGCTAAATGGTGGAATTGTGTCTTATCTCTTGGATTTTTAAACATAACTATATATTTGGAGTTTAATGAAATATCTCTCGAATAAGTCCCTTTATGAAAAATATTTTGTGTAACTAAAATTACACTTAAGTTTCTATGATGAGATCCTTTTGTAAATAGTTCACAAACTTTCTTATTTGATGATTCAAGAATTAAATCATCCAATATAATTAAAGTAGATTCTTCGTCATTCGTATTGAAAGTCTCTGGAATTCCTTTAACAAACTCTACATTTTCTATATTTGGAAGTGAATTTTTTTCTGAATAACACCATATGATTCGGTCTATATCTTTAGATATTAAGTTTTGATTTTTAATTAAATTTTTAATAAAAGTAGATTTTCCACAGCCTGAGGGACCACAAACCATCATTGTAAATGGGTATATAAACTGATTAAACATGTTTGCGCTCTTAAAAACCATTTGTTAATAAATTAAAAAGAAAGAATATTTTAATTAATATGAGTAAAAAAAATCTTATTGACGAAATTCATAGTCAAGCTAGAAAAAACTTTAAGCGACGTAGGTTTATTCAAAAGGGAATTTTAGATACTTGGCAAATAGACTTGGTGGAGATGATACCATATGCAAAATTTAATAAAGGTTTCAAGTATATGCTTACTGTAATAGATGTTTTCTCAAAATATGCCTACACTCTGCCATTAAAAACTAAAACAGGATTTGATGTTTCAAAATCATTTAAAAGCATTATAAAGTTAAACAGTAATAAAGCTCCTAAAAACCTACATTCAGATCAAGGAAAAGAATTTTACAACAAATATTTCAAAACTCTTATGAAAGAGCTAAATATTAATCATTATCATACATATTCAAACTTAAAAGCGTCAATAGTTGAACGATTTAATAGAACTTTAAAAAATAAAATGTGGAAACAATTTAGTATGCAAGGAAACTATAACTGGATAGATGTATTAGATAAACTGTTGAAAGAATATAATTCATCTTATAATCGAAGTATAAAGATGAAACCTAATTTAGTTAACAAGCGAAATGAAAAAAAACTTTTAAAAACTGTATATAATAACTTAAAAGTTTTTAAAAATGGAAAATTTAATATTAACGATTTTGTTCGCATAAGCAAATATAAAAATGTTTTTGAAAAGGGATATACACCAAATTGGTCTACAGAAGTTTTTAAAGTAAATAAAATTAATGCAACAAACCCTGTCACCTACCAGCTAAAAGATTTTAATGGAAATATAATTAAAGGCGGATTTTATCAAGAGGAGTTATTAAAAACTAAAGTTCCTAACATCTTTTTAGTTGAAAAAGTCTTAAAACGTAGAGGTGAAAAACTATTTGTAAAATGGTTGGGTTTCGGAAAAGAATATAATTCATGGATTAATCAAACAGATTTTAGTTGATAAACTAAATTTTTCATATATGTATAACACACAACTTATAATATTTAACATTTCTAATAAATATGTCATCAAGCACAGAGGATAATAGTATTTATGTTACTTTATTAAGTAACGATTCAGTAATTTTATATAAAAACACTTTAAATACTTTCACAAATTTATTAAAGCAATCTCTTACCATGAGTGACCAGTGGGAAGTCGGATTATCAGATATATCCTTCTCGATTACGAATAAACAACTAAATATGAATCAAAATATACTTAAACGTAAAAAACGCAACATTTCAAACTTTAATAATCAATCTGTAAAAACATTGAAAATTGACTCTAATAATGAATATGATGAAATTAAAACAAAATTTAAAGATCTAATGGAAACATCTGACTAGCTTAAACTAAAAAATATTAATAAAACTTCAAAACTTTTAAATACATTAAACACTGTTAAACCCCAATCTAATATATCTACAAAAGAAAAAGATACTCGTAATGTAAATATAAAAAGTTCAAACATAGAACAAAATTTTCAAATTACTAGTCCAGAATCTACAACAACTTATGAAAAAGATCCCATATTATCGTCAACAAATTATATATTCGAAAAATCTTTGAACAAATTCTCTGACAACATAAATCAATTTATCAATAAAATTGAATCTGCTGATATAAATTAAAACATATTTATTTATACTGATATAATAAAACCTCGACATGTTGGTAGTAAAAAAAATTAAATGTTTAAAATTTTTTTCAGTAACAACATTAAAAAACTAAAAACATTTCAATAGAATTGAATATTTTCCACTTGAAGTCTATAATATACATGATATTTCCATAATGATTCGAAATGATGAAGGAGAAGAGATAAACTTTAATAAATTAGTTCCCGTTTATTGTACTCTACACTTTAAAAAAAAAAATGTATATTAAATAGTTGCGTAACAAAACAAAATTAATCATTTTTATTACAACCATGGATGCGATTTATACAAGTTATTATAATAATCAGTCTGGAGAAAATATACAAAATAACGGTGAAATATATCACGCACCAAGAATTTTACAATACGGCCGTGGTATTGGATCCATATTTTCGGCTGTATTTTCACATCTTAAACCCTTATTTAAAACGGGGATGAATATATTAAAGAATAAATCATTAGATATTGGAATGGAAATTTTAGAAGAAATTGGAACGAAGCCAATAAAAGAAATCTTACTAAACAAAGGAAAAAAGGTCATACAAAATATAAAAGAAGCTACTATTGATAAAATGAAAACAATGCAGAAAGGTAAAGGTCGACGTATAAAACTCAAACGTTTAAAGCAAAAGCAACAGATTAAATCAAAACGTTGTAGAGGAAAGAACTTAAGGGATATTTTTGGGAATTGGAAATGTCAGGATTAATAGAATGTATGAAGAGTGAGTTGGATTTATTTGAATCTCCTCCAATTCAAACTAGCGTTGTTAAAACCGAAGAAATTTGCTACAATCCAATTGCATCACTAGATAATTCTAGCACAATTGAATTTGTATCGCTAGGTAATGGAGAAACATATCGTGATCTTAATAGTATTTAACTTCGACTGATTATTGAAATAAAAGGAAACGGAGGAGTTGTTAATAACTTACTGCACTCCTTGTTTAGAAATTGTATTGTACACCTTAACAATAAAAATGTATCACAACCTGACAATAACTATCACTATAGAGCTTATATAGAAAAATTGTTAAATTATGGAAATGATGCTAGATCAACGCATCTTGAATCATGCGGCTGGGCTATTGATATAAATAAAATAAATTCATTAGTTGGAAAAGAAAATCCTGGTTTAGACAAGAGAAAAAAACTATTTAAGGATGGAAAAAGAGTAGAGCTTTTTGGAAAACTTCATGTTGATGTATTTAACCAACAAAAATATTTGCTTAATAATGTTGATCTGAAGGTAACATTAAATATGGAAAAACCAGAATTTTACATTTTAGAAGGTGGCGATAAAAATGAATCTTATATTAAAATACATGAAGCTAATTTATATATAAACCATCTTACTATTAATCATAATATTCTAATGGCTCATCATAATGTATTACAATCAAGAAATGCAATTTATCCCTATAAAAGAGTGGAAATAAAAACGTTTACAATACACCCTGGAAATCACTCATTAAGTTTAGATAACGTGATGCTAGGACAATTACCAAATTTTTTAATTTTTGGATTGGTGTCTAATAAAGCATATAATGGAGAGAAAAAAGAAAATCCATTTAACTTTCAACATTTTAATTTACAAAGATTTAATTTGGTTGTAAATGCAGTACAATTTCCTGCACAACCAATTGAACTTAACTACAATAACGGAGGAATAATAAGTACTCGTGGTTATCAAACACTATTTAAAGGAACTGGAATTCATCATTTCGATAAAGGTCATCAAATAACTAAAGAACTTTTTGATAACGGATATTTTTTACTTGCTTTCGACTTGACACCAGATCATAATAATAATTCTAATTGTGGTAATTTAATAAACCAGGGAACTATTCGTATTGAAGGGCGTTTTGGCAAACCAATTATTGAAGCAATAACGTGCTTAGTATACTGTGAATTTGATAGTGTTATAGAAATTGATAAGATGCGTAATATTATTCAAACACTATGAATTCAATAAATATTAAAAATACTTTGAAGTCCAATAATATAACAAAATATAAATTTAAAGGTGTATTTGCATGTAATAACTAACCAACACAACTAGTTTTAAAACCATAATTTTACGTTGCTAACACTGATCCATCACATATGTCTGGACAGCATTGGGTTGCTTTTTTTTTCCTAAAAACAAACCTGCCGAGTACTTTTGTTCTGCTGGCCAATCTCCAAATAAATCTTTTAGGTTATTTTTAAATAAAAATTGTAAAACTTTTACTTATAATAGTCTTCGAATTCAGAGTGAAACTTCAATTTTATGTGGCGTTTGTTGTTGTGTATTTATTTATTTAAGATGTAAAAACATAATTTTAAAATTGTTTGATTATTTTAATTTTTATTATAATGATATTTTAGTTGTAAGTTTAAATAAGCATATATTTAAGAATATAATAAAAGATAAAAAAAATAAATTCACATTTTTGTTTCTATATTTGTTCCATATTAAATATAAACTTATAATTATTAATCAAATTTATTACATTAATTTTTCTTAAGTAGTATACCGTGCACCTGCACGGAATAGGACCCTCCTTACAATTTGTATTATGCCATGGGCAGCAATCAAAATGAGGCACGTTTAGTCCTTCATCGACGTCATCTACACCGTAGTCCTCATTTTCCTCTATCATGGTTAAATAATGATATATGCACTGCCTGTGCTCAAACATTAGCACATTTTCGTAGTCTTTTAGGAACGTTTCTAGATATTTTTTAAAATAAGACATTTTTGGTCTTGTTTGTTTGGATTCCTTTTGTTTAATGTTCCTCTTTAAAATTTATTAGATACAGGTGTGATATATCAGAAGAACTTAAACATCACTATATATATATATATATATATATATATATATATATATATATATATATATATATGTAGCCAAATCTATTTGTAACTACATTATTAGACTTAAAAAATCTGTACCAATAAAAAATGTGTAGCAAATATTCAAGGTTATTTTTTAAACTTTAAAATTGCATATGATTGCATTTTTTACTCTAACGAAAAGTTTAATTAACTCATAATTTAATATGAAGCAAACATTCAAGGTTAATTTTTAAACTTAAAAATGCTACGATTGCAATTTTGATTGCACAATATTGCATTTTTTTTTTACTAATGAAAAGTTTATTCACTCATAATTTATATTAAGCAAACATTCAAGGTTAATTTTTATACTTAAAAAAATGCTACGATTGCATTTTTATTTAGCATAACGAAAAGTTTATTGACTTTTAATTTCCACAATAATAAATTTATATTTATTTTTTAAATCATAGATCAGTTTTCAAAATATGCTTTGATTTTTTTTTTTTTTTTTTTTTTTCGAGAGAGAGCGGGGAGATTTCTCCCAACGGAGACGGTACCGCGACCAAACCAGGTCTATTGTACCCACCCCCCTTTAGTTGGCCAAAAGACCCTCTGCTTCCCAGAGAAACCCAAGAAGGTCTTTTGCCGGTATTACACCGACTCGGGACGCGCCCATCGTACCGTGCCCCAAGTGTCTCCTTCTGGCCCATGCCAGCGCGGGGCAGTCACACAATAGGTGCTTTGTAGTTTCGTCCTCTTCACGGCATAGTCTACATTCCTGGTCCTCTGCCAGACCCATCCGAAAGAGGTGGTGCTTGACCGTATGGTGGCCCGTCAAATAAGCCACCAACAGCCGTAATTCTCGTCTGTTGAGACCCTTTGTCTCCAGTGTACTCCCGGGAAATATAAATTCCTTCGCCTGACGCATTCCCGGTAGCGATACCCAGTATTTTCTGTGCTCGCTGAGAGCCCATTCCCCCAATAGAGATTGGAGTGGCCCAGCTTAACCCACAAAAGGGCTCGGGGCCCACCATTTGGGCATTTGCTCCAGCCCTAGCCAGTTCATCAGCCCTATCGTTACCCGGAACCCCTGAGTGTCCCGGCACCCAACAGAGTGTCACTCTGTTTCTTGAGCCCAGCTCCTGTAGCCTTCCCCGGCATTCCGCCACCAACTTCGAGGACAATTTCCAGGAAGAGAGTGCCTTAATGGCCGCTTGGCTATCAGTGAATATCGCAATGCTGTTTCCTATCATTCCCTTGTTAAGAATGTTGCTACAGCACACATCGATGGCGTGGATCTCGGCCTGGAATACACTTGGTGTTCTTCCCATGGCTATCGAGATTCGCGTGTTTGGTCCAAATACCCCAGCACCCACCCCGTGCTCCGATTTGGATCCATTGTTATACCAGCGTAGTCCCTGGTTACCCTCACAGGGATTTCCACTGTCCCAAGCTCCCCCATTTGGGAGGATCGTGCTAAACCTTCTGTTAAAGCTCAGTTCCGTGGTCTTAATGTCCGCCCTAGTGCAGACTGATAGACTAGGAGCTAATTTCATCAGACCAGCGTGTCCGTTGACCCCATCTGACAGTCCGGATGTTTGTTGGATCCTAAGGAGACTCGATATTGCGACCTTCCTTATATGGATGTGTAATGGCAAGATGCCCAAAATAGTTTCAAGTGCCGCTGTTGGGCATGTGCGCATCACCCCCGTCAGAGCTACACAGACCATTCTCTGTAGCCTTCCGCACTTTTGAATCGCCGACACCTGCTGAATCTTTGGCCACCATACCAGGGATCCATAGGTGATTATCGGTCTGATCATCATGAAATAAAGCCACTTAATCATACTAGGGCCAAAGCCCCAGGTCTTCCCAAAGAAGCTCTTACAGGCCCAGAAGGCCCTAAGTGCCTTCTTCAGGGTCGCATCCAAGTGCGAGTTCCAATTTAGCCGTTTATCCAGAACAATTCCCAGGTACTTGACTTCAATGGAGTACTCGATTTCCGTCCCATTCACTGTCAGTCTACCCAATCTGTGTTTATATCTTCTCGTGAACGGGACCACGACCGCTTTTTGGGGGTTGATGTTCAGCCCCCTTTCATGGCACCATTTGAGAACCTTGTCGAGAGCACCCTGCATCACCTCAGTGATTGTTCTCTCGAATTTTCCGGTCACAATGATGGCCAGGTCGTCCGCATAACCAATGGCCCGCAGGCCATATTCCTCAAGTCTGACGAGCAGGTCATCAATCACAAGGCACCATAGCAGGGGAGAAGGTACCCCACCCTGTGGACAACCTTTAACAGCACTAATGCTGACGCTAGCGTCATCCCAAGAGGCGGTAATTCTCCGTTGTCTCAGCATGGCGCCGATCCAATTGATGGTATAATCATCTATCCGTTTTTTCGACAAAGCATCCTTGATAGAGTCGTAACTTGTGTTGTCGATGGCACCCTCCACGTCAAGAAAAGCACATAGTGCAATATCCTTGTTGTTATGTGCCTTCTCTATTTGCGCAACCAGATGGTGCAGTGCTACTTCCGTCGACCTACCCTTCTGATAGGCGAACTGCGTTCCGTGCAATGGCGCGGAGATTCTCAGCTCGTCCCGGATGTGCAGGTCCAGTAGCCGCTCAACAGTTTTAAGCAGAAATGATGTGAGGCTAATAGGCCTATAGGACTTCGGCTTCTCTAGCGGTTTGTTGCCAGATTTGGGGATAATAACTACTCTGACCGCTCTCCACGCGGTCGGAATATGACCCCAGGTGAAGCTAGCCTTAAACAGACCAATTAGCGGGTCCATTATAATATTAAGACTTTCCTGTATTAATACCGGGAAAATCCCGTCACCACCTGGTGACTTGTAAGGGCTGAAGGAGCCAACTGCCCAGCGAACCCTGTCCTTGTCAAAAATTCTACCGGCCAATCCCGTGGCTCGTCCAGCTCCTGGGATTGCCGCTTCGATCTCAGCGTGTTCATTACCCGTCACAATGGTAGAGCCTGGGAAATGAACTTGTAGCAGGGTTTCCAGAGTTTCCCTACGATTTGTAGTGAAGGTACCATCTGTTCTCTCCACTAGGCCCACTCCGTTGGAGTGTCCTTTGGCCATTACCCTATGAAGCCTTGCCGCATCAGGGAGGTTTGCTATGCCACTGCAAAAGCTCCTCCATGTATCCCTTTTGGATTTGCGTAAGGATCTGTTGTAATCAGTAAGAGCACATTTGTACTCCTGCCAATTCTTAGTCTTCTTTGCCTTGTTGAATAACCTTCTGACCTGTCGCCGCTTCAGTTCGAGCGTATCGTTCCACCATGGAGTTCTACGGCTGGAGCTGAAGTTGCGTATGGTCGTGCTCTCCCGAAAGGACGAGATCAGTGTATCCTCTACAAGGTTGGCTGCTAGCTCAATACCATCGACTGACCCGATGTCGGTCATTAGGAGCCCAGCCTTTCGGCTGACGAGGGACTGGAACTCCTTCCAGTCCGTTCGTCTAGGATTAAGAGCGCCTTTGCGCAGATCCGCCCTACCCGGTGTGTCGAACCGTATATGTTGGTGGTCCGACAGCGAGGCCTCATCCGTTACCCGCCAGTTACGAATTGAGTCTCGCAGGGCGCCGCTGACCAGTGTGAGGTCCAGTACCTCCTCTCTGATTGCATTAATAAAGGTCGGCTTGCAGCCGACGTTAGCTATGTCCAAGTTAGTACCTACCAGATAGTCTAGTAATAACTCACCTCTTTTGTTTATATCACTGCTACCCCAAACGGTGTGATGAGCGTTGGCATCGCAGCCAAGAATTATCTGCTTACCAAGCATACTGCAGTGACGTACCAGGTCCACCACCTCCTTCGGTGGAGCAAACTCTTCTTCGCCGGGGAAGTATGCCGTCGCTACGACGATCTCCGACGACCCCCATTCTGTGGGTATATTGATCTGTGCAGTAACTAGATCTCTGAAAATAAAATTTGTCAATGGAATTATTTCAACACTCTTGTCGACAAGTAACGCAGTGCGTGGTTTGTCCACTGACCGATCATAGATCAACTTACTTGAGAGGGATTGTAGTCCCCGGACCAGGCCACCACTGACCCACGGCTCTTGCAAAAGCGCAAGACCGATGTTCTCCTCGGCGAATATCCTACACAGTGTGGCCGACGCCCCTTTGGCGTGGTGTAGGTTCGCCTGCAGCACCCTAATGGTGCTCATCTCCATCTCTTATGGATCGCTGCACCAAATCCCCTAGCCTGTTGCGTCGGGGTCCCTTCCCTCTTGAACCTTTGGTCGGTTTTTCCGGCCTTTCGTGAGGGTTGGTTGTGCTGCGTTTGGCCGAAGGCTGAGGCTTTCGCTTGTTTTCCGCCCTCTCATCTACCCGTTTCCTCTCGCGAGCAATCGCCGCTCCGCTGGTAGACGGGCCATCGTGTGGGGTGGGTATTTGTTTTGTCTGGGGTGGTTCCTCGACTCCTTCAGTTTTGGCCCCAGCAGGCTTCTGTTGTATGTTGGCAACGTCTCTCGAGCCAGTGCTCTTGAGGTGTAGCCTGACTTGCCCAAAGCAATAGCTGATCTTACCTCCCAAATATGCTTTGATTAACATTATATATATATGTATATTTAATGTTAATTTAATGTATATTATATATATCAAAATAAAAAAATAAGTGCATAAGTAAATAAATATATGTTTTACGAGGTATTTTCAAAAGATTTTTTAATTTTTTATTTAATTAAAAATGGAACATCAGAAACTAAGTTGCGAATTTTGTAAAGATATAACTTTTGCCAACAAATTCAATAAAAAGGGCATTTTATGCGTGTGCATAATTTCAGCCATTCAAAATCAAAATTCTATAAAACTCCAAGAGCTGTTAATGATGACAAGCGGGAGGTGAAAGAGCAATTTCCTGCAAATGTTAGTGAGGAGATGCCTGACTATGTTAAGGAATTTATGGAGGAAGAGGATTCCTTTCTATTACAAATCAAATTTTAAAATGTAAATTATTTTTAAATAAAAATTAATAAAAATTTTAAAAAATATCTTGTTTTTGTTTTATTATAATTATCTTTATTGTAAGGATTTCTTTTTCAGAGATTAGATATAATTTAAATCGAATATTGCAGGTCCATTTGGTAATTGACGCCCCTTGTAAATAATTGTCCAAACTTTATCATTCATTTGAGTTAAGTATGGATCCTCCTTGTTTAAAAATTTCATCATTCTATGGGGAAGATAAGACCATTTATTATCATCTAAATTGGCAATGACTTTTAGACCATATTGTATTTCTTTCCATTCAAAATTCACAATTTTCAAAGATTGGTTTAAAGGTATATCATCTATTCTAATATACTCGGGCTTAATACCTTGGGCAATATTTACAATTTTTTATACATCTAAAACAAACAAGAAAAGATAATAAAAATAAATACATAATTAAATATAACATTATTATATTGAAATTACTTACCATTTTTATTAAGTTTTCTTTAAAGTGGCAATTAGGGTAATGATTTGGAATATACTCCCTTAGCCTTTTTATATTAATGGCATACTTGCTAAGGTTAGAGTACAAATTGAGCTTATTTATATACTTAAGCACGATGGCCACGTATCAAATTGATTTGTCAAACTCAGTTTTTTTTGATTGTGTTAGTGAAAAAAATCTCACACGCATATGTTGATGTGAGTTTGACGAAAATCAAAACAATTTAGATTTTCACTGCCGCCGCTACTATGATTTGAAGCGAATTTGATGTGTTGCTGTGAAAAACGTCAAATGGCAGTTTTATTCAGTTTTCGCAGCGTCAATACCGTACGGTAAAAATGTTGTGGTTAAATAAAAAATGGAGGAAAAAAATTTTATACTTGAATTTATTGAAGTATACCGTGGTTTGCCTGCTTTATGGCAGGTTAAATCCAAGGAATACAACAACAGAGTCGCTTTACGCCATATTTTTTTCTTTATTCTTTTTTCTTGCATATGCCAGAGCAATAGCTATGCAACAATTTTCTATGTCATTCATATTTCTAAAAAAGAAATAATTTGTAAACATTAAAAATATTTTGCGACCAAATTAACCACACGTTCTTACCTTTTTAAAACAGCTTTGAAATGAAATTTGATGGTTTGAGTTTGATACGTTGCTGTGTTAAGCAAAACCAAATATTACCAATACATACATATTATTTGTCAAATCAGTTTGAACGTGGCCATCGTGCTTTACATATGTTGAATATTTAAACTATATTACATATTACTCTCTCTTATTTTAAAATACTCAAATAATACATTAAAACATATTACAGAATTTTTTAAATTTCTCTTCATTGAAGAAAATATAAATATGATCAACTTAATATTACTCTTTTTTATATTTAAAACTACTCAAAAAATTCTTTATTTTATTTATATTCAAAACTCCTCCTTATGGAAAAATACATTGGGAAAAAAAACTAATGGGTAGGCAGAATTTTTGCTGCTTTAAATAAAAAGCAAAAATGGGGAGTCAGAATTTTTGCTGCCTCCCCATTTCCCTACTACTTTGTTAGACAATGGCTTTTTAAAGTTGTATCAAGCAAATGCTGTATATTAGCTTTTTTAAAGTATCTAACAATTTTTACATGCACTTATTATTCCTTTTAATTAGTCAGTGGCTTCGAAAGCATCGTTTAAGGTATTAGAAAAGAGATGGGCAGAATAGTTTAATCTGGTAATATCTTTCAGAGCCCTTACAATATTGCTTCCACGATCAGTAACGAATACCGTCTTTGAAAAATCAGTTACACCGAATTCTTCCAAAAGGTTGCTTAATTTTGTATTTATATTAATTGATAATTTGATTTTGAAGTCCATTGATTTCATTCCTAAAGTAATCTCTACTAGTTTAAAATCTACTGGAAAGTGCAATGTGGCACACAAAAATCTTCTTTTAATAAAGTCATCTGACCACATATCAATAGTAACTGCAGCCTCACCATTGATAGTTTCTGTATATGGGGCTTAAGTTCATTTTTTCTTTCTTCGGCCACTAATTTAGATTTTCTGGACAATGTCCTGGCGCTGGGAATAATACTGGCTACATCAATACTTGGCACCCATATTTATGCACGTTTCATTCATTTTTCGAAAGCCCGAACCTTCAACAATACTGAAAGGCCGACAGTCTTCTATTGTGAAGTCCATAAATACATCCAAGCAAAGCTTTTTGTCTGTACTATTTACCTGTATGGGAGCAATGTCTTGTGGCTGTGCATGAACACACTTATGTTTTATCAAGTTTGACGTTTGGCGAGCAACAAATTTTAAAAGTTTTTTGCATGTACCGCAATATACGATCCCCTTTAAAATACTCCCATCATCCTTTTGGATTTCATACAAGCAAGACCATATAATACTTCTTCCAGATTTTTTTCAATGGCTTGTACACTCCATCATTTATTTTCTCCAAAATTTCTTGATTATTTTCCATACAGTAAATTTATAACTTTTAATATACATATATACACTCATAAAATTTTTTAACAAAAACTCTCCTTTACAACTTTGACTACCCGTTTTAAAATGAAATGTTTGAATTATAAATCGTTATAGAACGGCGTCTAAGCAAACACTATAAATGCATATATAAATGTATTGAGTGGCGGTTACACTCTTTCTTATTAGCACAACATACAAATCAATACTTACATACAAGGTAAATGAACCAGGTGGCGTTGAAAGCACAGCTGTGCTACTTTTTTTTTCTTACTTAGAGAGAGAAATGTCAAAAGTTGCTTGTGTTTTTGACATATCGATCAACGAAAGCAACAAAAAAATACATTGTAGTGCAGGGATGTCAGCGTCATACACAATTGTGTCAGCAAAACTCACATGTACGCTTACGCTCTTTTATTTTGCGAGCGTAAAATATAATTGTTTACTGCAAAACACTCTCATTCAGCGGGAAATATCGCACGATCGCACGGCCTGTTTTGAGGCCTCTAAACAGAAATAATATATTTATTATTTATTATCTTTGTTTCTGTTTTGTTTTATTTCTGTTTTTAACATTGTACAATGATTTAAAAAAAACAAATTGCTTGTGGTTTTTGTACGAGGTGTAGTGTACTTGCTGTAGTATCAAGAATAACTGTGATGAATTCGCCTTGATGTTGTGTTTATTGAGCTTCTGTAAACTTCAAATTTGAATTTAATTAATTAGTCTTGTAGACAGCGATAACGAGCATACAAGCGGATGAGTTTTTTAAAAATTTAATCATCCAGATAGGGAAAATATTATTGAGTTCTGGAAAAATTTAGACGGGGCACTATATCCTGTATTAAAAAAAGATTCCTTCAAATGTTTGTCGCTTTTTTTCCTCAATATATCTTTGCGAACAAATATTTTCCGATTTGAAATACATTTGCTCAAAACAACGCAATAAATTAACGTCCGCAAACCTAAAAAATGTTTTGTTGTTTCGAAACTGCAATATAAATTTAAAAGATATTATTTGTAAATAAAAGTATATTTTTATAGGCTAGTAAAATCTTCTCTTTTTATAATAGTGGTTAATAATTATAGAATATTTTTAAACTTAATGGGGTTATTATTTGCATTAGTATGTGCAAATGAATTTTCATTGTTGGCATTCGCAAAAAATATGTTGAGCACCAAATTAAACATTTTTGAAAGAATTGTATAAGGTTGTAAAAAGACTTCAAATATTGTCAAATGCTCAATTTTTCCAAAAAATAAGCAAAGTTTCTGCGAAATGCAGGTTCCAAATTAAATTTATTTAAATAATAACTGATTGTGTCTGTCCATAACTCAACATTTTTCGATAATTGTATTATTATTAATTGCTCTAAAGTCTTCATAGCAAAATATGTATGTTAATTAGGCCTCGTAATAGGCCTCGCAACCGCAGATTCCTCCCGCTGGGAATGTAAGAGAGAAGAGTATTCGCACCAACACAATCATAATTGACACCACTGTTGTAGTGTTTTTGGTGTTGTTACTTGTTGTAGTATCGACACCACCGTATACATGAATTCGCCTTGCTTACATACATAAAAAACAATATCTTCCGTCTCGTGTCACCTCTCTATGCTATGTGCGTGTGACAGCGACAAGTGCACACGTGCAAAAAAATTATTTATTTTTGCATGTAAAAACCTTTAAGGTAGAGTAAAGGCTGAGTTAGGCGAACGTTGCTGTACCGGTAACTTACTGTAACGGACCGCTTGCACGTTGGGGCACTTATAGAACATCTAAAAACATGTCATATGTTTTCCACCTACATAAACAAAAAAGCATTAGTATACATAAAACAACACACACAGTGATGGGAAATCAACAGGTTTTAATGTTGACCGTTGTGCAGAAAAAGTACCAAGTGATTAAAATGGTATTAAAACAGTATTTAGTGTAAGTAAAAAAACATTAATAATTTAATATCTGATATTTATATTATAGATTTACAATAAACAAATATGTATTTTAACATATACATACACATTTACATGTATTAATTTGTAAATGTGCATAGACAAAACAATATTTTGCAACCATTTAAAGCCTTTTATATATTTCTCATTTCTGTTGTGTGTGCATATGCATTTGCTTATTTTGTACATCTAAGGCTATGTATATTTATATATATGGAAATATGTTGTATTGTAAGTCGTTTTGTCGAAAGTCCATAGATATACTGGAAAAAAGTACCAAAAACAGAGCGAAAATACCCGCATTCAATTTAATTTGCAAGCAGGCCATCACTGCTTTACAACTGTCACGCAAAGACGGCATGAAATTCTAATTTATACAGATTCAGACGTTCCGTTACGTGACATTTAAATTCGGTAAGCATTTACATTGTAAGCAAATAACAAAATGGACCAGACGTTTCGTTAGGGGACGTGGACGTTCGGCTAACTCTACCTTAAGCCGAACCTCCACGTCCCCTAACGAAACGTCTGGTCCGTTTTGTTATTTGCTTACAATGTAAATGCTTAGCGAATTTAAATGTCACGTTGACGGAACATCTCAATCTGTATAAATTAGAATTTCTTGCCGTCGTTACGTGACAGTAGTAAAGCAGTGATGGCCGGCTTGTATATTAAATTGAATGCGGGTATTTTCGCTCTTATTTTTGGTACTTTTTTCCAGTATATCTATGGACTTTCGACAAAACGATTACAATACAACATATTTCCATATATATAAATATACATATGCTTAGATGTACAAAATAAACAAATGCATATGCACATACAATAGAAATGAGAAATATATAAAAGGCTTTAAATGGTTACAAAATATTGTTTTGTCTATGCACATTTACAAAATAATACATGTAAATGTGTAAGTATATGCTAAAATACATATTTGTTTATTGTAAATCCATAATATAAATATAAGATATTAAATTATTAATGTTTTTTTACTTACACTAAATACTGTTTTAATACCATTTTAATCATTTGGTACTTTTTCTGCACAACGGTCAACATTTAAACCTTTTGGTTTCCGATCACTGTGTGTGTTGTTTTATGTATACTATTGCTTTTTTGTTTATGTATGTGAAAAACATATTACACGTTTTTAGATCAGTGATGCTCATTCAGGCAAACAATTGTTTACAGCCGAAATAAAATGTTAGTAATATATTTTATAAGTTGTATAACACAAAGGTACAAAATTAAAACTTTTTTGTGTTGATAAAAAATTTGTAGCAATTCTTTACGAATTCAATGTCGCTGATTTTAAAACTGCACTTTTTTTTATTCGGAAGCTTTTTGGCTCTAAATCAGTTTCAAATATCTTATCAAACAATTGTAAAAAAAATTAAAGATTTTTATGTTTTAAAAATTTATAAAAAATAAATATTGCACGCAAATCACAGCTGATAGAAAAAAAAGTGCAGTTTTAAAATCAGCGACATTGAATTGGTAAAGAACTGCTACACATTTTCTATCAACACAAAAAATGTTTAATTTTTTCCCCTTGTGTTATACAACTTATAAAATAAAATCTTCTAAATTTATACTTTTATGGCAGTTTCGTAATAGTAGAATGCTTTTCAAATGGGATGAACTTAATTTATTACGTTGCTTGGAACAAATAAATTTTAAATCCGAAAAAATTTGTTCGCATAGGTAAGTAGTGCCGAATATATATAATATTTTTTAAGTGCCATATTCAACTTTCATTGTTTGACACACCTAAGCAACCAGGCAAAAACATTTAATTCTTTAGAAACTATTAGCGCATTTCCGTTTGAAAACTATTTGGGTAAATTAAAAAAATTTGTTCAGAAAGGTCAGGGTGATTTGCCACAACTGTATAATCGTGTTGTAGAACAAAGTATTCTAAACCTCCAAAAACAAGATTCTTATCACCATTTAGGATTTTCAAAAAGTACAATAACCTACAATAACTTTTGCTTTAATTTAAATGACCCAGACGCGTTTTTCTTTATAAAAGATGAACAATACAAAATATATCGAATAGTTAAAATAGAAACTTTGAGCACGACCTATATTCTACATAGCAAATTAGTTGTTAACCTTGAACCTTTTCTCTCTTATCCAATAGATTCAAGTTTAATAGGAATATTTTCTTCAAATAATTTACAATTCAGTAGAACCATTGACATATTTAAAATTTGTGAAATTTCCGGAAAAATGTGTTATTTTAAAACTGAATATAATCATATTTTAATTCCATTAATTCACTTTTAGGTAAAATATGTCAGGAATTAACACAAATGCATTTTCCAATAATAATATTACTCAGAATGAAGAAAATAATAAAGAGCCAATTTCAATATACACGGAGCTATTTCAACAAAATTCCGATACAAATTTTACCGGCAACAGTCAAATTTTAACCTTAACAGATTATACGGCAAACACAAACAATAAAAGCAGTGAATTAAGAGGTATGTATTTTTTATAGTCTTGTCCTTTATAATATACAAGAAATCATTAATTTTACATTTGAAAAATCCTCCATTCATACTTTTTCTAATAGAAATATTAAACCTTGTGCGGAAAATAGACCTGAATGTAACGATTCTTAATACAAAAACCGATCGTTTAACAAATGAGCTGATTTCAATTCGCAGTGAAATTTCATCCCTAAAAAAGAATGTTTTCTGATGTACTGGCGGAGCAGTTCTCTTGGAGGGGAACTATCAGCAAAAAATGTATAAGGGGATCGCGATTAACTTCAGCTATTCGACGTAAGAACAATTTTGAACACTTTTGTTTATAATAATTGTAGAATAATTGATTTTTATATATATTTCATTAGATTCTTTTAAAAACAAATTTTCATTAGAAGATGATGATTTTGATAAAATATCACAGAGGTTTTTTCAATATGCCCATGACAGACTAAATACATAAATCAGCTAAGTACCAAGAAAAAAAGAATGGAAATTGACCATAATAAAACTGCGTTTTCTTAATTACTTTTTATTACCTTATTTTTTAAAAATATATGTATATTATTTTTTTAAAAATGATTTTCATGTAAATTAATTTATAAGCATTTGTAAGAATTATTTTTATTTAACTTAAAGTACAAATTTTTGTTTTGTTTTTATAAATAAATATTATATATGTATTATACATAAAAAAAAAAACAAAACTTACTCTTTTTTTTTGAGAAAAAAAAAACAAACACAAAATTAAGAGAGAAAAATATAAAAGCTTTGCTAACGAACTTTTGCAAAACTATTAAAAACGAATGTTTAGCGAATTTTAAATCGAATCTATAAAACTATTTCCAGCGAACATTTAGTGATATCGTTAAAGTTGTTCGTTATAGATATTGCCAAAAGATCATTATTAATATTAAAGCAAACCTTCGAGATCGAAGAATTTGCTGCCACAAACTGAGCGACGGGTGAACTCTATGAGTTCTTTTTCGTTTCACTAGCAGTAGTCGTTCTCGAACGTTTTATCAGAGAAACGTTTGCCGTGTTCAAGCGGGATCATAAAGTTTTTTCTGTTAACCTGAAACAAAAATATGTATAGTAGTGGTATACACACAAGAATGATAGAAGAAAGATTACGACAACACGAATCAAAAATTGAATTTTCTGCGCATGTGGGTTAAATGACGTCACGAAACATACACGAATAGGTAACTCTAGCTTGGGTTAAGCTACGTCATCTAACGGGAAAACATGCGCATGGCGTAATCTCTTTTTATATCATTCTTGGTATACACAATTGTGCATAGAAATGTATTTCCCTGGTCTATTTATTCAAAAATAAAATAAACTACATGAGAATTATAACGTGAAAAAGTTATTTTAGTAAAAAGTTAGGGTATTCATAGTGGTAAGTAAAATAGAAAAGGTATTCACGTTGTTGGGTTACTCATACTTCAAACATCTGTGGATTCATTTTAATTCTTGCTAATGGTATATCATAACTTTTTACAAAATACCAAATGCGCACCTGAGTGCCTGCAAAAATGTAGAAAGTCATTATAACAGGTCAAAATTATGAACGTTAAATAAATACCATAAATTAGTAAGGTTAACTCTTTGGACTCGGTCATATAATTGTAGCATAAAAAAGTAAGCAATAAAAATAGTGCCAAACAATAACGCTTCATTAATATATCAAAAAACACATCTTCTTACCCAAAAAATTTACCTGCTGTCACATTTGCTTCTATGTGTATAGGTTTACACATAAATTGTAGGAAAACAAGACATTTTTTAAATTGTTTTTTAAATATTTTTACTTACTTAAAAAAGTGTTTTCAAAGAAAAAAACCTACCGACGCGATTGGTACAGAAAAAAAATATTTTTACAAGCACAAAATACCAACATATTCTTGTGGCTATTTTTTTTCTTAATAATTTCTGCATTTAGGTACGTCTTTTTAACGAAAGAAAAAAGGACCCTTTTACAGGCATCAAAGAATTTTTTTCACAAACAAAACACATATCGTTAGCTTAAATGCAAAACAATGTAGATATTATTTGAAATTTGTGTTGATTAGGATTCACGTTACATATGAATTTTTATATAATTTTAAGTTATGTATTTACAGAATTAAAAATGACGTATCATCAAATAAATATATAATTATTTTTAACAGCATAATGTATAATCACCAGAGAAGACCAATTTGCTTTTTTTGCTGTTTTGCTTCTTTTTTGCTGTTTTTGCCCATATTTGCTTTTTTTGCTGTTTTTGTTATTATGGTGCTTATTTTGCTTTTTTCCTATGTTTTTGTTGTAAAATAGCTTTTTTAACATAATTTTTACGTAAAAAATATTTTTTTGAGAAAACATTAGAAAAAAAATAATTGACAACTTTTTTCTGGGTTAAAACAAAAATATGTTAGTTGTGGACTCAACGTTTTTGGGCGCTTTATTACAACTAAAATTAATAAACTTACCATCCCAAAAAAAAAAACAGCCATATTACTTATTTGAGTTTAAAACAAAATAAGTAAACCGGCCGTTGTGAACGAAAAAATAATAAAAAAAAATGCCGAAAGAAAAGTCAAATATGTTATTTTTGCTAAAAATGGTAAAATGGTATCCTGAAGTTTTTAAAGTTGAAAAAGATTGGCTTTTTTGTAATGTGTGTTCGAGTAAAATTAAAAGCGAAAAGAAGTGCAATGTGGAGCAACATTTTAGTACAAAAAACACAAATTAGCTGCTTGCCAAGAAAATCGTCCACAAAAACTTATAACGGAATTTCCTGTTAATATTACTGCCAATACATTTCACAAAGGTATATGTAAATTTTTGTTGGAGACCAATATACCAGTGAAAAAAAGTAAGCCATCCCAGTTTCAAAAATATCTTTCAAAAGTACGCCAATTTGTCAGTTCCAAGCGAAAGATCTATTAGAGGTAAATACATACCTCAAATGTATACGGAAGCTTTGTGAAAAATGCGTGAAAAGGCTAAAGGTAAATATATATGGATTTCTGTTGATGAAACAACAGACAGTGAACAAAGATATGTGGCCAACTTTATATTTGGTATTTTAAATGGCGATGTTGGAAATAAACCTTTTTTATTGAACATGGGTGTTCTCGAAAATGCAAATGGGGCTTCTATTGCATCTTTCTTCAACGATTCATTACAAATTTTATGGCCTAATGGTAAGTGAATATTTGATTCATAATTTTTTTTTTATTTTTTATGTTTTTTTTTTTTAATTTAATCTAGGCATTCAATACGACAAAATATTGCTAATGGTAACTGATGCAGCGCTTAGAGTTTCAGCATGTAAATAAATTAATATCTTGTACCAAATCCGTTTTTGTTAAGTTAATTTTTCAATAACTCGTATTTACACACATACAAACTAAAATTTTAATTTCCATAGGCTCCTCGTAGAAAGCAGTTGTTTTTACAAATGAGTCCCAATTTGGCTCTTCCACCGTTCTCATGCCCTACACGTTGGGGTACTTGGATACAAGCCACAATGCATTATGCAGAATACCTTGATAAAGTAAAGGCTGTTATTTCTTAACTGATAAGTGAAGACTCAGATTCGATCGCGCACGCCAAGGAAATATATAACTTGCCGGGATTAAGTTCCCAACTTGCGTTTATCAAAAACCATTTTTCAATTACTGTGTCTTCTATAAAAAAAGCTACAAACAGTTGGGTTAGCTATTCACGAAAGTGTAAATATTGTGTCAAATGTACGAAAAGCTCTTGAGAATCTACATGAAAAAATATATATGAAGAAATTTAATGCAGTATGTATTTCAAAGAAATCCGGGGTTCAAACAAATTTTACAAATAAACAGCATTCTTCAAACTGGTGCTAAACCTGATGACGAAATGAAATTTTGAAATATAAATTAGCTCCAACAACATCCGTTGACGTGGAAAGAAGTTTCTACTTATACAATTCACTTTTAACAAAAAGACGAAGAAAAATGACGTTTACAAATATAAAAGCCCACATGATTGGTTATTGTAACTGTTTTCACGAATCTGAAGAAATAGAATAACTGTAATTTTTTATATTTAAATGTATATATTAAAAAAATAAAAATGCTTTTTTTGCTGCTTTTTTTCTAAATTTTTGTGCTTTTTTTATATATTTGTTTTGCTGTAAACACTTTGTTTTTTGCTTTTTTTTGTCTTCTATGATAATCACACTCAATAAAAAATTAGCAGAGTTTTTAATTCTTTTTATAAGAACACATTAATATTTTTAAACAAAAAAAATGGGTAATCTGTTTTATAACTATTACCACGGTGTTAGTGGAATTAGTGATCAGATAATAATTTATAATAATAATTTTTAGTATTGCATAAGAAAAAATAAAAAAGTGCTGTAAACTTATAAGAACCGAACCCATATACGTATGTAAAATAAAACCTATAATAAATGTGACTATCAGCTTCTTCCACATAGGACTGTTAGACATTTTGAAATTTTTTATCTGAAATATTAAAAATTGCTTTTAAATCTCAAATAATTTCCATTTTACAAAGTTCTTTGCTTTGCATGTAAACTTATGAAATGTTACATTATTCTACATTTAAGTCTTAAAATTTAAACTCTAAATAAAAATTGCACGCAAGGCATTGGATGTTACCAAAAGCATTTTTGACCGCACAATATTTTTTGAGTGTAAGCTGAAACAAAATAATATAGCATCCGCTAGACATGCACACTTGTCGAAGTCACATCGACGACTGAATTGAAGAGTATAAAAATATGTGTTAGTAGTAGTGTGCACAATTGTGCAAAGAAATGGAAACCCCTGTTTTAGATGTTCTATAACAGTGGTGTCAATTATGATTGTGTTGGTGCGAATACTCTTGTCTCTTACACTCCCAGCGGGAGGAATCTGTGGTTGCGAGGCCTATTACGAGGCCTAATTAACATACATATTTTGCTATGAAGACTTTAGAGCAATTAATAATAATACAATTATCGAAAAATGTTGAGTTATGGACAGACACAATCAGTTATTATTTAAATAAATTTAATTTGGAACCTGCATTTCGCAGAAACTTTGCTTATTTTTTGGAAAAATTGAGCATTTGACAATATTTGAAGTCTTTTTACAACCTTATACAATTCTTTCCAAAATTTTTAATTTGGTGCTCAACATATCTTTGCGAATGATTTGCGAATCAATGATAACAATGAAAATTCATTTGCACATACTAATGCAAATAATAACCCCATTAAGTTTAAAAATATTCTATAATTATTAACCACCATTATAAAAAGAGAAGATTTTACAAGTCTATAAAAATATACTTTTATTTACCAATAATATCTTCTAAATTTATATTGCAGTTTCGAAACAACAAAACATATTTTAGGTTTGCGGACGTTAATTTTTTGCGTTGTTTTGAGCAAATGTATTTCAAATCGGAAAATATTTGTTCGCAAAGATATATTGAGGAAAAAAAGCGACAAACATTTGAAGGAATCTTTTTTTTAATACAGGATATAGTGCCCCGTCTAAATTTTTCCAGAACTCAATAATATTTTCCCTATCTGGATGATTAAATTTTTAAAAAACTCATCCGCTTGTATGCTCGTTATCGCTGTCTACAAGACTAATTAATTAAATTCAAATTTGAAGTTTACAGAAGCTCAATAAACACAACATCAAGGCGAATTCATCACAGTTATTCTTGATACTACAACAAGTACACTACACCTCGTACAAAAACCACAAGCAATTTGTTTTTTTTAAATCATTGTACAATGTTAAAAACAGAAATAAAACAAAACAGAAACAAAGATAATAAATAATATATATATTATTTCTGTTTAGAGGCCTCAAAACAGGCCGCGCGATCGTGCGATATTTCCCGCTGAATGAGAGTGTTTTGCAGTAAACAATTATATTTTACGCTCGCAAAATAAAAAAGCGTAAAGGCCATGTCAGATAAAACTTTTGCTTCGCGTTGCGTTACCGATTCGCTTTGACATCTAAGATAAAATATACGTACTTATACGAAACATGTCACATAAAGTACTTTCAAAGCGGAGCGAAGCAAAAAGTTAGCCAACTCTCATCTTCTTGCGCGCTTTGACAATTGGCTAGTATAATTTTCTTTTTTTTTAATTTTTTTTTTGCCAAATTCAATTCCAAAAAACCGTCCAATTAAATTTTTAACTTTAATTTTTGTAACAAATAATTAAATGTACAAATTACCAACCGCTTTTATAAGTAAACAAACAATGCGTGAGTGTTGTCAAAGTTTTCATTGTGGCATACACCTTTTGCTTTGCGTTTTTCTGCCGAAGGTAAAAACGTCACGCAAAGCGACAAAGTTGTATCTGACACGGCCTTAAGCGTACATGTGAGCTATGCTGACACAATTGTTTATGACGCTGACATCCCTGTTCTATAAGTGCACCAACGCACAGTGGCGCCCGTAGAGCAAGCGAGGTTGCAAAAATCAAAATTTTCATGAGTGCCGACGAAGTTTTGAATAAACCCATATTATAGGAAACTTTTCAACGATTTCAAATATGCCACTCTTAATAATATCACATTTTTAGTTTAGAAGATATAACCGTTCAAAGTTGACCGACTTTCGGTTTTCAAAAAAACACACAATTTTTAGTCAATTTGTTGCGATTTCAGGTGTAATATCACGAAAAATAGGTAACGAATCGCCTTATTTTTTGTTTGTATTGATTGATGTATTTATTAAATGTATAATGATAAAAAAAAATTAACTGTTTGCTTTGTGTTTCTCCTAGTAAATCACTATTTAAAAACTATCCGTTTTTTCACTATTTTTCAACTTTGACGGAAAATAAAAAAAAACTATATTTTTCTATATTTGCCATATTTGCAAAACCTGTTCTTTGATTATTTCTTTACATAATTCAAAAGGTTTTATCTGCCCGTACGTGCCCGTTTGGCTTCTAGAGGTAAAAAAAGGTTAAAAAGACATGGTTGCAGAAATTGTATGGCGCCCATCCCTTATATGTTTTGACTGACAGTAGTTTGATCTAATAGTTTGAAAAAAACTACTCATTGAAATTAGCAGGTACGTACCTCACATAAACAATACTTTGGCGTACAAATGGTCAGGAACAATATTGACTTATGGTCCCTACAGGTAGGCACAAATCTTATTTGGACACGTGCATAATATCAAAATTGCATTATTCAGCATAAATCCATATGTATGCAGGGAACAGGTAAATTTTTAGGCATGGTAGCATAAGCCTATATATTGCAAAATAAGCATAATGCCTGGATTAGTCTACGCCTGAAAGTTGGCGCAACAATTACTGAAACCATTTAACAATTTAAGTATTGAAAACATGGCGTTGAACTGTTTATAAAGTCAACCACACCAAAGTTTTTCACGGAAGTGAAAATTCTTCCTGAGAAGTTGACATTGATCAGCAAATGGGGCTGCGATGGATCATCCGGACAAAGCGTTTATAAGCAAAGGATATCTTCCGATGACGCTACAATATCGGACGGAAATATGTTTATGGCATCTGTTGTTCATTTGCGGCTAAAATCGGATGATTCCCTACACTGGAAAAATCCACGTCCGTCATCAGTGCATTATTGCCGACCACTAATGTTTCAGTTTGCAAGGGAATCGGCAGAACTCATAAGGACTACGGTGAAGGACATTGAAGTACAAATAAGCAAGATTAAGCCTACAAAGCTGCAAATTGGAGAAGGAAAATATATTGAATGCAATTACGAGTTCCACCTGACCATGGTTGACGGAAAAGTCGTAAACGAACTGACAGGAACAACCTCAACAATGTCATGCCCGATTTGCAAAAAGAGTCAGAAGAACTTTTTTCAATTCAATTAAATTTATTTCATATATAATATGTTACATCTCAATTTTATATAATTAGTTGTAAAGAGTTTAAGATTAGTATCTTTTTCTGCTTAATTATAACATATTTCAATTAGTTATCATATACATATATATAGACAGAATTATATTGGAGGAAAAATTTAGCAAAAACCTATTTAAACCCCTTTTTTCGTTTTATTTTTATATTTTTTATTATCGATTTTTTATTATTATTTGTCAGAAGAACTTTGGTAATTTAAACGATTCTACAAATTAGGAGAATTACGAATATGGAATGTCACCATTGCACGCAAGGATAAGGTGTATGGAATTCTTGCTAAAACTGGCATATACCCTACCACAAGAGGAGGAAAACTTCGATGAAAATACATCAATAAAGGATAAGGAAAAGATCAAAAAGAAGCAAATACAGGATGCTTTTTTTAAACAAGTTGGACTAAAAGTAGACTGTCCCAAGCACGGATACGGTAACTCAAACGATGGAAACACTTCAAGGAGATTTTTTGAAAATGATGAGGCAGTAACTAGAATCATTGGAATTGACAATCAAATCGTGAAAAGATTGGGAACGATCTTGGATGTTTTAAACTGCAAAGAAAATGTAAATTCTACAAAATATGGAGAGTATGCGTCGAAAACTGCATCTTTTTTAGCAGAAATGTATCCACAGAAGAAGTTGACCCCGACCGTCCATAAAATATTGGCGCATGGCAAAGGTATAATTGAGTACCAGTCTTTGCCAATTGGAGAGCTTTCTGAAGAAGCACAGGAGTCTCTTAACAAATTTTATAAAAAATATAGATTGCAGAACACATTCAAAGCATCAAGGGTAAGGCAAAATGGCAGCATCTTCCGATCCACTTATTTCTTCCCTGCGGCATGTGAAGTCACGAATAGAGTAACAAAATAATTGTAGTTTAGAAATGGTTAGTCTTTTAGATATACCTTCTCCTACGAATTGTGATGAATATTTTACAGAAAATTGAAAAAATAAATTTAAAAAAAAAATTATTTTTTTTTAATTTGTTGGGTAATAATTTAAAACATAAAACCCTAAAGAAAAAAAATAAAAACAATCTAAAAATGTAAAAATAATTTTTTTTAGTTACCACAAAATTGATTTTTCTACTAATTTTAACTTTGATAACCCATAAGTAGGCCCCTACAAAGCGTAGTACCCTTTCCAAACGCTCATTTCATAGGCTGAACAGTTATCTATCATATGCTGTTTAAACTGTTCAATTATCTTATTCGGTTCAAAAGATATGATTTTTGCAACGAAAAAACTCAAATGGCGCCACTGTGCAACGTGCAAGCAGTCCGTTACAGTAAGTTACGGGAACAGCAACGTTCGCCTTACTCGGCCTTTACGCATCCGCATAATTTTTTTAAACTTGTCGCTGTCAGACGTACATAGCATAGAGAGGTGACACGAGACGGAAGATATTATTTTTTATGTATGTAAGTATTGATTTGTATGTTGTGCTAATAAGAAAGAGTGTAACCGCCACTCAATACATTTAGACGCCGTTCTGTAACGATTTATAATTCAAACGTTTCATTTTATGTTTATTTTCGCATAGTTTTTGCAGAAACCAAAATAGTTCTCGTTTAAAAATAGCGTACTGCCGCCTCAAAAATTTTTATTTGTGCCGTAAGAGTTAACCCATCTTTAATTTCGAAGATACCAATTTAGCGTTTTCCTAATGGTCAAAATTCGACCATACATTTTTATGTAAATATGAAGAAAACATATTACATCTAAGTATATATGAATTGACACGTTTTAAGCATTTATTTGTTCCGTCTTAGTTGATCGATTTGGCGATGGACCAACCTCTTCTACGTGAGTTAATTTTTTTTGTAGGTAGGTAGAAAGGCTGGTGTGAAGTCTCCTTCACACCCTCACCCAGAGACCAATATGGTCCATTGTGATGCCTTGTTTAGAGATAAATAGCTGAAAAAAGAAGGTGAAGAAAAACAGCAAAGGCATTAGAAAAGATAAGGATAGATAAGAAAAGGAAGATCTGACCAAACCCGAGAGAAAAGCCTCACTCAACACAACACCTATCCGCCCTATGTGCGGTTAGCTCCCAGTCTCCTGCTGCGCTGCCAGGCCATCCCCATTACGAATCCTATCAGACTCTCGAGCCCACAGCCCGGGACGTCCCCTAATTCGCCTAGGAATCTGCTGCCCAGCCACCTCAGCCTGCAGCACTATAGCCTGGGACAGCGGCACAAAATGTGTTCAACCGTCTCCAGCTCCTCCGGGTCCTCACACAACCCACAAATATCCGACACGTCGGATCCCAACCTCATCGCCATCCTGCCTATCATGCAATGACCCGTGATGATTCCTATTATGGTCCTCACGCAGACTCTACTTCTGCCCAGCAACAACTCCGAGTCGGACTTCCTAAGCACCGGCCACAGCGCCCGTGATACCCGGCAGTCCGTTCGGTTCCCCCAGGCCCTATTGGTCGCGTCCAGAATCCATTCCCAAATCTTTCCAAAGTAGAAGCCTATTGGAGACCTAACCGCCTCTATATGATTAGGATCCTCCATCTCTGAGCCCTGTCTCGCCAACTCATCAGCAATCTCGTTGCCGTTTATGTTGCAGTGACCAGGCACCCAGCACAATCTCAACATATACTCTCCAGAGGCACCCTCCAGAGCCCTCCTGCAACCGTCAACTATCTTGGAGTTCACGTAATAGCCCCTTACGGCCACAAGGGCCGCCTGGCTGTCGACGTATATAGTGACCTTCGAGCCACTATCAATGTTGACCCTCATCAGTTCCACGGCCCTCAAGACCCCCAGAACCTCCGCCTGAAAATCACTGCAGTCGTCAAGAAGCCAATATAACATTCTGATGTCCAGATCCTCAATGTAGACCCCCGCACCCGTGCCTCTCATCTTCGAGCCATCAGCAAATCCACTAAATAATCTGCTCCTACCTGACCAACTCTCCCTAGAAGGCGTTACCACCTCCGGCAACCGTCCGAAATCCGTGGAGCCGGGTGATCCCAGGCAATAACCTCCAGCTTCGATCTGACCCAAGATCCGTGACCCTGCGTGAAATTCCTTATCAATCCTAGTTCCCTCAGTCTAAGAATGCTTCTGGCTGCGATTCCCATAACATACTGCTCAATGGGCAGAAGATGTAGAATGACATCCAGTGCCGCTTGAGGAGTACTTCTCATGGCACCTGTCATGCCGATTGAAGCACACCTCTGAGCCTTAGACAGAAGGTTCCTTCGACTAGCCACTCTCAATGACTCCCACCAAACACAGCATCCATACGTAAGAATGGGTCTAACCACCGAAGTGTACAGCCATCCCACTACTGACGGCGGGAGTCCCCAGCTCCTACCTATCGATGATCTGCAAGCATAGTAGGCATTGAGGCCTCTCTTAAGTCTCTCCTGAGTATTCCTTCCCCACCACAGCTTGCTGTCCAGAAAAACTCCTAGAGCGCTATCAGATAGTCTAAGCTCTACTCCTCCTAGTACCGGCAACCTAATCTATTTTGTAAGTTCAATATAAAAAAATATCAGAAAATATCAATTAAAAAACAAAAAAGTATCAAAAAGTCTTCTCTTATAGATTCTTATCCGCTCAGGACATTGCCTGTTTATAATTTTATGTTTCTATGTCTAATATTAACGAAAATTATTCAAAGTACCAGATGTAGAACGAAAAAGTTCCAAAGAGCTCCCCCTAACATATTCTTATTCACTCAGGACCATGCATGTTTAATTTTATTAACGAAAATTCAAAAAGTACCAGATGAAAAACAAAAAGTACCAACATTTTATTATGTTTCTAAATTCAATATTATAGAAAATTTAAAAATTATCACATGCAGCACGGAAGAGTAAAAGAAAGAAATTTAATTCCCGTATTTCCCCTTTTTGATACTTTTTTCAAAGGGAGAAAGCGTTCTGAACTATTTTGCCTGTGCCGATTTATTTATAAGATTTATATAGTCGAAATATTCGAAAACCGGTTTCTGAAAAATGTCGAATTATTGACCACCCAACTTTTTTTTATTATTTGATAATTGAAAAAAAAAAGAAATTTTTTATTTATGTGTTCTGAAAATATTGAACAGATTTTAATAAAATATACATATATTGTGCACTTCTGTAAGTAAATACCTTTCAAATGGTGTATATTTTGTTCAAATCGGTTGACATACAGAGGAGGAAAGTCTTCTTAACTGTTTTGCCTTTGCCAATATATTCGTACCAAATTTGGAGTTTAGCTCTTGCCGTTGTACAGATATACATAAATCTATACCCTCGTATTCATAAACGTTATTAAAATTAACAAACGTTTAGTAAGCAAAATTTTCAAAGGAAATTTGTTTTGTAAACCTTTATCAAGTTTTAAATATTTTTATGAATACGGACAATAATGTCTTTGGTGCCCCGCCCACTTAAAACTTCAAACAAATATATAGCCCATAGCATCCCCCAGACCATCAGTAATATACTGTAAAAGTTTCAAAAAGATCGGATCAGCGGTTATGGAGATTACCTCCTACAAACAAACAAACATTACCTCTTAATAATATTAGTATAGATACATACCAAGGCCTATCCAATAGGTCTGCTTACTGCTACAACAATACAACAGTACAAAAAACAACAGGCATTTTGTTTGTGTAATTTTCCTCACGGTTGTCAAAATCTTACTACTACATAGGGAAAACAAAAGGAAAAACGTGTTTTGTATGCGTGTATGTGTAACGTAAACAAAAATATACCTACATGTATAAGCAAAATGTAAACAACTTTTGACATGGTTGAGGAGTAAACAAAATAAACATCTGGCTCCTTAAGCAGACCTAATGGATAGACCTTGATACATACATATGTATGTATATAGATCGCCTTATTTTTATGTATGTATGTAGACATACATTGGCATGTATCAAAAAAAATATGTACATAGTCCCATACCAGGCTAGTGATCAAAGCACATTTTTGCTAAAACATTTCATACAAAAATATTTTTTTCATATTTACGCAGTATTGTCAAAAATACTGAGGGTACCCATGTATATTTTCTTACACATAGATATTTTATATGTATGGCAGATAACCAAAACGCATTCATGGGTATTGAATAATATCTGCATAACATTCATGTACATATTTATTTAAGTTTACTGAATGTGTTTGCGTGAAATATTGCCGTGCTTAAGTATAAGTAATACATACATATGTATATTTTGCAACGCACAACCATAGCTGTTGTTATTATTTGTGTTATAAGTATATATATACACAATAACGTAAAGCGTGGGTAAATACCTCTGTATATTATTGTTATGGGTACTTGTTGTCATTCGCTGCTCCATTTTCGAAATAACGTTCAATTTTGAGTGTGGCTCACTGTATGTTTATGTAGCACAGGTAGTTGAGATTAAATTTTTAATTTTGGGGTGCTGCAAACCCCTGATATATGCAAAATTTAAACGATCATTTTATTTTTTATAGCTTAAGAAAAGTTGTTTTTTTTAGCAGTTTATCTTAACAAAAAGTTAAATTTCCTTGTACTTTTATATCGTTATATCAAAGATCAAATAATATTTACAATCGACATGATAAGGGCATTTCTAATATTCCTTGAATATTGTATTTTTTAACAAGACAGGTGAGATATTTGTTAACATAAGAATCAAGGCGAATTCATTCCAGGTAATCTCGGTAGTACAACAAGTACAACTCGTACAAAAACCACAAGCAATTTGTTTTTGTAAAATCATTGTACAATGTCAAAAACCGAAACAAATCAAAACAGAAACAATAGCTCTGTTTCATTACTCTACTTTGGGATCCCTCGGGATCCCAATTTGCACGAAAAGCGTTCCCGTACTTTAAATTTGTGTAAGAGAGCGACTTTGAGAGAATAAAATTTTCTTCTTCTTGCACGAAACAGCCCAAACTTTTTCTTCGTGTAAGTTGTTAAACAGCTGTGAAACATAAACAAAACAAAAAAAAGTATGGAAAAAATGCTAATGAGCAAAATTTTGTAAAGTGTTGTGGAATAAAATAGTGTTATTAAATAAAAAGGTTTTATATTAAAATATCAAGAAAAATAATGTAAGTTATTGTACAAGTGTTTGTATTGTTCTATTTTTGGTAATATACATATGTATAGTTTATTTCTACAGATAATATACAATTTTTCAAAAGTGGCGCAAACTTTTATTGGTTTGTTAAGACTGTCAAAACAATTTGACTTTTTATTTTGTGCTAAAAATGGGTTTTTCTGTTCCCGTACTTTTGTGTAATTTTGTATCTTTGTGAGAGAAATTTATGCTAGCTCTCATTTTCACGAACTTTACCCAAAAAGTAAACAAACAAAGCTAATGATAATTAACAAAATTTTGACATCCAACAATTATAAAGCTAAAGAAAAAAAGTTACCAGCAGGGCTTTTAGAATCACCTGTAATGAATTCGCCTTGCATAAGAATTAACAATTTTTATACGAAATTTCGTTTTGGGTGCAACTATTTTTTGTCAAAATTTAATATAATTTATAAAATTTTTTTTAGTAAAATCAATAAAACTATTTGTCCAAATTTTTTAAATAAACAATGCTAATAGAGTGAAATCATTTTCAAAAAATGCTAAATAAAATGCCAACTGCTAAATGAAAATTTTGCAGCTAAATATAAATTTTTAATGCTAAATTAAGCTGCAAAATGCACACTATACACCAGGGCATTTCAGCAATGAAATCGACAGCCAGAAGTTATTTTTGGTGGCCAGGGCTTGATAAGGACATCGAGATGACGGCGAAAAATATTCCCAGACTGCAGATACCAGTTCAAGAACGACTATAAAACTAATGAGAGATGTATTTGCGACCCATGGAATACCAAACACCATTGTATCCGATAATGGCCGACATTTTGTGTCAGTTGAGTTTGAATCATCTTATTGGCCAACGGTATTAGACACATACAAAAGGCACCATACCACCCATCGTCAAACGGCTAGGCCGAACGGTTCTTTCAGACCATAAAAAGGCAAATATACTTTTACAATTGCGAACAATTCCCAATCCGACAACGGGAGAAAGCCCTGCCGAAATTTTGATGGGAAGGAAGTTGAAGACAATCTTTCTTCTAATGAGAAAGGAATTGCAATATACTGAATAATGACAACCCTGACGAAATCGACAAAAATGACATTTGTATAATGACATTTCCCTTTTTCCCTCTTCTTTTGTTTCGGCACTTCCTGTTTTTTTTTTTTTTTTTTTTTTTTTTGAGAACACACCAAAAGCAAATTCTACTTTATGTTAGTTTTTTAAGACTTTATTGTATAAATGAATTACGGAAATAAAGTTATGTTATAAAGCTATAATAAAAAAGATTGTTATAGATTTGTATTTTTTTTTTATTAATTTTATAATAAAATGTTAAATCTACTTTAAAAAATACTAAAAGTATTGACTAGATTCTGGTTAAAACAGAATTAAATTGTAAATAATTAATTTTGGGCCAATATTTAGAATTAAATAATTTACAATGAACAGCTATGATACAGGATCAGTTTGTTTTTTCAATTACGGAAAAGTAAACAAGAAAATTGAATAGTCCGGTCAAGTCTGTACCGCTACTTTTCATTCTCTTCCCACCTCTTAACAAAACTCCGGACCTGAAAAAATTTCAATACAATTTAAATGGAAATTTGATCGCTATTGAATGCTTTAATTTAACTTCTGAGAACAAATTACATATATTCTAACGAAATTAACTGAACAATAGTAACATTCTAGTTGTAATAAAATTGACCAGTGCTTGGCAGAAATCGAACTTGAAAATCTCACTTTGATAGAATAGATCACTACCAACAAGCCTACCGGGCACACTAACTGAAAACAATTTAATTAAATTATTACTATCTTAACTGATTCGTTTGATATGAATATTTAATAAGAACAACAATAATTAAAAGGGAATAAATTTATAATTTTATTGAATACATTGAAATGCATACATGAGTTTTTTTAAATTTTTGATTGGTTTCCATTCTTTTTTTTTACTTTTATTTTTGTGTTTCGATTTTTTTTAATTATTTGTTTGTTAAATAATAAATAAGATACAATATATGTACGTAAGATTAAATTTAATAGCAGCATTTTTGTTTTCATCGTGCACTTGATTCTGTTTAATATATATATATATATATATATAAATATATATATATGTATATATGTATATAAGTATATATATATATATATATGTATATAAGTATATATAATATGTATATATGTATATATAAGCAATATAAATAACTATAATATTTGTTTATTTTATTTCCATTTAATTAATAATCCTTATAATTTTACTTCTTTATTTAAGCATTAAATAAAGGTTGCAGTGTATTTGCATGTGTCGGTATTGGTAGTCTTGTTGTTGTTATGATGACTTACTTCTTCTTTAAAGTAAAAAATGATCTACGCTTTGGTTCGTCCTTTTGCGATGTGGCTGGTAAAGTCTGGGATCTACTTTCTGCAACAGCTGCCGAGTCGCATTGGGCCTTAAGTGCCGATACCCATTGCGACATTTCATTGTCATCGTGGGCTTGTAATAAAAATTCGCCACCATTTGAAAGTCTACAATGTCATTTAAAAAATTACATATTTAACAAGAACATTTTGTCTCTTAATAATTAATCACTTCCGCCATTATGCAAAAAAAAAAATCATGTGAACTTGAAGTACTTGTTAAAACCGGTTATCCATACAAGTTTTTTGTTTACCGAACAATTCAAATTCACATAAATTATTTTTGCATAAGTTCGTTAATAACTATCGGTTGACTTACTTTATTCTTAAAACATGCTTCTTTTTAGTGTAATCGCTGGCAACTTCAACTGAAGCCTTTTGTAAGTCATACACTGGTTCTCCGCGGAAAGTCAATTCAGGATTACTCTTATAACCCTTTTGATCTTTGAAGAAAGATAAATGTCCACTTCGGGCAACTGTATACACCTGTTTAATATTAAAGAATGAAGTTCTTGGTAAAAATGGAAAACTTTACAAAATCTATGCATAATTCTACCTTATCCCATGATCGGTTAGATGCCTTCTTAGTTGTGGACTCCCATTCATGTTTTCTCGTTAAATAGCCTTCAGTAGCTTCACCTCCAGTAGCTCCAGCACGTTCTACAAAAATATATAATAATTAATAATCGAATATGTAAATATACTTATACTCATTATTTAAATATGGAAATATGTATGCTCCCATCTTAACTCAAATATGACAATTCTGATTAAAAAAAATTCACGATTTTTGTATGTATTCATGTTTCTTCTTTTATAAATACAGAGATAAATGACCTTAATTTAAAGAATGTATGTATCATGTATTTGAAAGGAGTAAATAATATATAAAGAATTCTTCAAAATTCGACATTTATTACTGCCAGAACAAATTTTGACACTGTTTTTGGCGGTAAATGACAGTAGCTCTTGCCATTTATTTAAACAACGAAAATATTATTTATGCATGTACAGAAGAAGAGAAATCTGTTCACGAAACTAGTGTTATTGGCAAAATAGGCTATATCTTTTTGAAAAGCAGTACATTTTAATAATTTAATAATAAAAATTCTTCAAAAAATATGTGTTCATAACATTTTGCAAGGTATTGATATTAAATTCTGAATGTGAACAACTATGACCGCAGTTAGAGATCATTGTTGTGTTTGGGTCCTAGCGTTTGGTGTGTTCTCCGTTTGTTTTTTTAGCTTCCTTAATTCTTTTTGCCATACTTTTTACCAAAGTTGCCGGCATTTTTGGCTTAGTTTTTTCAAAGCTTTAACGGTACGCTCCTAATATATGGTAATATAGTACTTGGCATCTATTTCCCCTCTGAATTAGCGGATTGCTCGAAGCTGGTTCCCGCGAAAACAATCTCAAGTCATTTATGAGCCCATCAAAATTTTAATATTTAGAATTATTCCGTTATTTTACGCACTTTTATCCAGCCATGCTTACTGCCGTCCGTCTGGCCAATCCATTATATTTGTCAGATCTAAGCATGCTACACGCATTGAATCTTTAAAACTTGATTTTTTACTTTTTCGCAAACTTCCGTAATTTTTAGCATTTATTTTTGCTTAAAAGTGGAGTTTTGCTCTTTATTCTAGTTGCTAATCCTCTAGCACTTCAGCTTCTTCGTGCGATTTTAGTGTAACATCTAAATTCTACTCTTTGCTTAGTTTTTAGCGGACATCATTGACTACATTAGTAACAATTAGTTGTTGTTGCTGTAGCAGCGAGAGCTGAAGAACAGTTGTTTCTGAGTTGACAATCCTTGGTCGGTGTCCGTTGAACTCCAAGTCGCTCCGGTGCGCAGAGCCGAATGTCGTGTAATAATTCGCAACAATCTTGTGGAGAAAGTTGTTTTGGGCGAACAGCTTTGTTGCCTTTGATAAGGAAACTACTTTCTTTTTTTATTTTACACACAAATCTCACTGAAATGTTTTAGTTTTTGTGATCTTGCGATGTGAGACTCCTGCTAGGCAAAATTTAATTGTTCATAATTTTTCAAATAATTTAAAATATTTAATTCTTAGTTAATCAATTTACTCACTTTAAGAGCAAATCCCACAGATATAACTTGTTTTTTAATTTTTTTGTAAGGTGTCAATTTTGTTTACATATGGTTTTAATGTTAACTCAGTATAAATATAAAAACTAATGCTACTTCCGAAAATAAGCTAATATATTACTATTTTAAAATTTAGAAGCCCATACAATAGTTTTAGAGAGTTTCCAAGTTTAAACTTTATAAAGTTTTTATCATTTCGTAATCAGATTTGCCTTCTACTGTATATTAAAACAAAAATTTCTTTAACTTAACAGGTCTCATGAAATCTTTGGCTTCGAACTAATATTTTGTGTAAAAACAACTTATTAAATTCGTCGATAAATCTACTGCCTAGGCAATACTATCTCCACTGTCTCTATCTCATTAACGTTATCACACGTGCTACTTAAATCCGAAGTGCCCGCACCACATTTTGACGAGAAGATACTTACCCGTTATTATCCCTAGGGTAAGCCAAAATCTAGGATCCATTTTTTAAATTTCCCTTAACTTCTTATTTAGTGCTGAGACATATCGTGTTAGTTCGTCGGCCGTTTTATTAGCAACGACGTTGCTCACTGCAACTTTGTATACACTTATAAGCCTAGACTTTACAAAGGAACCTTTCAGATGGTTGAGCCTCTTTCTTCATTTCCCTGTATTATTTCTATGGCTTTTAAAATTCCTAGAATCTCCGCCTTAAAACGCTGCAGTCATCAGAAAGTCTATACGATCTCTAAATGTCAATGTCTCAGATAATATCAATTTTTCAGTTTTACTTTGCCTAATCCTTTCCCGGAGTCAGAATATCTGACTAAGGTATGTATAGGTCAATCGCGGATCTTGGATGAGCTTGGTCTTGGTGGTTATTGTCTGGGCCTGCATGGTTCTACGGATTATGGGGGCACTAAGGTTGACTTTGGGCATTTGCTTAGGGTGAAATTACCGTCTAGGGAGAGCTGATGAGGTCAGGGCAGATTGTAATATTTCTACCTTGATGGTATATTTTTTGAATTCCAAGCTAGTGAATGATTGTAGAAGGGTTTTAAGGGAATTCTAAGGGGAGTATGTAATGAGACTATCAGGTGAAATCTATTTTGAAAACGAAACGATTTAAAACCAAAAAATTTCGTTTTCAGTATATTTACAAACTGACTTCCAACATATTTTCCTTTTATTTCCTGTCTTTATTCATCAAATTTTTTTATTAAAAATGTTAATTGAACTGTATTTTGAAACAACAATTAACTGCATGTTTTTGAAAATATGTTCGTCTGGGAATTTATATTGAAAACAAAAACAAACTTTAATTTTTTTGTTGTTTCGATGTAAATTTCCAAACGAAATTTTTTATTTCAAAAACAGGCAGTCACACGTTTCAAAAACGATCGTTTCAAATCGTTCGATTTTCATCACATACCAGTATGCACCACTGCAATATCACCGGTAAAGATAAGACCGATGAGTTGCCGAGACTGGGCTCGTAAATGGATCACCCTGACTGTAGGAAGGAAGTCAATCTTCCTTCTACGGAAGATTTGGGAATGTGTTTTGGTACGCAACTTATCGGGCCTGGAGGAATAAAGGGATTGTTGAGTATCACGGACGTTATGGCCAGTGCTCAAGAAAACCGATTATAATTCACTCTAGGCAGGAGAAAGGTCTGCGTGATAACCATGATAAATATTAGCACTGCAGGATGGCGGTGTTACTGGGGTCTGATTCGTCAGATTTATGTAGGTTTTTGGAGGGATAGTTGAGCACATTCTGTGTCACTGTCTTAGGTTACAGAACAGCAGGCTGATATGGCTGTGTTTTAGGTTCAAAGCTGAATTGGAAGATGTCTCGGGCTGTGAGCTCGGGACTCTCAAGGGATTCGTTATGAATATAACTTGTCTGTATGACGGGCGGCTGGGAGCTTGGCTATTGTGCTTACCCCGTCAGAAATTCTAACTGTGCTCAATATTATGTACCGCCCACACCCTGAAATACAAAATGTTGACTCTTCCAAAAATATTGTACCATCACAACACTATAGATACAAAATTACAACCTTAGTTTGTTAATACTACCACCACCTGGATAACTATCTTGCCGCGATGTGGTGGCTTAAGTGTCTGACTTGGAACTTAAATCCGGACAGCTGAGTCGGAACAAGTTTAAAGGCAGACGCTTTAAGGCCAGCATAACCAAGTGTTATCCATTCCTCATCCTATTCCCTTCGCCTATAATCCTCCCTCAAATTTAGCGAGTCAGTGGAATCTGTAAGTCAGATGTCCAGGTTCAGAAGAATTTTATCCAAGGACCCTGTGGTCCCGGGATTTATTCAGAGACCGGACGAATCATGGACGGAATCTAGCTCCGAGTCTCTGTTTGCTTATGGAGAATCACTTCCCGGGTTGTGTGGATCATGGAACGGGGGAACAGGTGGGGTGTGGTAACCCCTTTTCTGGATCGGGCTCGGGAGGTGAAATAAGGGAGGCGGTGGCGGATATTACCAACTTGGGTTAGGTTACATGGGCGGTTAATACTTTTGGGTCGTACAAATCGACAGGACCAGATGGCATATTTCCGGCTATGCTACAGAATATCCAGGGATCAGCACTCTTATTGTTGGTGGAACTATTTAGGGTATGTCTGCTAAATGGAAACATTCCTAGAGGGTGGAGAGGTGGGGTTATTTTCATACCTAAGGCAGGTAGAGCCGGTCACTCTAAACTTAAGGATTTTAGACCTATCAGCCTATCTTCTTTTCTTTTGAAGACATAAGAAATACTGATTGATCACCTTGGCGGCATTCCTGGATATAGAGGGGGCCTATAACAATGTGAGAATAGAGGCCATATGGCAGACACTGACAGCCGTATTCATAATGAAAATTTGGCATGAAGTTAGCACAAAGTTTATTCATAATACACTTACCAAACTCTGGCTAACGATTTGCTAAACTCTTGTCAACAAGCTGCCAAACGTTTGCCAATTTGTGATAAACAGCAGTTTTATGTTAAATAATTTTGTTTGTTTTTTTAATACACTGTTTTTCTTAGTTTAGAGTCCTTTTTTAAATATATTTTAATTTAAAAACATTTCAAATTTTTATATAAAGAGGGAAAAAAATGAAATGAAATGACAAAACCAGCGATGATTAATGCAAAACGTGTTGCATTTTTGAGTATTATAATGTGGCATCATTAATATTCAGAGTTGATTTATTAAAAGTTAGCAGACGGATAAAATTTTTTATTAATTAACTCTATGCTAACAAGCTGCTAAGCTTTATCGGCATTCTAGTTAGCAGCTCGTTGTACGTAGTGTACAAACTGTGGCTAACTTTTTGTTATGAATACGGCTGTGAGTGATTTAGGGGTTTCGTTATTCTTGGTCGAAAGTGGAGAATTTTAGGCTGCCGGTACTAGGGGGAGTAGAGCTTAGGCTATCTGATAGTGCTAAAAATGTAGGAGTTTTTTGGACAGCAAGCTGTCCTGGAGGAGGAATACTTAGGAGACTAAAGAGGGGTTTCAATGCCTACTATGCTGGCAGATCGTCGATAGGTAGGAGCTGGGGAATCCGGCCGTCAGTTGTGGGATGGCTGTACACTTCGGTGGTTAGACCCATTCTTACGTATGGATGCTGTTTGGTGGGAGGCATTAAAACTAGCTAGTCGGAGGGACCTTCTGTCTAAGGCTCGGAGGTGTGCTTCGATCGGCATGACAGGTGCCTTGAGAAGTACCCCTCAGGCAGCTCTGAACGTTATTCTTCATCTTCTGCATATAGAGCAGTATGTGATGGGAATGGCAGCGAGAAGCATTCTTAGGCTGAGGGAGCTGGGACTGTTGGGAAATTTCACGGAGGGTCACTCGCGGATCTTGGGTGAAACAAGGGAACAAGTCCAGTTTACCAACGCAGCTCCAAATAAAAAAAAAAGTACATAGGGTGATAGAAAATTGAAAAATAAGAAGAAAAAATAAAATGGCAAAATTCTCGGAAACGCATAGTTTCCGAGTTATGGACCTCGGAAGTTTTCATATGAATTTGTGATTTCCCACTACATTTCTGAACGTATATGGCCAATATTGGTATCATTTGAAAGCTTTTGAACAGATCTTTCTGGAAATGCAAAATTTTTTTAAAACTTTTTAACTCTTTAGCTCCTAATACAGTTTTTACAAAATTTTATATCAAAATGTTACGGAAGTGCACTAGGTAATAAAAATTTTATCAAAAAAATCCCAGCTTCGCTAAATAAAGCTTCTCCACATAGCCAGCCTTTGACCGGGCGCAAGGGTTTTCTCCTCTATGGTATAATAAACACCGGCTTCGCTATATAAAGCTTTTCCACATAGCCGGCCTTCGGCCGGGCGCAAGGATTTTCTCCTCTATGGTATAACAAACACCGGCTTCGCTAAATAAAGCTTCTCCGCATAGCCGGCCTTCGGCCGGATGAACAGATTTTCTCCTCTATAGTATAACAAACACCGGCTTCGCTTACTAATGCTTTTCTGCATAGGTTTTCTCCCGAATCAGAGAGCGAATAATTTTTTTAATTTTTTTTTTAATTTCTTAGTGTAGATAGAAATAAGTATGTAAGTATAAAAGTTAAGTTAAGTTTATTTTAGAAAAAAGTGAATTAAAAAACAAATTTAAAACATAAATACATATATTGGTTTTTATGCTTACTAAAAACTTTTGTTTTTTCGTAAATTCATCGCCGCTCCTTAATGGATTAAGAATTTTTAAATAAAATGTTTATATCCAGAAAGATCTATTCAAAAGCTTTCAAATGATACCAATATTGGCCATATAGGTTCAGAAATGTAATGGGAAATCGCAAATTCATATGAAAACTTCAGAGGTCCATAACTCGGAAACTATGCGTTTCCGAGAATTTTGCCATTTAATTTTTTCTTCTTATTTTTCAATTTTCTATCACCCTATGTACTTTTTTTTTTATTTGGAGCTGCGTTGGTAAACTGGACTTAAGCCGAAACAAGTACTAGTGGTTATCACCTGGGCTCGCCCGGCTTTACGGATTATTAGGGCACTAGGGTCGATTTTGGGCGTTTGCCAGAGTTGATATTGCCTTCTAGGGAATCCTCAAAAAACTTATGGCAGCACTAGCAAAAGTTGTAAAAATATTCATTTGTTTACAGCTTTTATTTCATTTGTGCGCTTAAACGATCACAAACAATTTTAATTAAAATTTTCTTTTTTATAAATAAAAAACAAAAAATATTACGGTCCGTATATCAAAAGTTGTTATTTGCGCTTATTTGCAGCTGAGCAAATATGCACTACTATTTTTGCTCAAGGTTTTTTTGGTGCAAATCAAGTAAAATGAAGCAAATTGAAAATATGTATGTTTTGTTGTTGTGTTGTGCAAATGTGTGTATTTTTGCGTACATTTGCATCGTGAGGGTAATCACTGTTTTTCAAAAATTCTGCATCGGTACAACACCCTAAATTCAAATATACGACTTTAGTTTCGTTAGAACTATACCGCCACAATACTGTATATAGAAGAACTAAACCATAATTTCCTAATACATACTTAGTCAATTCACAAGGTATCCTAACATGTCATATTGTCAAAATGTCCTAATATTTCACAATGGTTTAAAAATATTGTTGTACGGCTCAGCCGCTCAGCGCTGGACTTTTCTGATTAATTACGACAGCACAATAAACACAGCAAGCAACGTTCTATTTATTTAAGACACTTTTTGTTAACAAACCAACAACAATATTTTTAAACCATTGTGAAATATTAGGACATTTTGACAATATGACATGTTAGGATACCTTGTGAATTGACTAACTGTGTTTACAGTATTTCAATACCGCTAAAATACCGCTGTATAAACAAAAATTTAGTCTTCATTTACTTGTGCCGTATTAAAAATAAACGAATTTATGTAGTTACACATGCACGTTACATTTAATTATTTATGTAAAAGAGTAACAGCTATTATTTCATCAATAAAACTAGTAAGAATACATTTTTTTCAACTGTATTGGTGTTAAACTCGACGATATTATTGCTTAGTTTTTTTACATTATACAATCCAATTTTATTTTGATAACAGTGGATATTCGAAAATTTACTAATTTCAAGAAAAATTTTACCTTTAAAAAAAAATTGCATTAGGTTTGTTCCACAATTTCTACGACTAAGAGTATATATAATACAACAATGTATGGAAACTATATTTTCAGTTTATCAACATCAGATCAAGATTAATATTAAAATTTTATTCGAGAATCCAATATTGTTAATTTAAATTTATAGTATTGTGGCAACACTAAAAACAAGAGTCGGAAGACACACATTTGGATTTATCATTTTATATTGTGACTACATTGTAAATTTGGTAAACAGTACGTTGTATTGATGTTGAGAGTACCCCCATCAATGTCGTGCTGATTGTCGTATTCTAGATCTAATAGTAGTTTTCACTTTATCTTGTGCTTTCCACTTTCTTCTTTATCATTTCTCTTACTTCTCAGGGCGTCACAATGGACCATACTGGGCTCTGAGTAAATGTGTGAAGATTCATTTCACACCAGGCTTTCAACATAAGTTAACCTTGCTGTCATTCCCATTGTATGGACAAGCGATGAAGATTGACATCTAGAGCTGTCAGAGGGGGCAAGAAACATTTCTGAGAACCGTAAATAAAAGATTTTCGACTTTTCAGTTTTAACACATAAGTTCTTTTTTACGAATTAGTTCTACACAGTGATCACATTTTTTGAAACTGATATCTTTGAAATTTTGTGAGCCAGTCAAGATTTATCTTTACGAAATCCATTATTTTAGATCATTTAATTTTAACTTCTCTAGTATAGTTTGAACTTAACCGGACAAATTGTTTAGCCTTGATTACAAACTGTCAAACTGTGATTGCTAGACATCCACATCAATTCCAATTGGCCAAAAGTGTGGCCATAATCTTCCATGGGTTTGATGAGTGCCCTATTTCAACCAAGTGTTCGTCTTTATATTATCAATCATTTTACCTTAATAATCGAGCAGCGTTTGCAAATCCATTTATTTAGGCGCAACAAATTTAAGTTATAAAAAAGAGATTGTCATAAAGCTAAGAATATATGGGAATTCCTAAGACATTTTTTAATTCAATCTGCTTAACATTAAGTATATTGATTTACAAGAGATTGGATAAATAAAATTTCATGTCAAAAATTATTTATTATATAATACCTGTCTGTGTCTCAGCGGTGCGTTCGACTTCAGCTGCGATATCGACGGCAGCTTTTCCGCGAAGCATTAAAAATATTGTTTGCACATTTAGAAATTGTTAGAATTTTTTATTTTTTAGGTATGTTGATATTTTATAAATAAAAAAGTGAAATTAAATAACAAAAAAAAAATTAAATTTATTTATTTGAATATTGTTACTCGTACTAATAATAACTCGAAAAATACACCTAACAAAATACTCTGCGATAGATAAAAAAAACCAAAGTATAAACCAAAGAAAAATATATGTATGAAGCAATTATCAAAGAGCTGAATACAACAGTGAAAATTAATGCGTATAGAATAAAAATGAATGTAACTAAAGCGACTAACTTGGTTTAACTGAAAAGAGGAAAGGTTTATTAGGTACTTATATTCCTACTCCCACTTGATCTAAGTTTAATAAATTTACTTAGTCCAGTGGGCACAAGCAAAATTAAAAAATTTAAAACACCCAAGTTTAAAAGATAGTAGTAATAAATTAAAATAATAATTTAAAGAAAAAAAAAATAGTTAAATAAATTATTGACTTACCAGCTGCTTCTTCAGATGCTGCAAGATCTACGACATCACGTTTTTCGGCTTCGCGCTTGGCTTGCTCAGCAGCTTCAGCAGCTGCCTTAGCTTCCATTTCTTCCTTGATGCGTTGTCTTTCCGCTTCTTCCGCCAACTCTTGGCGCCTCTTCATTTCTTTAAGCTCAAACTAAAAATTAAGAAAAAATCCAAGTTCCAGCTGAAAATCATATTAATTTTTGTAAACCTACTGTTGTCAAACGCTCAAGTGCACTGAAACGCTCTTCTTGGGCGGCAGCAGATTTTTCGAATGCTTCATGTTTCTTAATAAGATTTTCGACTTCATCGATAGTATGACCCAGCTCCGATGACAATAGATAAGGTTCTTGGGCAATCAACCATGCTTCAGCCACGGCAGCATCTCTAGCAAACTGATACACTTCCAAAACTAACATAAAAGGAAGGAAAATGATAATTATTATAAATATGTACTTATGTATATGTACATATATTGAAAACTTACTTAATTGCAAATTTTCCCAACGTTCTTCCCATCTTCTTAATAAAGCGTTCCGACTGTTATTCAATTGTAATAGTCTATCTTTAATATCTCCGGAGGCATAATGATTTCGCGATAATAATTCCTTGCCTAATGATATACAAGCAGAAAAGTTATCTTCTCGTGTGTCGATTTCGGCTTTCAGGCTTTGATGGTTGTTCATGAGGAGCTCAACGCCCGATACGTCACGTGGTTTTTCTGATGTGTTCATTTGACGGACGAGATCTTCCATCCAAATCATCAGTATGCGTACCATGTTAAAGAATCTGAACAAATCACCAGTGTCGGCCAGCTTCTGTTTGCGGGCATCGCACATAGCCTGTAAGTTCGCCCAAGCATGCAAAACTTCCTGTTCACGATTTGTAATTTCTTTTGCCTTGTCTCCGGCATAGGAATCTTGTAACTTCGCGGATTCTTCTTGTATTTGTTGTACTTGGGCGTATAAAGTGGTTAGATCTTGCATAAAGTTATAGTGCTTACGTTGTAAAGTTGATACTGATCCGGCATCTCTTCCCAATTCGTCAGACACACCATGTTGCTTTTCGATAATGCGACTGAGAACATCTTTGCAATCGTGGAAGAATTTGTGCAATTCGCGGGAAGCTGCAAGCATTTGTGTACGGGTTTCGATTAATTCTAAAAGATCTTGCCATGATTCGTTTAAGTTATCCTTCCATTCAGCAATGGTAGCAGAATCCGAATGGCCGGCTTGAATAAGGTTATCGGCAATACTATTAACCTTAGCAACACGTTCGCCTCCAACCGCTTCGGTGTCGCGAGCGAATTCGCTAAATCGTTCTGAGAGCAATGTCACATGATCGAAATCTTGACCCAGTTCTTGTGAACCAGCCACGACTTCTCTGTCGGCAATCCATTGTTCCAGGTCATCGACTTCGCGACTTAACATGAAGAGTTGTAGAGCTTCGTTGAGGCGAGCACGACGTTCACCGGCCAAATCTTTAAGACCTGCATACAATTTATCCAACTGCGATTGTTTGACGGCCACAGCATCTCCACTGGATACATCGTCAATGTTAAATTGGCGTGCAACTTCCCCCAATTGGCGAATTGTGTTGGCGTAGTCTTCAATGGACTGTTCCAGATTTTCGTGTTTCTTCATAAGGTTTTGGGCACTGACTTCATCCTTTCCACGATCTTCTACCATCATGTATAGCTCTTGTTCGCTCATCCAAGATTCAGCCTCTTGAGCATCAAAGAAGTATTGTTGAACCTTTTCGGATTCCAACAAATGTTTTTTGCGATTCTCGACGGCGTCTTTAAGTTCTTGCCATTTCTGTGTCAAGTCACTTATTAGGGCCTCGAACTTTTTGGCATCTTCGTGACCTTCATCTATAAGTTTGCGGCCATTATTGCAAATTGCATTAATACGTGGTTCGTGGTTATCAATTTCAGTAGCCAACGATTGATTTTTCTTTTTAAGAACATGAACATTGAATAAGGAGTTGCCATAATCGTTAGAATTGGCAACTGGCAGTTTTTCATTTATCCAAAGTTTCTCATCCTCAACATCGCGACAGAATTGGAATGCTTCTTTCTTTTTTTCTAACTGCTTTTGGCGTTCCAGCAAAGGGGCTTTAATTTTTTCGAAGCGATCAAGAACGGCAGTCTTTTTAGTGACAATCGGCTCAATCTTTTCTTCAGGAACAGTCTTTTTCAGATATTCAGTTTGTTTGTCAATTTCTTCTACCTGACGTTCTTTTACAGCCATTTGAGTTTGAATGACTTGTTGCTTTTGCATAAGAATGTTGACTGATGTAAGATCATTACCAGTGTCAGCACTTACAATTTGTTTCTCCAAATCTGTAATATATGAGTCAATATCGTCGCATGTCTGTTGGACGAGAACTTCGCGGTTAGCGTCAAACAACATGGCACCTTTTTCTTTGGTATGAGTTTCCAAGTCTTCAAATTGCTTGGCAAGCTCCTTTAATTTTGGTTCAATCACATCCTTAAATTCTGGTTTCTCCTTCGACAATTCTTCGGCAGCCTTTTCAGCTTCATAAAGACGTTCTTTGTTTGCGCCAATTTCTGCTTCGAATGCCTGATGTCTAGTCCATTTAGAATGAATGGTCTTAGCACTTCTGTAAGTTTCGTCTTGCGATGTAACATATTTCTCTTGTACCCATTCAGATAATTCATCTAAGTCTTGAAGGAATTCATGCAGCTTTACTTGGTTCTTTAATTTTTCATGCTGCTCAAGAGCTCTTCTACGGTTATCATCGCGACGACCAGCAATATTTTCAGCGCGTTTGCCAATCTTTTCAGAGTCAAAGTGTTCCTTTTCTACTAAAGTATCTGCAACTTGTAATAAACTATTAATTTTATCGTCATTAGCTTCCATTGTTGTAAGAAAGGCTTCGTGACGTTTGAGTTGATTTTCGGCTTGTTCCAAATTAACTGGAGTATCATCTTTGCTGAGGAAGTGTTCCTGTTGACTGAGAAGGACTTCGGTTTGACGTGCATCACGATTAAACAACTGCTGGTCAAGACTTTGAGACAATAACACTTGACGATTCTCCCACATTTGATGCAACTCTTCCCAGCCGTCTTTAAGAGCATTTAAACGCTCACGCAAGAACATGTATTGTGGATCATCGGAAGTATTAGATTCAGAGGTCAAACGTTCCCCATATTCCATCATGTTCTTATAATCTTCGGTGTAGTTATCTATTTCTTCACGAATAGATTGATGTTGGTTGAGTAGTTGTTCAGCTTCGGGCAATGATGTTGGGGTATCTTCAGAAGCAACATCCGTCTGAGTTTTAGTCAACCATGTTTGGAAGTGATCCAAGTCACGCAAGAATCTATGCAAGTCTCCAGCTTCTTCCAATTTAGAATCACGTTCCTTAAGCATTTGTGTCAACTGTTCCCAAATGAGCTCAATTTGAGCAATGCGTTCGCGAATGATTTGGGCCTCTTCAGGATGTTCCGATTCTATGCTATCGGCTTCCTTTCCTAGGCTTGAAAGTTTGGCTTGGATTGCAGCCAAATCACGTTCCATGCCACTTAAACGTCTCTGCAAAGTCATTACACCTGTAAGATCCATTTCCAAACTGTCAGTTTCAGTAAGAATACGTTTTTTATCCTCAATCCATGATATGGTTTCACGGCACTCAATATAAAATGTTTGAACGCCATGAGCGGATTTAAGTTCATCCATCTTGGACTCGGCTTTCTCACGGAGTGCTGACCATTCCTCATTAAGATGATTTTGACGCTCGAGGATTTCATCAGAGTTGGGGTGCTCGACGTGTAACAATTGTCTTGCCAACTGATTAACAACGGCTACGCGGGAGGCGTTAGCATTCATTTCCTTATCAAATCCTTCAAAGCGATGTTTCATGATTTCGACATCTTCGATATCTTTACCAGGTGTCATTGTGTCAAGCATCTTTGTCTTTTCTTTGATCCATTGCTCAACACCATCAGCTTCAGACATGAGTTTATACAAACTTAGAGCATCTAACAAACGTTGTTTGCGTAACTTAGCTAATTCATTCAGTTCTTTGTAACGTGTATCAATAGCTTCTAAACGTTTGTCTACATTTGCTTTTTCGGTATCGTTTAATTTTAAAGTCTCAGCCTGCTTGTGCAAGGCATCAATAACTTCAGCATAATTCTTAAGTTCATCAGCAACATCCTTGTGTTTTTTAAGAAGTGACTGTACATTAGCTTCATCACGTCCAACATCTTCGCTAGATACAATGCGCAATGTATCTAACATCCAGTTATCGACATCATCAGCATCGGCAAATAATTGGAAGTATTCTACAGCATTTTCGAGGCGTTGACGTCTATACTTGGTTAAATCCAGAAGGTGGTCCCATTTTGAGAGAATTTCCTTTAGCCGATCCTTAATTCTATCAGCACCAAAGTGACCTTCAGTTATGAGTTCTGCACCTACTTTAGCCACATTTTGCAATTGTGAATCGTGTGATGTAATTTCTGACTCGAGAGCCTTGTGTTTGCTAAGCAATAAATTAACTGTGGTTAAGTCGTGCCCAATATCATCTGTAGATACAATCTGCTCCTTTTCTTTAATCCAGTTCTCTTCATCGGCGGTATCCCAATAGAATTGCCATAATTTGCGGCTTTCTTCCAGACGGCTACGACGTTCAACTGCCAAACGTACTAGCTCTGCGTAAGCGTCTTCCAATTGTTGCACACGACTTACAATTATTTCCGGATCACATGGCTTGTATGATTCAGGGTCATCACTTAGGAATTTCTGTGAATTTTGTACTACGACTTTAACGCGTTCTCCCAAAATATTGATGTCGGCTTCAACTAATGAATGCTTCTGCAACAAGTCTTCTACGCCCATCAAATGCTTACCGTAGTCATCTGTCAACAACAACTGTTTAATTTCCTCCATATTATCAAGAATGTATAACATTTCTTGGAAGTTTTGTTGCAATTGCAGAGATATTTCTAGACGCATACGACGGGCACGCAATAACTCTAACAGATAATTCCATAAACGCATAACATTTTCCTTGCGAAGTAATATGCGTTTAACATCATGGTAACGTTCGCCCTCGAGCTCGTCGCAAACTGCAACTACGGCTTGTACACGTTCTTCATAAGCAAATATATCAGTTTCGATAGCTTCATGTTTCTTGGCAGCTGCTTCAACTGCAGCCAAATCAAATCCGAAATTATCTTGGCTAACAAGACGTTGGTTTTCGGAAAGCCAAGTTTCACGCATAGATGCTTTGCGGTCGAAACGGGCTGCTAACTGTTCAAGTTTTTCTTGACGAATTAATTCTTCACGCAAAGCTAATTCACGCTCATGTTCCGCCTTTTCTAAGCGCTCCCATGCCTTATTGATATCGGAAATCATTTTGCCTTCTTTAGGAGTGTAAGGTTTTTGGTTATTTGCTCTCATCTTCGATTGCAAAGTAAACAGGAGGACTTCCAAGTTTCCTTTCTCAACAAACTTTGGTGGTTTCTCTATGGTGCGATAGTTGGAAAACTGAGCCAACTGACTTTGAACTCCAACCAATGAGTTTTCGAAAACTCGCTCACTTAAAGATTGAATTGTCGTTTCTATCCATTTCAACAAGTCACTTGTAAAGTGTTCATAATCATGAATCATCTTATCATTCTCCATTGCAATGCCAACAACTTTGCCAATTCGTTTACCCTGCACAGTTTCTTGTTTGAGCTTGCTAAAGTAGTGATAGTAGGTAACTACATATGTGATAATCGATTTTTCATCGGGATGCTCAACAAACACATCCTCAGCATCCAATAATTTGGCTAAGCCAAGCTTGTCTTCCGCTACATCAAAAGCATTATTTAAATTATGCATGGGGTTTGCCTTAGACAGTTTTTCGAATTGCACTAAATCAGGTCGATGTTTATGTATAATTGCATTAAATGCCAGACCATCACGCCATGAAGTTGTAAAGTTTCGTACATTGACATTGTGATAGCCAGCTGTTTTCATTTGACACCATAGCAACAAAGCATCCTTGGCTGACTTGGTTTCCTTATTGTCAACTTCTTCAATAGTAATATCTTGAATCTAAATACAAATAAAATTACAAAGTTAAAACGGTTATAACTTTTTTTTACAATTTCAGTTTCATTTACTAAAACTACTTACTTGGAACCTCAAAATAATTGTCCAAATTAAACCCAAATTTAATGAGGCATTGCCATCGACAATATCATGTGAACCGATATTTTCTAAATGTACTCTCTGTTCCCGTAAAAACTGTAGAGCTTTGTCAACATTTTCCAAGCAATGGATTCTCATTTTTCCCTTTGTTGGTTTTGGTAATCGTTCACCAGATAAAACTTCCAACAATTTTATTAAATGTTTGCCATCGCGCATATCGACATATAGATCAGATATTCTGCAATTTACCCGACACAAGTGCGAATTTACCCATTTAGTAAATGTTTTCTTTTGTACGCTTTCGCGTTCTTCAGCCAATGCTTTGATGCGGGAACGTTCAAAAAGACGTGAACTCGAATTTCCTCCATCATATTCATATTCATCGATATATTCGTTGCCTGGACCCTGACTAGGGTCCCATCGAACAATTGAAATGTCCGTCGTCATCGCTTTCGATAATTAATTTCTGAAATAAAAATTCAAACATTAAATGTATTTTTATAAAGTTTTGCGTAATCAAAATTTTTTACTCGTATATTCTCAAAGTTCTTCAATCTTTTCTTTTCGTTGCAAATTTTTATTTTTTGTAAATAAACTTAAATTAGCTTTAAGCCAACGTTTTTATGGCTTAAAAATCTGTTTTATTTCAGGTGTTAACTCTGTAGTGTGAAGTTATATTACAGTATTAAAGAAATATCTATGACTATGACGTAATTTTTTCTACTTATCTAGATTCGAACAAAAAATAGTGTGAAAGGCAAACAATTATTAAAGAATAATAAAACAAGTAAGAAAGTACATAAGAACAAATTTTTGCAAGTGTACCTATTTAGGAAATAGTTTTCGAAAATGCATAACTAATGTGGATATATGAATAGGTTTCTTCTCGTATCTATGCTTTATATTTCATTAAAATCTATTAGATAGTTTCGGAGACAGAAATTGTTCCCGATATCCCCTAGTGGTCCTATTTTTTAAAAAATGTATAGCCTATGTGCCCATATAAATATGGATGTATGGTTTACGTTTCATTAAAAACGGTTTGAGAGTCTATGAGGCGGAAATTTCCCACTATATCCCCTTGTGGTCCTATTTTTTAAAAAATGCATAGCTTATATGTCCATAAAATATGGAAATATCTGTTTTATAATCCAAATTTTGATATTTTAATCAGGCTTAAGTTCATTGAATTTAATTTTCATTAAATTATTTTTATGAAGAAAGGAATTTTACAACATGAAATGAATTAAAATTTATTGATAATTTTTCATTTTTGACTGAACTGGGAATTGAACCCAGGTTTTCACGGACAGGTTGCCCAGACTTATTTCGATTGTAACCACACAATCTCTTCAGTTATGAAATTATGGACCGATTCGCCCCATTTTCAAAAGGCTATGTACCAAATTTCATTCAATTATCTTCAAAATTATGACCTCGATCGGTATACTTTAAGGTGGATCTATTACCAATTTTTTAAGGTGTTATACATATCAGACCAATTTCTTAATACCCTCTTCACTATTGTGGTGTGGGTGTAAATATTTTAAACTATACGTATCTTCAACACCTAATTGTATAATTAGAGAAAAATGTATTAAGCTAATATAGCAATTTGAAAATGATATGAATATACAAATACATACATATTTACATCACAATAACTCATATCTTTTTAATAACTTAATTCAATTAAGTCTTGAAAAAAAGATTAAGTAAGCTTTAATTTCATAATTCTAATTTAACAGAGACTTTTTTAAACAAGATAATTTGTTTAAAAAAATACAAGTAAAATTATATAATAAAAAATATTTTTATATATTGTTAGCTCTTTATTGGGTTGGCTCATATGCCAAAAAATCGTCATGGATAAAAACAACAATGAAGGTTAGATGAAGTTTTTTGAAAATATACCTGATAGAATTGTTTGCTTTTTCACCACAAAAATATAAATTTTTTTTATTGTTTTGAAAAAAATTTATATTTTTGTGAACTTTCATGAATGAAGTTAAAAGGTAATAATAAAAAAAAAAGTACCCAAGGTGATAGAAAATGGAAAAATAAGAAGAAAAAATAAAATAAGAAAGTTGGCGCAAACGCTTAGTTTTCGAGTTATGGACGTTTAAAGTTTTCATATAAATATGCGATTTTCGACTACAATTCTAAACAAATATGGCCAATATTGGTATCATTTTAAAGCTCTTCAACAAATTTTTCTGATTATACATAATTTATTTCAAGTTTTTAAACTCTTTGCCTCACATTACAGTTTTTTTTCATTTTACGTCGAAATGTTACGGAAACGCACTATGAAAGAATGTAGTTTATTTAAATAAAAGTGTAATACAGCATCGCAAAAAAAAACTTATTTGCATAGCCAGCCTTTGGCCGGACGCAAGGATCTTGTTCTCTATGGTATAACAAACCCCGGTTTCGCTTACTAAAGCTGCTTTGCATAGCCGGCATATGGCCGGCGCAAAGATTTTCTCTCCTTTGGTATAAATAATACATACCGGCTTCGCTAACTAGATTCTCTGCATAGCGCAAGGATTTTCTCCTCCATGGTATAACGAGCACTGGCTTCGCTAACTAAAGCTGCTCCGCATAGACGGCCTTTGCCCATGGGCAAGGATTCTATCCTCATTAGTATAACATAAACATAAACAAGTTTTTACTTGTATTTTAATTAAAATTCTTAAATAAATTAGTTTTTATGCTTACTAAATAACTTTTGTATTTTTGCAAACTCAACGAACAACATTTTTGTCCGGACAAAATTTTTTTTATATTGAGTTTGACGTCTTTCTTTTGAGAGAGAGAAATTATTTTGTTCGGAAAGTTTTTTCTTGAATTGGTTTAGTTTTAATTATTGTTCGGAACCAAAATGAATTTATAAAGTAGCTTCACTACTACAACAATAGCAGCGTCCGAGAACACAAAAGTTTTACTATTTTTTACTGAACTTTACTGGAATTTACGAAATTGCGTTCGAGAACACAAAATGCAGTAAATGAGAACACAAATTGAGAGCGTAAAGTGCCAGTTCTTGATTGACTACTTACAAATTTTTACTGAAGAAATTTTTGCAGTAAAATTTAGTAAATCAAAAAAACATATGTAACAAAAGGTAACAAGCAAAAGAAACAAACAAAAAGGATACAAATTGGGAAGAAATTGTTTTAAAAAAGGAAAGTTGAAATAAAAATTAAACAATAACAAAAAGTTATTAAAAATTAATTAATTAAACTTCTTTGTGTTGAATTTATATGGCTAAATTCCAACTTTTAAATTTTTTTTTGTTGTTTTATTTTTTTATAGTTGTTAAAAGTATTTGTATTGTAGTTGTTAAAAGTATGTAGTATATTCGTGTTATAAAAAGTATTTAATCGAGTACCGATAAGAAAACGAGTTAAGTAGTCAAAAGTGTATATATTTTTCAACACTTCAATTATTTGACATCAGATGTTGCCTTTATTTTACGTATTTATACAAATTTTGCGTTCGCGTACTTTTCTGGATAACAGCTTTTTGTGAGAGAAAATTTTACAGTTTACTCATTTACTGCATTTTACTGTAAAAGTACAGTGTAAAAGTACTCAAACGCACCTAATGCAACAAAAGAAAAAACAACAGTCATTTTGTTGCTAGAATTGTGACGGCAAATGTCAAAATAAGCTAATTCGCCTTGATTTGAAGGCAAACAAAATGCCAATTCGCCTATTTTTGCTGTCAAAATAGCAAATTTGCATTAAAAAATTACATAAAATTCAATATAGCCAAGGCGAATTCAACTACAGGTGGTGTCGAAACGCCATCTGATTTTGACAGTTCGAGCCAATTTGTTTTGATTTGTGTTTTGTTAGGAATGGTTGACATTTTGGACTTGGAATTTTATGTAATTTTTTAATGCAAATTGGCTATTTTGACAGCAAAAATAGGCGAATTGGCATTTTGTTTGCCTTCAAATCAAGGCGAATTAGCTTATTTTGACATTTGCCGTCACAATTCTAGCAACAAAATGACTGTTGTTTTTTCTTTTGTTGCATTAGGTGCGTTTGAGTACTTTTACACTGTACTTTTACAGTAAAATGCAGTAAATGAGTAAACTGTAAAATTTACTGCACGATGGTGCAGTATTGCCGTATTTGCTTTAAAAAAACTGACAATTTCCACAAAAAAAATCTGTTTTTATGGAAAAAAAAAACTGCACCTTAATGATTGTTTACACTATCACACATTTCTTACGTATTCCATAATACTTTGTGAGATATGAATCTAATGAGTTTTGCTGTGATTGTCATGCTTTTGTTAAAATACAACACTGATCCAATGAAAAGTTTAGAAAATTTTCAAAAAACGATGAAGTCGTATGGAATGCCAAATTTTTTTCGTAATACTTGTCATTTTCATAACACATTGCATTCACACTATTCACATTTACATATTACTTGAGTTTTTGATAAGTATTATTACGAGGTATAATAGTGTAAACTAGCCTTTAGTCCTCATCCACATTATGTAAAATTTGCTGCGAAACATTTGAGTTTGATGATGAAAGAGGAAAGACGAAACGTGGTCTTTGTTTCGTGTGCGAGCATTTTTTGTGAATTTGTTATTGAAACAAAAAGAGAAAGCATACAAATTGTTTAAATGCTGCAAAACAAGTTTTTTTGAATTGACACCAATGCAGTTTCAAAAGACAATTGAAGACAGTTTCTGCAGAAAATGTTTCTTAATATGGACGAGGACTTATAAAAACTTGAAAAAAAAAATTAAATACGTTGGCTGTTGATACCATAAATGGGGGTATTGCACTAAGTTTTCAGTTTCAACTACACCCACAATATTATTACAGTAACGGGCTGTTGGTTATTCAAGAAGTATTCCGTTCAGTAATTTTTAAATAAACAAACATTTAAAATTCCAAGCAAATTTATTTTTAACTGATTCTAACTTTTATTTAAAAAACTAAGTACACATTAATACGAATTTTCGGTTGCATTTAATATTGTCTGTTGATTAAGTAAAAGTATTCTGTATGTAAAATTAAATGAAATTGAAATTTAAAACAACTGTAAATTTTTCATAAAAACCAATCTACTTCTTTTGCATTTAATTTTAACGAAAAGTTAATTTAATTTTTACTGTCAAAAAATCAACCGAGAATTCCATAAAAAATTAACCACAAATTCCGTAAAAACAAATGAATTTTCAGTTATTTTATATTAGCGGTTTTCACCCTTTGTATTAAGTGTACCACTCTTTTATATTTAATACGATTTTATACTTCAAAGCGTGAGTGTCTTTTTCGTATGCATTGTAAATTAATGAATTTGCTGAGTAAGAGAAAGAGACAGATAATGTTTCTTCAACTGTTTTATTATGGTAAATTCACACACTTTGTTTACTACTGCTTTTAGTGGGATTTTTCAACCACAGCGTAGTATATTTTTGTCTTATACATTTTGTTGTTGCAGTGTTGTAAATGTTAGTATTTTTACTAAAATGATAAGATTAACAAGGTCTACAAGGGACTTTACTATCAAGGGTGAATTCCGCTATTATTTAACTACCAAAAAATTAATTTTCAGTTATCTATTTATAGATCTGTGGTAAAAAGTAAAAAACGATTTTGTTGTTTTGTGTAGAAAATTCCCATATTATATTTGTTAAAATTATTTAGTTAAATACATCAAATTTTTAAAGTTAAATAATTGCGAATACCATATCGGTCATGCTGCTGGTGTCATATAATTGAAAGTTCTTCTGTAAACAAAGTGGTCAGTACAACAAAAAATACGGTTTTGACTTTTTCTTGTCAAACGATTATTATTTTTGTGTTCTATTACTGCAACAACTTATTATTTCAATAATTTATTAATATTTACAGAATTGAGACAAAGTATTGAAATAATAAGTTGTTGTTGAAAAAGTCAACACCGTATTTTTTTAAGATACGAGGTTGAGAAAGTAAGGCATCGAAAAGTAAAACAAACATTTTAACGGGGTAAGTGAATAAAAATCAATATTCTCTCTCTCTCATTAGAAAAACAAGCGGACAAGTGTCCGCTATTTTTTAGAAATTTGAGTAAAATCTGATTATATAAAATTACTGAATTACATAAAATAACTGAAAATTAATTTGTTTTTTACGGAATTTGTCGGTTATTTCTTGATAGTTAATTTATATAAAATAACTGAAAATTAATTTGTTTTTTACGGAATTTGTCGGTTATTTCTTGATAGTTAATTTATATAAAATAACTGAAAGTTCATTTGTTTTTACGGAATTCGAAGTTGAATTTATGACAGTAAAAAAAATGAACTTTTCGTTAAGAATAAATGAAAAATAAGTAGACCGGTTTTTAACTGAATATTCATTTATTTTATATTACAATTTCAGTTAATTTTACGTACAGAATATTGTGAGTGTAGTGATAGTGAAAAAATTATTGCAATCAATTTGTTGATGTTAAGTGATGAATTTAAAATTAGCAGCCTCACTAAACATGATTGATAGTGATGTTAAAAAATTTTGCACTCAAAAAAAAAAATTTGTCTGATTTAAGAAAAAGCAATCATGAGTTTATTGCAACTTTTTTGTTCTTCAATCGTTTGAGTGCCACTTAAAATTTTGCACTAAATTTACAAACAAAAAACTTATTTTTTCATGATTTAAGCCAATAATTATTCCGTTATTAACAAAATTTCATGTTGTTTAACTTCCTCTGCTTATGCATATCATCACAAGAATCAAAAACTATGCTCGTACAAAATTACATTTCTTAAATCTAAGTGAGAGTCTGTTTATATGCAGCTTTTTTGATTGCAATTTCAAATTTTGCAATATTTAAATTGAGTGCAGATTTTTGCATTCAATCTTCGTTTAGTGATAGTGAAAAAATTTGCAATATCACTAAATTTTTTTAGTGGTAGTCAAAAAAATAGCACCACTAAAGCTGGTAAAAAAAGAGTGCAAACTAATTTTTTTGCAGTTTTCTTTAGCTGATTTAAATCAACATTTAGTGCAATCAAATGGACTATACAATTAATATATAAGACCATGGATTTTGTAATTACATGTGAGAAAAAAACTTTTTTTTTAAAGGAAAAAAATTGTCAAAAAACGAAAAAATTTTCAGAAGATCTTAGATTTAACCCGATATAATTTAGCTATTTTTTTTAACAGGGTGACGCCTTAAAGAGAAGTATAACTACATCGGTACATGCAATGAAACACATCAATATCGTTTCCCGTTACTTTTACGACAATAACCACAAATAAAAATAGTTTAAGAAAAAAACTTGCAAAAACTATAATTTCGCAGGCCTGTGTAATTAAATGCTTCTTTGTATTATTCGAATATAGAGCCTTGTCACAGAGTGCCATTCCGTTCGGAATTATTCCGTTCGGAACCGAAGAAAACATATTTGTTTACTGATATAAAGTATATTTTGATAGTTTTTTTGGCCTTTAAGATACAGAAAACTCCCATTCCGTTCATGAAAACGAATATGGTTTTATTCCGCAAAGTTTTTTCGAAATTTTATGAAACACAAAAATACGGAATGAATTCCGTTTCCGAACGGAATTGTACTCTGTGACATGGCTGATAATTGATTAAAAACACGGAGTTTTAAGTAAAAAACTGCAAAAGAGATATACCGGCACATTTGGCAACGCTGAGATGGTGTGTTGTGTTTTTATTGTCAATTGAAAATATAACAAATGACTACAACAAGTTAAAATATCAAATAAATTCTACTTGCAAGCAGCTGACGTTGTTTTTGGATCAGGTGTAGTTGCAAAAGTATTGGTACCAATTTGTACCAAATTTGGAAACTTCACAAGCCGTTCATGAGATATACAGAAATCTATTTTGTGCCGCTGTTGCATATAATTTTTATTTAATCATTTATACAAAAACAGTTACTGATTACTTGTTAATTGGACGAGTTTAAAGTAGTATAACTTGATGCGACTTTAAGCCGGCGATACAGTATTCTATTCAGTCGTACGATTTGCCAAAAAAAAAATCGTGTGAGTAATAAAAAATTATAGTGTGGCTTCAAAATGAATTGAGTGACAGATTTTATGACAAGTCAGACCGACAAATTTTTATGAAAATTTTCATAAAATGATACATTCTATGCGATTTTCTTTTTGCATATTTTTTGTGGGAATAAATCGTACGATTGTGTAGGATATTGAATACTGGCATTAAGTCGCAAGACGGTAACGCTGGCTATACGGCAAAAATGAATGTAAATAAGCAAAAAAAATTTACAGTTGCCGTCACACCGAAGCGAAAACACTGTGACCAGCTGGCTTTCTGAGGCCACCTCCTTATTCCATCATGGTTCGGAACAAAACTAACTGAGATGCCACTTTTTTCAATTTGTACATAAAAGTTGAATTGAGTGACATCATACAGTGTTTTTGCATTTATATTATAACAATTGCAACTAGCAAATTGTTCTGCCATTTTTTACAATTGTTTACATCTGTAAACAACATGGTAGCTTTGATTTGCCGGACAAATTTTCCGAAATGGGTGAATCGTTCTGCAGAACACTCTCAGTAAACAAATGATTCTCCGGACAAAAATATTGTACCTATGGATGAATCCACCTTAACTAACCAATGATGTCGTACATAATACTTATTTAAATGTCAGTTGTGTTGCTTTTTGACAACACAGCCAGTGTGTCCAGACCTAAAAAAAAATTTACAGCTAAATCTGGAATTAAACATGACCCAAAAATGCTAAAAAATATTTTAAAAAATGCTAAAATTTTAAGACATTTTAATTACTTAGGTTAGGTTAGGTTAGAATGGCCGGCCACACGGACCCCGGTGTTTTCCCAAAGCGAATATGAATACATCCGTATTCATAACGAAAATTTGGCATGAAGTAAGCACAAAGTTTATTCATAATACACTTACCAAACTCTGGCTAACGATTTGCTAAACTCTTGTCAACAAGCTGCCAAACGTTTGCCAACTTGTGATAAATAGCTGTTTTATGTTGAATAATTTGGTTTGTTTTTTTAATACAATGTTTTTTTTTTAGTTAGAGTCCTTTTTTAAATATATTTTTTTTTAAAAACATTTAAAATTTTTATATAAAGAGGGAAAATAAAAAAAAATTAAATGAAATGACAAAACCAGCGATGATTAATGCAAAACGTGTTGCATTTTTGAGTATTATAATGTGGCATCAATAATATTCAGAGTTGATTTATTAAAAGTTAGCAGACGGATAAAATTTGTTATTAATAAACTCTGCGCTAACAAGCTGCTAAGCTTAATCGGCATTCTAGTTAGCAGCTCGTTGTACGTAGTGCACAAACTGTGGCTAACTTTTTGTTATGAATACGGCTGTTATTAGTTTTTAACGAAATTGAAATAAATGGTTAAATTTGAACCAGTAGATAGATTTTGGTAAAGCATCTGATGCACATAAATATGAAGTTGAAATTAAATACATGCTAAATTTAAAAGATTTATTTCTATGATATACAAATGTTTTTAGATCATTTTTTCTATGGTTTAAGAAAAGTTGAAGCTATTATTATTATTTTTTCAGCAGTTTAGAGCCAAAATATCTTTTCACACATTTACACTACTGAATTTTTATCTTAATACAAATTAAAATTTGATTGTACTTTTATATCGTAAATCAAAGGGCAAAAAATATTCAGAATCAATATGATAAGGGCATTTCTAATATACCCTGAATATTCTATTTTTTTAACAAGACAGGCAAGATGTTTCTTAACATAAGAATTATCCCTTTATATACGAAATTATTTTAGTAACTACTATTTTAAGTCAAAATATTATAATTTATAAAAAATTTAAGTAAAATCAATAGAACTATTCGTCCAAATTTTTTTAATAAATAATACTAAAAATATTTTCTAAAAATGCTAAATAAAATGCAAAGTGCTAAATAAAAATTTTGTAGCTAAATAAAATATTGTAATGCTAAATTTAGCTGAAAAAATGCCAAAAGGGCCTCATGAACGCAGCTTAAGTGTGCATAATCGATCCATTAGTTTCGCGTTTTATTAAAAAATATTTGTTAATAAAATATTTCGTGAGTGCTCGTGATAACAAAAATGTTGATAGTGAGCGTGCGTTATTGTGAAAATTTTAAAATTCGTCGTGCGGAAAATTTCGTGATAATTTTTTTTTTCCCTTTCGGAGTGTGCGTAATCTTGAGTCAATAACCACTCAAGCACATAGCTCTAACACATAATAACTTCCCTATATCTTTATACAAATTTTAAACATTTGATCCATCAAATTTCTTCTTAAAAACTTTTTACTTTTTAAAAAAAAAAAATTTAGAATGTATAGGTATATGTATACAAATTCTTGTAAGAACCCATGACAGTACATTAACAATTTAAATAAACTATTAAATACATATGTATGTAAAAATTTACAACAAATAAAAAAGATCTGTTTTTAGTCTTTTGCACTGGCTTATGCAAAAAAAGTTCAAATTTATTAACCAATTCTTAGAGTAAGGCTGTTATAATACAACACATTTAATACAGCCGATAAAATCCTTCCTTTGGCTATCAGTAGGTTGTAAAAACGGGGTAAGCCTTACACTTTACACTTTCTCGTATGGCGCTCAAATACAGATGACATAATAGGTTAGTTAAACTTGTAGTACAATTAAAATTATAATTTATCGCGTATTACATACACATAAATACAAAGCATTTTTATATTCAACCAATACCATGAACCTGCAATTTGTTTAAAATTTTGTATTTTATTTGCAGATTTTATTTTTTATTAAGATGAATCAATATACATATGAATGTATGTACATACATTTGTTTTAATTTATGTAGTATGTATATACGTATAGATGTATGTCATACATATGTATGTATCATGATTCTATAAATTATAAATTAAGGAGAATCTGTCAGAACATACGTATGACACTTGTCTTTGCCCCACACTACTCGTATATGTGATGGTTGTTGATCAAATGAAAATAAAAAAAAAGATTAAACACGTATTACATACACATAAATACTATGTTTATGTACGTAAATTGTAAATATTTGTTGATGTACTACTACTATTAGTAACTACAATATACATAGGTATCTATGGAAGCTTATACATGTCATTTCAGTTTAAAATATGCATACATACAATATATACATATGTATGCACGTTAGTATGCATGTAGATAAAAATTTACACTTTTTATACATACATACATACAAGTATACCTTACAAATCATTGTGAAAAATTCAATACGTCTGGGCGGAGAGGCTAAAAAAATGAGCTCATTTATACTCTATAACAGGCAGTACAACTTTGTGTTTATGTTTGTGGCTGTTCTTTGTAGGTTATGTAGTGGTTGTTAAAGTATTTGTATATTATTAAAGTGGAAAAGAATGAGATTGAAAAAAACGTATAAAAATACGAAAGAATAAAATAAAACAAAATAAAAACATAAGTAGTATAAGAATTTCTCATCTATTACGTAATATTTTCTCATTTATTTGTTTTGAATAAAAGAAACGCAGCTTAAACAAACGCATGAATATTTTTATTATTATTTCGTTTCTTATTCCTATAACATATTTTTGTATCTGACTATTCGGTTGGGGTTGACTTAATTTAATTCAATTTTAACAAATTTGCGGAGAATAGAAATACAACAACAAACATAACATATAAAATAAATAGCATTTAAAATATAAAAAAGTATTCCTGTCACTGCCTATTTTTAGATAAGAATTCAAAAATAAAAAGAATTATATTGTACAAATTTATCTTCTTCGATATTGTTGGTAATAAATACAATTTAGCCAGGGTTTGTTTCAATTTTTACAAAGGTGAAAGGGAACAACTAATTTAAATTACTTATATATATTATATTTTTTATTATTTATCATTACAAAATATGGGTTATACCTATTTAGTTTTTACTTTTCAAATAGGTTTGTATATATTCAAATATTAGTGGTTTGGGGCAAGGCAAATTTCATTAGGTATGTGTATTAGAGTGAGCAAGGCACATTTATAACTGGAAGTGTGCGTGCGGAAAATTTTATTTATTTTATATACATATGTAGACAATTTGGAATTTTCTGTTAACACAAAAAATTAAGAGAGCGACGAGTTCACCTAATAAATGTGCCATGGTTTGGGGAAAGTATATAAAGAAGTTCGTCTCTTTATTTTCCACATGTACTGGTGCTGTGTGAATTCAACACCACTTGAGAGAATAAAAGTCACAAAATTTGAATTGAAAACTATGAATTAAAACACCACATGTTATCACTATTTTAGCTGTTTAAAAAACTATGCATTTTTTGCATAGTTTTTTCACTGGAAAATGTTTTTAATTTGCACATAATCAAAAAATATTTTTTATTTATTTTTAACAGTAATTTTTTTTTTAGTAGATTTTGACTGAACGAACAATATTATTTTTTGTATTTAAGGGTGTGTGTGAAGCGGTAGCAACCTTCTATGGTGAATTAAAATTGTCAATTTCTACGCTAACGTCACAATTTATTCTAACCCCCAGGGCATAGTAGGTGTGTTAATTTACAGAAAATTATTGCTTTTTTTCAATAATTGTTACTAGAAGCGTTGTTGCAACGAGAGAATGAAAAAAGAGCCTACAAATTTGAGACAAAAAATTTGTCGAAAATTTCTGATGGTAAAATTTTAAGTAGCAAGAATTATTCATTCAACCAAATGTTTAATATTTTTGTTTACAACACAAAAATCATTTTTTCAATAAAATAAAATATTTATTTTTCTAAAATTTAGGAACAATATTCTTGCGGAAATAGATAAAAACAAATGAATTTATTAAGAAATAATCTTGTGTCTTACAGCTATAGTGTCTATATTCCTAACTTGCTAGTTTTTTCTGGTAAAGTATTCATTTACTTTTTTATTTTATTTTTTTTTTTTGAGTAATTGGGAGAAAAAATTTGTAAATTTTAAATTTACTGCTAGTAAAGTAAATGAACACACCTAGTATACTACTAGTATGCCGAATTGTTGACAGGTATCTAACTCGAATGTCAAAGTACTAATACAAAGTGTTTGTATTAGCAAGATTTTTTGAAATGTATTGGTGTTTAAAAATATTTTCAGCACTATACATACCCAGCGGGAAAATTGAGAAGACCTACTTACTTCAATTTTTGTTGATTCAATTGCCATTCTTATCTAACTGCTAAAGACTGCATCACAGAAGGCACCACACTCGCTTCTATGAGAAGGGTGAAGAGAAGTAGTAGCATTTTTTTTGTCAAAGCATAAAAAGTTTATCCCGTTGGATTGTAAAAATTTTTTTTTTCTAAAATTAACAGCCAGGTCCACAATGTCGACAAGAACATTTCTTTCGCATTTTTATATTAAAAAAAACTAAAATTTGTTTTTGTTTTCAATATAAATATAAGAAAGAAATGTTCTTGTCGACATTGTGGACCTGGCAGTAAATTTTTCTTAATTCGAAATTTTTGTTTTGCAATATCAGAAAATATTTAATTAATTTAAAATTTCTAATATTTTTAAAACCTCATAATGCTACTCTGCTGGCTTCAGAAAAAAATTAGTGACAAAAAAACTTTATTTAAAAATTTTTAACTTGTCAAAAATAAAAACATTTTGCGAAAGAAAATAAGCAACAAGTGCTGGAAAAAATGTGGGTAATAATAAATAAAGTGTTATTATATTGCGAAAAATTTAAAATAGAAAACTTTCAAATTTTGTTTTGGTTTTTTTTTTTAGATGTGTTGAATTCACAAAGAACCTACATATACATATGTGTTATGAGTGAAATCAAAAATTGAGAACGCTCTCTCGATTCGGCATACTAGTTGAATACTATGGTTTAGGGTAGGTAATGTACAAAACAATAACTTTTTAAGGAGACGCATTATTTGATGTTTAATTCAACAAACCAGTTCGCGTTTAAATGCCGGACAAAAAAATCAATAAATTTGAGTTTCTATATAACAGAATGGACATACTTTTATTTTATATTAAAACTGCCTTAAACTTTTAAAACTCGCAATTAGCCTGAATGGCCAAATATACAGCCATGTCACAGAGTACAATTCCGTTCGGAAACGGAATTCATTCCGTAATTTTTTGCTTCAGAAAATTATGAAAAACCTTTGCGGAATGAAACCATTTTTGCTTTCATGAAAGGAATAAGAGTTATCTGTATCTTAAAGACCAAAACACTATCAAAATATACTTTATATCAATAAACAAATATGTTTTCTTCGGTTCCGAACGGAATTGTACTGTGTGGCATGGCTTTATAACTTTAAATCATGAATTTTGATTTTTTTACTTGTTTGAGTTTGTAATTAAAGTGAAATCAGCGGTGTTTGCCGTTAACTCAAATTCCATACTATTTTTTCTAACAGAGCAGAGCTTATTATAGGGTGCCGTTATTTATCTATTGGGTATAAAGGAGAATATAAGTTGAGTATTCTGACTGAAAATTTACGATCAGCCATAAAGTTTATAACGTATTTTGTAATACGTGAGCCAACTTTTCACTCTATTATTTGATATACTATATTATGAATACCAATTATATCAAACCCATTCTCAAATACTATTGGTGTATGTTTTCCCTTTAATAAACTGTTTGCAAGATGATAATCTACATATGTAAAAAAGATTATCTATTGTAGATCTACCATGCATTAAGCCAAACTGTCTGTTATTAAGAAGATTATAGGTTGTTACAAAACACAATAGGCGGTTTGCAATAATTTTACTGACGTTTTGTCCCTTCCTTCCCACCACTTTAAAAAAAGTTTAAGTAGACGTTGCTTCAATACCAAAGGTAGATGTTTTAACATCGGGTATGATATCTACCAGGTGTTTTGCCCTTAACTTTTCTTAGTACTACATTTAGCTCAAGGAAACTAAAATCATCTTCCATTTGCAAGGCCCTAAAGCTTATCGATAAGGAACATTGCGGAAATCAGAAGGAAATTCTGAATCCAAAGTTTTTTGTCCAAACGCTTCAAATTTAATTTACTCTATCAGTGTCTGTGGTTACAAAGGTATTGGGGTTATTAAACCATTCCTGCCTAATGGTTATTAAAATACCCAAAAAAAAAAAATCTAGCAAAGCTACAACTTAATTTTTATTTAAAATTGATTAATCTGAAAAAAATTAAAAAAGTAAAATTTGCTTTTGCATTACGTTATCATATACGAAAAATTCAGTTTCTTTCTACGTCACAAAATGCTTGAAAAGTGTTCCAAAATAAAGCACATTGCGAAAAACCTAAAATTCCCACCTGTTATAAATATGTATATAGTTTTAGGCCTCCCCTTTTAATGTTTAGTTTAGTTTGAAAAACTAAAAGCGATTTTTATACACACCTAGCCGATCCACTTTGTATAATGACAATGGGTATTTAAATGCCCAAAAGTCCATAATGAGTTTCAAATATGGCTATTTTTCCATATCTCAAAAAATTTAATTTTGGGTAAATTAAAAGCGAAAAAATAATTTTTTTTTTTGGTTAGGGCCATTGGGTACTATATATTTTTTTTTTTTTAAATGTATTTTGTTGCTGTTAATAAAACTATATAACTATACAACCATATAACCTGATAACCAGCTTTCCGGTAAAAACCCATATATTTTTAAAACTTATTTGCAGAAAATAATAAGTTTTTGCCATTGTGTAAGTGCTGGATGCAAATTCGCAAGGAACATCCAGCATTTGCATTATGTATTGCCAACACACAACGATGGACAACTTTGACATATGCGCAGTGTTCTGTTTAAATACTATATACTCTGCGACATTTTTCCAGCGGCGACATTCCCAATGACAGATTTAGGATACGTACGAAGCCAATTTTTCTGCCAGATGAATCGCAAATGAATCGCTAATTATCTTCCAACTAAGATAGTTGGATCTTGCAGAATCTGTAGTAGTGACATTACCTCATACAAACAGATGGCACCTAAGACCCCAGGGCCCAGTGAAAACGGCAGTAAGCGCCCTTGTGCCACTTACCCGGAACAAAGTGAAAATTTATTTAGTGTGTCGAAATACAGAAATATTCATACGTACCATGATTTTTTCGTCTTTCCAATGTAACCACAAATTTTTAGTGCACTTTTTCTAATAAAACTGCTAAGCGGAAGAATTTGAAACCAAATTTCTGTTCTTATGACGCAGTTCTCAAAATAAAAATGCAGTTCGAAACAATATTTCGGTCGTTTTCAAACGAGCAATGGAAATCAATGAAATTTGACCCGTTTAAATAATATATTAAAATATATGTACATTAGGGCGGGTCGATTTTTTTTTTTTTTAATCGTATAGCAAAAACGTAAACTACATAAAATTCTAGGAAAATTCTCCGAAGAAACCATGTATCTAAAATAAAATCCTAATCCTCGCCTCTCGACTTGAAAATATTCACCCAAGTAAAAAAGTTTGTATATATGTATGTAATTTTTCTATATATATAAAAGAGTTGCGTGAGTGACTGACTGACTGACTCATTCATCATCACCCAGGCCAAACCGCTTACCCTAGAAACTTGAAATTTGGACTAGCGATTGGTCACTCTCCAAATCGATCCACTAAGACGGGATTTTTCGAAATTCGAATGTTTAGGGGGTAAAAAAAGGTAAAACGGGAAAATTCGGTAACCTTATATCTCCAAAACTAATAGAGATACAAAAAAAATGTAATACTAATCGTTTTTCTTTAGAAAAATAAGCGGACAGGTGTCTGGTACTTTTTGGAAATTCAGACCTTTAACGGAGTAAACGGGTAAAACCTGCATTTTGGTACTTTTTTGTCACCCCATCTATCTTTTAAACCCATACACATAGAAATAAGGGTTGTATCACATTTGAAACTTATCTAAAAAAGCCAAATAGGAATTTGGTACCTTTTCGAAATTCGGACGTTTAAGGGGCAAAAAGCGTAACTATTTTTGGTACTTTTTTTATAAAACCTTTTTTTTTTATTTATTGACATATTCGTATTAAATTATGGGCTCCCACTACAATATTGAAAATTTTTATTCTTCAATGGGGAGAAAAAAGTACCAAAAAGGGAAAATAGGGACTAAACGGGTAAAATCTGTATTTTGGTACTTTTTTGTCACCCCATCTATCTTTTAAACCCATTAACATAGAAATAATTGTTAAAGCGGACAGGTGTCTGGTACTTTTTTGAAATTCGGCCTTTTTGGGGAGTAAACTGGTAAAACCTGTATTTTAAAACTTTTTTGCTATGCCATCTATACCTGATTCTGTTATTTTTGTTTCAAAACATTTTTCTTCATCTACCTATCTATATATATAAAATTGTAACGTTACGCACGTCCTAAACGCCTGAAGCTAAAATGTTGAAATGTGACCGGGAGGTTGTCCTCTCGCTAAATCGATTCCCTAGGATGGGAGTTTTTAAAATGTCTATGGTTAGAGGTTAAAAAAGCTAAAAACAGGTAAATTCCCTAACCTCATGTTCATCAAAAAAATAAGCGGATAGGTGTCTGGTACTTTTTTTAAATTCGACCCTTTTGGGGAGTAAACGGGTAAAACCTGTATTTTAAAACTTTTTTGCCAATCAATCTATCTATTAAACCAATAAACTTTGGAATAAAAAAAATATCACATTCGTAACGTATCTAAAAAATACAAATAAAAATTTGGTACATTTTCGAAATTCGAACGTTTAGGGGTGAAAATCGTACCTATTACAAAGTAGCGGGTTGAAACCTAGAAACATAAACTTTGACGTAAAAATATGCCCACAAAAGAAAAGGAGACGCTAACGAAGTAGCGGTTTAAATGCTAGTATTTAATATTTTTATAAGGAACATTGATAAAAAAAATTTCTTCCATAATTTAATGAAAAAAAAATTACACTCAAAAAATTGTTTTTAGTATTTATAAAATAACCTTTTTTTTGTTTCGATAAACAATTCTTATTTTATAATGCAAATAAAAACAAACAAAAAAAGTGTTTTCACTCAAACAATATTTCAGTAATTTTTCAGTAATTTTTTTACGCAAACCAGAGGAGATGCAAATTGGGATTCAACTGCTTTTTTGAAATTTTAATATTTTGATTAGTCTCAAAACAAAACCTGTATTGCATAAACTATAATATAATTAAACATAATATATTAAAAAAAAAAGAAAATAATTTTAGCGAAAGAAGAGGAAAAAAATTTTTAAGTCGATAGGCGCGGATTAGGATTTGATTTTAGACCCATGGTTTCTTCGGAGAATTTGATGTAATTACGTTTTTGCTATACGATTTTTCATTTTTTTCATCCATACAAATCAACCCGCCCTAACAGATATACAAAGAAAGTATATTCCCAATAAGCAACTTTACATAGTTTGGATATATTTTGGCTACTTTGCATATTTTGGTATATACTATGCATATGCAATATATGAAAATAGGAAAAAAAAAAAAATATGCATATCCTTATTAACTCTATTGTTAATAAAACGAAATCTTAATCTTTTAAAAATATGCCAATATGCAAAATCCAATTTATATTCATCAGTAAGGTAAGCTCTGCATTACGGGCCATTAAAAATATATTACACAGACTTAATACCTAGGTTAGGTTAGGTTAGAAAGGCTGGTGTGAAGCACACTTCACACCCTCACCCGGAGACCAGTATTGTCCATTGTGACGCCTTAATTAGTGACAGAAAGAAGGAAAGAGAAAGAAATATAGTGTGACAGAGTAGAAGTAAATGGTGAAAGGAAGATAGTGGAAGATAAGAAATCGGACAGAAGAAGAAAAGAAACAACACAACCATACAAGAAAACGGCCCTTCATGTTTCCAGTCCCAGCCTACTGCCGCGCAGCCAGGTCATTCCCATTAGGAATCCCGTCAGATTCTCGAGCCCGCAGCCCGAGACATCGCCCAATTCGTGCAGATATCTGCTACCTAGCCACCTCAGCCTGCTGTTCTGTAGCCTGGGACAGTGGCACAGGAAGTGCTCAACTGTCTCTAACTCCTCTGGGTCCTCACACAGCCTACATATATCCGATAAGCCAGACCCCATTCTCACCGCCATTCTGCCTATCTTACAGTGACCCGTGATAATACCTATCATGGTCCTGACGAAAGCCCTACTCTTACCCAGCAGCGTGTCCGAATTTGATCTACTAACATCGGCTACAGCGTGCACGATACTCGGCAGTCCGTTCGGCTTCGCCAAGCCCGATTAGTCCCGCTCAGAATCCATTCCCTAATTCTCCCAAAGTAGAAGCCCATTGGAGGCCTGACCACCTGCAAACTGTCAGGATTCTCCATTTCCGAGCCCAGTCTTGCCAACTCGTCCACTAGCCTGGAGTTCACATAACAGCCCATCAAGGCCCTAAGAGCCGCCTGGCTGTCCACATATATAGTGACCTCCGAGCCCTTGGCCCTACCAATTCCACGGCACCCCCACGAACACCCAGAACCTCAGCCTAATATACACTGCAGTCGTCGGGAAGTCTATATGACCTTCTGATGTCCAGATCCTCAATGTAGACCCCCGCACCCGTGCCCTTCATCTTCGAGCCATCAGCGAAAATAGCAAATCCCCTATACAATCTGCTCTGCCCTGACCAGCTCTCCCTAGAAGGCAATATCACCTCTGGCAAACGACCAAAATCGACCCTAGTGACCAAATAATCCGTAGAGCCGGGCGAGCCTAGGTGATAACCACTAGTACTAATTTCACTCAAGATCCGCGAGTGACCCTCCGTGAAATTTCCTAACAGTCCTATCTCCCTCACCCTAATAATGCTCCATGCTGCCATTCCCATCACATACTGCTCTATAGGCAGAAGATGAAGAATAACATCCAGAGCCGCAGAGGGGTACTTCTCAAGGCACCTGTCATACCGATCAAATCACACCTCTGAGCCTTAGACAGAAGGTCCCTCCGACTAGCTAGTTTCAATGCCTTCCACCAAACACACTTTCCATACGTAAGAATGGGTCTAACCACCGAAGTGAACAGCCATCCCACAACTGACGGCCGGAGTCCCCAACTACCTACCGACGATATGCAAGCATAGAAGGCATTGAGACCACTCTTTAGTCTCTCCTGGGTATTCCATCTCCAGGACAGCTTACTGTCCAGAAAAACTCCTAGATACTAAGCACTATCAGATAGCCTAAGCTCTACTCCTCCTAGTACCGGCAGCCAAAAATTCTCCACCTTCTGCGGGTTAACTCCCAAACCCTTATCAGTCGCCCATGCTGACAGTTCGCCCAGCGCCACTTGAATGACATCGCTTATTGTTGGCAGAAACTTGCCCGATACCAATATAACTACATCATCCGCGTAGGCGACGACCTTCTGACCTATCCTGTCAAAACGTCCCAGAACGACATTGACAACCAAGAGCCACAATAAGGGAGAGAGAACTCCCCCCTGTGTGTCTCAACCGACCTACCCTTAAGATAGGCATGCTGAGCGCCGCTGATGATGCCGGCGTCAATCTTCGTGCTCAGATGTAGATCAATCAGTCTTTCTAATGTCTGCAAAAGAAAAGACGATAGGCTGATAGGCCTAAAATCCTTGGGTTTAGACTGATCGGTTCTACCTGCCTTAGGAATGAAAATAACCCTGAGCTCTCTCCACGACTTAATACCTAAGTAATTAAAAGTTAAGGCAACAAAATTGAATTTTATATACATATACATATATATGCATGTGTCGTTTCATCACAAGATTTTAAATCTATATATATAAAATTGTAACGTTACTGACTGACTGACTGATTTACTCACTGAATCATCATCGTACAGCCTAAACGCCTGATGATGCTTCAATGGGGAAGAAAGAAGTACCAAAAAGAGGAAATACGGGTAATTTAGTTTCTTTCTTAACCTTTTTGGTTCTACAACTATTACTTTTTAATTATCGTTAATATTGGACCTAGAGACAAACTTGAACGTGCAATGTCCTGAGTAGATAAGAATCTATGAGGGAACTTTTCGGTACATTTTTGTTTTTTTACTAGTACCTTTGAATTTACATTAGTATTGGACCTATAAACATAAACTTAAACATGTATGGTCCTGAATGAATGAGAATGTGTAAGAGAACTTTTGGTACTTTTTCGGTCTCTACCTGGTACTTGTTTTAATTTTCTATAATATTGGACATATGACCTTTTTGATGCTTTTTTGTTCTTTAACTGTTACTATTTGGATTTCCATTAGTATTGGACTGAGAAACATAAAATTCAACATGCAAAGTCCTGAGTGGATAAGCATCTATAAGAGGGATATTTTTACCAATTACCGTTGGTATTAGCCCTAGAAAACATAAAATTAAGCATCCAAGACCCTGAGTTTTTGAGAATCTGTTAGAGGGACCATTTTAGTACTTTTTCATTCTTTAACTGGTACTTTTTTAATTTTCGTTAATATTGGACTTAGAAACATAAAATTAATCGTACAATGACCTGAGTAAATGAGAATCTGTACGATGCCATTTTTGGTACTTTTTGTGCTTTACCTGCTACTTTTTGATATGCCGTTAATATAAAATTAAGCATACAAGTTTCTGAGCGAATGAGAAACTTTAAGGGAATTTTTTGTACTTTTTCGTTCTCTAACTGGTACTTTTTTTAAATTAAAGTGGTACTTTTTAATTTAATAGTTATTACTGTTCATTAAATAAAAAAAAGCGAACAGGTGTCTTGTAATATTTTGAAATTCGGCTCATGTAGGGAGTAAAAGGGTAAAACCGTATTTTGGGACTTTTTGTACCCCATCTATCTTTTAAATCAATACACATAGAAATAAAAATTATATAACATTCATAACTTGTCTAAAAAATGCAAATGTATATTTGGTACTTTTTCGAAATTCAAATGTTTAAGGGGTGAAAATCGTACCTGGTTTGGTTACTTTTTGCAAAAGATTTTTTCTCCATATATTTATCTTTCAACGCACAGCCTAAATGTCTAAGCTAAAAAGTTGTCATTAGGAACGGAGTCTGGCCTCTCGCCAAACCGATACCGCGAGCCTCATATCTCATAAGCCAAACGATATTCAATAAATGTAATACTTATTGTTGTTCAATAAAAAAAAAAGCCGGTAAAAGAAACTGAAATTTGCTAACCTCATATCTCCTGAACTAAAAGCGATTAAAAAAAATGCAATACCTATTATTGTTCATTAAAAAAAGCGGACAGGTGTCTAGCACTTTTGCAGAAAGGAGTAAACGGGTAAAACTTGTATTTTATACTTTTTTGTCACGCCATCTATCTTTTATACCAATGAACATAGAAATAAAATTATATATCACATTCGTAACTTATATAAAAAATACAAATAAGAGTTTGGTACTTTTTCGAAATTCGATCCATTAAGGGGTGAATATCGTACCTAATTTTTTTACTTTTTTTTAATTATTTTTTTTTATCTAGGTTTATATGTTTATAAAATTGTAAAGTTATTGACTGATCCTAAATTCTAGAAGCTAAAAAGTTAACATTTGGACCGGAGTCCGGGCTCTTGCCAAATCGATCCCGCTAACCTCATATCTGCTGAGCTAAAAACGATGAAAAAAAAAAATGAATACTTTTTTGTTCAATAAAAAATAAGCGGAAAAGTGTTGGTCCTTTTTTTCAAATTCGGACTTTTTGGGGAGTAAACGTCTATCCTTTAAACCAATAAACATTGAAATAAAAAATACCTATATCACATTCGTAACGTATCTAAAAAAATACAAATAAAAATTTAATACCTTTTCGAAATTCTATGTATTAAGAGATGAAATGGTACCTATTACAAAGTAGCGCCTTTAAACAAGGTTAAACCTAGAAAGATAAACTTTGGCGTAAAAATATATGCACGAAAGAAAAGGAGATGCTAAGGAAGAAGTTAAATGCTAGTCAAATATAATGAATTGAAGAGATCAAAAAATTTGTTTGTTAACCAAACGAATTTTTATTCAAAAAGCATTTTTTATAACGAAATTTTTCTTTAATTTTTGGATTATTTTATTGTTTAATAAAATTGATTTTTTCACTGGGTTTTAATTTAAAACTTTTTTGCTATCTTTTCTCATCTTAAGATGTTATATTTAAATGCCACAGGCATAAATACATCTATAAAGTATTTAATATAAACTGTTTAATAAAATTGATTTTTTCACTGGGTTTTAATTTAAAACTTTTTTGCTATCTTTTCTCAACTTAAGATGTTATGTTAAAATGCCACAGACATAAATACAACTATAAACTATTTAATTAAACAACCTAATACTCGCCTCCCACAAGACATAACTCACATCATATTATCAGACATATAAGTAAATAACTATACAAATACATATATGTATGTATATACAAATACATATATGTACCTATATATATATATACGGTTCAATAAGTTAAGTAAAAACATCATATACTATGCAGTGAATGAGACATTCCAATAACTGGTGACCCTAACTAGAAAAGATCTAGTTTTACAAACCTGATTCTTGTTTTTTTTGCCTTCACTGATAAGCTTTTTGGATATTTGTTTAATAAACTGCAATTTTAAAGGATTGCATCGTATACCCATAACCGAAATTGTAATTTTATAAAAAATTCGTTTTCCCTTTATTCATTAGGAGTGTTTCTGTTTTGTTAAGGGATTACTTTACGCATACTAGGATTAATATTACACTGGTGCCCTTTTGCAAACCTTAAATACCTCATGAATATTTATTCTTTAAATTTTGTTCTTATTCTTGAAATTTTTTTTTTGTAGTATGATATAACTTTGTTTATAATATTTTTAACTATAAAAATTTATATGTCATAATATTTTCAATACAAAATGTACGAAATATTCCAGTAATGCGCCTTGGCCTTGAAGGCTTTTTGCATTACAAGCAATAAATAAATAAAAAAAAAAAAAAAAAAAAAAAAAAAAAAAAATAAGACCGAAAAATTAGGTCATATTATTCAGGTTTTTTTTCTGCATCGTAATGTAAATTTATTGGCCTAATTAGGCTTGTTATATTACTGGTTGAAAATAAATAAATAAATAAATAAATAAATATTCGTGGAAAATTAAGATGAGAATTCCTGTTTTTTTACTTATAGGTATACCTGTAAGTTTTGTTCATATTTGTATAAGATTTATGGTCGAATTTAGGCCAGTGGGTAAACACTAGTACCTATATCAGTGATGGAAAATTCAGTACTATGGTACTTTTTTCAGTACTTTTTCATTCCATATTTTCAATACAAAATGTACGAAATATTCCAGTAATGCGCCTTGGCCTTGAAGGCTTTTTGCATTACAAGCAATAAATAAATAAAAAAAAAAAAAAAAAAAAAAAAAAAAAAAAAAAATCAGACCCGAAATATTCGTGGAAAATTAAGATGAGAATTCCTGTTTTTTTACTTATAGGTATACCTGTAAGTTTTGTTCATATTTGTATAAGATTTATGGTCGAATTTAGGCCAGTGGGTAAACACTAGTACCTATATCAGTGATGGAAAATTCAGTACTATGGTACTTTTTTCAGTACTTTTTCATTCCAAAAATACCACGGTACCCCCACGTCAGTTTTAGTACTCTTTTCTTGTTATGCTTCTTTGTTGAGAAATTTAGCGTTTCTAATTTTTTTTAACATTGACAACATTGCCTACACAAATTTATTGTTCTTTTTTTTTTTTGTTCATGTTAAGCAAAATTAAGAACGAAATGGACGAACTTGTTTCCTGATAATTCACGTATTGCTATTGGAATTTTGTCAATACCCCATTTATCAGCAGCAGTTAAGGGCTCGTTTTCAGTGCAAGATGCTATAAAAACGAAAAAAAAAAAAATCGTTTGCAAGTACAAACACTTTCAAATTGAATTAAAACTAAAGATCTATTAATGTCAAATGATTCTTGTTGTTACAATTATAATATTACTAATGATATCATAAAGTAAAATAAACAAATTGCCTAACAGCCTTAGACATCTAAACGTGTGTACCTTACATTAAATCACAAGCAAATACATATGTATGCAATAAAAAATATGTTTGAAAAAAGTCCCAAAATGTTGAAAAAAGTACTCTTTTGCTTGATGGTTAGTACCATCTCAATTTTTAAGTTTTCCATCACTGACCTATATATATAAATATATTATACCTATACCAATTAGAATATATTTAAAACTATGGGTAATTTTTAGATAGGTACCTATATAAGAAATTAAGAACCATTCCTTCTACTTTGCTTATAGTTCTAAAACTATACGTAATCTTTTATATATATTCTTTTTTTGTTAAGTTCTATATATCAAACTTGAAAAAATGTTACACTTATGTTAGATAGGTACGCCTTTTCTAATTAAGGTAACAAATTACTCCATTCATGCAAGTAAAAATTTCTTTCACGATGCTGATGAAATTATAGTATTTTACTTAACAACCTATCTGAGTATACGCTAGTTTTTATAGATGTATTTCTACTTCAAAAGCATTAAAAGTCGTGCATATTTTAAAATGCATACAAACGATAAATAATTTTTTATTAGTCATTTTAAGAGTAGCGTTTTAGAAAGTAATCAGATTTTTTTTTTATTTTGTAAAAATAATTGCACACAGTTATCTACTGTAAATTGGCGAAAAAGTTAAGCACTTTTAAGAATTATTTAAGCAAAACTTAAACAATTACCAGTTAATGTCATGAACCTTGTCAAAAGTATCAGATAGTGAAAGCCCTGCCAACTGGTTTAAGTTCCATACGATTGAATAAATTAGAGTTATTATTTAATCTTTTTAATTTTTTAATTACTAGTACAAAATTGAAATACTTCCTGATCAAAAAAAGCATTTTAACAATTAAGATAGATAAGAATACATGTATGAATATGGTTATATACATGCTTGTATGTACATGTGTATGCACGCACATTTAACACGCATAATAGATTGATGTATATTATTTAGAATACTACGCCCAATGAGCCAATCGTTATTTTTTTTTTTTTTTTTTTTTTTATTTATTAATTGCTTAGTCACTATTACTCAATATGCACTTAAAAGTGTAAAAACATTTTTTTTTGTACTTTTTTATCAATAACAAAAACATTTTTATTGCCCTTAAAAATATTTAAGTCACAAATTTTGTTTTTTTTTAATATTTTTTACACATTCCTATGTATTTTGAATTAACTCTCGTATCTTATCGATACATATGTATATTATTTAAATTAATTTTGTTTTAGTTATTTTAACTGTTTTTTCCATAATATAGGTAGGTACTAAGTTTTGATTATAATTTTTTTTTCATGTTTTTGTTAATACATATGAAGAGTAATTCAAAAATAAGGTGAAATTTAAAAAGTATTATTTATTTGAATTCAAACATTTTTTGTTTTTTTTTTTTTGTTTTGTGAAGAACACTTAAAAAACAAACACAATTTCACTTATCACTCAGAAAACAAAATTAACGTAAGTACGTACGGTGGGTATACTTTAATTCTCTAGGTTAGTGCGTCAAATAAAGCGAACAGTGCAAAAGAAAATAATAACAAGCTTTAGAGCGAATGTTGTGCGAGTGAACAAGCTACCGAATCGACCGATTAAAATGATGTCATCAACACAGTAACGAAATAAATGAAAAAAAGGCTAAAATTCATGGATTATTTTTTACAGATAAATCGATCTATAGATAATGAATGTAAATATGTAATTACGTATTTTTGATTTAGTGGTCGTATATTTAAGATCAATAATTCACATACATAATTAAATTTACAACTTTTCCAGTAATTTTAACGAATTTTTTTTTATTTTTATCACAAATATTTAAAAGTCAACTTTTTATACTTGTTGTTTATTTTCATTTATAGCCGCTTTTAAATTAGCCCTGTATTGGGCGTTGTCTGTCTTGCCTAACAGTTTAATTTTTTTATATTTTTCACTTCCTATTTTCAAGCAAAAGGAAATATTTGTTTTCCCTTTAACTTACCGCCGTTTCGTAATTATTTGAAAATAAAATAGAAGTATGCACTGATATATTCTCAATTATTTAATAATGTTCTTTATAGTTTTTCATTTAACCCACAAATTTAAAAAAAATAAATTATTTTTCTTTTTTATTCAAAGAACTACTTTGAGAAACGACAGCAATTGAACCACTTGAAAAAGTGAAAAATTTGTATGTATACAACAAACTTGGTATTGCTGATGTAGCGATTTTCTTATATAACCCAGCGATTTTAAAGTAAAAGAACATCGTGTAAAGTTACCCACACACGAGGCAACATTTGTCGAAACATGATATTGTTTTGACAAATGTTCCTACGTGTGCGGGGATGTTTCTGGTTGAAATTCTTGTTACCTTCTTAGTTTCTCAAATATCAAACATTTTTGATATTTTATGTTTCCAAACAAAATGTTTTATCGTATGTGGCGATGTTGACTGTTTTTTCTTTTTCATTCTGTTGAGAGCAGTTGTTGAGTGAGGTGCTTTTGCAACTCTCGGACAAAAAAATATGAAGAAAAACAATTATAATTGAATATAAAATTTTTCCAAATTTATGGGACATAAAATATTGTAACATTTTAATTTATAAAACGCGTTAAGGTTTATTCCCTTTATAATAAACCTTTGAGTTTTTTAATTGCAAATCAAAATAAATACACGCACGAATTCAACTTAACAAACTTTATTGAAATTCACAAAATTTAACCACTATTGTAAGTAATGATCTGAACCGTTTAATATCTCCAATCAAACTAAACTAAACTTTTATGAGTAAGCCTGTATTTATAGTTCAAAACTATTCCTAGTTGATTCAAGAACCGTCTAGTATTTTCTAGAAGGTTGTGGTCGCATTATTTTAAAATAACTAAAGTCTACAATTACAATTGCTAGAAAATTTAGTACAGTGGCGTTCATAAAAATACTAACTAATATGACATAAAACTGTAATTTACAAGATAACTTATAACTAAAACCATAAACAATTCTTAGACAAATCTAATTTCGTAACAATATGATAGGTATACAAAGAGTAACACGTGTTTTGACAAATGTTTCATCTTCTGTGGGTACCATAAGATATTTGAGCGTTTTTTTTTTTAGTACAAATTACATTACAAACATTTCTTGCCGGACATATTTTGAATTCTCTTTTAATCATGTCTTAAGCTTTTAAATATGAAAAATTTTGATGTCAGACAAAAATTGTCTTCTTGTTTCTTTCTTTCGTACAGTTTCGCGTCTTGTTCTTGCAGTTAACACTGAAGCCACACGATCAAGTTTTTCTTGATAGTCTTTAACATATACAGTTTGCCAAAATTGCCAAAAATTTAAAGCTGTGACGTAGGCTGCACGCAATTTAGAAGCAATTTACTTTCTAGATGTCTTTACACCCAGTCTACAACTGACATCAAATTCTTAACATTAACACTATATGATGTTAGTGTTACACAGGGTCTCCACCTGAGATAAGATATAAGATTTTTATATCAGCAAACGTCAAATTCAATCGCAGAGAGTATTATCTTACGTGTGGACTCTCAAATAGTGTTGGTATTAATATTATAATAAATGTTATGAGACAGTTGTTATGAGAAAACTTATACCAATTATCTTATAAGATGAGCTGTCAAAAAACACATGCATACACACATATAAAACAATAATAAGCCACCATTATTAAAATCTGTAATTTATTAATGCAAATAGTGCCAATCTTGTAAAAAGTGCTTAAAAAATCAATATTTTAAACTAAAAAATCAAATAACAACATAAAAAGAATAACAAATAATAAAAACGATACAAGTTTACTGTACGAGAATCAGTCGATTATGATATCTTATAAGATACGTGTTCCCCTTGTTTAATATTAAGATTAACATGAAGAAATGTGCTCTCTCATTCTGCCGACGTTTTCTCACATATTATATCAGATATTATCTCAGGTGGAGACCCTGTGTTAAGTATAGACTCATCATGTTAGAGGTTTTCTCATATTATAACACGGTTGTTAATGCATATGTTTTAACAACGCTTTTATAACATCATGTTATAACAGAAAATCGTGTCTGTTGTAGACGTGGAGTTAAGAAAACAACTAACAACTTTATACAAACGAAAAATTTTCTCAGCAAACTTGTTATCAGCTGTTTTTTTTACATTTTGTTATATGAATTCACCTTGGGCATAATAAACCACACAAATTACTTGGCACATTGTTTTTGCTTCTGTTTGCCAATAAACAACACAATCATATTTCGTACAAACATAAATTTTTCATTTTTGTTTTGTTTGCAATGAATGCAGACGACGATTGGCTGCGGCAATTATGCTCGCTATTTGTTTAAAACGGAGAAGAAATGTTAAAGAAAGAAAAAGCATTTAGAGTAAAGAGTGCTCTAAAAAACGAGCTGTTTTGGGGCAAACAATGTTCTTCTTCTTTTACATCTTTACTCTGTAATGTTTTCGCTGAAATGATTACTTTTAGCACTAGACACCACAACAAACATCCAACATGGCTGTCAAATATTTAAAATTGTTAATATTTCTACAAGCATTGCTTCAAATGTTTGGCCAAACAGCAAACACCTCAATGAACAACACAAAATATTTGTACAAACGTAAAATTTTGAAATGTTTGCCAAGCTTTTGGTGTGGTTTATTATGCCCTTAATAGTACGTTTCCACTTACATGCTTTATGTGATCAAGACAAAAATAACAAAACACAAACCACGTTTAACAAAAGCATTAGTTCAACAAACGTATATTGTTTTGTTTTATAATGTTATTTACTTATTTAACTATTATTTACTAGTGTTGCGGTAAACTTAAAAGCTAATTCAACATTTTTTATTTTTCGAATTTATTCTATGAGTTAAATATCAGTTATGTATTTATAAAGCTTTTTGTAATAGTTATATTTCTTAAATTTTTAGGAATGACTTTATACACTACCAGACTATTATCTTATATCTTCTTGTTACATTTTACCCCTTTCTACCTACCTACCTTTCTACCTACATTTTACCTTAGTTTTCCGTTGGATAAATAAAAAATGTTGAATATAATAAAGTTGCTTATAAAAAGAAATAATTCCCAATATCTATTTTTTAAAAGTTACAAGTTTTTACAACAGTAAACTAAACTAAATAAACTTGTGTTCATTGTATTGCGGCACAAAAGATGGTTCAACGAGAAATGAAAATAGGGTAGCTTTCTAAGGGCTAATAAATCAGAGCAAGTTAAACTCTATTTTTGGTTTAAAATGTGTTTAAGCCAACAAATCTATAAATCAGAAAACATATAAACCATGTTTAAACGCATAAAATTGGGCGTTTAAACTACCAATACAAACCATATGAATTTGTCTACATTTATCGTAGTGCTGCCACATGTTACTTTTTACACTACATATAATACATGGGACACTGATTTACAACTGTTGAGTTTAAACTACATATAAATTTAAGTTTAGTTCAACTAAGCCAGCGTTTAAACACTCACTGATTTATTAGCCATAAGAAACAAAAAATCTTCCGACTCGTGACATATCTGTGTGTTATCTGTGCTCTGAAATAAGAATAAAATATAAATTTAAAAACACAAATAAGTGCAAACAGGACTGTCAAAAAAGAATATACGATTCATGTCTTAGAAACCGCATGATGAAAATAATGCAAAAGTAAGAGTTAATAAATGTAAACAGTTAAAAAAAATGCGTGACAAAAGAAGTAATTAAAATTATAGTGCATTTACACTTGTAATTTTCAAACTAGTTTATGATCGTAAACTACTTTCATAAACTATATCGTTTACATCAGCAGTTTTGACAGTTAACAGTTTAACAGCCGTGTCACAAAACAGCTGACTTCAGTAAAAAAAACTTAAAACGTTGGTGCACGTACATTTATACATACGATAAACATACCTTTTATTTTCGTTATCCATATTATATAAAACAATTTTCAATTAATTTTTTTAAACTTTTTCTTGATGTGTTCCTTTTTTTAACGCAAACTTTTTTAACTTAATTTTTTTTTTTTTATGAAATGTCAAATATCACTAGCGTTGCCAGAGCAAAATTTTAAAAGAACAGAGTTGCATTAACAAAAACTGGTTGTTTGCAACTAGTTTATCTCAAAAGCTAGTTACAAACGTGTTTATAATTTGTATGGATAAACAAGTTTCTTAAACTAGTTTATCATCATAAACAACTTATAACCTGTTTATGGTGTAGGTGTAAATGCACTATTAGCTAAACTAATAATAACCCTCTTCTATCAGCTGCTTAGGTTGAGTACAACATGTAGACCTTTAGTAGCTAAATAATGTTATGATGGAAAACAGGCCAGCGGAATTGCTCATGATGAAATAAACAGGTGGCATTACTACGCCAGATGACGATTTGTTTGCTCTTGTATTGCTTGTCTAGTCTTATGTCAAAGTTTTGTTTATGTTTACAAAAAGCCCACGTTTTGTGCTGTGATTATTGTATTGTAATAGAGTTTTTGTTTATTTAAATTAAAATTAAATAAGATAGTAACCATAGTGAAATAAAAATTGGCTAAAAATTAATTTATTTCATAGCGTTCGGCGGCAAAATTTGATTTTAGTTTAATATAATTTTTGATGTATACGGAGACTTATTTTTCATTTTTGTTGTAATGTTGTATTTGTTACCGTAGTGCTGCCACCTACTTATTCCACCATGGAATTGCTCAACTATGTCCCCTTTTACAACGTGGCAAGTGGAAGGCAGACATTTTTCTTATTCTCTTCTGAACTTGCCTTAACCTTTTACAATCGCGAAATTAAAAGACAGACAGAAATTATTCGTTTCCTTTCTTCGTTCATTTTCGCTGTTGACGGAGACGAACATTTAACAGGCAATGATATATAAAATGACATTGGTGTGAGAAAAATGATATGAAGCAACAACATGAAAATTGCGAACAGTAAAAGAGAAACACGAAAAATGTCTAGTACAGATAGTCATGTACTACACTCTCTACCTCTATAACCCCTCGCCAACAAACTTCGTCTGTCTTCCTACAACTTGCCACATTGTAAAAGGGGACTATGCGTTTCTAAAGGGGTCTGTACACGGTCAAAATGCTTGTCATACCGGCGAATTCACTCGTGTGCATTTGCTGGACGTAATATTCGCCGTTATATCTAAATTTTTTGAGTTCCATCCATCATCGTCGGTGTCACACATACAACCACATTTTCACTAATACTACCATAGCGCTTGATGAGAAATGCTTGACCGTGTAGAGACCCCTTAACACAGGGTATCAACCAAGGTATATTTATAGCAGATAGTCTCGGAAAGCCTGCTGATTGTTTTTTATTTGCTTGTTTTGTGATACGAACTGTCAAATGTTGTTTATGTTTTTTCAACACGTGTTAAATTTCTAGCTTAAAAAGTAAACAACTTTTTTTAATCACAATTAAAAGTGAAAAAGTGACAAAATTAAAAAGAACATCAACGTGATTTATAATAAATAACAATTTTGTGTAAAGTCTGAAATATATAAATAGAAAAAAATAACAAACAAAATGATTCTATTTTCGTTTAATGGCGTTTTTTCCTGTTTGTTTTTCATTTGTCTTTTATAAACTCCTTCGCTGTTTGACAGTTCGTATCTATAACAACAATAAAATGCGTTGTTGTTTGTTTTATTGTACAATTGTTGTAATCTCGCGGCTATCTGCTATAAATCTACCTTGGTATCCACCTGAGATAATATCTGATGAAATATCTGACACAGGGTCGCCACCTCAGATAATATCTGAGAGAACGTCGACAGAATGAGGGAACACATTTCTTCACGTATCTTATAAGTTTTCATAATCAACTTGCTCTTGTACAGTAAACTTGTACCGTTTTTATTATTTTTTTTTAATTTAAAATAATGTTTTTTTAAACAATTTTCACAAGGTTGGCACTATTTGCATTAATAATTTACACATTTTAATAATGGTGACTTATTATTGTTTTATTTATATGTGTGTATGCATATCTTATCTCAGGTGAAGACCCTGTGTAAGACAAACAGCGGTTGCGCAATATCAACTTAATTATCCATCGCTGGACCCGTAGATTATATAGATATGAAACTCGTTTGTCAAAAACCTAAGTATGTTGTCAAAAAAAAAAACTTAAGAATGAGTTTTTTTTACTATTGTGTTAGTTTGAAATAAATATTCCCCACATTCCCAGCAAATATGTACAAATAAAAGGTTTTAAAAAATCGATTTTATTTGAATTTTTTTAAGAAATTTACAAAAAGTTCAAAATGCTATTAGTTTTGAATGATATTTAACCATTTTGTAGCAATATATATTTCAGAATGTGTTTAATTAAATATTAAATAATGTGCAATCATGGACGCATTAAAACAAAATTATGTTATTAAATTAAGATTCATGGACTAATGCAAGTTTTTGGTGCCGAATATTATTTAGATATCTACATCTGCATAAGATTTTTTTAAAAGCGTTTGTATGGGTCCAATGGTCAATTCTGGACCTACATGTCATGACATTGAAGTTATTGCCAATACATTTCATGTCAATACCATGACATGTGGTCAAACATAGTCCGATTCAAATAAAATTTTGTTACACGATTAAGGTTTGAATAAAATATTTTTGGGCCAAGACCAATCAAAATACCAGGGGGGCTACTCTCTATTGCGATGCGAAAGCTAAATGCCAACTTGGTACTCTTTATCACTTTCGCAAAATTGTTTGAAAATTTAGCAATAGTGGTAATAAAAATAAAAGATAGCGCAAGTTACCAGCAAATAAATGCAAAATATGTTAAAAAATTTGAAATTGGAAAGTAATTAAAAGAAAAAAAGATGATTTGCGAAAAGAAAAAGATGCGAAAGACAAATGCGCAAAAGAATTAACGAGTACCAATCACTAGATTTACTAAAATTGTCTTTCGCATCGCAATATAGAGTAGCCCCCCAGCATAATAAGATGGTTGTTATGAAAAAAGACTATTCTGGAAAGAAGTTTGTATGGGGGCTTTGTGAAGCTATGGGTCGATTCTTGCTATTCGTTCATATGACAATTTAATAATATGTACCAAATCATCAAATTATCTCTAAAATTGTGATCTGTTATTTACGTAATAAAGTTATACAGCCAGCCGGTTGATCAGGCATTGTTATGTCGATTCAGGATATAATTCTTAGTCGATCGGTATGCTAAAATAAGGGTCGAAAATCAATATATAAATGTGTTATACATATCAGCACAACCCCATAGTACCCTCTCCACAGAGTGAGTATACTTACTGGTTACCATAATTCCAGATGAGACTTTGATCAACCGCTGTTTATTAAAGGTATAAATTTTATACTGTATAATCTTGAGATATAGACATACGAACAACCCACGGAAATACACACTTAAAAACGCGATTGTGACTTGTTTTTATTTTGGGTTTTCTACGTTTAAATATGATAAGGAACCAGCGCCAAGGATAGCACAGAATAAAACTTAAGGCATTGTTTTAAATGCAAAAAAATATAAAAAATTAAAATTTCTTTTAAAAAATTGTAAAGAAACACATCCAAAAAAATTTATAAAAAATTGTTTTCTAATTGTGTATTATTTACAAAAAATTTGTCAAAAAATTGAGGGGATTCAACAAGTGTGTTGAATTCACACAGTTCCTATATGTGTGCAGAAGTAAATATATTTTGTTTTCAATTTTAAGGGAGTTTCATATCTATGTAATCTATGAATGTACCATTGTACTTTTGGGGTTTAACACTGCCTTTACACACGCAAGTTATTATTTTCAAGTAGATAATACGTATTAACATTGAAAATTTCGGAGAAATAGTCGAATGTGAAAAAAGTTGCACGAATGTTAACTCAGTCAAGTGGAAGTTCCTTATAAATCAGAGCTACCAAGTGCGAAGCAGAACATAACTTTTATATAAACATTTAATTTTCTTTTAATTGTTGATTTTTTTTTTATTTTTGCGAACAAAACTTCAAATTACTGTCAGCAAATGTCAAATCACTGTCCATTTTACTGTCTGCAAAATTTGCTAGACAGTAGACAAGACAGTTGGAAAAGTGTACATGTATTAGTGAGTTTGCATGTATTGCAACTGTCTTGCCAGTACTGGCAAATGTAAACACCGTGTAAGCCATATGTTTAGCCAACGATAGCAGCACACGAACTAAATATGAACATGAAGAGTCTACACTAGCAGAATTCATGTGCGACATACTCTTCATAGTCTACATCCACACGTTTCATCTTTTGATGCTCAACTCTTGTGTTTTAAGAAGAGGGAAGCAATAAGAAAAGGGGTTGGTACGGAGATGCCTGTAACCGGGCAGTACGCTTTGTGTTCTCATTCGTAGGTATATGCACAACAATGGCTGCATGTAAATTTTTTTTCTCTGGTTCGCTTTGAATAAAAGTGTTGTTGTTTTGAAGTAAAAAAGTTAAAACCGGTTGACATCTTCAAAAGGGAATTGAAAAGAAGTTGAGCATCAAAAGATGAAACGTGTAAATTGAGAATTACTAAGTTGATGGATAGTGGAGACGGGTAGTCAAAAAAGTAAAATCTATATTGTTTCCGGAATCACATACACTTGGTAGCACTGTTTATGTTTTTGACATTTCATGTACATAGGTGTCAAGAAATCAAGGCCGTGTCAGATACAACTTTGTCGCTTTGCGTGACGTTTCTACCTTCGGCAGAAAAACGCAAAGCAAAAGGTGTATGCCACAATGAAAACTTTGACAACACTCACGCATTGTTTGTTTACTTATAAAAGCGGTTGGTAATTTGTACATTTAATTATTTGTTACAAAAATAAAAGTTAAAAATTTAATTGGACGGAATTTGGGAATTGAATTTGGCAAAAAAAAATTAAAAAAAAAGAAAATTATACTAGCCAATTGTCAAAGCGCGCAAAAAGATGAGAGTTGGCTAACTTTTTGCTTCGCTCCGCTTTGAAAGTACTTTATGTGACATGTTTCGTATAAGTACGTATATTTTATCTTAGATGTCAAAGCGAATCGGTAAAGCAACTTGAAGCAAAAGTTTTATCTGACATGGCCTTCACTGTCTACAGAAACGTTTTGCAAGTTGAGCAAGCAAGTACGAAAAATGTGATGGCGTCTGTGAAAAAGTTTGGGTGAATTGAGTATTTCTAACTTGCACTTCCATGTGTAAATGCCAGGTTAATATGTATTACCAAAAAAGTACAACTGTACCAAATTTGCCAGCCCCGCAATGGGCATATATGGAAATTCCCATATTCGTGTTATATTTTTTAGATTGGCAATGCCTACATATGTTTTGAAAATTTTTTGTGTGTACAAAATTGTTTCAATTTTTAATAAACCTTATTTATCGGCAATTATAATAAATAAACCAACAATAAAATTAAAATGCAAGATGTAACTGCAAGAGTTTTTGCAGCAATGCAAAATCTTGATATATCAGCTTTAAGCACATATCCACAAAATGAGATACGACCTGTTTTGCCGGCTTTAGTGCGGATGAGCCTTTTGTCACCACTTGATAATACAAAATCATCGATGGAATCACGTAAACAAATTTTAGCCGTTCTTATTGGTATAGAAGTGGTAAACAGTATAGTGTCTTATTTACAAGTGAATTACCATGAGCTTGAACAAGAGTTGAAGAAAGAGTTACAAGCTCGCCAGAAATCTATGTACTACGATGGACAGCAGTCAGAGTTTGGTCTTCAAACTGGTGTAGCTTTGGGTTTCGAAAGAGCAGATGTAACACGTAAAGTTCGTGTTGTTTTATCGGAAATATTTAACGTTCAATGGCAGTTATCAGAACAAAAGATTCCAGTTCAGTCTGAAATACTAGAAGATGGAATTTATTTAGAAGAAGTTGTCGATATTATCTGTATTGCTTTAGCGGAACTACCATCATTATTAAACATATTAGAGCTGACAGATACCCTCGTTCAAGTCCCAAATGGACATCGCATAATATGCGCGTTGGTGGCCAATTTTCCTGATTGTTACAGAGATGTTGTAACACATGTGATTGTCAATTGCGACGAAGAATCTAACGAAGGAAAACAAAAACTAGTTCTTTTAATGGCGTTGAGTGAAATAAATCCTTCACAGGCATTGTCAACTAGAGCAATATGTGTTGAGATTTTAAAAGTACCTTCTTTTATGCTTAAATTGTGTCTTAAATATCCACAAGATTTGGTAAGTAGTATATGTTGTACATCTTAGGCTATTCATGAAAAAAATATTAAAATATATCGTAGGCCTAGGTATATTTAATACGTTTTATGTTCTGAAAAACAAGATATCAATGCCAGTGTTATTCCCAGCGCCTATGGTATTAACTTTTAACAAGAAGATTATTTATAATCCAACTATGTATTTTACTTTTTTATCTAACTACTTTTATACCTATGCTAAGTTTTACAATACATATTTCAAAGAAAAAATAAGATAATGATCAAAACTTTTTATTCTGCTTCCTTTAGAACTTTTATATTACGAAACAAATACGATTTTAGGTTTTCATATAAAAAATCAATTTTTAGATTTTCTAAAAAATGTGTTGACACCCTAAACCAAGGCGAATTCATACAGGTGACCGCATCATGAGATAGAGTGATGCTAGCTATCCCTTTTTTTAAAAAATACTTTGTATTTTGTTTTTGTAAAAAGTTAGAGTGAATGTTAAAATTATTTGTTGAAAACAATAACTAGGGAAGGTAAATATTTTCCCTGTATTGCAAATTTATTGTGGCTTTAATTATTCCTTACGCCCTTTTTTCTTGATTTTATATTTTATATTCACTTTTTTTTTGTTTTATAAAATTTAAATAAGTTTTTTATTCAAGTATGTATTTAGATTTTTATTAAATTTGAAATTTTAACTAATTTTTTTACAAAATGTAAACAAAGCTTGACAGTATATTATCAGTAGTCAGTAGAGATGAGCGATATTTATGTACCAGTGATTTAATCACTGTTAATGAAAAATCACGAATCACAGTTGTGACCAAATTTGTCAAGTAACAGGTACTTTCTAAGTCGTTCTTTTTGTATTTTGTTACATATACAAATTTATGATATTTCACTGTTTGTGTGGGTAATAGCGTTTTTTGAATGAAATGTCGAATGATATTGCTGTTCCTTTCATTCTCTCTTCTATCTTATTAGAATTTTTTTATGCCAAAATTTATTTGTTCAAGTATGTACGTATATGAAAGTAAACAGATTTGAAAGCTCTTACAATTGGTTGTTGTTTCTTTGTAAAGTGCTTACAAAAGCTCTTGCAAAAGCTCGCGCATTGTACATATAGCTTGGCCGCAATTGCTTTAAATGACCTGGCTGCGCGGCAGGAGGCTGGGACTGGAAACATGAAGGGCAGTTTTCTTGTATGGTTGTGTTGTTTCTTTTCTTCTTCTGTCCGATTTCTTATCTTCCACTATCTTCCTTCCCTGTGCTTTCACCATTTACTTCTCCTACTCTGTCACACTAGATATCTTTCTCTTCTTTCTTCCTTTGTTTTACTAAATAAAGGCATCACAATGGACCATATTGGTCTCTGGGTGAGGGTGTGAAGTTTGCTTCACACCAGCCTTTCTAACCTAACCTAACCTAAACACTTCTGGAAGGGCTTCTAAAAAATTTAAGAATAAAGCTTTGTCCAAGTTTAATTGTTGTGGCTAATTATACGAAGTGAGTAAATTAATAACTAAACTTGCAACACGTTCCAACATAACTACTAATAAAACGATTGCGACAGGCCTTATCTTTGAATAGAAAAATTTGAATTTGTAATATATTTAAAAAAAACTTCTCTAAAATACCTTTTCAAAGAAGGCAGAGTGCAATAAGTAAAAGTTTACTAATAATTCAAATGTAAACCTTCTTAAAGGCCTAAAAAGTGAATCGTTTGCAATTTTCCCCGATAGGCAGCACGATTAGCCTGTGTGTATTTTTTTTTTTTTTTTTGTAAAATTATTTCTTGACTGGATAACCAAAATGTATGTATTGTTTTTTTTTGTAGGCAAATATTATTGAAATAAAAAAAAAACCAAGAGAACTGCACATATCGCTCATTTCGTGCAAGACCGTCACAACTCAAAATTTGAAACTTTACAGGAGAGCCTTTTTAAAATTCTAACCTATTATTTCTCACCTTCTTTTTCACTAAAATACAGTTATAAAATCAAATGTTTCTTTTTTTGCTACAAAGAAAACCACATGTACAAGAGGAATGCCAAACACAAACTGAAATGTGACCTTGTTGATGCTAATTGCTCAAGTTTGTTACGAGAGGTCATAGCGTCACAAGCATCTGTATTACCGTTATTTTTTCGATAATTCTCTCCGTTCTTAGATCAATTTGTAGAGATTTAAGAGAAGAACATTTCTGCATTACTAACTCAAAAATGCCAAATTTTGAGTTGTGACGGTCTTGCACGAAATGAGCGATATCGTCATCTTAAATGCAGAATATTGTAGCATCAAATTTCATAAGTTTACATGAGAAGCAAAAAACGTTGTAAAATGAAAATTATATGAGATATTAGAGTAATATTAAATATTTAGAATAAAAATGCGAGAACCGATATATTTTTTATGAAAAAATATTATTTTTATTGTTATTTATTTAGTTATGTGTGGTACGTTATTTTAATTTTTAATTCTCTAAAACAAAACGACTTATCATCAACGAAGCTATGATAGTAATAAGTTAAACAATCATTTAAAATATTAAATAATTAAATATTTCTGTTAAATTACAGGTATAATAGAATATAAAGCTAATGTACATGGTTAAAAATGCAATACTGCGTTTAAACAACAAATTTAAATAACCAGGGGTGTTCTGGAATTCGCAAGAACGGCTTTATTAAATACTAATATTATTTTTTTTTAGGATAATTGCTTCTCTTAACAACATTTTCGTTCACTGAATACGGGGGCTGCTATCAATACTACTCTTAATTGAAAAAACTCTTTCATTATTCTTATTTAAATTTTTCAGACGCTCCGTGTATAGCGTTGTAGGTATGGGCTACAGAAGTTTTTTTGAAATAATTCCTTATATGGAGACAAATATGCATATATGTATATGAGTAAAATTTTTGTTTACAAAACTTGTTTATTGTAAAGAAAAATTCAATTGAGAAAATTCAATATAAGGAGATCAAAATACTCGTTATTTATAATGGAAAAGTTGGCTTTTTAAAATCAATTTATAGTTAAATTTAATGAAGTACATTTTTTAGTTTAATCCACTTCTAATTAAAAATAAAAAACTATAAATAATATGTCATAATAATATAACATCTCTACGTTCTCAAATGCAGTACTGCCTGCGCTGAATCAGAAAATGAAACTTGTTTCACCATGTCAACGCAAACCTAATGATGCTACATATTAATTGTGTGATTTTTATTTTTATATGTTCATCTAACCATATTTAAATTTATTGTTTAAACGCAGTATTGCATTTATAACCATATGCATTATCTTTATATTCTATTATACCTGTAATTTAACAAAAATATTTAATTATTTAATATTTTAAATGATTGTTTAACTTAATACTATCATACCTTCGTTGATGATTCGTCGTTTTGTTTCAGAGAATTACAAATTAAAATAACGTAACACACATAACTAAATAAATAACAATAAAAATAATATTTTTCCATCAAAAAAATCGGTTATCGCATTTATATCCTAAATATTTAAAATTGCTTTTATATCTCAATTAATTTCCATTTTACAACGTTTTTTTGCTTCTCATGAAAACTGAGATGTTATATTATTTTGCATTTAAGATGACGATATGTGCAGTTCTTTTAGTTTTTTTTTAAATAATATTTGCCTGCAAAAAAATCAACACACACTTTGGCTCGTTGCCTTTAACAAAAACAAAATAAACACAAATGCATTTCGTGCTGTGGTCATGCAAGCCGTCGAGAAACAACAACATTACTGGTGGGGAGCGTTACGAAAATTTTTTGTTTCCTCATTCTTCATGACTGAAGAAAGGCAAAAATTTATTTTTCCTCACGCTCATGAATGAATTGGCGAAAAATTCACAATTCATTCATGGTTGTGAAAAAAATTACACGTTTTAAATTCCTCATTCATGAAATAATTTATGAATGGTTAAATATGAGCGATCATATATGAATTTTTCGGAACTCTGCTAAAAAGCAGGGAAAATAATTTTCTTTTTACAAAAAAAAAAAAAAAAAAAAAAAATTATGGGGGTCCGCATGTTAAAAGTTGTGGTTTGCTTTTATTTGCAACTGAGCAAATATGCTCTACTATTTTTGCTCAAGGTTTTTTTAGTGCAAACGAAGTAAAATGAAGCAAATTGCAAATACGTACATTTTGTTTATGTGTTGTGCAAATGTGTGTAGTTTTGAACACATTTGCATCGTTTGCACACGTTGCACTACCCATCGTGATAACCCTTAAAATATTAATAACAAGAACTACCAGAACCAATATAATATGCTTATAGAGGGTATCAATAAATCTTTTTTGTTCCACGTCCAGTTCTCCAAGCCCTCCCATATTTTGTCGGATGTTGTGTATTGATAACCATATGCTTGTACGTAATTTGGCGCTTGTCGTTCTCCAAATATACATAAATCTATAATGTCTTTATATAGGAGATGCCACGCCCACTTAAAATTTCAAAAAATATATAGCCTATAGATCCTTCCAGATTATCAGTAATATACTGTAAAAGTTTCATAAAGATTGGTTCAGGGGTTTAGGCGGCTATAAGGTATAAACAAACAAATAAACATACATACAGGTGCCTATTATGAACTTAATTCGATTTTCGACAGCAGTCGAATTAGTTGATCGACCGAATTTTCATTTGGTATTATGGCACACATTCGATAAAAAAGTACTATTGTGATTTAGTTTATTCACAGTAGTACATTTTCTATCAGCTGTCACTTTAAATAAAAAATTTTTGTTAACAAATTTAAAAAAAAACTAATATAAATCATGACTACGACCGAATTATGGTACGATGATTCATCTGATGAAGATGAACGCTGACTGGAACTGGCCTGTACCTGTAGCCTGACCTTTTATAAAAATTCCTTTTGCTAACAAAGGGTTTTGTACCATAAGGGAAACAAGCTTTTCCAACTGATGCGTCGACTTTAGACCTGCATAAAATAACCAAAAATAATTAAGAATGTGGAATTTGCACATCAAGACTAAAAAATTAACAAAAACTTACATTTTCAACCATTTTTTTTAAAATTATTCACACCGTCGAAAGCAAATTTATTTTCGTTGAAAAATTCGATGCACAACGAAATTTTCGATAGTGCTGCCAACTCATAATACCAAATTAACATTCGATAGTCGATGTTCGATAGCCAGCGAAAATCGTTTATCGAATGTAACTCATAATAGGGGCCACATTCATTTTTATAGATATACAATATAGATATATGGATATACAAAGGAAATTAATAAGTGAATCATAACCATATCCAGATTGCGCATTTCCATTTTATGAACCCATTCTTCAATGGCCAACCGACATGTATTCACAGGCAGATGTAGAAGATTTCTAATTTTTATCTTGATGAAATATTTTCGGTTTTTGTTCTATGAATGCATGTGTTTGATAAATTGGAATATTAATAAACAGATAAAAATATACCGAAATGTTCTTTCGTTGAAAATGTTGTTTACTTTTATTAAAATTTTATCTTAAAAGGCAAATTATTTATTAAACCTTTCTAGATGATTTGAATATTTGTGTGTTTCAATAAATTGCATGCACTTAAGATTGCATTTTGTTAATAAAACTACAAACATTCTGTTATAAATGAAACCACCGTTTTTATTGGATGTGTTGACGAGAGTGACAAAAAACGTTTTTATTATTATTCAGTAGATATTTCATATTCTTAAAAGTTTTGCCAATATGACATCTCTCCCACAGTACATAAAAATATAAATGCATTTACAATAAATATACAATTTAAAATACAAAAAACTTTATTTATTTAAAACATTAATTATTCCCAAAATTTAATTTAGAAATCTAAATTAAAATCTTGAAAATGCTTATGAGGTATGCGATTTCTAGTTGGTCGTGAAGAATTCGAGTTCCCAGGAACTACCTTTCCATCACATGTTTCATTAGACGAAACCCGATCTGGTGCACCATTGCTTGCTGTCGAAACCACTGCATGTTCCGTAGGAATATTAGTTAGCAGTTTCTACCTCGGGTGGTGTTAGGCTTCCATCATTTGTTTGCTGAACCTCGTTACTACTTTGTTGATGAGATACGTTGGCGGCTTCATTTACCACTTCCTGTTGATTACTAGCGACTGGTGCGCAATCTTGTTTACCTTCAACTCTAATGTTTACCACCTCCTCTCCCACTGCTCGCATCTGATCAACATGTCGACGCCACTGACGAACGTCATCTAAACGCACCTCGTAATGCAGGTCTCCAGATCTCCCCACCACCACACAAACTTCCACTTCTCTTTTCCTAGGTTAGGTTAGAAAGGCTGGTGTGAAGCAAACTTCACACCGTCACCCAGAGACCAATATGGTCCATTGTGACGCCTTAATTAGTGAAAGAAAGGAGGAAAGAAGAGAAAGAAATATAGTGTGACAGAGTAGAAGTAAATGTTGAAAGCACAGGAAAGGACGCTAGTGGAAGATAAGAAATCGGACAGAACAAGCAAAATCAACCCTACCAAACAGGAAAACTGCCCTACATGTTTCCAGTCCCCAGCCTCCTGCCGCACAGCCAGGTCATTCCCGTTACGATTCCCGTCAGATTATCGTGCCCGCAGCCCGAGACATCTCCCAATTCGTACAGGAATCTGCTACCTATCCACCTCAGCCTGCTGTTCTGTAGCCTGGAACTGTGGCACAGAAAGTGCTCAACTGTCTCCAACTCCTCTGGGTCCTCACACGGCCGACATATATCCGAAAAGCCGGACCCCATTCTCACCGCCATTCTGCCTATCATACAGTGGCCCGTGATAATACCTATATAATACCGATATACCTATGGTCCTGACGCAGGTCCTACTCTTACCCAGCAGCGCGTCCGAATTTGACCTATTAAGCATCGGCCACAGCGTGCGCGTTACTCGGCAGTCCGTTCGGCCCCGCCAAGCCTGATTGGTCCCACTCAGCATCCATTCCCTAATTCTCCCAAGGTATAAGCCCATTGGAGGCCTGACCACCTGCAAACTGTCCGAGCCCAGTCTTGCCAACTCATCAGCTATCTCGTTGCCGATGATGTTGCAGTGACCCGGTACCCAGCAGAGCCTCACAACATAATTCCCTTAGATTACTCCTAGAGCCCTCCTGCAATCGTCCACTAGCCTGGAGTTCACATAACAGCCCATCAAGGCCCTAAGAGCCGCCTGGCTGTCCACATATATAGTTACATCCGAGCCCTTGGAAATGTTAGCCCCTACCAATTCCACGGCCCTTAGAACCCCCAGAACTTCCGCCTGAAATACTCTGCAGTCGTCGGGAAGTCTATATGACCTTCTGATGTCCAGATCCTCAATGTAGCCCCACACCCGTGCCCTTCATCTTCGAGCCATCAGTGAATATAGCAAATCCCCTATACAGTCTGCTCTGCCCTGACCAGCTCTCCCTAGAAGGCAATATCACCTCTAGCAAACGCCCAAAACCGACCCTAGTGACCAGATAATCCGTAGAGCCGGGCGAGCCTAGGTGATAACCACTAGTACTAATTTCACTCAAGATCCGCGAGTGACCCTTCGTGAAATTTCCCAACAGTCCTAGCTCGCTCAGCCTAAGAATGCTCCTTAGGTTCCATGGGCAGCCATCGAGAGACAGCTCACTTGGGTCCTTTAGCGGTCCCTTTGTGATACCCAGCGCCAATGCCCATCCCGAAGGGCAGTTATTCAGATGGCGTCACTGCAAGGTTGAGCCAATTCGTCTTCCTAATGAAGAGAAGAAGCAATCTTAGTTCTATTTTTGATAGATCCTCTAAACAGGAAAACACCGGTTCTCCCAGGTATTTTTCCCTAATGCCCCGTAGCCCAGGGCATTGATAGAGAAAGTGAAGCACAGTTTCCTCTTCCTCCTCATCATGACAACTTCTACAGTAGTCATTGAATACCAGACCCATTCTTCTAGCATGAGTCCCAACAGGCCAGTGTCCAGTTATGACCGACACGATGGTCCTGATTTGGTTCCTATTAAACCTAAGTAGAGATTTGGTTCTCCGTTCATCATATCCAGGCCAAAGTGCCCTGGATGTGGAGCAGGTGGACTCACGGGTCCATCCCTCTTGCGCAATTCTATAGTTCTCGCGCCGCATGAGTAACTTACAGTGAGCCATTGGAAGGCCAATGAATTGATCAATGAATGTTTCATCCATACGACCACCTTCCTTAGCCAGCTCATCTGCTACCTGGTTTCCCGGGCAATTTGAGTGCCCTGGTATCCAAATAAGCGTTAACTCCGAATGTTCAGCAATCTCATTCAAAGACATCCGACATTCCACAGTCAACCTAGATGTCGTATAGACACCCGCAAGAGAGGCAATGGCAGCCTTGCTGTCAGTAAATATACGTATATCTCCCGATACGCGATAATACTTTAGCCAGTTGGCTGCCCGCTTTATAGCCGAGATTTCCGCCTGCAGGACACTACATCCATCCGGCAGACGAAAGGAAACTTTAACGCCCAGTTCCTCTATGTAGAAACCTCTGCCAACTCTTTCCCCCTTCCTTGAACCATCAGTGTATACCCCCAGGGCTGGTTCATGGAAGGTGCTCATAACCGACAGCGCACTTTCGTGCGCTATATGTGTCGCGTACCTCGCACCAAAGAAAGGCTCCGGGGTGCAGTAGTCCACTCCTTCAGGGACAATCGAGTGTCCCATTATACTGGAGTGTCCATAGTCACGGTTCGACCAGCTGTGTGCCGCGTTCAACCGTATCGCCGAACAAAGAGCCATATGTCTGGCCGTGATATCCACCGGCAGCCAGTTTAGCATAGTAAACAGCGCCTTGGTGGGAGTGGAGCGCATTGATCCTGTGATCATCAATGCGACCAGTCTGTGAACCTTCTCAAGCATCGCACGGTACCTGCCCTTATCCAGCGCAGTCCACCATACGACAACACCGTAATAAAGAGTCGGCTTTACTACAGCCTCAAAGATCCAATTGACACACCTCGGGCCCATGCCCCAGTTCTTGCCGATTGCACCTCTGCACGCATATATAGCAACAATTGCCTTTTCCATCCTCGTCTGGATGTTCAGCCCCCACGACAGTTTACTGTCCAGGATTATGCCCAGATATTTGGCGCTGTTAGAGAACTTAAGTTCAGTCCCGTTTAGCCTCGGAAGTCTCATGACCTCAGTCCTATACTTCCTCGTGAACAGTACCAGTTCCGTCTTAGACGGATTAACACCCAAGCCGCATGATACACTCCAGGTGCTAAGTACCCTTAATGCAGCCTCCATACACTGAGACATTATGTTCAAATGTTTCCCCGTGATGGCCACTGCAACATCGTCTGCGTACGCCACAGTTTTAATCCTAATGTCGTCCATTTTCGTCAACATGGTGTTCATAGTCAGGTTCCACAATAGTGGGGATAGTACTCCTCCCTGGGGAGTACCCCTGTTAACCAGTCTCTGAACGCTGGTCGTACCTATCGTGGAACAGATGACCCTATTCCTGAGTAGATTATCCACAAATCTACATATACCGTCATCAACCCCCAGACTCCTCATGGATGCAACGATAGAATCCGGGTTGACATTATTAAAGGCCCCTTCAATGTCGAGAAAGGCCACCAGAGCACACTCCTTGAATTCGAGTGATCTCTCAATAGTTCCAACTAGTGAGTGAAGAGCCGTCTCAACAGACCTACCCTTTGTGTAGGCATGCTGAGAGGTCGAGAGTAAACACTTTGGGATGGTCATCCTTAAGTGAATGTCGATAACTCTTTCAAGAGTCTTAAGAAGAAAGGATGCAAGACTAATCGGTCTGTAATCCTTCGCCTCAGTGTGAGAAGTCTTCCCTCCCTTGGGGATGAAGACAACTCTACACAAGGTCCAGCTCACAGGTACATACGAAAATCTAACGCATCCCCTGTATATAGCCATCAGCCAGGGTATTATCACAGTCGAATTCTTCTGCAGGTCCGCCGGAATTATACCATCCATACCCGGAGATTTGTACGGGTCAAAGCTGTCGACAGCCCATTTAATCCTGTCGTAGTCCATTGGGACGGACAGACGACCGGGCATCGACTCACAAACCTGATCCCGCAAGCTCCCTTGGGAGTTTCCAGGAAAGTGAGTGTCAATTAACACCTCGAGTGTTTCCTGACTAGTAGTAGTCCAGCAACCGTCCGATTTACGGATATAGGTCGGGACAACAGGGCTCGAGGCCATTATCTTACGTAAACGGTTTGTCTCAGAGGATCCTTCCACGCCGCTACAGAAGTTCCTCCAAGCACTCCTTTTCGCCGATCTAACCAAGTTCCTGAATCTATTCATTGAAGACTTGTACTCCGCCCAATTACCATGGCGCTTAGCCATATTGAACAACCTACGACAGTCTCTTCTTGCCTGCGCAATATCAGGATCCCACCACGGTGGACGATCCCTGCTCCTATACGTCCTTGGCTTGCACGCCAAGGAAGTCGCTAACTGCAGTGAGTCTGTAAGCAGACCCACTGCCGCATCGATCCCCCCTATATCATCAACCCTGGGAGGATCAGATAGAGACCGAACCAGAGAGGATGAATGAATCCCCCAATTCGTTCGTTTCCTATTCAACATAACACTCGACCCTACAGATCTAAGTACCAGACTAAATTCCACATATCTATGATCAGAAAGTGAACAATCCTTAGAAACCATCCAATATTCGATCATGTCAATGTGGTCAATGCTAACCAGCGTGACATCAAGAACCTCACGCCTATTTGCTACAACAAACGTTGGCTCGCGGCCCCTATTTACTATTCCTAAATTATAATTAATAATAAAGGAAAATAGTGACTCACCTCTAATATTCGTGTTCGTGCTACCCCATATAGTGTGGTGCGCATTAGCATCGGCACAGATTATAATAGGCGTTCCAGTGCCTGCTGCCTTCGTTACTGCATCACGGATGAGCCGATTGGGTGGGTCCTGTCCGTGATCATGCGCCATATATCCCGAGACCATCCAGATTATACCATCCTGTGTCTCGAGAGCAACTGTTGTGGTGTCTTCAGCACTGTAATCAGAGAGAATGAAGATATTCAACGAATTTTTAGCTAAGACACAAGATCTTATGTTACCTGTACCTTTCGCAAACAGAAGCTTATAGCCTTTGAGATTGAGTCCGCAAACCCGATCCTTATGAATCCAGGGTTCTTGGACCATTACTAGCTCCTCCCCTTTTTCTACCACACGGAGGAGCAATGCAGCAGATGCTGCTTTAGAGTGGTGGAGGTTGATTTGCAGGACCTTCACCATTATCCATATTGGCGACCACTGTGATGTTGACGTCCTCCTGGTCTGACTCCAGAAGTACGTCCTCATCAACCATATCACCCAGGTGCCCAAAGACAGACACCAATCCGGAGATAGACTGGGTGTCCTCTTTGTCACCTGAGCTTACGGCATCGTCACCAGACAAGCCCTCTTCAGGCTGCTTGGCCTCATTAACCGAAGGAGCCGGATTGCCCTTGTTATCACTTCGGTAGACACGGAGCAAGATCGTACTAAAACCATAGTAGATCTTACCCTGTCTCTCCCTCAGTGGTTCCAAGGATTGCTGGTTTAACACCACAATCGCCGTCCTCGAGGACCCTTCAGCAGCCGAAACCTTTACAACTTTCCAATCCTGCGTGGGAAGTTGAGGGTTGCAGCACTGAATGATCTTCAAGATCTCCTCAGGTTCCGATGGTTCGGCAGGGATGATGACAGTCGATCTAGGTCTCCGTGGTATCTCATCAACCAGTACCACATCGAGCCTAGCACCTTCCCAGACCTCTCCTAGCATTTGGATGGCCCGCTTCAGAAGCAGCGCTGAGCGCTCATCTGCACAAGCCATCAACTTCACGTGACCCTGGAACCAGCAAGCATCATCGCATTGAGGGGGTGGCCCTGGATTCTCCCTAAGGATCGTCCAGAACACCCCCATTAATTTTTGTTTAACCAGGTCCCACTTGGTATGGGAGATGTCACCATTATCCACGCCTCTATCGATAACAGCCCGTACAAGGTGACCTTTGGCCATCTCGCTGAACGACCTATTTACCGATTTCGGCGCAATCTTGGGACGTTTCGTCCCTGGTTGCTGTTTCGCGGCTGCAGCTTCCTCCTCCGAACGTTGCCGTTTAGGCATTGTCACCTTCGCAGGGACTGAAGGAGTAGCACTTGGCAGCCCAGCTATGTGGGCTCTTGCCCATGCCAGTGAAGCTGTTTGTTCACTGGTAAGCTCTTCAGCTTTTTTGGAGCCTAGAAGCTCAATGAAACGCAAGGCGGCACGCCTTGTGTTCGATGCCCTCTTTGTAGGGTTTTTGTGCCTTGGGGACTTTTTACGGTCGCCGAATTTGGCGTGGGGAGGTGCAACCTTGGGATTGGATGTTATCATCGCCATCCCTCCTTGCACAATGGGCACATGGGAAGCTGCAATTTTGGGCGACTTTGTCATTCCCAACTTAGCAGCACCCGAAGCAGGGGTTTTATCCGTTCCAGAGACGGAAAGGGCAGAAGCGGCTTTGGAGGTGCTTGGATTGAAGCACAGAGGCACCCCACCGCAGTTTTTAGAGCAGCCGCCTTCTGGTCGAGCTGCCTTACCATTTCCGATCAGCCTAGGCCGATCTTCCTTGGTCGCCGGGACTGTTACAGTCCCTGGCTTAGTCGTTTTACTGTCAATCGTTGTCCTTAATCTCGCCTGTCCGTCATCAGTTTCCGTTGTTTGTTTTTGTTGTTGTTGATTAGGGTTGTTCATTAAAAGTCCCACGAGTGTAGGGGAGTTGAAAGTCCGCCACGTCATAGCCCCCAGTAACGTGGTAAGGGCGTGGTCTATTTGCTGAGGTGCCCAGGTATCAGCAAAGCTCCGTGATAATACAGTCGGTAACCCCTGACTGCAAACCAGACCGATAGGCACGGGTCGCATGACACCTCGGTGTCATCACATACTGCTCTATAGACAGAAGATGAATAATAACATCCAGAGCCGCCTGAGGTGTACTTCTCAAGGCACCTGTCATGCCGATCGAAGCACACCTCTGAGCCTAAGACAGAAGGTCCCTCCGTCTAGCTAGTTTCAATGCCTCCCACCAAACACAGCATCCATACGTAAGAATGGGTCTAACCACCGAAGTGTACAGCCATCCCACAACTGACGGCCGGATTCCCCAACTCCTACCTATCGACGATCTGCAAGCATAGAAGGCATTGAGACCCATCTTTAGTCTCTCCTGAGCATTCCTTCTCCAGGACAGCTTACTGTCCAGAAAAACTCCTAGATACTTAGCACTATCAGATAGTCTAAGCTCTACTCCTCCTAGTACCGGCAGCCTAAAATTCTCCACCTTGTACCTCCTAGTGAAAAGAACTAGTTCTGTCTTCTCCGGGTTAACTCCCAAACCCTTATCAGTCGCCCATGCTGACACTTCGCCCAGCGCCACTTGAATGACATCGCTTATTGTCGGCAGAAACTTGCCCGATACCAATATAACTACATCATCCGCGTAGGCGACGACCTTCTGACCTATCCTGTCAAAACGTCCCAGAACGACATTGACAACAAAGAGCCAAGGGAGAGAGACCTCCCCCCTGTGGGGTCCCCCTAGTCACGAGTTTCCTTAAGCGTTCGTTTCCCCAGTCCGAGTGAAAAGCTCTGCTGCTAAGCATCAGAGTTATCCACTCGACCAAGAATAACGAAACCCTAAATCACTCAATGCCTGCCTTATGTTAAAGGCCCCTCTATATCCAGGAAAGCCGCCAAGGTGTATTCCTTGTCTCGCAATCCCCGTTCTATATAACCCACCACATCATGAAGCGCACTCTCAACAGACCTACCCTTAAGATAGGCATGCTGATGATGCCGGCGTCAATCTTCGTCCTCAGATGTAGATCAATCAGTCTTTCTAATGTCTTGAAAAGAAAAGACGATAGGCTGATAGGTCTAAAATCCTTGGTTTTAGAGTGACCGGTTCTACCTGCCTTAGGTATGAAAATAACCCTGACCTCTCTCCACCCTCTAGGAAGATAGCCATTTAGCAGACATACCCTAAATAGTTCCAATAGCAGTAGGAGTGATGATCCATGGATATTCTGTAACATAGACGGAAATATACCATCTGGTCCTCCCGATTTGTAAGACCAAAAAGTATTAACCGCCCATGTAACCTTATCCAAGGTGATGATGTCCCCCACCGCCTCCCTTATCTCACCTCCCGAGCCCGATCCAGAAAAGGGGTTACCACTCCCCACCTGTTCCCCCGTCCCAGAGTCCACACAACCCGGGAAGTGAGTCTCCATACGCAAACAGAGAGATTCGGAGCTAGATTCCGTCCATGAGTCGTCCGGTCTCTGAAAAAATCCCGGGACCACAGGGTCCTTGGATAAAATCCTTCTGAACCTGGACATCCCATTTACAGATTCCACTGACTCGCTTAATTTGATCCACGAGTCCCTTTTAGCCCTTCTAATATTTCCCTTATGCCTATTATAACTTATCCTAAAGTAACTCCAATCGTCATCCCTACGCGTATGCTTCGCTCTATTGAATAACCTTCTGACAGTGGTCCTTTGAGTTCCCAACTCACCTGTCCACCATCTCGGTTGCGAGCGTCTATCCGGAAAATTCAGCGGACAAGATCGCTCATAGCTACTGGTCAACACCTCCGTAAAGGTACCCACCAGGTGCTCCACACCTACCGAAGTCGACCCCCAATTGTGTGTAACTCTAAGGTTACTATTAACCAATCCCGAAAAGGAATCCCAGTTCGTCCTCCTTGGATTCCTATAAGGACGCCTTTTTGGCTTTTCGAAATTTAGATTAAAGGATATACGACCATGGTCAGAGAAGGAAAATTCCAAAGCCACCCTCCAATCATCTACTAAGTTTCTATAGTTCGTCAATGTTACATCTATTACTGCCTCCCTATCTCTAGTTCTGAAAGTTGGCATATTCCCTCTATTACAGATGTAAAGATTGCTAGCAATAATAAAATCAAACATAGACTCACCCCTTTTGTTGATGTCGGTACTTCCCCATTGGGTATGGTGTGCATTAGCGTCACAACCCAGTACCAGTCTCGAGCCCCTTCTGCTCGAGTGCTCCACCAACTCACGTACTTTCACACCAGGTGGATCGGTAGCCTCATATGGTAAGTATACCGATGCTAGTGCTAGGACCGTTTTGTCCCTAGCTTCACCTGTCACAACCGTGAGGTCTCCATTGCTGAAAGAATGAGACAACATAAATTTGAGCTCATTTCTTGCCATTATACAAGTTCGAACCTTCTCATCCGTGTGGGGTACGAACAGTGTATATCCCGTGGCCTTTAATCCAACTACCCGATCGCTGTTGATCCAGGGCTCTTGGATCAAGGCCACGTCCACGTTGTTATCGATGAGGTTGGTTACTAATTCGGTTGAGGCTGCTTCACAGTGATGCAGATTTATATGCACCACATTCAGCCTCTTAGGGTCCATAATTTTTGGGAAACCTAAATCTGATAGACCCCAACTCAAATATCGCAACCCCACTCATCGACTGCAACTTTCTGAGAGACTCCTGGTCTACTGTGGGTAATTCGTCCCCAGGCCTAGCTCTCTTAACCGTGACCAAACTGTCACCAGTAAGAGGATACACCAGCAGAGTCTGGTGAGGATCCTTTGTCTTTACTGACAACATTTGATTCCTTAGCATCCTCTGCTGTATACCCCGCAGAATAGGGCAGCTCTAGGATGACACCGACAGAACCGTGGATTCTTTCGAATCTAGCAGCGTTATTCCGGTACACCCTCATCAAATGCCTATCCCGCCCATCATGCAGTCAAGAGCCTTTCTTTCTTATATCTTTTCTAGAAAGGCTAAGGAGACTCCCCCACCACTCTTGGCTTTTTCGAGATTCGATCGGCTCTCCGATGTGACCTGTTCTGTCGCATCCTGCCGAACAATGGATTTCGATGTACTCGCCAATTTGCTCTCTGTCTCGAATGTGACCACAGAAGTCGATGGTTCAACCCTCTGGTCCTGACCATGAGCCGAAATTATAGCTATTTCGTGCTCATCATCAGAGTCCAAGGTCAAATCACAGAGTCTTTCCGAGGCCCCAGAACGTGTCAGTGAGTCTATTGGCGAGCCCATCCAGTTGGTCTCTGTCAGTTCTGTCATTAGCTGACTTTCTTGCAGCAGAATATCCCTGTGAACACCCAGCAGATCCGAGTCTGAATCTGACATCGGGCCTGCTGAGTTGTCAGTGATACTCCCTGCACCAACTTCTGTCACTATGTCCGTTTTTTGTTTTATTTTGAAATTGTCCAGTTTCCAATCCCACGAGTATGCACGTATACAAAGGACCATCTCGCGCAGTGACGGCTTGCGCGGACTAGGCTAGAATTACAACTGACCTTTGCCATCAGCGTCAGAGGGAATCTCTTTTCCTAACTAATCACGGACAGCTACCTTTACTCCTCTCATTAAAGATTTTTTTGTGCTTACTCGTTCGCTGCTTTCTATGTCATTTTTTGGTACAAGAAGATCTAAACGCGTGTGAATTTGTCGGCCAAACATAACCATTGCTGGAGACTTGTTTGTAACTGGATGTATGGCTTTTCTATATTCCAATAATATTTTGTCTAAATCATCTGCAATACTATTTTTATTTCCTAGTGCCAATATGACACATTAAAAAATAATATTCGAAAAGGGTTCATCCATGGAAACTGTAACGACCATTTTCCTCTTCAAATATTAGCTTAAATAAATTTTTTGTTTTCACTATTATAACATAAACAGAGCCTTACAATTTTATGAAAAAAAAAAACTGCTACAAAACGTCAAATGGTTTAAGAGATATTCAGTTTTTTGTGTCTCCTGAACACTTTGTATTTTTGTACCCGAGCCCTTTTCGAAATAATTGATTAAATTTTATTCGAAAATACATTAGGAATAAAAATGTATACTTCAAGAATTTTTAATATACAAAAAACTAGATTTATTAAAATATATGTATATATCGGGTGTGTCATTGTGAGGTTTGATTTATATTGTAAAATAAAAAACGTAAATTTTGAAAGTGAACTTAACATTTTTATTATCGGTTAAAAGAACAATTTATGGCATTAACTGTTTGAAAATGATATAATGTTTTTCATGACTACGTCTGAGGTGGTCAATTCGGACGATCCAATTTTGGGCGAGCCGTTCGAGCATCGCGACTGGTATCTCGCGAATAACAGGAGTAATGTTTGCTTCCAAAGCGTCAATTGTAGCTGGCTTATGCCTGAAGATCTCAGACTTTACATATCCCCAGAGAAAATAATCCAAAGGTGTGTTATCGCACGATCTAGGTGGCCAATTTACCATAACAAAACGTGAAATTAAATGCTCAACAAAAGGATTTCTCAATAAGGAAATTGTTTCAATTGCTGTATGATTCGTAGCGCCGTCTAATCGAAACCTGAGCTCACCGAGATAATGCGCTTGAATTTCGGAAAGCACATAGTCCGTTAACATGGTGCGATTGCGGTTTCCATTGACGGTAACATTCTTACTTTCCTCATTTTTAAAAAAAATGGACTAATGATTCCACCAGCTCATAAACCACACCATACCTTTTTTATAATATGAGTCACGCGTGATCTGCAAGAAAAGCAAATTGAAAATCAAACCTCACGATGAATCACACATTATAAGTAAAAGCACTTAAAAAACGTGCTTTAAATGGGTCCTCAATGCTATCATCAGATTGAGTGGATGGACAGTGATTTGCAATCCGCATCGTACATTCCGCGGTAAGAACAGATAAATTAGTTTTTGTTGGAGGATAAGCCAGTTTCTATGCGCATTTCACTGTTTGCTTAGGCCAGATCATCAGGAAACATTTTCCCAAAAAAATTTAGAAAAGGCAAATTTTAAAACTGTTATTCGTTTCATTCAAAATTAATAGCTTGAAAAATTTTTGAGGAAAATTAAGATTTATATCGTTCATTTAATTTTTTCGTCACACAATTCCTTGTAAATGTTTTGGGCTGTCTTATCATTTTCGGCTGTTGAAATTAGTGAAAAATTATACTTAAGCTCCATCCATTGCTCCGAAGTTTTCACATGATTTCTAAAAAGATTGCTTTCAATACCAGTATTGATCAAATTGAAAGCACTCTTATACAGTAACGTACTTTGTGGGCTCTGGCTAAAATAGTTATAAACTTCTTTTCGTACAGCATAGATGTAAAGAATGGCAAGTGAATCTTAAGAGCATGATAAAGACAAACCACAAGTGGCAAATTTACACATTCAACTTCCACTTCTCTACAGATTTTCTAATAGTATTTTCTTGAACTTTGGAATAGAATTTGAGAACGCGCGCTCTCTACAAGGTATGAACGAATTCCACATCCTTGAGACTCTGACAGTAAATGACCTGTTCATAATTTGAGTAGAATGTCTAGGTATGATCAATAAACTAGTTCTAGTAGAGTGTCCGAAACTAAATTTGTCCTTAAGGTACACAGGATTTCGAAATTTAAAAATCTTATAAAACTGTAATAATCATTCTCATATTAATGGAGCTTTCAAAATCACATCTCTTTTTTCAAAAGAGTAAACAATGACTTTTTTTTACCACATAAATTACTAACACCATTGGTTCCCATTGCAATTATATTCAAGATTTCCATGCCAATTTCGTCGACAATAAGGCTGTATTTTGTATTACAATACCCTTTACAAGATTTTCCAACAGTGCTGGTGAAACAACCCTTTTTATAATTTTCGTACACTTAGTTAGTGTGTGCAATTTGAGCATTTTAAATTTAGTGTCTTTTGTACTATTCCACAGTAATGTGCTTTGATGATCTACAGGTGCTATCAAACTATGTTTTGCTATGAAAACAGGCGATTGTATATCAATGATTTTAGACTCTTTAGATTGCGAGAAATTTAGGTAAGGTTAAGAAGGGTTATGCGCCATTGTAAATCCCTTTAATATAGAGGAAGAAGAATGCTAGAAGTGAAGAATAAAATAAGTGACGGATAGACTTATGATAATTAATGGATACTACTCTTTTTTCGGTCGGTCGTGCTCGTTGAGAACAGACGTGTTTTTTAACTCCGCATACGATTCTTTTTTTAACATAAATTTGTTAATAATATCATTTAAAAAGTGAATTTGGACGCTCAAATATAATAATTTTTTATTAACATTACTTAATATAAAAGTGAACAGTAGAATTACTTAAAAAAAAATTAAGAAAAAATTCAAGAAAAAATATATGTATGTACGCACATACATACTTACATCTAATCTGTGCAAAAAATTATTTATTCTTTTTTTTCTTATATGGATGTTACAACTACATAATAAGAAGAGCACAGTCAACAAAAACAAAAAAAAAATGGGCTAAACAAAAACAACTCTCTGTATGAGTAATAATAATGAAACAACAACAAAAATAAATAAGATTCATGCTAACGAAAGCAATGTAGGAATAAATATAACAACAGAAAACAATATAGTAAATGATACCATGAACTCAAACACAGACGCAAGCAAAAACACACAAGTAAAAAGTTGTCAAAAACCACAAGAACAAGTTGGTATGGACAGGTATATAACAGAGCTTAAACGGGGTCGCATCCCTACCTCTTCAGCTGTGGCTTCGGCCTCGAAAGTTCCATCTTTTGATAGAATAAATTCACAAAATCGTTTTGCAATTCTGGAGGATGAATCCTCTGATCCACATAACATCATAAAATCGTCGAAGCCGCCCCCGATATATCTTAGGGAGCAAAGATCAAGTGAGCTGATAAAAGGTTTAATCTCGGTGATAGGTGAAAATTCGTTTTACGTAGCTGCAATCTAGCGTGGTAATATAAACGAGGCAAAAATACAGGTTTATCATGAGAATGATTTTCGTAAAATAATTAATAAGTTTGAAGCACTTAAAAAAGCTTCCATACATACCAACTGAAAAGCAGTAAAGGTCTTCAGGTTGTAATTAAGGGCATTGACTCATTCGTAGACCAAGACGAAATAAAAACATTAAACATAAAAAATGTAACAAATATTAAAAACAGGGAAAAAAATCCCCAACTACTATTTCGAGTGGAGTTAGAGCCTGGCGACTTTAAGCTAAAAAATGAAACGCATCCCATTTACAGTTTGAAATTCATCCTGTACAGAAAAATCAGGATAGAAGAGCCGCATAAAAGAAATGGGCCCGTTCAGTGTTTCAACTGCGAAGAATTTGGTCATACTAGGGCATACTGCTATTTACCCCCTGTTTGCGTCGTATGTGAAGAATTACATGGAACCGTCCTGTGCGATAATGTAAAAAAAATTTGCATCTGTGGTGGTAATCACACTGCCAACTATAGAGGATGCCCGGTATATTCGATTGTCAAGCGTACTGTTGGACATAAACTTAATCCCCCTTAAACGCAGGCAACTAATCAATAAAACACTAACGGCTTTCAGATACCGCAGCCAAATAATAACAGAACCTCGTACGCTAATGTCTTAAAATATAATCATATGCCACTGCAAGGTGATTTACCAAATAATGTCGAAATTCCCATTTCTAATTTAACTCGGCTAGAAAAAACCATGGAAACATTAGTGCAAACAGTTAATAATTTTACTAACACAATGGGTAATATGATGCAAGAAATGTTAAGAATGCAATCGATGTTATTGCAAGCTGTACTAAACAAGGCATGAACTGTTTGAAAATTTGTTTTTGGAACGCAAACATAAAAATGAACTAGAATAATTTCTTAAAAATAAACAAATTGATGTTATGATGGTTTCTGTAACTCATCTGACCTCAATAAATACGTTTAAAATCAATGGTTATACATATATTATATGATACCAAGGACCATCGAGGTAGAGCTTGTAGAGGTTCTGTCATTTTGATAAAAAAAAACGACTAAAACACTACTTATTGTGTGATCATCGTGAAGATTATCTCCAAGCAGTGAACATTTGCGTTGAGGAATTAAATCGAAACCTAGGTTCTTCATCTTTATACTCCCCACCTAGATTTTCAATATCAGAAAGCCAATATAATAAATATTTCAAATCATTACGACCCTGCACACTTTCTGGGGGTCACGACTTATAACACCAAAGGGTCGGGTTTTGTTTAACACAATTTGTAAAATGGATCTTAATGTGGTCGCGACCGGACAACCAACATATTGGCCTACTGATCAGCAAAAAGTTCAGATGTCATAGTTTTGGAGTGGTAAAAAACATCCCCGCAGAAACGATTTATGCTGAAGCTTCCTTAGAATTATTTTCTGATCAAAAACCTACAATTCTTACTATAACAAACCCTAATAGAATTGTATCCGTCTGGTTACTTAGTGACATCAGCCACACAAATAAATTGGTTAAAATATAAAAAAATATCTTAGTACCCACTGCACTGAAAATATTCCGCTTAGTACACCGGAGAATGTGAATTTTTTATTGTAAAGTTTGACAGTTATCTTAAACTAGCCGTTCAACTTTCAAGCATAACGCCCAAAAAAATCAATAATTAGTAAAAGATATTCAGATGTCGAGCGTCTCTTGACTAAAAAAATTAGAGCTCGAAGAGAGTGTAAATTGCACAGATTCCCTTAACTTAAGAATTTACTAAAAGAGTGCACAAAAAGGCTAAGAAAGTCTCAAAAAACAGCATCCTTTGAAAAATATCTTAAGGAACTTGATGCAACTCCTCCATCAAGAAAGCCCCTGGTTTTGATAAGATCAGTAACAAAATGCTTTTGGAGCTACCCAGCATAACAAAGAAAATTATTTTATTAATATTTAATAATTAGTATTGTGGTTATTTTGTTGAACTATTCATGGTTTTTTAATCCAAATTTTACTATTTTTAATTAGGCTTAAGTTCATTAAATTTAATTTTCATTAAATTATTATTATATTTAATGCTATATAACGCCTTGAATACTACTCACAAGAGTGGAAAGTATCCTTAGTTACCATGATATCTAAACCAGGAAAGGATCCTACAAAAGTTGAGCCATATAGACCTTTAAGCTTATTGTCTAATATATCAAAAATGTTTGAGAAGCTGTTAGTGTCAAAATTAGCCCCAATTTTAAATGAAAATAAATGTTTTCCTAACCATCAATCCGGCTTTAGAAGAGAACACAGCACAATTGAACTTACCCATCGTATAGTAAACGCCATAAGAAAAGCCTTTGAAGAAAGAAAATATTGTTCCGGTCTCTTCATCGATGTTTCTCAAGCTTTTGATAAAGTCTGGCATGAAGGCTTATTACATAAATTGAAGCTAAACTTACCAGTAAACACACACAAGCTGTTAGAAAGCTACTTAGTCGGTCGAAAGTTTTTTATTAAAGAATGGGCTTTTTTAAGTTCTCCTCAGCCAATTGACGCTGGAGTCCCTCAGCATCATGGGCCCAACAAATAACCCTAACACCCTAAAAATAACACCCTAACTTCAAAATTTGCGTCATGAAGGATCTCGTTACTTGCAGGATCATACATTTGAAGTGGAAAAGTGGTTAACACAATGGAGGATAAAGGTGAATGAGCAAACGTAATTATGCCTAAAATATTTTTTCGGGCTCGATCTGTTAAAAAGGTTCTTGCGGATCTCGACATAAATAAGTCTCCTGGGCTGGATGGTATACATGCACTGGTCTTGAAGTAGTGCTCTTCGACACTAGCTCGTCCCTTAGCAAATCTTTTCAGCACTTTATACCATGCCGGTGAATTTCCCGTCTGCTGGAAAGTTGCTAATGTAACGCCAATTCCTAAAACGGGTGTGGCTAATAACCCTGAAAATTACCGCCCAATTGCAATTTGTTCGGCACTTTCCAAAGTTATGGAGAGTATGATAAATCACCATCTTGTAAAATTTTTAGAGTCAAATTACCTACTAAGCGACCGCCAGTATGGCTTTCGTAGAGGTCGTTCTACTGGAGACCTACTGTACCTGTTATCAGAAAAATGGTGTGTTCCATTCACCATTTTGGCGAAAGTAAGGTAATGGCTCTAGATATTTCCAAGGCGTTTGACAGAGTCTGGCATGGTGCACTTTTGTCTAAACTTGTTGCATTTGGCGTCGGTGATAATTTCTCTCGATTTATATCGAGCTTTCTCAGAGATCGCACTATACGAGTTGTTATAGATGGGGTTTCATCAAACGAGTTCAAGATTCATTCAGGGGTGCCGCAAGGCTCCGTTCTTTCTCCTACCTAGACATAATCTTTCTACGACCTAGACATAATCTCAGAATGGGGTCGTGCGAATAGGGTCGAATTTAATGCCCGATAGACCCAATGTTGCGTGCTGACGCATAAACGCGCTACGGATCAAGGTGCCTCATCTGTTTATATGGGTGGTATAATTATTGAGGAAACAGAATCTCTTGATGTTCTGGGCATGAGGATACAATGTGATGTCCGATGGACAGCACATATATTTAAGGTGTCGAAAGATGCATTCAAGTGCCTCAGTTTTTTGAAACGGTGTAAAATATACTTCACTTTATCTGATCTCCTTACTATTTATACCACCTATATCCGACCGCGAATGGAATACAACTCCCATGTGTGGGCCGGTGCTTTGGAGCTTCTCGACCGCGTGCAGGAGAGGGCGAAGGCTCTCATTGGCGACAGTAGGGTATCCTATTCTATTGACTCCCTTGAGCACCGTCGCAATGTGCCTATTTTATCGTTACTACAACGGGATGTGTTCTGATGAAATTAGTGATTTGGTTCCCGAAACCCATACCTTTGTTCGTAATACACGTTTTTCTTCAAGAGCCCATCCTTTTGTGGTCGATTGGCCGGTGAATCGTACAACGCATTACAGGGAAAATTCGTTTTTTGGCCGGACTGTTTGTATGTGGAACAACCTTCCTGCGGAAGTCTTCCCTCTCACTTTCAACATGAATAAGTTCAAGTCGAATGTTCACAAGCACTACTCCCTCCAACACAATGCAACGCATTAGTAAGGGTCATCCCCTGAGTGCTGGTCCTAACAAAAAAAAAAAAAAATAATAAAATTCCAATATGGTGCTAACGTATTTAGCTATCGGGCACTGCCTCGGCCTCAAATATTGAAAAAATTCAAAGGCGCCAAAGTAAACTTCTTCGAATAATCACAGTCGCTCCCTGGTATGTTTAAAACTCAAATATTTACAAGGATCTGAATGTGCCATTAGTAAAAACTATTATAACGAATTATGCAGTAAAATATTTAAAAAGGCTTGAGTCGCAACCAAATCCACTAGCTCGAAATATTTTTAATGACAGCGGCCACTCTAGATTATGGAGAAGGGATACTGCAGGACTCATCCGACTAGAAGAGCGCTAAACATCTACATATGTGAACAGAAACCGTGAGGAGAAAATTTTCGTCTGGCTTTGGGAGGACAAAAACAAAGTATTAGTATACGATTTGAATAATTATTGTTAGTTCAAATTTAATATATGAAGATTCAATAAATAAATAATGAAAAAAATGGATACTACATAGTTTTTACTGACTGTGAATCCCTCAATGAGCTCCCGCAGAGCATTCCTACGCCGAGCGATCAGGCACGATCGCACCGTATAATTTGTCAATGCTCTGAGCGCAGCCTGACTATCGACGTAAATTGTAACCACAGATCCCCCTACGATGTGATCCAGTGTCACCTCCGCCGCCCTACAGATGGCTAGGATCTCAGCTTGGAAGACACTGCACTCATCCGGAAGCCTGAATGACCTTTTCACGGCAGTGTCTGCAATATAAACACCGGCACCAATGTCATCTTGGATCCGTCCGTAAATACTGACCATCCCTCAAACAGCCCATTGGACCCACGCCAAACTCCCCTACCCGGGAACTCCACTGATCCGAAATTCCCTTGAGAATACTACACTGATCGAGCAGACCTACTTCGTACAAAATTCCAGTGCCATCATCCCGGCTGGGTCTAACCAAAGAAGACTCGTAGAGTCTAAATAAGTTCCTAGCAGCCACACTCTTCACAGAATGTTCAATAGGGGACAGATATAGTAGGATATCCAACGCTTCCTGTGGCGAGCATCTCCTTGCACCTGTGATGACAAGAGATGCACTCCTTTGAACGTTGTTGCGCATCTTTCTATAGCTATCCACTCCCAGCGCATCGCACTAAACAGTGCAACCAGTAAGAATCAGCTTAACCACCGATGTATAAATCCAGTTTATCATATCCTGTCTCAGTCCCCAGTTCTTACCGATGGAGTTCCTGCATGTGTAGTAGGCGTTGAGTCCCTTTCTCATCCTCTCCTGAGTATTTCTCTTCCAAGACAATATACAGTCGAGGAAGTTACCCAAATACTTAGCACTGTCCGATATAGTTAACTCATATAGGCACTCAAAGAAGTGCCGAAATATTGGATATAATAAAAGTTTAAAGTTTTTTGATAAAAAGACCTCAGGCTCGAACATTTAATTATAATTGAAATAATAAAGGTCGAATAAAAAACATCTATATATATAAAATTGTAACGTTACTGACTCACTGACTGATTCAACATCGCACAGTCTAAATGCCTGAAGCTAAAAACTTAAAATTTGGACCAGGGCTTGGTCTCTCCCCAAATCGATCCACTAAGACGGGATTTTTGGAAATTCGAATGTTTAAGTGGAATGTTTAGGTGGTAAAAAAGGGCAAAAACGGGTAAATTTGGTAACCTTATATCTCTAAAACTAAAAGAGGTACAAAAAAAATTTAATGCTTATCGTTGTTCTTTAGAAAAAAAAGCGGTACTTTTTGGAAATTCAGCCCTTTAACGGAGTAAACGGGTAAAAGCTGCATTTTGGTACTTTTTTGTCACTCCATCTATCTTTTAAACCCATAAACATAGAAATAAGGGTTATGTCACATTTGAAACTTGTCTAAAAAATCCAAATACGAATTTGGTACTTTTTCGAAATTCGGACGTTTAAGGGGTAAAAAGCGTAACTAATTTTGGTACTTTTTTTATAAAACATTTTTTTTTATTTATTGACATAAACGTATTAAATTCTGGGCTCCCACTACAATATTGAAATTGTTCATGCTTCAATGGGGAGAAAAAAAGTACCAAAAAAGGAAAATACGGGAAATTTAATTTCTTACTTTAGCTTTTTGGTTCTACAACTGGCAATTTTTTTAATTATCGTTAATATTGGACCTGGAAACATAAACTTCAACATGCAATGTCCTGAGGGTACTTTTTGCACTTCAACTAGTACTTTTTCAATTTCCGTTAGTTCTTATACTAGAAACATAAAATTAAACCCGCAAAGTCCTGAGTGAATGAGAATTTGTTAGAGGTATCTTTTTGGTACTTTTTCGTTCTTTAACTGGTACTTTTTTTAATTTTTGTTTATATTGGACCTTTTTTAACATGCATGGTCCTGAGTGTATGAGAATCTGTAAAAGGGTTTATTGTACTTTTATGTTCTTTAACAGGTACTATTTGAATTTCCGTAGTGGAACTAGAAACATAAAATTCAACATTAAATGTCCTGAGTGGAAAAGAATTTAATAAGGGAAATTTGTGATACTATTTTGTTTTTTAACTGGTGCTTTTTGAATTTCCGTTAAAATTGGACCAATAAACATAATATTAAACTTGCAAGTTCCCAAGTGAATGAGAATCTGTAAGACTGGTCTTTTTGTACTATTTCGTACTGTTAAAGACTAGAAACATAAACTTTGACGTAAAAATGTGTACAAGAAAGAAAAGGAGACGCTAACGAAGTAGCGGGTTAAATGCTAGTATTATATAAACGTGTAAAATCTTAATTGTTATAATCAAGATTTTCTAGAAATTGAAATGAACTGGATTTAAAATCGAACAAATTTTAAAAACGACCCTGTAATTAAAGTTCATTTAAATATTAATTTTTATATACATACTTCATTCTTTGAGTATTGGTTATTTCTACAAGAACAACTCTTAAAACCAGGAAAAACTACGGTAATTTTTTAAAAAAAAATTAACTAAAAATCTCGTTTGAATTCAATTTCACTTCATTTCGATTTCTATAACATGCTCGAAAGTTAATCAAAATTTAAAATAACAACAACAATAATAATAAAAATGTTTTAGATATCCTTTTTAACGGGAATGCTATTAGGAAACGATCAAAATGTACGTACATGGTTTGCAGAATATGTTCATTCCAGCCAAAAACGAAAAGGGGATGCTTTAATTTTGGTGAGAGTAGAGCTGTTGCAGCAACTACTCGACATTGTTCAAAACTCCACAAACCAAAATAACGATATCGAAGATTACACAGTTCAAGGTGCTGTTTTGATGCGATTGTACTGTGCCTTGCGTGGGATTGCTGGCTTGAAGTAAGGTTGACAAAGTATATGATAATAAATATTAATTATTTCTTTTTAGGTTTAATGACGACGAAATAAGTGCACTGGCTCAGCTGGTTACGAGTAAACCGCAACCCACACAATCTGGCATGCGGTTTGTCTCATTAGCATTGTGTATGTTAATCGCTTGTCCTTCTTTGGTTTCTACTACTGCTCTTGAAAATAAGGCAGTGGAATGGTTACAGTGGCTCATAAAAGAAGATGTGTTCTTTGGAAAAAAATCTGATGCTAGTACTTCTCTAGGTGAAATGCTGTTATTATTAGCTATTCATTTTCATGGCAATCAAATAGCAGCTATAGGAGAGCTAGTCTGTTCGACTTTGGCCATGAAAATTCCCATACGACCAAACAGTACCAATCGTATTAAACAGGTATTTACACAAGATCTCTTCACAGAACAAGTAGTGGCATCCCACGCGGTGCGTGTTCCAGTAACAAGCAAACTTAATGCCAATATACCTGGTTATTTACCAGTGCACTGTATACATCAGTTGCTAAAATCAAGAGCGTTTCTTAAGCATAAAGTCCCTATTAAGTCGTGGATTTATAGACAGATATGCAATTCTGTGCGTCCTTTGCATCCAGTGATGCCCGCACTAATCGAAGTTTATGTGAATACATTGATTGTACCAAATCCTCAAGGAAAAGTTAATGTTGATCACATGCACAAATCATTTTCTGAAATGGAAATCCTTTACATATTTCGCTCTAATAATAATGGCATTAATGTATTGGGCGACATCGCTTCAGAGCCTAATAATCATACAATCGTTCATAATAGTGGCTTAACAGGAAATGCAGCAATAGCAGATAGCGATGAATTATCTAAATATCAAGTTCAATGTCCATTAACAGCACAGCTTTTGATACTTTACTATTTGGTACTGTATGAAGATACTAGAATTTCTAATTTATCAAATGCCTTAATGAGTGGAAGAAAAATCAAAGAATACACAAATAGTTTTCTATCTGAATTGCCCATGAAATATTTGTTGCAAAGGGCTCAACAGTATCACAACGAATATGTTGGAATTTTTCACCCTCTTTTGCGACTTATTGTGTCTAATTATCCACATTTAAGTATGGTAGATGATTGGCTTGAAGAACATTGTTCTTCAGGAATTTGTCGTAATCGAAGTAATATTAATGTTTCCAAAGGATTGGTTGACCAAATTCTGGATAGCCTGAAAAGAATAGAATTTGATAAATTGGACTCTAAGCCTGGAAAAGCAATTCCAGTTTTGAAGGCTTTACTTAAGATGCCTCCTGAAGATATTGCTCGCAATGCGGATTTGATCGTTGAAAATCTACCAAAAGTATTCCATCATCAGGTGCCTCGTTCGATTAAAAATTTGTACTTGGATGTTTGGCTCCGTTTAAATAGCGTATTACCTATTAGTTTCTGGAGAAAATCTCTGACTTCGATTATGGCATCAGAGGATTACATAAATCGATGTTCCTTTATTGTCGAAAATATGTTGGACCCGTTGCAAGTTTTGAGATGTAATCGTGAAATATTCCATTGTCCCCATACGCTAATAATACTACTGCGAATTCTTCAGGGAAGTTTGGCTGCGTCAAAAGCTCATCTTAACATACAAACGCAATCAAAGCATATAATAGACAAGAACGGACAAGTTCAGTGTGACTTGGAGAGAGAAGAACTTAAGACAGCATTGATAGCATCCCAAGAGAGTGCTGCGGTTCATATATTGCTTGAAGTTTTAGCTGACATGCATGCGAATGGAAACACTCGAGTTTCTGCGTTTGAATTGCGTGAGGCTCAAGGTATTATTTGTTCATTTATTCATCAAGCATTCATTTCAGAGCCGTCTTTAGCAAAACTTGTGCACTTTCAAACGTACCCCCGTGAAGTGATACCCATGATGGTTAAAGGTGTTCCATCCATGCATATTTGTATTGATTTTTTGCATGAATTCCTAAGCATGCCTGAAATGGATAAACAAATCTTCACAATCGATTTGACATCACATTTGGTTTTAAAATACGCAATTCCAAAAAGCTTAAGTGTATCAAAATTTTGCGTCAACACCATTCAGTCGGCATTATCTCTACTTTCTACCGAACCCAAATGTAAATATTTGCGTAACATTTTACCATCTCTAATACGTTTTGCTGAAGCTTTTCCTATTCTAACTGATGATTGCATAAATATCTTAATGCTAACAGGTCGCAGTTTATATTCGCAGTCCACGCTTGGCATTAACTCGACTTACATGCAGTTGACAGCCAATTCAAGACACAAGTGTTTTAAAGAAGCTTCGATGTACATTGCAATGATCGAAGAGGCATTTGAAATACTTATAACAAAAATAATAAATAAGATTGAATTATATTAGTGAAACACGTAAGTGTCATTAAAATACACTCGTTTTTATTTGGTCATATTTTCGTTTTTTTTTAGTCAAAAAATGCATTTTGAGTATTTCATTGGGCTTAACTCTTTCGTTTGGTATCAATTACTTAAGTCTAGCACAACTGCTAACAATCGTAATAATTTGTTTTTAGGCAATAAGTTAATTGAATAAGGTAATTAAATAATTTTCAATTTAATATGTGTGTTCATTCATTTACTAGTATAAACTTGCAACGAGAGAGTAAACTTAAAGCTTTTGCAACGAGAGTGTAAACTTGAAATGAACGCTTTACCAGAAAACATTAGCATGTTGGGCATATCGACACTACTCTGCTGTAAGAACCGAGAATATTTTTTAATAAATTCAATCGTTTTTATCTATTTGAGCAATAATATTGTTCCTTAATTTTAGGAAAATAAATATTTTATATTCTTGAAAACTTTTAATTTAACTGTCTGTCCAACGATTTCGAACGTTAACGTTCGCATAGAAAATTACATTTAAAACAAAATTTCAAAATTTGTTTAAGTTTTAACAGCTTGTTTTTAGAAAATGAAAATATTTGTTCGTTCGTAAAAAACGAAGGAAAACTGATTTAGGTTTTCATAAAATTAAAACACATTTTCAATGAGTGAAAAAAAACTTTCAATTTTTCTACATATTTTTGGTTCTTATATAATTAATGTGTAGTTTATAGAACACGAGCGCCTTACTCGTCCGTTCAAATAACATTTAAAACAAAAACAAATTTCGAAATTTGTTTTTGTTTTAAATGTTATTTGAACGGACGAGTAAGGCGCTCGTGTTCTATAAACACCACATAACTATTCCTAATAAATGAAAATAAATGCCAAAAAAGTAAAAGGCATTCGTTTAAAAAAATAAATAAAAAAAAAAGAAAATAAAAAGGATATTTTACTGAAAGACCCCTAAATAATTAACAATATTATAAAAGGTTCATATATCTATCTATCTATATATGGGGGATTTCATGTCAAGTGACCCAACTTTTGAAATCGATAATAAATAAAAAAATTAATTTGTCAACATCTCTATAGAAAGATTCTGTCTGTCGCGCTCGTTGAAGATAGACGTGTTTTCTAAGCTCGGCATACGGTTTATTTTTTTTATAAAAACGTGAACAAATAAAGTATACAAAAAAAAAAAGTAAATAAAAGAAAAGAAAAAAAATACATGTATGTACATACATACATAAACATATACATTTTTTATTCTCGGTGTTGATAAACAATAACAAATAAGAAGAGCACAACTGTAAACAGTAAAAAAAAAAAAACTCTTATGAGTGCAAACAGTGCAAAAACAATTAAGCATAATGATAGAAATGCATATATCACAGTGAGTGTTAACGAAACAAATGCAGAAATAAAAAAAAGAGTCGATGATAGCAAATACCTAACGGCTAAACCTATTACTCGTACGCGATCCCTCTCACCTTCTGTTTTTAATAATACGGTTGATACACTAACAAATATAAAACCTTCAAGCATTGCCTCAAAGGCAAAAACAATTTTAATAAGTGATAAAAATATTAACCCTCAATCAGGCACAATAGAAAACTCTGTATCACCTTCGGTGTCTAATAATACGGTTGATTCGAATACAATAAAAAATATAAAACCTGCAAGCGGTGCCTCAGTGGCAGAAACAATTTTAACAAGTGATGAAAAGATTACCCCCAAATCAGGCATGATGGAAAACTCAGTATCACAGGTGAAAAGCGGTCAAAAGCCTCAAGTACAAGTTGGAATGGATAGGTACATAACAGTGCTAAAACGGGGTCGCAGCCCAACTTCTTCTGCAGTTGCTTCTGTCCCAAAAGTTTTAAAAGAGGGTACAGCTGATAGAATAAGTTCTCAAAATCGGTTTGCAATTTTGGAAGAGGAATCCTCGGAAGCACAAAACGTTACAAAATCTTCTAAGCCACCCCCGATATATCTTAGAGAGCAAAACTCAAGTGATTTAATAAAGAATTTGATCTCGGTAATAGGTGAAAATTCTTTTTATGTAGCTGCAATAAAACGTGGTAGTATAAATGAAACTAAAATACAAGTTAATCGTGAAGATGATTTTCGTAAAGTAATAACTAAATTAGAAGCACTAAAAAAAAACTTTTATACATACCAACTGAAGAGCAGTAAAGGTCTTCAGGTAGTGATAAAGGGCATTGATTCATGCGTAGACCCAGGTGAAATAAAAACGTTTTTAGAAGAGAAGGGCTTTAAAATTAAAAATGTAGTTAATATTAAAAATAGAGAAAAAAATCCCCAGCCACTATTTCGAGTGGAGTTAGAACCCGGCGACGTTAAGCTTAAAAAAAACGAAACTCATCCCATTTACAGTCTGAAATATATCCTGTATAGGAAAATAACGATAGAGGAGCCGCATAAAAGGAACGGTCCCGTGCAATGTTTAAACTGCCAAGAATTTGGTCACACTAAGGCATACTGCCATTTAACACCTGTTTGCGTTGTATGTGGAGAATTGCATGGTACAGCTCTCTGCGATAAGTCTAAAAACGACCCCAATGTAAAAAAATGCAGCAACTGTGGTGGTAATCACACTGCCAACTATAGAGGATGCCCTGTATACTCTATCGTCAAGCGCTCGGTTGGACCGAAACCTAATCCACCTCAAATTCAGGAAACACATCAAAATAATACTAATGGCATTCAGGTACCGCAGCCTAGTAATAACAGAACATCCTACGCTAACGTCCTAAAATCAAACCATATGCCAATGCAAGGTGATTTGCCAAATAATGATGAGACCCCAGTTTCTAATTTAAGTCGTCTAGAAAAAACCATGGAAACACTAGTACAAACAGTAACAAACTTTACGAATACAATGGGTAATATGATGCAGGAAATGTTAAGAATGCAATCGATGTTATTGCAAGCTGTACTTAACAAGCCATGAATTGTTTAAAAATTTGTTTTTGGAACGCAAATGGCATTCGCCAACATAAAAATGAACTAGAATATTTTCTTAAAAGTAAACAAATTGATGTAATGATGGTTTCTGAAACTCATTTGACCTCAAGAAATACGTTTAAAATTAATGGTTATATATTATATGATACCAAGGACCCTCGAGATAGAGCTTGTGGAGGTTCTGCTATTTTGATAAAAACCCGAATCAAACACCACTTAATGAGTGATCATCGTGAAGATTATCTGCAAGCAACGAATATTTGTGTTGAAGAGCTAAATCGAAACTTTGTACTTTCATCTTTATACTCTCCACCTAGATTTTCAATATCAGAAAACCAATATTATAAATATTTTAAATCATTAGGACCCTGTTTCCTAGCCGCTGGCGATTACAACGCTAAACATACCTTCTGGGGTTCACGGCTCATTACACCAAAGGGTCGTGTTTTGTATAATACAATGTCTAAAATGGATTTAAATGTGGTCGCGAGTGGACAACCAACTTATTGGCCTACTGATCAGCAAAAAATTCCAGATGTCATCGATTTTGGCGTGGTTAAAAACATCCCAGCAGAAACGATTCACGTTGAAGCTTCTTTAGAATTATCTTCTGATCACACACCTACAATTCTTACCATATCAAACCCTTATAGAATTGTATCTCCGTCTGGTTACTTAGTGACGTCAGCCACACAAATAAATTGGTTAAAATATAAAAAATATCTCAGTACCCACTGCACTGAAAATATTCCGCTTAGAACACCGGAGAATGTGAATCTTTCTATTGTAAATTTTGACAATTATCTCAAACTAGCTGTTCAACATTCTAGCATAGCCCGCAAAAATATCAGTAAAATAATAGTAAAATATATTCTACTGATGTCGAGCGTCTCTTGATTGAAAAAAGGAGAGTTCGAAGAGAGTGGCAATTGCACAGATCCCCTCAACTTAAAAATTTACTAAAAGAGTGCACAAAAAGGCTAAGAAACTTACTGCAGTCTCAAAAAACGGCTTCTCTGGAAAAATATCTTAAGGAACTTGATGCAACTCCTCAATCTGATTACTCATTATGGCGTGCAGCTAGAAATCTTAAAAGACCAGTTATCACTAAACCACCATTAAGAAACTTAAATGGACGTTGGGCACGAAATGACATAGAAAAAGGAAATATTTTCGTTAATCATTTGAAAACCGTATTTACCCCTCATACATCTTTCGATACTGCGGTCGAGTTACCACCTGTTGCTGTTAGATCAGCTGTTCCACTAAGATTTGAGATAAGAGAAATCGAGAAGGCTATTCATGATTTAAACCCTAAGAAAGCCCCTGGTTTTGATAAGATCAGTAACAAAATGCTTTTGGAGCTACCCAGCATAGCAAAGAAAATTATTCTACTAATTTTTAATGCTATTTTACGCCTTGAATACTACCCACAAGAGTGGAAAGTATCCTTAGTTACCATGATACCTAAACCAGGAAAGGATCCCACAAAAGTTAAGCTTATTGTCTAATATATCAAAGCTTTTTGAGAAACTTCTAGTGTCTAAATTAACGCCGATTTTAAATGGTAACAGATGTATTCCCAATCATCAATTCGGTTTTAGAAGAAAACACAGCACAATTGAACAAACTCATCGAATAGTAAATGTCATAAGAAAAGCCTTGGAAGAAAAAAAATATTGCTCTGCACTCTTCATCGATGTGTCTCAAGCTTTTGATAAAGTCTGGCATGAAGGTTTACTACTGAAATTGCAGCAAAACTTACCAGCAAATATACACAAGCTGTTAGAAAGCTACTTAGTCGGTCGTCAATTTATTATTAAAGAAGGCGAATTTTTAAGTTCTCCACAGCCAATTAAGGCTGGAGTCCCACAAGGCAGCATCCTGGGCCCTCTATTATACTTCGGACTTGCCAACAAACAGCTACACCCATACCTCAACATTTGCGGACGACACAGCTTTTCTAAGCGTACACGCAAACTGTCAAGAAGCATCTCGTTATCTACAGGATCATATATTTGAACTAGAAAGGTGGTTAAAAAAATGGAGGATAAAGATCAATGCGCAAAAATGCGCACATATAACATTCACATTGCGTCGGGAAACATGCCCCCCTATTAAAATAAATAATCAAATAATACCCCAACACTCGCATGTAAAATACCTCGGTATACATCTAGATCGGCGTTTAACGTGGAAATGGCATATAGAAGCGAAATTAACTCAAATGAAACTAAAAGCAATCCAAATTAATTGGCTTATTGGAAGAAATTCTGTTCTTAGTCTCGATTGCAAACTTCTACTCTACAACTCTATCTTAAAGCCAATTTGGTGCTACGGTATTCAGTTATGGGGCACTGCCTCGGCTTCTAACATCGAAAAAATTCAAAGGCGCCAAAATAAACTTCTTCGAATAATCACAGCCGCCCCCTGGTACGTCAAAAACTCAAATATCCACAAGGATCTCAATGTGCCATTAGTAAAAACTATGATAACGAAATATGCAGTAAAATATTTTAAAAGGCTGGAACTGCACCCAAATCCATTAGCTAGAAATATTTTAAATTATGGCGGCCACACTCGCTTAAGAAGAAGAGACACTGCAGCACTCACCCAATCAGATGAGCGATAAACACCTATATATGTAAACAGAAACCGTGATGACTAAATCTTTTGTGTTTGGCACTGGCAGGACATAAAGCAAATATTAGGATAAGATTTGATTAATTATTGTTAGTTCATATTTAATATATGAAGATTCAATAAATAAATAATGAAAAAAAAAAAAAAAAAAAAAAAAAAAAATCTCTATAGAAAAAAAGTGATTTTATTCCTGGGATTAACATATTGTGGGTATTACAGTATCGAGGATATGAAATGCTAGTTAGGTATGTTGTATACCGTCGGAAAGGTTAATTAATCTAGTTTCTCAGCATAAGTTTTATTTTTAAGATTTTAGAAACACTTCACACAAATAGAAAAAAATTCAAAATAGTGCATATGCTAAAAGTTGAAAAATCCTCGTCTTGACTTAGAAATTAAACTACTCGCGGCCCAAAAAGCAACCAGAGCTGCTTTCCTTAAAGGAAAAGACCTAAGCTTTCTTTTGAGCAAAAAAAAAAAAAAATACCCCTTTAAAAAAAATAAAAAAAAGTTTTAAATTTAAAAAAAAAAATTTAAAAGATTGAAGAAATAGCTAACTAATTTGTTTGGAAAAATTTTGCTAACACCAATAGATAATAAGTTACATGGATGAGAAAGAACACCTGTTTGGCCAAATGTCAAATTTTGCCCCTCTCTAACTCAGAAACTTTTCTACCGATCTTGTTGAAAATTTGTGTCTAAGCATAGGACTAACATCCAAATCGGAAGACATCGATTTCAAAAGTTGGGTCACTTGACATGAAATCCCCCATATATAAAACTGTAACGTTACTGACTGCCTGACTGATTCAGCATCGCATAGCCTAAACGCCTGAAGCTAAAAACTTGAAATTTCGTTCGGAGGTTGGACTCTCCCCAAATCGATTTACTAAAACGAGATTATTGGAAATTCGAATGTTTAGGGGTTAAAAAAGGTAAATTCGCTAACCTTATATCTCCAAAACTAAAGGAGATACAAAAGAAATGTAATACTTATCATTGTACTTTATTGAAATTCAACCCTTTCAGGGAGTTAACAGGTAAAACATGTAGTTTGGTACTTTTTTGTCACTCCTTCTATCTTTTATGCCAATAAACATAGAAATAAAGATTATATCACATTCGAAACGTATCTAAAAAATACAAATAGAAATCTGGTATTTTTCGAAATTCGAACGGCTAAGGGGTGAAAATCGTAATTTCTTTTTTGGTACGTTTTTTTTCTCCATTCATTGACATAGAAGTACTAAATTATGGGCTCCCACTACAAAAAAGTATCAAAAAGGATAAATACGGGAAATAAAATTTCTTTTACTTTTGTGTTATACGTGTGGTGGTACTTTTTAAATTTGTTATAATCAGCTATGGGCACCACTACATTGAAAGCTTTGCATGTGTGGCATTGTATTGGTTTGTTTATGTTTGCATTTGTTGGTTTTATGTACATTTGTACGCTTTGTTTTTTTCTCATTTCATGACATGCGACGCACGTCTGCTTCGTTCGAAATGTTCTGCTAGACTAAGTACAATTTCTTTTCTCTGCTTCGCTCATCAATTTTGTGTATGTACACATCGTTCGCTCTTTTTGAACTTTGATTTTGAATTTGCCCATAGCTGGTTATAATATTGAAGTTAGAGACACAAAATTTAGCTGCAAGGTCCTGAGTGATTATCAACCCTTAAGATAAAAAAATGTTAGAAGCAAAACCATAACCTTTGGCATACAAATATGAAAGAAAATTACCTGCTTAAAAAGTAGCGGGTTAAATGCTAGTAATAACATAAATACATATGTATTTACCGGTTCAAATTCCTGAAATAGTATGTACATAAGTATGTGTGTTCTTCCGTTCAAAATTTTTATATATTGATGTGCAGCAAAAGATTTTTATATGTATATTGCTTTTATTTATTTCTTTATTCACAATAATATAATAAGCCTCTTTAGGCCAATTGACTTATATTACATATCATATTCCTTAATACTTCAAAAAATAGAAATAATTAACAATAAAATTTTACTTCAACACATAAAATTACATAGTATACAACTAAAATTATATTTGTTCCCAAACCAAACAACAAACAAGCACTAAAGAGAGTGTAAGAAGTTATAGTAATTGATCCCAAAAAAAAAAAAAAATAGCAATAGCAATTTATATAAATAATATAAATAATCAAGTTTATTACAATTGGGTTACAAAAATAATTCTTATACATATTTATTAATATTTAACTGTGTAATTTCTAATTCAGTGGCTCCCCAACCACATAAATATTACAAAATAATACATTTTTTTATATTCCTTTTTTATTACTTTTTTTTTTTGTTCCTGATACCAGAGATTTATCATTAACAGTTATTTCCATTATAATACCTTAAAAGCTCCTTTTTAAAAGTATCATATGAGTAAGTAAACCGTCTCAAAGTTAAAGGTAAATTATTCCAGATTCGGCATATTCTAATACGAAAGGAACGTTCAAAAATAGAAAGATGTATTTGTGGTATTTCTAATTGCACATTACGAGTTGAGTGCATAAAAGTGAATTCATCCACTACCTGCATAGGCATTCCAAATAATCTTGTAGAACTGGAGTAAGAGGCGTAAATGTAAAAAGTTATGAAAAGAACAACCTAATAATTGTGAGACTAGTACAGTAGTTCTATTGTGATCTCTTACAGAAATATTATATACATATCGCACAATTCGCCTAAAAATCCTTTCTAGATAATCTAAATTTCTAGATATAGTTCCAGTAAATATTTCAAGGCAGTATATGAGTTTAGACATAAGTAGGGCATGTGCCAAACGAAGTCTTATGTACTTAGGCGTATATGCCCTTAAGGCATACAATCTTCTTAAAATAACAGAAACTTGGTACGAAAGACAGTTTATGTGGCTTTCAAAGGTAAGTTTCGAGTCATAATTTCCTAACATTTTTTTATAGTAGTTTTTGTTTTTTAAATGTATAATATATTTTAGTAAACAAAAGCCAGAGTTAACCATGAACACAAAACTTTATATGCAAAACGAATGAAAACGTACGAAAATAAATGCATTGGCAATTTTGTTATTTAACGATAGAAAAAAGCTCTATTTATGCCAAACATGAATAGACGAAAGCTTTTAAATGTTTTTTAAAAACCAAATGTTAATCGTTTCCGTTTTAATACGAAAACTTCAAGTGAGAACGCTTGTGTTTTACAAAAACAGGCTGTAAATGTAACTTTCAAGTCGAACGTTAACGTTCGAAATCGATGAACAGTCAGTAAAAATTATGATTTTTTTGTTTTTTTTTTCAAAAACATGAAACAGGTGGTTGAATAATTCTTACTAGTTAAAATTTTACTATCGGAAATTTTTAACAACCTTTTTGTCTCTCAAATTTGTATGCTCTTTTTCACTCTCTCTGCAAGGTTTTCGACAAGGTATATTTATAGCAGGTAGCCGCTTTTTATTGTTGTTATGTGATACGAACTGTCAAACAGCGAAGGAGTTGAAAAAAGACAAATGAAAAACAAACAACAAAAACCCCATTAAACGAAAATAGATTCATTTTGTTTGTTATTGTTATAAAAAACATAAACAACATTTGATAGTTCGTATCACAAAACAAGCAAATAAAAAAATAATCAGCAGGCTTTCCGAGACTACCTGCTATAAATATACCTTGGTTTTCGAGAACGTGAACACCAGTGTTGCCAATCCATGTGTAATTACAAATATTGTCTGTAATTCTTACTTGCATGTGTAGCCCATGTGTTATTAGTCCCATGTGTAATCTAGGTGTAATTTTACTTTAAGTTTTTTGACAGTACAGATTTTCTTTTCGAACATTCGAGTTTTTCTCATTTTTTTCAGTTTCTATCACAGTCAAAATTGTTTTTTACACCCTGAATTTTTTCACTTTCCATCTCCACGAGAAATAATCTACTGTCAAATTGTATTGCTAAGTCTGGGTTTACACTATTAAAGATTTTTTTTTGGAAAGTCTGAGTTTATAAGAAAAATGCTATACCTAAAGTAAAATACTATAATAAATTGTGAATAAATAAATAATTTTATATAAAAGCAATAAACATTTATATTTGTTTTGTTTTTTATTTTCTTAATAAAAAATATTATTTACTCGTCTTCATCAGTCAAATCTGAGAAAAAGTAAATGATGAAACAGAACTGGGGCTGAACGTTGTTTTCCATACAGTTTGACATAAAATTATGCCAGAGAATGCGGTCGAGAAATAAAATCAATTTTATTTTGAAGACGTTTTTTCTCATGCTCTCACATAGAGACAATTATTCTCCCAACAATGCTACCATACTTTCGTTCAATTTCATAAATTTTGTAAACAAAGAACAAAAGAAAACGAAAGAAATGAGAGAAAATTGCAGTTACGGTCGACGTTTTAATTATGGGCTTAACAATTTTTGCCTGAAATTGCAGACTCAATACTATTTCATCATTTAATGATGAAACAGACCTGGGGCTGAACGTTGTTTTCCATACAGTTTGACATAAAATTATGCCAGAGAATGCGGTCGAGAAATAAAATCAATTTTATTTTAAAGACGTTTTTTCTCATGCTCTCACATAGAGACAATTATTCTCCCAACAATGCTACAATACTTTCGTTCAATTTCATACATTTTGTAAACAAAGAAAAAAAAGAACAAAAGAAAACGAAAGAAATGAGAGAAAATTGCAGTTACGGTCGACGTTTTAATTATGGGCTTCAAAATTTTTGCCTGAAGTTGCAGACTCAATTCTGTTTCATCATTTATTTTGAAGACGTTTTTTCTCATGCTCTCACATAGAGATGCTCTCCCAACAATGCTACCATACTTTCGTTCAATTTCATACATTTTGTAAACAAAGAAAAAAAAGAACAAAAGAAAACGAAAGAAATGAGAGAAAATTGCAGTTACGGTCGACGTTTTAATTATGGGCTTAAAAATTTTTGCCTGAAGTTGAAGACTCAATTCTGTTTCATCATTAACAATGTAACAGCCGTACCTTAATAAGAGCGGAAGGCGGAACGTTTTCTTCCGCATAGCCTTTACGCTGATATGCAGCTATGGGCAAATTCAAAATCAAAGTTCAAAAAGAGCGAACGATGTGTACATACACAAAATGGATGAGCGAAGCAGAGAAAAGAAATTGTACTTAGTCTAGCAGAACATTTCGAACGAAGCAGACGTGCGTCGCATGTCATGAAATGAGAAAAAAACAAAGCGTACAAATGTACATAAAACCAACAAATGCAAACATAAACAAACCAATACAATGCCACACATGCAAAGCTTTCAATGTAGTGGTGCCCATAGCTGCTGATATGCCATACCAAGCATGCCAGGTTAAGTCAATAACTTTGTTTAATTCAAACAAAACCACTTACAGCGAATTTTTAAAATTTATGTTGCTTAAGCTACGGTCACACATGTTAAATATTGGACGAAAACAACGGAAGCAACAAGCAAACTAAAATACAATTTCCCTTAATTCCAATATTTATTTTATTTTATTTTTATAATACCGCATTTCTCATAAAATAGTGTTTGCTAAGTCTAGAAGTATAATTAGTTTTATCTTGTGATATTAATGCCCGTAATTTCTACAAATAGATAACTCCAAGTGTAACAACACTACAGATATCTTTACACACTCGGTAAAATCAGCTTTGTAGTTTCAACACTTTTTTTACCTACGTGTTTCTACCGAGTTAATTTGTTTAAAAGTATGGCAATAATAATGTTTCTGTTTTAAATTCTGTCAAAAAACATACATACATACCTAAAAATATATGAAAACTTTTTTAACGCTTTTTTAATTTTCTAATAAATTTGAATCAAATGGCTCAAAAAAACAAAAGAAGTGCTAATTTTACTGAGGGAGAAAAGACCTCATTATTGCAACTGGTGTATCAGTATAAAACTGTTTTGGAAACAAAAAAAAAACCGATGCAGTAAGTAACCAGAAAAAAACGAAATGTGGCCTAAATTAGCTGAAAAGTTTAATGCTACAAGCGGAACACATCCCAGGGATGAAGCTAATTTAAGGTCGAAGTATGATGACCTAAAGAAAAATCTACGCAAAAAAGTTGGCAACAATCAAAGGGAAATGTATAAAACAGGCGGAGGCACCGCGCTAACTTTGAAGTTATTATGTGATGAGGAACTGCTTTTAACGCTAATTGAGCCATCTACATTTGGCTTAAAAGATCGGTGATAAGGAACTTGCTACTATCGTAAGCACAAAAAGAATTTATACATATTTTATGGTGTTAAATTCTAAAGTTTCAATTTAACCAGAGTGAAAATTCTGTTAATACATCGTCGTGGAAGAGCGAAGTTAATGAATCCGTTCAATTTCTGGAATCCGATATTGAAATTTTAATTGAGGAAAATCCAACTGATGGTTTGTCTTTTCGACCAAGTGATGCAGTTGACATTTTAACACGCCCAATTCAAAATATTCTTGATTTGAATGAAGCCGCAAATGAAAATAAAAATGCAAAAACTTTAAAATCGTTTCCTAACCTTGATTCGTATGAACGACCGAAAAGTAGGAAACGTAAGCATGATAAGCTGGATGATTTGATAGAGAAGTATGAAGATCTTAAAGAGGAAAAAAAACTTGTGCTCAAAAAACAGGCAGAATATTATGAGGATAAAAACCAGAGAGAAAATCGAATTTTCGAATTGAAAATAGATTTAAAAATCATGAACAAACAAGAACTTAAACTCAAAATGTTGAAAGAAAGAAATAATAATACTATGCTAGTTGAAAAAACAGACAAGCCGAGCACATAGCGTTTTAACATAATTCGGGTACGCTGAATCCAGTGGTGCCCGCGATTGGCTCTGGTTTTCGAGATATACCGTTATTTCAAAAATGAAGGAGGTTGCACAACATATATTCGTTTAGTTTATTGAAATTACTAAAAATTCCGCAATAAAATTTCATTTAAGAAAAGTTTTTCTAATATGAGTAGTCGTTATTGAAACAATAATAAAAAATTTATTTTTTTATCAAAATTTCGAAATTTTTGTTTTTTAAAAATTCATAAAAAATTAAATTTTTTTGCAGACATATAAAAAACAAAGCTGCAAACAAAACAAGCCACAAATTATTAAAATCTGTTAGCAAATTTTGATTTTATTCACAAAAGTCGACAAATTTTAATTAATTTAAGAATTTCATAAAACGCAATATTTGTATGGGAGCCCCCCTAAGAAGTGGTGATAAGGGGCAAGTATGTCTCGAGAAAATGTTAAGGACAAAAAATTAATTGAGGTCGGTCATACATTATATACCAGTAGGGGCGACTTCTGGGAAATTATGGGACTTTTTCTTCAATATATATGAAGATGATAATTTATATGGAGCATTTCATAGGTTTTTTTAATTATTAAATTCTTTATTCAACATTATGTATGTAGAATGTGCCAATGCAGAAAATTTATTTTCAATGACATTTTGACGTAAAATTTTTTAAATGCGGTTTTTGTGCCATTTACAATACAAAACCAAAGAACAAATATTCAAATTTATGCTATTCCAAAGAAATATGCATGCATTATAACCACACTTTCACTTTGCGGTAGGAATTTTGGAAAATCCACAGGTACCGATTAAAAAATTTTTAGAATTAAGAAATAAAGTCATAAATGCTTACATCTTTGTATTTTATTGTGCTTACAAAACCACACAAATCGGTTTTTTATTGTGCAGTCAAAACCGCACTAATCGGTCTTGTAAAAAACTTAAATAACATATTCTATTGTTATATCTGGAACAGGTAGAAATATTAATCGTCCTGGCTTTGTTTTTTTTTACAAAACATGGTCATGAAGGTCTCGACAGGTACTTTGATTAAAACAATTACAGTATAAATAAGAGTTCCTCAACCCCTTCACTGTCATATGGAAAGTGCTTGCGAAAGTGATTAGTGAAGTTTAAAGACTTTGGCAGTCTTGTATCTAATCAGTTATATTGAAATATCTAAGATGGAGGCGTGTAAAAAGTTTAATTACTTTTGTTATGTGTGTGGGAAATATAAAAATATACCAAGTCGCCGTAAAATCACTATTGAAACAAGAACCTTGTATGAATCATATTTTTCTGTAAGTGTTATATATGGTAAGAGTTGGGCACCATCAATAGTGTGTACACACTGCATTTACCATTTAAATAAGTGGTGAAAAAATGAAGACGCCATGCCATTTTGCGTTCCAATGGCTTGGAGAGATCCCATAGTTCATGTTGAAAATGAGTGTTATGCGTGCATTAATTATACAGCGGGTATGAACAGAAGAAAAATGACTTATATATCTTATACTGAAACAGCATATGCTCGAATTCCGCTGCCACATTCTGATGAAATTCCTGTTAGCCAAATACCAACAGAACATATTCCCTCAATAATTCATTCTGTTGAAGCGGGTGGACCAGCTACATACTTCAATGTATCAACCGTCATGCATCACGGTTCCATGCAGTCACAATGAAATCACGCAAGATCGTCTGGATATAATGGTACGGCGTCTAAAATTATCTCAAAGACAGAGCATTCTCTTGACAAAAGAGTTAAAACGAGCTAATATTTTAGCACCAGGTGTACAAATATACGGGGTTATTAATCGCCATAGACGATTTACGACTTTTTTAAATCTATTGAGATCAATTCTATCGCGCATTGTACTGACATCCGCGGCTTGATTTTAACAATGCAAAATTAATATAATCCTGGAGATTGGCGCTTATTCATTGATTCTTCCAAAAGTAGCTTAAAAGCAGTTTTGCTACATGTCACTAATTTAAAAAGTCCTATTCCGATAGTACTAAGCACAAATACTAAAGAGACATACGCATCAATGAAAAAAATAATACAGTTAATTAAATATGAAGACCACAAGTGGAAAATATGCGCAGATTTAAAAGTGGTAGCTCTTTTAAGAGGCCAATTGGGCTATACTAAAAATATGTGCTTTATGTGCTTATGGAATACGCGTTTCGATGGCGACCAGTACAATACACTGGATTGGGCTTTACGTGAGGAAAGCAGATTGCATAGAAATAATGTTATTGAATAGCCACTTGTGCCGATGGAAAAGATTTTGCTTCCTTGTAAAAAGTTTTATAAAAACATTGAGCCCAGATGGTGTTGCTTTTACCGAATTGCGCCAATTTTTTTCACGATTAAGCGGCATGAAAGTAAAAGAAGGTATAAACTCTTACTACTTTATTAAATTAGATTTATATTTCATATCATGTTTTTATTTTACAGGAATTCTTAATGGACCGGACATTCGTCGTCTTATGAAGGACCATCAATTTGAAATTGGGTGAAATCAGTAATAGAAAATGTATTAGGAAATCATCGGTCCGAAAACTGGCGAATTTTAATCAAAAATATGCTAGCCGCATTTAAAAACTTAAACGTTAGAATGTCATTGAAAATACATTTTTCGCATAACCATGCCGAAAAATTTAATGAACAATCACCAGCCGAGTCTGATAAACATGGCGAGAGATTTTACCAAGTAACAGCCAGGCGCGAACACTGGTATAGCGGCAAACAACTTGATTCGCTGTTAGGGGATATTTGTTGGAATCTGCAGGAGGAAGACGAATAAATTTCTAAATAAAAACTTTAACTAATTAACAGCAAAAATAAATGTTTTAAAATTTTTAAGTTTGGTTATTATAAAAAATAAAAAAAATTTCATCTTTTCTGAAAAAATCAAAAATTGTAGGCAGACTTTAATCACTTATAGCTTATTTTGTTTGGAACTTTGTTTTTTATACGCGTAGAACCCTATCCTTAAATTTTGCACCTGCAGCGCCTGAGATACCCCTAGACGGGCCAAATGTATGACCAGCGCAACTTTATTTTTCATTCCCATCATTTGTTTCTAAGGCCTAGGATTCACTCCTAGGGGGATAAGATTTATGACCGACCTCTCATGGTTTTTGTTCTTAACATTTTCTTAAAACATAGTTGCCATATATCTCGACTCCTTAGGGGGGCTTCCATGCAAATATGGCCGTTTAATGAAATTCTTTCCCTAGATGGGTCAAATGTATGACCAACCCCACTTTATTTTTCATCTCAATCATTTATTTCTAACATACCCACCCGCTATCTCCATTCCTTAAGGGGGCTTCCATACAAAATGTTCAATGCAGACTAGAAATATATTGAAGAAAAAGTCCCATAAATGCCCAGGAGTCGCCCCTAGGTAGATAAAATGTATGACTGACCTCCATTAGTTTTTTGTTCTTAAATTTTCTCAAATTATACTTTCCTTTTATCACCATCCCCATACAAATATTGCGTTTTATGAAATTCTTAAATTAAGGCCCCTATTACGGTTTACAACTCAACTCAGTTGAGTTGTAATTAAAACAACTGGTTGTGATGAGTTGTAATTTTTTGATGTTTTTGTTCGCCGCAATTATAGCAAAGTTGTAAACCATGATACAAAAATTAAGAAATTACAACTCAACTGAGTTGAGTTGTGAACCCTAATAGAGGCCTAATTAAAAGTTATCGACTTTTGTAAATAAAATCAAAAGTTGCAAACAGATTTTAATCATTTATGGCTTGTTTTGTTAGTTTTTTATACGTCTGCAAAAAATTTTGAATATTAAAAAAACTAAAATTTCGAAATTTTGTTAAAAAAAACATTGTTTTTTTCCAAAAAAAAAAATTATGTTTCTAAAACGACTGCGGATATTACAAAGAAGTTCTACTTTTCTTAAAGGAAATTTTTTGCGGAATTTCGGTTTTTTAAGTTTTTTCAATAAGCTAAAGGGTTTTTGAGTTACGCGAACATATGTTGTACCCAGCTTGTCACGAAAAAAAAGTGTCAATTTCTTGCACAGTGTAATTAATACATGCATTAACATACATGTTGTCATTTTATTTAATTTTTTTATAACAATATATCAAAGTAGTTGTTTTTGCGGAATTTCGGTTTTTTAAGTTTTTTCAATAAGCTAAAGGATTTTTGAGTTACGCGAACATATGTTGTACCCAGCTTGTCACGAAAAAAAAGTGTCAATTTCTTGCACAGTGTAATTAATACATGCATTAACATACATGTTGTCATTTTATTTAATTTTTTTATAACAATATATTAAAGTAGTTGTTTTTATGAATTAAAAAATAAAATTTACAATGAACCAAAATAGTTTATTAATGAATTTCTGATTGTGTTTGCAGTATTTTGATTGAGAACATTATCCCTCGGCACTCTAGACATACCGATTTCATACGAATTTTGTTGTTGAAAGCACTCAAAGGGAGGTATCTCGTCAGAGTTATTTCGGCATATATTATGTAAAATGGCTGTTGCAATTATAATATCTTGAGCTGTTGAAAGATTTACTCTTAAACCCATTGAAACAATAGGAAACCGACTTTTCCAAGTCCCGAAACATCTTTCAATTGCATTCCGCGTTCGAATCTGGGATTCGTTATATAATTTTTCATCGTATGTAATAGGGTTGTCCAGAGGTATCATTAAAAATGTTGATAGACTGTATCCTGCGTAACTTCCGTCTCCAAGAATAAGTTGATTACCACGTGATCCAGATTCAAACATGAACTTCAATCTGCTGTCTTGAGTTGATCCTGACCAACGGGCCGTAATTCTACAAAGAGTAGATCAGCATCACACATAGCTTGCACATTTAATGAAAAGTAAACTTTTCGATTAAGAAAAATTTCCGCAAATTCACTGCCTATATTTTGAAAAATAAAACAATAATTGTACACGTGTACATATCGCGCTGGAAGATGAAGAGGGTATTAACTCAAAATTCAAGTAGAAGCAAAACAATTTTTATTTTAAAATAAAAGCCATACAAAAAAAGAATTTTTAAGCCAACCGTTTCATTACCAAAAAGTAGACAAAATAATACTACGATCTTTTTACAACTCCTGGATATGAAAATTACGTGTCTATTTTTTCAAAAAGGTAAAAAAGTAAAAAAATTATATTTAATATCCTCTTTATGATAAAGTGCGATATTTGCAAACTGTTTAAATTTAAGACTCAGTGGAATGCAATTGGATACACGGAAAATTTTGTTATTAGAAGAACATACAAAATCTGATTGAATTCCTACATTGTTACCTGGCGACATTATTTTCACATGGGTACAATCTAAGGCACCAACACATCTAGGAAATTTAGCAATTTTGTAAAATTTTGATTGCGAGTTTTGAATTTCATCAGTTTTAAATGGATGCCTGACATATACTTCGTACAATGACTTTATTGCTGCTGAAACTTTTTGAATTATTTTACTAGTCGTTGTTTGATGTATACCTCCAAAATCTCCCACAGTTATTTGGAAGCTTCCAGATGCGTAAAATCGCAAAGTAATCAACAATTGAAGACTTGGGGAAATGTTGGTTTTTCTTAAATGAACTCGTATACTATTCTTTTCTTTTGAGCTTTTCGAAAGTGATAGTGTTTTTAACAAACGGACATGGGCAAATCGACAAAAGGTTAGTCCACATTTATCAAATATTTAACTATAGAATCCGAACAACGTTTTTTCACAAATTTCATCCACCATTTTCATTGTAACAGTTTTTATGCATTCACTAAACCATATTTCTTAAAACAAATCATAGTAAATTGTTATTAATAAAGTCTGAAATGCTTTTTGAACCAGTAAACGTTGTGTAAAATCAAATAAACATTTGATAATAATTGTGGTTACGTGTGGGACTTCAAGTATTTGTTAAAGGCTAGTTTACATGGTAATACAATGTATTACGACTTTGTGGAATCAAAATATTATGCAATTCTCTCCGTGTTTAAAATAAAAAAATAAAAATCTGTTGGTAAGTATTTTTCATGTTAGAGTGAGTTAATAACAAAAAAGCAGATGGTTGCAGTTTCACAATATTTACAAAAACAACATGAACATTTCCTGAGTTGATTCTGCTTGTTTTTGTAATTTTATAAAAATATTACCACCTTCAATATAATCTGTTAAAATGCGACTCTGGTGTGATGAGAATACTGTGACGACAAGTTTTGTGGGACAAAACTCGGTCACATCCTGTTAGGCTCCTCAGATTTTTTTTATCAACTGTACCTTGCCTTACAGTTTAATCACTACCCATGATCACAAACTTTTGTACCACACTGTACATAACGGGCAGGAATGTGAGTTATAAAATAACAAACCAACAACACTACACAGCAATCGCGACAAACAAGTAAACAAGAAACACTAACAACACACACAACAAACAAGTAACAATAACAAAGCAAGCAGATTTAAACATAAACAACAAGCAACAAAACATACATAGGACAAGTAAAGAAACCTAACAATAACAACTGTAGGTATTGATTCTTGTTAGTGTAAAATATTAGTTCGAATTTAGTATAAAAGGGCAACATAAACGTTGAAGAAGGGACTTGTGACCCAGCCGAGCTCAAGAACACATCAGGTAAGCGATGTAGTAATTCTAGTAAAATACCCAGTAGACAATTTCACCGAGTGGTTTTCTAACACGGAGTGAAATCCTAGTAAAATACCCAGTAGACAATTTCACCGAGTGGTTTTCTAACACAGAGTGAAATTCGAGTAAATTAACCCAGTAGACAATTTCACCGAGTGGTTTTCTAACACAGAGTGAAATTCTAGTAAAACAACCCAGTAGACAATTTCACCGAGTGGTTTTCTAACACAGAGTGAATTCTAGTAAAACAACCCAGTAGACAATTTCACCGAGTGGTTTTCTAACACAGAGTGAAATTCCAGTAACACAACCCAGTAGACAATTTCACCGCGTGGTTTTCTAACACAGAGTGAAATTCTAGTAAAATAACCCAGTATACAATTACACCGAGTGGTTTTCTAACACGGAGTGAAATTCCAGTAAAATAACCCAGTAGACAATTTCACCGCGTGGTTCTCTAACACAGAGTGAGATTCTAGTAAAACAACCCAGTAAACAATTTCACCGAGTGGTTTTCTAACACAGAGTGAAATTCCAGTAAAATAACCCAGTAGACAATTTCACCGCGTAGTTTTCCAACACAGAGTGAAATCCTAGTAACCAACAAATACCCAGTAGAAAATTTTCCCTAGCGTGTTTTCTAACACCAAGCAAAATAGCCAGTAGAGCATTTCACGAAAGTGAGATTTTAGAACAACCCGAAATATCCCGTAGTGAAAACCCCAGAAGAGTTTTCCCCAAATCCCCCGTAACAAGCGGCACAACAAAGTTTCCCCTACGCTAAGATTGATACCAGCTTAAGCAGCCAAGTTACTACAGCAACAAGACGAGAAAGGACATAACACGGAAGGAGTGCTGAGGCAGTATAAGCGGAAACACAACGCAACCAATTATACATAATTATTTTTATTACTTGTAAATTATAATAGTAATAAACTAATAAACCTATTGAATTTGTTGTTAAAATAAATAAAATCAACACGTGTCATATTTTCTTGTAACGAACCTGGACAAAGGCTGAGTATACCCCAAAAATAAAGTCGTTACAATACATAAGTTTCTAAAATGGTTTAGAAAATGAACATTTACCGACCGATTCTCATATTTTTATCCGTATTCTCTCTTACTCAATGCATTTTGCTTTTACATGATAATATTTTTTTTATTCTACATCATTTTTTGACATGTCGTAACACATTGTATTACCGTGTAAACTAGCCTTAAGTGTGACTTAAGGCCCAACTATAATATGCATAGCCTTGCTTAACCTACTGTCAAAAATTAACAGAGTCTCTCAAATGTATTTAAAAAAACAACAACAAAATAAAAAAAAAAATTTGATTCCGTACGGAATGTGCGATCAGTTTCGCACTTTGCTTAAGCAAATGACAATTTCATAAAACTTAGCAAAACGTTTCCTTAAGTTCAATATGGTTTGCCTCATATGATTTACATGTATTCGCACATTTGCTCAAGCCTACTTAAGCACATTATGGTTGGGCCTTTAGAATTAATCAAGAACTCAGAATATATATACGTAAAAATTTGACACGGTATGATAAACTAGTATACCCTCATTTTTCGATGTAATATGTATTTAACTGGGAAAACTAAATTCAATATTATAAAAAATGTAAAAAGTAGCACATGTAGAACACAAAAATAAAAGAATAAGGATTTCATTTCCCTTATATCTTATTTTTGCATGGCATGTTTCATTTTATGTTTCGTAGTCCAATACTAATGAAAATTAAAACAAGTACCAGTTAAAGAACGAAAAAGTACCAAATAGATCCCTTTAAAGATTTACATTCACTTAAGACAATGCATGTTTACTTTTATGTTTTAAGTCCACTGTCATAAAGTAACAGTTAAAGACCAAAAAAGTTCCGACATAGTCTTATCACTCTGGATATTGCATGTTGAATTTTATGTTTCTAGGTCCAATATTAACGGTAATTAAACAAACGATCTTCATCCTTAAACGTTCGAATTTCAAAAAAGTACCAAGCTTTTATTTTTATGTTTTAAATAAGTTTTTTTTTAATTTTGCCCCTGCAGCGCCTAGGATACCCCTAGACAGGTAAAATGTATGAGCTACCCAGCCTTATTTTTCATCCCCATAATTTGCTTCAAACGTACCCGTACCCGCTATCTCATTTCTTAAGGGGGCCTTTATCTCCACCTTTTAAAGGAGCTCCCATACAAATATTGGGTTTTATGAAATTCTTAAATTTAAGCACACTGTTATTTCTGAATTTTTATTGATATAAATATGGCCAATTTCACCAATTCTATTTAAATATCAATTTATGTTTAAAATTTCTTTTTCATGTAAAACAAAAAAAAAAAATTTATGATATGAATTTATATTTAAATAAACTGGTGAAGTTGGCCATTAGAGGTACATTTTTTATTTTTGCACTATCTAAATGTATGGATTCACGTTCCTTTTACTTAACCACATCCAAACTACGTTGCCGCCAAGTACTTTTTCTCAATTTAATTGGTCGACTTCCCACATAACGCCCATCCATTTCTGTCATAGCCTCTATAAAGTCTGCATGTCCACGAAAGCTAACAAATCCGATTGCCCAAATCACCGCAACATATACGAAAATCATCATCTGGCCAAACGGCTAAAGATGAATCTTCCCACACCTGGTGACCTGTTTAATAAAAACATTTAAAGGTTGTCGTCCTTGATATAGCTTTGGCACTGCTTAAGACCACTGTAATGGTGGTAACGGGTGCTGCCTCAACAGCTTGTGTAGGTACAAATGTTGGCATAAACGCTGATGAAATTATGAGTGGCGGTTGAATTGTACATTTTGCCCGCTATGATAGGTTTCACTGGTTGGGCGCAAAAAGATTGCGAATGATGGGTGCAGTTATTTTTTTTTTTTTTTTTTTTTTGTTCCTGTTATAATGCAATTATAATTAATAATAACACTATGCTAGTTGAAAAAACAGACAAGCCGGACACATGGCGTTTAAACATAATTCGGGTACGCTGAATCCAGTGGTGCCCGCGGTTTTTTAAGATTGGCTCTGGTTTTCGAGATATACCGTTATTTCGAAAATGGAGAAGGTTGCACAACATAAGTTCGCGTAACTCAAAAACGCTTTAGCTTATTGAAAAAACTTAAAATTCCGCAATAAAATTTCCTTTAAGAAAAGTAAAACTTTAATATCCGTAGTCGTTTTAGAAACATATTTTTTTTTTGGAAAAAAAAATAATTTTTTTATCAAAATTTCGAAATGTTTGTTTTTTTAAAATTCATAAAAAATTAAAAAATGCAGCTAGGCTTCTAATTTTTTGCAGACATATAAAAAACGAAGTTGGAAACAAAACAAGCCATAAATGATTAAAATCTGTTAGCAACTCTTGATTTTATTCACAAAAGTCGAAAAATTTTAATTAATTTAAGAATTTCATAAAACGCAATATTTGTATGGGAGCCCCCTAAGAAATGGAGATATGGGGCAAGTATATCTCGAGAGAATGTTAAGGACAAAAAATTAATTGAGGTCGGTCATACATTATATACCACTAGGTACGGCGTCTAAAATTATCTCAAACACAGAGCATTCTCTTGACAAAAGAGTTAAAAAGAGCTAATATTTTAGCACCAGGTGTACAAATATACTGGGCTGTCAGTCGCCATAGACGATTAACGACTTTTTTTAAATCTATTGAGAATAATTCTATCGCGTATTGTACTGACATGGCGCTTATTCATTGATTATTTCAAAAGTAGCTTAAAAGCAGTTTTGCCACATGTCACTAATTTAAAAAGTCCTATTCCCATAGCACTAAGCACAAATACTAAAGAGACATACGCATCAATGAAAAAAATAATACAGTTAATTAAATATGAAGACCACAAGTGGAAAATATGCGCAGATTTAAAAGTGGTAGCTCTTTTAAGAGTCATGCAATCTATACTAAAAATATGTGCTTCATGTGCTTATGGAATACGCGTTTCGATGGCGACCAGTACAATACACGGGATTGGGCTTTACGTGATGAAAGCAGATTGCATAGAAATAATGTTATTGAATTACACCTGTACTGATGGAAAAGATTTTGCTTCCTCCACTCCACATCAAACTGGGTATTGTAAAAATTTAATAAAAGCATTGAGCCCAGATGGTGTTGCTTTTACCGAATTGCGCCGATTTTTTCCACGATTAAGCGGCATGAAAGTAAAAGAAGGTAGAACTCTAACTATATTAAATAAGATTTATATTTTATATCATAATGTTTTTATTTTACAGGAATTCTTAATGGACCGGACATTCGTCGTCTTATGAAGGACCATTAATTTGAGGTTGCATTGAATTATATCGAGCTATTGGCCTGGAATTGTGTGAAACCAGTAATAGAAAATGTATTAGGAAATCATTGGCCTGAAAACTGGCGAATTTTAATCAAAAATATGCTAACCGCATTTAAAAACTTAAACGTTAGGATGTCATTAAAAATACATTTTTTGCATTACCATGCCGAAAAATTTAATGAACAATCACCAGCCGAGTCTGATGAACATGGCGAGAGATTTCACCAAGTAACAGCCAGGCTCGAACACTCGTATGTATAGCGGCAAACAACTTAATTCGCTTTTAGGGGATATTTGTTGGAATCTGCAGGAGGAAGAAGAAAAAATTTCTAAATAAAAACTTTAACTTTAACTAATTAACAACAAAAATAAATGTTTTAAAATTTTTAAGTTTAGTTATTATAAAAAATAAAAAATTTCATCTTTTCTGAAAAAATCAAAAGTTGTAGACAGACTTTAATCACTTATACCTGCAGCGCCTGAGATGCCCCTAGACGGGCCAAATGTATGACCAGCGCAACTTTATTTTTCATTCCCATCATTTGTTTCTAAGGCCTAGGATTCATTCCTAGGGGGATAAAATGTATGACCGACCTCCAATGTTTTTTGTTCTTAACATTTTCTCAAATTATACTTTCCGTTTATCATCATCCCTTAGGGGGGCGTTTTATGAAATTCTTAAATTAATTAAAATTTGCCGACTTTTGTGAATAAAATCAAAAGTTGCTAACAGATTTTAATCATTTATGGCTTGTTTTGTTTGCAACTTCGTTTTTTATATGTCTGCAAAAAGTTAGAAGCCTAGCTGCATTTTTTAGCTAAAGGGTTTTTGAGTTACGCGAGCATATGTTGTGCAACCTCCTCCATTTTGAAAATAACGGTATATCTCGAAAACCAGAGCCAATCTTAAAAAACCGCGGGCACCACTGGATTCAGCGTACCCGAATTATGTTAAAACGCCAGGTGCCCAGCTTGTCACGAAAAAAAGTGTAAATTTCATGCACAGTGTAATTAATTAAGAATTGAATATTATTATATTTAACTTAACGGGAAATTTTATTTTTACAAGAATGTCAACATAAGTCGTAGTTTCCCACAGACAAGGCAACATTTGTAGAAACATGGGCATGTTTCACTAAATGTTGCTACGTGTGTAGTAATGTTCCTGGTTGAAATTCGTGTTACCTCTTTGGTTTCTCAAAAATCAAAATTGTTTGATATTTTATGTTTCCAAACGCAATGTTTTATCGTGTCTAGCGATGTTAACTGTTTTATCTTTCTTTTCCAACTCTCGGATAAACAAATATGAAGAATGAAATCGAAAAATGGCAACAATTGTAAATTATGAGAATTGGAAAACAATTATAATGGAATATACAACTTTTCCAAATTTATGGGATATAAAATATAATTGGTAGAAAAAAAAATTGTTTTTTGTTTCGTAGTTATATATTTAAGAAACGTGCAATACTAATGTTTCATTTTTAGTGACATCGTCTATGCTAAAAACAGAAACATAAGTAGTAATACCTGTTTCACACAAATGTTGCCTGGTCTGTGGGTACCTTAAAAACCAAATTTAAAATTCCTCTTCTTTATTTAAAAAGAACATTAAAATTTATTTAAAAATGCATTGAAATACAACTTATAGTTAAATAACAATTATGTACAAATCAAGAAATGGAATTCGTTAACATATTGAAGAAAATAACGTGAAACCTTATTCGATATCCATTGCTATCCGCTCAAATGGGGCACCTGAATTGTACTGCTGTAGCGGTCCCCGACTTCTCTTTGCTGGACCTTTTGCGGCAATGCATTGGGTGCAATTTGATATCCAATCAGCCACAGCTTGTTGGCACCCAACCCAGTAGAAACGTTGTTTTTATTTCTCTAGTGTTTTTGTTACGCCAATATGGCCACCATTAGGACCGTTATGGTATTCATTTAAAACTTATGTACTTTCGACGACGGCACTACAATAAGGTTCTGAACCGACTTTCCATCGGTACTTTCCCATATACGGTAAAGGCAGCCGTTTATCAACTGGAGGCTGTTCCATAGGGCCCAATATGCTTTTGTTAGTGGACTTTTTTTTTATTTCTTATTTAATTGAACTGCTGCATACACAAGACTTACGAGTCTTATTTTGCAGTATGGAACTGAGAATGTGTATAATTATAAATCATTAATTAATTAACAACTTAATAAATAATTACAGTTAAATATATATAAAGCAAAATCAATTAAAATCAAACAATATTTCAATAATTTAATCATATGTACTTAAATCTCAAATAATTATGTTTCAAATTGTTATGTTGAAAACAGTTTAAAAATATTTTCTTTAAATTTTCGTGCGTTACTTAAAAGTTGAAAACTATGGGGTATAGAATTCCAGAGAGAAATTGATAATATGTAGAAATGCCACTCCGAAATTAACTGCCAATTTCACGATGTCGAAAGAACGCTTTCTTTCGCACAAATACATATGAAACAAAAACAAATTTTTGAGAATTTGTTTTTGTTTTACATGTAGTTGTGCGAAAGCAAGCGTTCGTTCGCATTTAGTGAAATAGGCAGTAAACTTTTGTATCTAAACGATCTAATTCTTTTTCCCCTGCTTATATCTGAAATACAAAGTTTGCCGTACAGATGATCAGGTTTGTGGGTATATATTACCTTATGTAAACAAATTAAAACTCTCATGTTCAGTATATTATCTAAAGAAAGGCCATATAACCGAGATGAAAACAAAGATATACTAGAACGCCTATTAAGTCCATACACGTAACGGACTATGTTATTAAATGCAACTTTTAATTTTGCTTTACTAATTGTATCACATTTAGCAAATAGCTTACAACCATATAATAAAATGGGCATCAGATAAGTTTTGGCAAGCAGTATTCTTATTTTTATAGGTGTACAATGCTGGGTACGCCAAAGAGTTCTAATCATAGAAAAGGTGCGACCACAAGCATAATTAATAAGGTTCGACCACGTAAGAGTGTCATTAAAAAATATTCCGAGATTCTTAGCAGATTTGACTATTTCAATTTGTTGGTTATTTATAAATATATTTGGAATAATATTCTGTTTGTTAAGTCGCCTTTGAATAACTATGCATTTAGATTTTTTAGGATTTATTTCCAAACCATTTGCCGTTGCCCACGTATAAATACGTTGAAGTTGCTGATTAATAGTGATAATACACTGGTCAATTAAGGCATTTCTACAACTGGTATAAAGTTGAACGTCATCCGCGTACATTCTTACATTACAATTTGTTAGGACGGCTTGGAGGTCATTAGAGTATAGTGAGAATAAAAGTGGCCCAACAATGGACCCCTGTGGTACCCCTCTTGTTACAGGCAGTGCCCTGGACTTCTGGATTCCAGTTTCAACATACTGATATCTGTTACCCAAGTATGTTGACAATAACTGAATAGCGGTCGAAGAGAAATTAAAAAAATTACTGAGCTTGTAGCAAAGAATGTTGTGATCCACGGTATCAAATGCTTTTGAATGATCCAAAAGTATTAAAAAAGAAGTCTCACCATCATCAAGTTTCTTTCTAATCTCCTCCGTAACATCAACTAAGGCTGTTATGCAGCTGTTGTTCTTTCTAAATCCAGACTGACGATCTGTTAGCAAGTTATTGTTATCCAAGAAACAGGTTATTTGGTTATGCATAATACGTTCAAATACTTTAGATAGAAATGAGAGAATGACTATTGGTCTAAAATCGGAAGCAGTTTTGGGTATTGGAACGATTTTAGCTATTTTCCAATTCGAGGGAAAGTAACTTGAGGTTAAAAGTTTATTAAAGAAAAATGTGATTATCGGAAGAAGTTGAGGTAAAAGAATTTTCAGAAATTTTGGATTAATCCCGTCCGCTCCTATGGAGTTGGATTTTATAGACAAAAGGCTAGATAAAACATCACATTGGTCTACTGCAGCAAAAGAAAAAAAACAGTCGGTATTGTTGTTCGAATGATAATTGTTATAATAATTTTGATCCGCCTGAACAATGGGGATATTTAAAAACTTTTTATTCATTGCATCGGCATCAATTGAACATGGTTCTTGGTTTGTAGATTTACCGATACCAACTTCACGTATCGTTTGCCATGTTCTTTTGGAGCCAATAGCGAAAGAAAACTTTTCAGCATAAAAAACGGATTTGGCCGTTTTAATCATTTTATTTGTTTTTCTTTTAGCGGTCAGATAATCCTCATATAACGTTGTAGTCTTAAATCTTTTCCAACGTGCATACGCCAAATCTCTTTGATTGATGTAACCCTTAATTTCCGAAGAAAACCATGGTTTTTGCCTATTACCAATAATTTTTGTCCTTATTAGTACAGTTAGATCGAACAGATAATTTAGATTTGCTCCAGAAAAGAAAGTTGGTCATCTATTGAATACAAAGAATAAAAAATATTCCAATTGATTTTAAAAAATTCTTCCTCGAGTAATCTGAAATTAATGTTCTTGAAATCTCGAAAGGTAATTCTCTCAACCGGTATTACAAGTTGGAAATTGTAAGTCATGAAAATAAGATCATGTTTGGAGAAACATGGCGCAGACAATTGATCATAGAGTAGTAGATTATTTTCATTACTCACAAGAAAAAAAATCTAAAAGCGTGTTATTAGTTGCAGTAAAGTGTGTAGGGTTCAAAGTATTAGGTGATGTTAAGCCAAGCGAGGCACAGTCATCAGATAAACTACTATCTACAAGTAAGTTAGAATTAAAGTCTCCTGCTATTATAACATCATCGTACAAAGCCATTTGCGTTTCCAAATTTCGAATAAACCGTTTGGTACAAAGATTTCTATTAGGCCTATAAACGCTGCCTATAAGCAACTTCCTACTTTCATTGTTTACCTAAATAAATAGATACTCAATTAAATTTAATGGTTCCGTATTATCAATGTCCTCAGAATCCAAGTTTTCCTTAGATGTACACTTGACACTAAAAGAAATACGCTTTTTGATGTAAATAGCAACACCACCATATCCATCTTCTCTATCGACTCTGCGTAAATTTTATCCATCTAATGAAACATAAAAGTCTGTAATTCCGGGATGAAACCATGTTTCCGATACACATATAAAATCAATACCTGAGTTTTCAAAGATCAATCTAAATTCGTCAATCTTTTTCTTTAAGCTCTGGGCATTGATATGACATACATATTTTAACACCTTTTCTCTGATTGGCCAGAACTCTCACCATATTCGCAACATTATCTCTGGAATTAATTCTATGAGTATTGTTCATTTATAAATTTATAAAAAATGAACGAGTAACGCACGAAAAATAAAAAAAAGTATTTATAAATATATAAATTTTTAGTTGAACTATTGATTTGAAAAGAGATATTTAATTTGTATTTGAAAAAACATTACGTTAAATATGATATATTAAATATGATATTAGGTATTAAAAATTGAGCAAGATAGTTTGAAGATAAAATTTTAATAAGCCGTTTGATCAAAACGTTTGTGCAGGTTCTGGTTCTCGAAAAAAATCATCTAGATAATCTATATCATCCACTCTTATTAGATTGCCATCCGCCGACTTTTTAATATATACTAAACCACGCATACTAAAGGCACTATGAAGACGATTTTCCTTTTTTAGCTTGATTGCTGCACGTAGAATTGTAAAATTGTACTGCGTGAGATTTTCGTTAACAAAAAATCTATTATTTGAAGATTCTCCAAGATGTTTTAAACAAAAGTTAAAGCCTTTATTAAGTTTACGGTAATTTGCAAATGATTTTAAAAAATAGTTTTTATCATATGGAGACCACATCTTAACAATTATTACCGCATCTTTGGAGTTATTTTTGTTTTTATTATTTGCGTTTTGCAATCGATAAATAGTTTTTACTGCAGGAACAGTTGTATTAATTGTATTGCAAATTTTTTCAAAACATAAAAATTAATTTTCGTTTTCTTTATAAGGAATTTCGTTTAAACGTAATTCGCAGGCAACGTTTTTGTTTTCCTGCAGCTTTAAGTTTGTTTTTAAGCTATTAATTTCATTTTGCATACTTTTAATGTTATCCGCGACTGTTTCTAATTGCTGAACTCTTTCGGTAACATCTTTTAGTTCAGTTTTTAAAATATTAAAACTCTTATCAAACATATTTAAGAGCTCTGTTTTGCACTCAGTTAATTTTTTGTTTATCATTGTCTCTATTTCTGTCGTTAATTTGTCGAAGCGTTTATCAATTACATTTAACGATTTAAAAGGAGAATCAAAGTTTGTTAAACGCGGACTCTTACTTACACTGCCGATTGAAGAGTTTCGAAAAACATCTCTTAATCGTTTTTGCGCGGGATTATTTATAATAGCTGTTGTTGGATTAAATTCGAGAGCATTAAACTCTTCATTGTTGAATATTACTTTTTCTATTTGATTTATTTCTTCTGTTAAGCTCATTTCTTGTGTGCTGTTAAGTTTGTTTATATTTGATTTTTTGTTATTGTTGTTTTTATTTTTTCGTTTGCTTCTTCTCACTAAGGATTTTTTATGCTAGTCACAGGCATTGGACTTTGGACCCTTTTTTGTTTTGTTTTTATTTTAATTTAAAATTTTTGTTTTTATGTTAAAAGTTGTTGTTTTTACAAAGATTTAGTTTTGTTTGTGTTTATTTTGTTTATTTATTGTGGTGGTTTTTATTTTTAAAATTAGTTTATTTTGTTGTTTAAACAATATTTTTTTAAATTTCAACCACTATTATCAATTTTCTATTTGTATTTAGAGTAGATTAGTTTAAAATTTAAAAAAAAAAACGATAATAAAGACAGTTTTTTATAAAATTAACAGGAGCTCACTGCAACACAACCTTCTTGTACGCTTTTGGAGTACTCAGATGAAATTTCGTTTCGAGTCGGCTTTCTGTCTTCTTCTTTGGCCGTCATAATTTTTTCCAATATAGGGTCAGTTTCCTTCGCCATTGTCCAGTCTTCGCTGGACTCTATCTGTAATAGGCGAACTTCACAGTTATATTCTTTACCTTCAGCTTTAACACAATGCTTGCACTCCAGTTTGAAGGGTCGCCTTGATAGGGCATCCGCATTTCCATGTTTCACGCCTTTTCTGTGCTGAATGCTAAAATCGTACCTCTGAAGGCGCTCAATCCATCGAGCTATCTGTCCTTCCGGATTCTTGAATTGAAGCAACCACCTGAGTGCAGAATGGTCTGTTCTTAACTCAAAATGTTGACCGTACAAATACTTGTGAAAATGTTTTATGCACTCCAGTACTGCAAGGAGCTCTCTTCGTGTTACGCAGTAGTTCCTCTCGAGCTTTATATTCGACTGTAATAGCCTACGACTCACTCTATACCATTGACCACTTGGGAAAGCACACCTCCAATTCCGTATCCGCTCGCATCGGTATCTTACACAAATTTCTCTCCAGTAATGGGATAAGCCAAAATTGGCTGAGCACAATAATGTGTTCAGTCTCTGAAATGCTGTTTCCTGTGCTTCACCCCAGATGTATTTTTGCGCCTTTTTAGTCAACTCGTGTAAGCTTGTAGCAATATTTGCAAGTTCGGTACGAAACGCCTGTAGTATGTACATAAGCCTAGAAAACTGCGTAATTCATGTAGATTTTTCGGACGAGGCCACTCCATTACAGCTTTTATTTTATCGTCATCCGTTGAAATGCCTTTAGAGGTTACTCGATGTCCCAGGTACTTTACTTTCTTTTGGAACAATGAACATTTCTTAGCACTTAGCTTAAGTCCTGCCATGGATACACGTTTCAACACTTCTTCCAGGTTTTTCAGGTGTTCATCAAATGTTTTCCCCATGACAAACATGTCTTTTGGTGAAGACCTTTTAACACTTGCTCCATTAAACGCTCGAATGTAGCCGGAGCGTTGCAGAGTCCAAATGGCATCACATTAAACTGCCATAAACCATCACTTGCCCTAAACGCAGTTTTCTCCTTATCATTTTCCGAAATTTCCACTTGCCAATAACCGCTCTGCAAATCTAATGTAGAAAACAATTCCGTTCCGGCAAACGTGTCGAAGGTATCATCAATTCTAGGCAATGGATAACTATCTTTTTTCGTGACGTTATTAATTTTTCTATAGTCTACGCAGAATCTGATGCTTCCATCTTTCTTTTTCACTAACACCACTGGTGAGCTACATGAACTTGATGATGGTTTAATAACTCCGCTCTTTTTCATCTCGCTAACCAGATCTCTTACTTCAGTTCGCTTTGCTAGAGGAATGCTTCTAGGTGCCTGTTTTATTGGCTTAGCACCGCCGGTGTTGGTTTCGTGTTTTACGATTGAAGTTCTACCTTGTTTTTGACCTTTCAAAGCAAATACGGAGGGATATTTACTTAGTAGTTGTCTGGCCTTATTTTTAGTTTTTGCGTTAGTTTTTGGGTATATTTTCGCACATGTTCCTCTAGTGATTCGTGGTCCTTAATAATCTTTCTTGCCGCGCCTTGATGTTGCTCGCAATTAATTATTGCTTCTGTTGAAGTACATTGTCCAATCTGGCAGTTCCGTACAAGGACTTTTTCACTACTGGAAAAATTTAATATTCTCACGGGAACTAAACTCTTGCTAGGTTTTACGAGGGCATTTGCTGTTACGACATCGCCTTTTATTTCTACTGGCTCCACCACCCACAAACTGTTGTCCTCACATTCTCCATCCATTCGCGCCCATACTAAGGGGTCTGATTTGGGTGTCAATTTTTCACATTCAAGGGCGATTAATTGTCTTACATGGGCCTTGATTTCGTATCCAACTTCAAGGGGTATTTCAACATCACGCCAATACATAATTTGCTGACCCATATCAAAACGAATAATCTGTCCAATCATAAAATCTGCGCCAATGATTACCTCGTCTACAATATCAGCCACTATAAATACGTGATGGAAGATTGTATTAGCCATATTAATTTGTACTTTTACTTTTCCATAGACTGTGGCAGACTCTCCCGTAGCTGTTCGCAGACTTACCCCGCTCAGTGGTTCAATAGATTTTTGGTTGGTTGATTTTTTTAAAAATGCGTTTTCGTCCGTTAATATAACCGCAAGCAGTAAGATTACTGTTACTATGTTGCACAACTGATATAGAAATTGTGGGGCCATCAGATGTGAAAGCTAGCCCATGCCCCGCAGCGCTAGCTCTTTTTAGTTTAAAAGTGACTCTTGTGATGAATGTCGATAAGTTCTTTGGTTGTCTCCTTGCGGCGAAGCAGATTGGGATCGTTTTCTTGGTGACTTGAAGTTTCGTTGAATATGACCAGTCTTACCACAGTTATAGCATTTTACTTTGCTTTTGGTTTTATTTTGCTTGTCGCCCAAAGTTTGCAAAACTGCCTCCTTCATGCTTCTTATTTCCTTTAAAATGTCTCCTTCGTCCTCAGCAGAGAAATCAAGCTTTCGTACCTTCATCAAGCTTGCGGCCTTGAAATTATCCTGGCGGTTTCTTGGGCTAGGGCAAATGATGCCGTTTATGCAAACGATGATTTCTGTGATGCACATACCGCGAGTTTTATATCAGCATCTCGTATACCATTTACAAATGCTTCGGTCTTAAAGTGATCTAACAATGGATGACTTTCACCTGGATAAGTAAGCTGCACCAAACGCTCGATCTCAAATGCGAAATCCTGTAGCGTCTCGTTTGCCTTTTGTACTCTGCCCCGTAATTCCATTCTGAATATTTCTTTTCTGTGTTCACCACCATAATTACGTTGCAGTGCTACCATAATGTCATCATAATTGTTTCTGCAACTTACTGGTACACTTTCTAGAATTTCAGCAGAAGTTCCTTTTAAAGCCAGAATCAACTCTATGGCTTTTTCTTCATTGTTCCATGCAGTTTTGTTGGTAACTGTGTCACACTGGAATTTGAACACATTCAATGGTGAGCTGCCGTCAAAACTTGGAGCCCTTATTCTATTCGATACTTCTGGTAAAACTCTCACCGCTCCCTCTTGATATTGAAGACTATTTACTTTTTCTTTCAGATGATGTAGTTTTCCATCAAAAACCGTGACTTGTGTTTTTACATCCGTGACTTGAGGTTTTACATCAGTGACTTGTGTTTTCACGTCAAACATCTTCTGGTTAAATTCTATCTCCATATCGTCTACTCTTTCATTTATAGCAGCAGAAATTTCATAAAGTTTCTCAAGTTCTTCATTAGTAGCCTGGAGTTTCTCGTTCATCACCCTCGAATTTTCTTGAATTTCGGCAAGAATGGTGTTTGAATATTCTGCCGAGCTTTCTTTTACCATTCTCTCCATGTTTTTACAATTTTCTTCCATTTTTCTAGAAGTTTCTGCATACATTTTTTCCATCTTCTCCATCATAGCATCAAACATTGTGCTAAGATCCATGTTGCTTGTTACTGCACAGGTAGCAACTTCTATTTCTTCTTTTTCATCAAATTCATAAGCTGCGTCAATATTGGGTCGCTTAAATTTACCGATTAATCTTCTCTGCAGCTCAGCTTTATTTCCTGCAGTCGGCAGTTCCAACTTGCCTCCTTCTTAAGCTGCTCAACTTTAAACTCATCGAATTTCATTGTTTATCCATTTTTTTTATTGCAATTTCACTTCTGACACAAATTGTTAAGTTTTTACTTAATAAAACGCGTTAAGGTTTATTCCCTTTCTAATAAACCTTTGAGTTCTTTTAATTGCAAATCAAAATAAATACACATACGAATTCAACTTAACAAACTTTGTTGAAATTAATAATAATGTTCACAAATTTTAACCACAATTGTAAAAAGCGATCTGAACCGTTTAATGTCTCCAATCAAACAAAATTAAACTTTTATGGGTTAGCCTGTATTTATAGTACAAAACTATTCCTAGTTGATTCAAGAACCGTCGAGTAGTTTCTAGAATATTGTGTTCGAATTATTTTAAAATAACTGTTATACATCTAAATCTAAGGTCTACAATTACAATTGCTAGAAAATTTAGTTACAGTGGCGTTCATAAAAATAGTAACTAATATGACATAAAACTATAATTTACAAGATAACTTATAACTAAAACCATAAATAATTCTTAGACAAATCTAAAATATCTTTTGTAAACCACCAGAAGCAAGTTGATGTTCCGTTCGTGATTTATGCCGATTTTGAATCAGTTTTGGAAAAAATAAATGAAAGTGTAAGTAATAAGACACCAAATATTCAAAAGCACATTTTATGTGCTTTTAGTTATTATACTAAATGTAGTTTTAAGGGGGCGGGGGGGTGCCTCGGTAGGCTAGCTGGTAGTGAGCTTGCCTATCAGTGCCGGGGTTGCGGGTTTGATGCTCGCAAGAGACTCTGGTCTCCTGCAGACAAGCGAAGAGCTTCGCGGGATTAGCATAGGTAAAAAAATATATAATATTTTGGAGAAGAAGCATCAAAAGTTTTTGTTGACAAAATTGTTAGAGATAAAACAGATATTTATTATCAGTACCTGTCTAAAGTCGAGAAAATAATAATGACAGTAGATGATATTGAGCTTTTTAATAAATCGACAAATTGTCACATATGTAAAAAAATTTTATGTAATGATAAAGTTAGAAACCACTGCCATCTCACTGGTAATTTTCGAGGAGCTGCTCATAATAAATGGAATTTGAAATACAAAAATCGCAATTTTATACCAGTGATCTTCCATACTCTTTTTGCTTATGGCAGGTATCTATTCTTTAAAGAGCTATCAACAATAAAAAAATGCACCAATAAAAGTTATTCAATTAAATAAAGAGCGTTATATATCACTATCTGTTTATTTTAAAATAGATAAAAATCGATTTGAAATTAGGTTTTTAGATTCAATTAGGCTTATGTCTTCGAGTTTAGATTCTTTAGCTAAAAATCTTGATATAAATTATTTTCTAACAGTCCGAGAACGTTTCTCTAATGATAATGAACTAAATCTTATCAGGAGGAATGGTGTATTTCCATACTCTTACATGGATTCAATGGAAAGGCTTAATGAAAATCAACTACTAAGTAGAGAGAATTTTTTCAATATTTTAAGTAATGAGGAATGTAATGTAGTCGATTACGAACATGCTCAAAAAATATGGAGCGAATCCAAGTACAAGAACCTTCTTGACTATACAGAACTCTACCTTATATCTAATGTTTGTCTCTTAACAGACATATTTGAAAATTCAGAAAAATATGTAAGAGTATTTATAATTTAGATCCTTGTCAGTACTACACTGCACCTGGTCTCCATTTGGATTCCATGCTTAAAATAACAGAAGTTACATTAGAGCTATTTACTGATATTGAAAAATACCTCTTTATGTAAAATGGAATACGAGGTTGATTAGTTCAATGCTCCAAAAGATATTCTAAGGCAAACTATAAGTATATGGAAAATTTTGATGACATAAAAGCATCAGAGTATGTGATGTATTAAGATGCTAACAATTTATATTAGTGGGCAATGTCTGAATATCTACCTTATGAGGAATTTGAATGGATGAATATGGAAAATTTTAAAATTGAAAATATCTCAGATAACTCAGAATATGGTTATATTTTAGAGGTTGATCTTGAATATCCTGACTCTATTCATGACATTCATAATGATCTACCATTTTGTCCACAAAATAAAACTCCAGGGCAGTCTAAATTTAAAAAGTTAATAGCAGATTTGACGCCTAAAGAAAATTATGCTATGCATTATTAGAGTTTTAAAAAAATGTATTACCAAGGTCTTGTTTTGAAAAAAGTTCACAGAATTTTAAAATTCAAACAGTCTCCATGGCTAAAAAAATATATTGATTTAAATTCGCTGTACAGAACTAATGCAAAAAATAATTTTGTAAAAGATTTTTTAAACTGATTAATAATGCAGTTTATGGAAAAACTATGGAAAATGTTGATAAAAGAAAAGATATACGTATTGATACAGGGTGGGAAAATAGTAATAAAAACCATTTAGGTTTACGATTATAATTCTATAAACCAAGTTTTCTAAGTTTGACAAAGTTTAGTGATGATTTGTATGCAGTCGAGCTGAAGAAAATGGAGCCATACTACAACAAACCCACGATTTATGATTGGAAAATAGATGAGATTCCTAGGAATCTCATAAATGAGAATCTCATAAGGGAGCTTATCTCTCGACAGTTGACTGGCAAATAAATGAGATCCGTAGGAATCCCTTATTCTGAGAGTGGTTGATCCAAACGGTGATTTACTTCATTTCCGAGGAGAGGAAATTACAATTCGATTACATTTAAGACCAATAAAATAATGATAATTTACAAGAAGAATAAACCTATAAACAAAGTATTACATTCTTCTTCTTCTGCTAACAAAATATTGAAAAATAAATCAAATTCAAAGAATTCATTAAAAAATATAAACTTAACGCAATCAAACAAAGAATTTCTAAAATCATTAAATTTAAAATTGAAGAAACCATGAGTTCAATAATAGATGTTCTGGATAAAACTTTGTCCGATGAAAATATAATTAAAAAGGCCTACCATACGTATACGCCATATTTACAATCTTACAATAATAACGATGAAATTCGTATTACAATACAAAATCAAGACTTGTATGTTTTGCCGTCGGAAAGTTTTATGTATGTGACGCGCAAAATAGAAAGGGACCTAAGGGTAAAAACAATTTAAAACCTTTTTATCTTTGGTGTACCATCACTGAGCGTGTTGGTATTGGTCTCATTTGAAAGCGACACATCTTATGACGTCAGGAACGTGTTGGTCAACCTTGAAAACGCGCTCAGATGTTGTACACATAAAAAACAAGTTAGAGTGCTATATTCGGCTGTGCCGGATCTTTGATACCCTCCACCGACAGGAGTGAGCTCTATAAGATAAATATATATATATTATTAACTAAGCTTCACAAAAACAAGCGTCAGCATTAAAATTAGTTGCGGTTTAGACATGAATTAAATTATTGACCGACACTAAGAAAATGTTATGCGTTTCTTGTTAGGACTTTGAACATGCTTGAGTAAAATATCATGATTCGTAAAAGTTTTAGCGGAACTAAAATAATTTTTAGGAGGGTAATTTGTATTGGACCTATGGTAAATTATGGCCCAATCATCCGAAAATTCTAAAGACTGATTTCTTGTATTACAATAAATAAATTAGAATAAATTTCAATACAGCAGTGTAATTAGTTTCAGCGTTAACAGAAAATTTCACAAATTTGCATGATATTTTTTCTGGCCATATGAATTTAAGTAAGACATTTTACCGCAATATCTATATCTGTGATGGTTTAAGGCGAATTTTATTATTTTCCCAAAGTGAGCTTTATTTGGTTTTAGGCGCAATAAACTGTTTTCCGAGAGTAGGGTTTATATGTGGCCTAGGGTAAATTATGGACCAACCTTCACGAAATTTGGCAATGTGATTTCTCGTCCTATAAAACTGTGACGTACCGAATTTAAGTATGCTAGCGTTATTTATTGCGGTTTTAGGCGTACTAAACTGTTTTCCGGGAGTAGGGTTTATATGGGGACTAGTGTAAATTATGGACCGATCTTCAAAAAATTTTACAGTGTGATTTCTGGTCCTATAAAACTGTGACGTACCAAATTTAAGTATGCTAGCGTTATTTATTACGGTTTTAGGCGTACTAAGCTGTTTTCCGGAAGTAGGGTTTATATGGGGCGTAGTGTAAATTATGGACCGATCTTCAAAAAATTTTACAATGTGATTTCTGGTCCTATAAAACTGTGACGTACCAAATTTAAGTATGCTAGCGTTATTTATTACGGTTTTAGGCGTACTAAACTGTTTTCCTCGAGATGGGCTTATATGGGGCCTATGGTAAATTATGGACCGATCGTCACGAAATTTGCCAGTATGATTTGCAGTCGTACAAACTAAATTCGAGCAAAATTTTATGTCATTCCGTGCATTAATAAACCATTTATGTTAGTTTTTGTATCAAAATTATCAATTTTTTCAGGGTGGTGGTTCCACTTTTTGATTCATAGTTCTGATCCTACTGAACCGATATTGCTGGATTTCAATCCCAAACTGCTTAAACGCCCGGGAGACCATCAAATAAATACATCAATCGCATAGTTGTGTGCGTGCAGTCGTTCTTTTTCGGGTACACATACGCGTTGTCGGCAATGCTTGATGAAAATCAAAAAGTTTTGATTTTTTTATTTGATGGCTGATTATTTGATAGTCTCCTGTTGTGATTGACAAAAAAAATAAAAAAATTTTCCTTGTGTTTGTTGTCATAAAAAATATAAATATTTTGGTTTTTACAAAATACAATTGTTGATTGCCGTGTTTATTTGTCCGTCTCCGAAAAAGCCTCAAATAAACGACACTAACACATATGCACTGATTGACGGGTTTATTTGAAAGTCTCCAGAGCCCTTTAGGATAACTACAAGCAATTTGAGACCAAGTTTGTTCTTTTCTTTTGCGTTTTTCAAAAGTGAGCGTGTTTTCAACAGACGGACAGACAGACGGACATGGCTAAATCGACTTAGAATTACTCAAGGAGCCAGAATATATATACTTTATGGGGTCTTAGATGTATAATAAAAAAGTTTCACACGGAATGACAAACTTAGTATACCCTCATTCACCACAGTGGTGGTGGAGGGTATAAAAAGTGAAAATTTTTTTTTTTTTTTTTACCCCTAGGTCCCTTTCTCTATGCGCTGTCACATATGTAGAAGGATTTGTTAAAGATTATAGCAATGCATAATTAGTATCTTCTGCAGCCAACTTTAAATTAAAAGATAATTTTGTAGCACATATATTTGATGAAAATTACGAAGAAAATGGTTTAAAAAAAAGATCGTATCACCGACCTTCAATTGGAAATATTTAAAAAGCAGACACAAAACAGCTTTTACAATACACTTATAAAACCAGATACGGTTAATACATAAGTTACTAAGCAATTACTTAAGTTAGAAAAATGTTGGTAGTGAATTCCTAAGCCGAAATTATAAAAAGTTAATGGAATAGAAGGATTGAATTAAGCAGAATCAACCTAATTTGGAATAAAAATTCCGCTGTAGTTTTTTTCTCTGTCTTATTTGTACAATTGAATTTAAATAGGAAAAAATGAGAGAAGTAAAACAACTTTCTCAGTTTTCAAATTTAGGAGATCATTTGTTCCATTTCGAAAAACGGAGAATTTTTATTCATAATTGTGTTGAATATGTATCTACATTAAACTTTACACGGTCAGGTTCTACAAGAACGCACATTCTCTAAGACGAAATGATCGTTTTTAGCAGGCTTGATGAATTTCGACCGATTTAAAAATCCATTTTTTAATTATAGTCTTAATTTTTTTTTAAATACAGTTGAATCAAATACATATGTATATAATAAAAAATTAAAAAAAGAGGAAAATTTATAAAAAATGCATTTTGAAAAAATACTGAAAACCATGGTATAATAAGTACCATTTATGTTCATTACACAGGGTCTCTACTAGAGGTCTGCTTCGAATAATTCGCTTGTTTGCCTTTACTCAAAGTGCACAACATTTATTCAAATAAAAAACAATCAAAGAGATAAGGAGAGAGTAAACCAAATACAAAAAGAAGAGAGAATGAATTGAATAAAAAACTGAATTTGAGATTTATTCATAAATAAGAGATGTATTCATAAATAAGAAAATATATAATAGAGAGCAAATTTACAGAAAACATTCAAATAATTTTTGAATTAATGAGTGTGTGAATATATATTTGAATACATTGACATAATAGTTGTGTGAGCTGAAGGTAAGTTAAGAATTAAATCTATATTTTCTTGCTTTTAAAGCAAAATGAATTTATTATTATGTACTTATTATATTTTAATTCCTAGTAACAAGTACAAAATACATATGTATATGTATTTAATGTGTAAGAAAATGAATTTAAAATATAAAACCAAAAATTTATTTAATGTGTAAAAAAAATTTTTTTTTTAAGTTAACAAAAATTTATTTAAGTAATAATTCATGAAATAAATTTAATTTTATTTTTATTTCGACTTCTTTTATTTATAAAAGTTTAGCTTAACTACCATTATCCACCTAACACATACATAGTGTTTGTACAGAAAAAATTCAAATAAGAAGTAAAAATTCAAATAATTTTACATTCACAATATACTTTTTGAATATTCAACTTATTTTACTTGAGTTGACTGAATTGAATGAGTAAGTAAATTGCTTCTCTTCAGTTGAATTTGTTTGTGTTAGTTTCAGTGTTGGCAGTGAAATTTCAAGAAAGATACATTTTAGTTTGAAAAAAGATACACTTTTTCCCAAAAAGATACATTTTGAAAAAAGTTTTAAAATCCATTTTTAACGTTTAACATTTATTAATAGCCAATTTACACTACAACGAAATCTAGTACTTTCGAGATTTCGAGCCAAATCTAGTTGTTTTTGGCTAGATTTCCCGTACAAAACAAAATCTACTCCGTAACTAGATTTTGACGAAATCTATTCGAAATCTAGTAGTACTTGTTGTTGCAACTATGTTTTTCCCCATATAGCACTAAAAATTACTTCCCTGTACAAGAAAAAAAATGACATTTTAACAAAAAACAAAAACAATAATAGCTGCTTGTTAAAATTGTTAAAAAAAAATCAAAAATTTTGTAAAATAGTTAAAAGAATGCAAATGACAAATAATATTGATACAATAAATGAAGTTGATTATAAAGAAAATGTAATGCAAATTTTTAAATGCCTATTTTTTTATATGTAAGTATTAGGGATGCCAAACGGGAAATCCTGAATCCCGGAATTTTTCGGGATTGATAAATCCCGAATCCCGGGATTTATTTTTATGAATCCCGGGATTTTTCCCATATCAACTTTTATGTACAAAACTGTTCGTTTTTATTGAATTTTTATACTATATACAAAAAAATTATTGAAAATTATAATTGAGTTATATTTTTTATTGCAAATAATTCCTTTTTTTGAGGACACAGCGAGTATTTAAAATTTTCATTTTTTGCTTGATATATGACGACTATTTCTGGATTTTTGTATTTTGCTTAATAAAAACCATAATTTTAAGTAGAAACGAAATTTGCAGATTCACATCTCAAGCCTTTATTACAATTACGTTTAGCAAGTTCAGCTTTGGCTTAAGACATAATTCCAAAATAAAAATGATTATTTTTATGCAAAATATAGAAATCAAGAAATAATTGTTATATATCAAGCAAAAAATAAAAATTATTCACGATCCAATTAAAGTTTTATTCAGAAACTTAAGAATAACAGTTGATATAATTATAACAATTAAGTCGTAATATTGATGAAATAGCACATATTCCTTCCGGTCCAATAATAATAAAAAATTTGCTTAAAAAACATACGGTAAATAAAATAATTTTGTTTATATATAAACACTATTTGACGTATTCATAAATAAATTATTTAAACTTGAAATCTCTTTTAAGAAACATTTGTATAAACATTTTATTTTAAAATAAATTTCAAACATACTTAAATTATTGATAATGAATCTCGCCCTCACCCTGGAGGTGTACTGCACTGCAGTCGACATAGTTTTACAGTTTTTAACTCAGCTATCGAGATCGATGAGGGACTACACTTTGCAGTGTTTAATGTCGTCACAACTTAATTCACATTAAAAATTGAATGACTGTCAAAAAACCGAAATGAATTGGTCTAGAAAAACTAAGAGATACGTATATTTTTTTAAGTTTTTTTTTCAGAATCTGATCAGTTTGATCATGGGTGAGGCCAGTGTTATAAACATATGTATACAATAAGTTGTTTTGTGGTTTTCATTTTTAAAAATTTGGATGCGAAAAATGTATCTTTCGTATCCTAATGGCATCACTGGTTAGTTTTGACTTTGGTTATTCTCTCATTTGTTTTGTTATCATTGGGTGCTCAACAGAGCAAATTTAAAACGTGCGTGGTGGAAAACTCACTGTAGTTAAAAAACAAATGAGTGCGTTGAAATTGCTTGTTATTCATTCTTGCAGACCTCTAGTCTTTACCTAAGATAATATCTGATATAATATCTGAGAGAACGTCGACAGAATAAGAGAATACATTTTATGTTAATCTTAATATTAAACAATAGGAACACGTATCTTATTTCTTAATCGACTGATTCTCGTACAGTAAACTTGTATTGTTTTTATTCTTTTTTTTTTTGTTTTTTGATTTTTTAGTTTAAAATATTGTTACGTTTTTACTTTATAAAACGCGTTAAGGTTTATTCCCTTTATAATAAACCTTTGAGTTCTTTTAATTGCAAATAAAAATAAATACACACGAATTCAACTTAACAAACTTTATTGAAATTAATTATAATGTTCACAAATTTTAACCACAATTGTAAGTAGCGATCTGAACCGTTTAATGTCTCCAATAAAACTAAACTAAACTTTCATGAGTCAGCCTGTATTTATAGTTCAAAACTATTCCTAGTTGATTCAAGAACCGTCTAGTATTTTCCAGAAAATTATGTTCGAATTATTTTAAATCTAAAGTCTACAATTACAATTGCTAGAAAATTTAGTTACAGTTGCGTTCATAAAAATAGTAACTTATATGACATAAAACTATAATTAACAAGATAACTTATAACTAAAACCATAAATAATCCTTAGACAAATCTAATTTCGTAACAATATTATTTTTTTGAACACTTTTCACAATATTGGCACTATTTGCATTAATAAGTTACTCATTTTAATAATGGTGGCTTATTAAAGTTTTATATGTGTGTATGTATGTGTATTTTTGACAGCTTATCTTATAAGATAGTTGTTATAAAATTTCTCATAACAACTGTCTTATAACATTTATTATAATATTAATACTAACACTATTTGAGAGTCCACACGTAAGATAATACTCTCTGCGATTGAATTTGGCGTTTGCTGATATAAAAATCTTATATCACATATCTGCTATAATATGTGAGAGAACGACGGCAGAATGAGAGAGCACATTTCTTCATGTTAATCTTAATCTTAAACAAGGGGAACATGTATCTTATAAGATTTCATAATTTACTGATTTTCGTACAGTAAACTTGTGTCTTTTTTTATTATTTTTTAGTTTTTTTCTTTGTTTTTATTATTTAATATTGTTTTTTAAGCACTTTTTACAAGATTTACACTATTTGCTCTAAAAAATTAAACATTTTAATGATAGCGTCTTAATAATAATATATATATGTATGTATGTATGTGCATTTTTGACAGCTCATCTTATAAGATAATTGTTATAAGATATCTTATAACAACTATCTCATAACATTTATTATAATATTAATACTAACACTATTTGAGAGCCCACACGTACTAAAAAAATTTATAAATTATTATAAATTTTGACTAAAAATAGTTGTACCCAAAATTAAATTCCGTATGAAAATGGATAGTTCTTATGTTAAGAAACATCTTACCTGTCTTGATAACAAAATAGAATATTCAGGGAATAATTATTCGTAATGCCCTTATCATGTTGATTGTAAATATTATTTATAATATAATTAAATTATCGAGCTTGAGGTCTTTTTATAAAAAACTTTAAATGTTTATTCTATCCAATATTTCGGCACTTCGTTGAGTGCCTTCTTCAGGGTTTTTTTCTTTCTTTTACAAATATTATTTATTAATAAATATTAAGACGATATAAAAGTACAAGGAAATGTCACTTTGTATTTAGATAAAAATTCAATAGTGTAAAAAATTGTTTGCTATAAACTGCTGAAAAAAATAATAATTTTAAAGCTTCAACTTTTCTTAAACTATAAAAAATAAAACGATCTAAAAATTTTGTATATCATAGAAATAAATCGTTTAAATTTTTCATATATCAGAGGTTTGAATGCCCAATAAATTTAACATTTAATCTTAACACCCTCTGCTACATTTTTATTAATGTATCACTTGCTTTACAAAAATCTAGCCATTTGCTTATATATAACCATTTATATCAATTTCGTTCAAAAATTTGTCACCTAAATGTATTTAGTAAAAGATTTTGTTTGTTGTGCTTAATTCCCTTTTTTAATAATTGATAAAAATACTGAAATGTATTGTTGGAGGATAAGCTGTTCCTATGCGCATTTCACTGGTTGCTTAGGCCAGATCGTCAGGAAACGTTCTCCTAAATAATTTTAGAAAAGCCAAAAGCTATCAGCAAACAAAACTACAGAAGGAATGAGAATTACCTACAATACCCCCAAAAAGTTTTATTTGCAACGATATCAAAGCTTAAACAAAATACCAAACAATAAAACAGTGATGAGTTTTTATCTTTTCTTAAAAGATAAGGAATTAAGCACAACAAACAAAATCTTTTAATAAATATTTGTATTCCCAAAAACAACTTTGATAATAAATGTATTTAGTTTAGAATGAAATGTCATACAGGTAATAAACTTTTAGCAAAAATCTTTAAAAAAAAAATTAGGAGTATTTTTAGCATTTTTGGGCCGTGTTTAATGCCTGATTTAGCTGTAAAATTTTTTTTACCTGGCCACACTGTTTCTGAATTCATGTTTCAGGTGGCGTAGAAAGCACAGCTGTGCTACTTTATTTTCTTACAGCCATATCCATGATAAAATAAACAGGTGGCATTACTACGCCAGATGACGATTTTTTGCTCTTGTATTGTTTGTCTAGTCTTATGTCAAAGTTTTGTTTATGTTTACAAAAAGTCCACGTTTTGTGCTGTGATTATTGTATTGTATTAAAGTTTTTGATTATTTCAATTAAAATTAAATAAGATAGTAACCATAGTGAAATAAAAATTGGCTAAAAATTAATTTATATCATTGCGTTAGGCAGCAAAATTTGATTTAAGTTTAATATAATTTTTGACGTATACGGAGACTTATTTCCGTTTTTTGTTGTAATGTTGTATTTGTTGCCGGAGTGCTGCCACCTACTTATTCCACCATGGCCATATCTAAACAAGAGCGGAACGCGTTTTCTAGCTGTCAAAAATCCGCATGCCCATACAATTTGTATGAAACATCCCTAAATAGCGCGGCATCAACGCTTTGCAATTGGAAAATCCGATTCAATGTCTGTCCACTAGGTCTGCGCAAGGAGCCAGATGTTTATTTGGTTTATTCCTCAACGATGTCAAAAGTTGCTTACATTATTTTGCTTATACATGTATATTTTTGTTTACGTTTTTTGTTTTTTGCCACACATACATGCATACAAAACACGCTTTTCCTTTTGTTTTCCCTATGTAGTAGTAAGATTTTGACAACCGTGAGGAAATTTACACAAACAAAATGCCTGTTGTTTTTTGTACTGTTGTATTGTTGTAGCGGTAAGCAGACCTATTGGATAGGCCTTGATCCGATTTTGACAGCGCGTTAAAATAAACAGGGCTGCTATATTTGTTGTTTTGACAACCCTGTTTTAATTGTTTGATAATAAATAATGGCAAATTAGCTATTTTTAAGTCAAACTAGCGGGCTTAATTCAATTTCTTATGTCTTTTATGAGGGTTTTAGTCGGCACGAAAGTTAACACTACTGTTTATGGCACAACGCTGACGCTCTTAAGGCTAGTTTACACGGTAATACAATGTATTACGACTTTGTAGAATCAAAATATTATGAAATTCTCTCCGTATTTAAAATAAAAAAAAATAAAAATCTGTTGCAAGTATTTTTCATGTTTACACGGATGGTATAAGTAAGACAAAAGCAAAGATACTTAACAACTGAGTTAATAACAAATAAGCAGATGGTTACAGTTTTACAATATTTCCAAAAACAACATTAAAATTGTCTGAGTTGATTTAAGTTGTATTTGTAGTAGTATAAAAATGTTACCACCTTCAATATATACAGTTAAAATACACCTCTGGTGTGATGAGAATACAAAAGTTTCTAAAATGGTTTAGAAAATGAACATTTACCGACCGCTTGTCAAAGTTTGTATCCGTATTCTCTCTTACTCAATGAATTTTGCTTTTACATGATGAGATTTTTCTCATTCTACATCATTTTTCCAGTGATAATGGTAAAAATTAGTTTTTGTGACCTAAAAACGATTTGTACTTAATTTTTACACATAGTTTTATTAATCATCTCTTTATTTCTTAACTTTTTCATTAATAACAGCCGTACTTAAACAAGAACGGAAGCACAGAGTAATCTTAATAGTGCAGAGTAATCTGTAACGGAAGGCGGACGTTTTCTTAAGCTTTTAAGGCCATGTCAGATAAAACTTTTGCTTCGCGTTGCGTTACCGATTCGCTTTAACATCTAAGATAAAATATATGTACATACTCAAGGCGAATTCATGTATACGGTGGTGTCCAATGCGAATTCATTTATCAGGTGGCGTTGAAAGCACAGCTGTGCTACTTTTTTTTTCTTACATAGAGAGAGAAATGTCAAAAGTTGATTGTGTTTTTGACATACCAATCAACGAATGCAACAAAAAAATGCATTGGTGTGTTTTTGGTGTTGTTACTTGTTGTAGTATCGACACCACCAAGGCGAAGTCATGTATACGGTGGTGTCGATACTACAACAAGTAGCAACACCAAAAACAAATCAATGTATTTTTTTGTTGCTTTCGTTGATCGATATGTCAAAAACACAAGCAACTTTTGACATTTCGTTACAGATTACTCTGCACTATTAAGATTACTCTGTGCTTCCGTTCTTGTTTAAGTACGGCTGTTATTAATGAAAAAGTTAAGAAATAAAGAGATGATTAATAAAACTATGTGTAAAAATTAAGTACAAATCGTTTTTAGGTCACAAAAACTAATTTTTACCATTATCACTATATCTAAGGTATTTTTATGTTTACGTACGGTTTTCATATTCAAATGCATAAACTGAACGCAGAAAAGAAACGGTTCCAATTATTTTCAATACAATGGTCTTTTAAACCGAATTTGGAATTTAGTGCTCACAAAAATTGCACAAGTTTATGGTATCAAAACTGTTATATTCTTAATTCTAAAAATTATTTAATCTTTTTTTATTTTTTGACTCCAATGTTTTGTTAATTTTGCGATAAATCGATCACAAACGATTTTAATAAAAAATTTCTTTTTTACATGGTGAAATTAATTTCACCATGCTTTTTTATAAATAAAAAAAATATGGCGGTCCGTATGTCAAAAGTTGTTGCTTGCACTTATTTGCAACTGAGCAAATATGCAATATTATTGTTGATCAAGGCTTTTTGTAATGCAAACGAAGTAAAATGAAGCACATTTTGTTGTTGTGTTGTGCAAATGTGTGTATTTTTGCACTTATTTGCATCGTTTGCACAACTCATCGTGATTACCCTTAATATTGTTTTTAGCATATGTAGTTTTTACCGATTATCTCTTGGATTGTTAAATCAAAGTAAATACATATAAATCTTGTAAATCTTGTATTTTTATGTTCGAACAATATAAAAACTAAATACTTATTTGTGTTTTCCATGAAAACTTTTGATGGAAAGTTGAGAGTAAAGTTGTTACGGAAATATTAAGCTGTGGTCGTTGTGACGTGTACAATTAGGACTGTGACGTGTACAGATTTAATTTTTGTTTTGTTCACAACTTTGGGCCAAAATGTTGGACTATGTAGTAGTCTTCACCAAAGGTGGTGTAATCCTATGGAAGTGTAATTCTACAGGTCAGAATGTCACACCACACATCAATAGCTTGATTCGCAGTGTAATTTTAGAGGTAAATTATACATATGTACATATACTGGTAATGAATATTTGCGTGCTTGGACTTTAAAATAAACAGTCACTTTCACCACCCACCCAAAAAATCAATAAAAACTATTACAATTTTAGGAACGCAGTACGGAATCAAAATATTTTGAAGACGATGGCTTGGCCATTCAGTTCAAATTAGATAATGAATTAGAATTAGTTTATGCGGTAGTGTACCAGAAGATAATTAAATTGCCATACGTCGATAGCTTTTTAAGCAACATACAAAATGCATTTAAAAATAAGTTCGGCGACATATTAATAACTTCTCGGCGTTATGCTATGGACTACGATTTTGATGGCGAGTTTAGATCCACTTTGACAATTGCAGAGGACTCTGCCAAACAGAATAGCAAAGCTCCAAAGCCCATGAGGTCTTTTAATGAATCACTGAAATCAAAGAAAACTGTAGCTTCAATGATTGAAACTTCTTATGATAGTAAAAAGAGCGATATTATAAAAAAAGTAAATATTGTGGAAAACCCAAAAGTCTCCACTTCAGAAAAAATCGTTAGAAATGAGGATATTATAAAGGAAAACCGTAAAAAGTTAAGAGAAAAGTTATTGGGAAAGAAAAGTCCTCAGCCAGATATTAAAACTAAAGCTGAGAAAGAAAAAGCCGGCAAAAAGCCCAGAGTTTGGGATCTGGGAGGAAGTTCTAAGGATGCTGTAGTATTGGATCGTTCCAAAGACAATGCTGAAGACGTACATTACAAAAATATTCAAAATAATGTGAGTTTTTCTATACCTACATACATACTCAATACCATTTATGTTAAACAATTTTTTCAACACTTTTGTGTAGATTGTAGGTACAATGCAGGGCAGCATACGAGACTTGGAAGTGGAGAGTGATGAAGAGGATTTTGAATCTGAAATTGATGAACCTAAAAAACAAATTGACTTAGACAGTAAGAAGAAATCTGGAATTTTATCGTACTTCAAAGGTTTTGTGGGAGGCAAAACGCTGACACGCGCAGACTTACAAACAGCTTTAGATAAAATGCGTGATCATTTAATTTCTAAGAACGTTGCTGCAGATATTGCGTACAAGCTTTGCGACTCAGTAGCCACCAGTTTGGAAGGAATATCTATCGGCACATTTGATTCAGTAGCTACCATGGTCAAAGATGCTTTAACTATGTCTCTGGTTCGTATATTGTCGCCAAAACGGCGAGTTGATATAATACGTGATGCTCTTGAAGCCAAACGCAATAATAGACCATATACTATAATTTTTTGTGGTGTTAATGGTGTGGGAAAATCGACAAATTTAGCCAAAATATGCTTTTGGTTAATAGAGAATGATTTTAATGTCTTAATAGCTGCCTGTGATACTTTCCGTGCAGGAGCTGTAGAACAGTTGCGAACTCACACACGCCATCTGAATGCTCTACATCCTCCAGAAAAACATGGCGGTCGCACTATGGTTGAACTTTATGAAAAAGGTTACGGTAAAGATGCGGCCGGTATTGCTATGGAAGCAATTAAATTTGCTAACGATACTCGTATAGATGTTGTATTGGTTGATACTGCTGGCCGTATGCAAGACAACGAACCCTTGATGCGCTCCCTTGCAAAACTTATTAAAGTTAATGATCCAGATTTAGTACTTTTTGTGGGTGAAGCTTTAGTCGGAAATGAGGCTGTCGATCAATTAGTTAAATTCAATCAATCTCTTGCCGACTATTCATCCGACGAAAATCCCCATATTATCGATGGTATTGTTCTTACGAAGTTCGACACGATAGATGATAAAGTTGGCGCTGCCATATCAATGACTTATATCACTGGGCAGCCTATTGTATTTGTTGGCACCGGTCAAACCTATTCCGATTTAAAAGCTATTAATGTTAATGCTGTTGTGCACTCACTTATGAAGTAATTGTTTGTTTGCCCTTTTTATTGTTTGCTTTTATTTCATTTGTTCTTTATTCAATAAAAAAACAGTTTATATTTTTTTCTTTTTGTACATTTATTAAAAACATGAATTTTTTAAAAATACAAATAAATATTTTAGAAAATACAACTAACAATTTAAGAAACAAATATCTTTCGTTGTTTAATGTTATGAATTTTTCTTAAATTAAGTAGCGTTGTACAAAACTTACACGTACAAATGAAATGAATAAATATTGACCATTTTAAGGATGACTTTGGCAAATATGTATATAAAATTTGAGGGAGCTAGATAATAGTTTTTGTTGTAAACATTTACAAATTCTTTGAAAATAATGCAGTTCATTAAAAATAAAATGAAACTGTACATAATAATTGCTTAACTTATAACAATACAATTTAAATAGCTAAAACACACTAAAACTTATAACTAATAAAATTTAATAGAGATTTGTATACAAATATCAGTTAGTAAATACCTATTTTTTATTATTTGGACAAATCAGCAATCCCTAACAATATTGACAACTTAAAAAAAGACTACAGATTAAGAATAATGCCGATTACGTGAAAGTTAATTTTATTATAAAAAAAACCATTTCATACGTAGTGGGTAATAAATGCATCTGGAAGTAAAAAATTAACGAACAGATTTTTGTTAATTTGAATTTCTTATATAAACACCCAGTTCTAGTTTTTTTGATGTAAACTTCTTTCCTTAAATAACCTTTTTTGATGAAAAAATAAATAACAGTTCCATTATGAATATTTGTTTCTCGACTATCTAAACAACCTTGAGCCACGTTTAACTAATGTTTCAAATACAAGCTAAATAATATAAATTAATCAGGTGTGAAGAATTTCGATCGATTTTAAAATCCATTTCTGGATTATAGTCTTATTTTTTTTTGTTAAAAATACAGTTGGCATATCGTTGGTCTCAAGTAGAAAGGCCCTTACTCAAATAATTTTTAACTTTACAGAACGTAAAAACATAATAACTGTATGTACACTATTGCAATAAACTTTTGTGACGAGGTGTATTTGTATTAAATGTATTGGAATCACTTAAAAATTAATTTCGTAAAAAATTTACATAAAAAATGTCGCATAGATTCTATCATTTTATGAAAATTTTCATAAACATTTGCAAGTCAGACAGACTTGTCAAAAAATCTGTCACTCAATTCATTTTTAAGCCACACTGTCATACCGTATGACCACACACGATTTTTTGACAAATCGTATGACTGAATATGATAGTGTATCGCCGGCTTTAGGTCCTTGCTACTTGAGACCATATAGAGAGGAAAAAGAAAAACAAAAATGTATTAGATATCAATTTTTAAAGTAACTTAAAACGATATTATCTGTTTAAAAATAGTTTCATTTTAAAAATCGATTTCCATCACATACTTAAATATGTATTCTATAATCCTAATTGTTTTTAGAACGTCTTGAAATTCAATTTCAATAATAAAGAGTTTCAGCTAAGTAAATTGTTCTTTGTTACTTTGGGATCTATATATGATATAATGCTACTTTGACTACTGTCGTCATCTATGAGATTCTCGCGGAGAGATTTTGCTAACACAGTATTAAAGGAAGTAGAAGTTGACGCTGTTGATGCTGTTGGCAATAATGAAGACGATGATGAAAGATTTGTCACAGAAATTGAAACGTCATCGGTATTCACATTATTAGCACAATCATTTGCATCTGTTGTCATTAGACTTGTTGATGTTAATTTAGTTACTGGAGGACTTCGGCGTTTTATAGCTTCATACAATTCGTCAATGGACGTATTAAGTGTATCAATGGGATCGATTGTGTCATCATGGTCGTTTCCATCCAAGTCGTTTGTGAAATTGTTAGTACCGTAAGCGCCGAATTCATCATCAAAATCATTTAGACCCATGTCCGTCTCGCTAGCATTTGACGACTGATACCGAAAATCATCAGTCAAAGTCATATCGTTGTCTGCTTGTGGTGCATATAAGCCATGACTACGAATACTGATTTCGGAATTTTGATAGTTCAAATCACTCTCGTTTGTGGGACTGGCGGACCGAGTTAATGTACCGGTCATATGAAATGTTTCTATTACGTTACTATTATTTGACACATATTTTTGAGCTGATTCTTCTAGAGAATTAGCTGAAGAATGCATTTCTCGAAGGTTCACGGTAGTAATTTTGTCATTAATAATTCCGAATAGCGAGGGACATCTTTGTTTTAAAGCTCCAATATGGGATATAATTCTATCTGAGCCGTACGAACTATTTTTTGAATCCAACTTGTTAGTACCGACTTTTGTGGCGCCGACAACGCCACCATAAATGCAGTCTAAATTACTTAAAGATTTTGAGTGCTTGGGTTGTTGACTACACCGAATAAGAACGGAAGCAAAATCATCTTCAATATCAACGCGATTGGTAATTTGCAGTGAGTTCGACACATAAATCTCATTCCGATCCAAATTTGGCTTATTAAAATCCTCATCATCATCATCAAGGATCACAGCTTTGTAATTGTGGCTATCACGAGCATCATTTGGAAAGTCTTGCTCAACGGTATTTGTTGTGGATGGTAGACCTATGCTATTCATTGCTTCAACATCGTGATCTAATAGCAACAATTTGGGTTGTGATTGGTTTTGAGGTTCATCGAATACTTTAATTTCCTTGGTTTTGTTTGGGGTAGATGTTGCAGGAAAATTTAATGGTGCATTTGGGTTTAACGTCGCATTATATAAATTGTTGGAAGATGGTTTCACATTAACTTTTTGCAAGGTATTTTCGTAAAGAGGTATATTCTCATCATGAGAACTACTGTCTAATTCTTCTAACTCCTCGTGATGTTCTTCTAAAGGTTTTAGTAATCGACCCCCACTACTGCCATTTAAACCAGAACTTCCCCCACCTCTTACTTTGTGAATCTCATGTTGAGGCGCCATTGTTTCCGGGATATTGGTGTATATATTCATTGCTAATATGTTGGCTCGTTTTCGTAAAGAATTTTGATTATTCGCTACTATTGAAACGTTGGCAGAGGTGAAAATATCATCATCATCAAAGTTGTCTAAAGGGTGTGGATTATGGGTCTTATAACTGACATTGTAGTCAGGCTTGTAGTTAATATTCGTATTGTTAACTTTACCAACACCACTACTAAGTAGTTTTAGAGTCATAGCATTATGGCGTCTAGAGTACACATGACCACTACCAGTAGTCGACGAAACATCGCTGGCAGTGTCTGCTGGCCCCACACTTCCTCCATAATCTGGTCGATCTTTTTGTCGTTGTAACTCAAAATTATTACGCTTTGCTAAGCGTTTCTGTTTTTTAAAAAACTTACGGGCAACATTTATTTGATTTGGATTATAAAATAAGTCAGCACTTGGAATTTCATGAGATAGGCCAATACCTGCACCACCTCCCATATGTTGATTGTTATTTATTGGTGCAGGAGCGGAAGAAACAGCTAATAGATGTTGGGTGGTGTTATCAACAATGCCACCTCCATTACGTACGCTACCCGCTCTGTGTTTCGAACATTGAGAATTGGATCGAGAGGCGCCAGAATTATTTCCAGCTTCATAAGATGGTTTATACGCTAATACACTATTAGCAACCGCAGCAACCCCGTTATTGTAAGTCCCTTCGTTATAGGGTCCATCGGAACCGTCTTGTCCGCAACAAGGATTTTTACTCCACTGCTTGCGTGTATCATTTCTTGTCAATGTATAAAATAATAATTTAAACAAGCCTAGCAAACAACAAGATGTCGCAAATAACACAGAATACATATGAGCTAGGTCCTCCCGCCCTTGTGCTGAGTGCAGCACAAATGCCACTGCAGACAACCAAGCAGTAACGAATAAGATTAAGAACACAAAATGAGCTCTTAAATGAGCCACATTAGAGCGTTCGAAATCGTCTACTATACTGCTTACGGCCGTATTGCTTAGTGTAAGACTTGTGTATTGATCCAAATTTAATGACTTTGTATTCACATTTGTACGCCGAGTCGGAAGATTACTTTGAGTCGTTGTGTCCAACCAATCCATATCAATATTTTCGGTTCCCTGTGTATTGTCCGAAAATTGATGTTGATTTTGCATCATACTAGCAACCGAAATTCTATGACTGAGCTGATAATATATCGTTAAAAAAAGAATACATAGAAAAATTAGTAAAATTCCTCCGGGAACTAGCATTGCATTCATGGCCGAACTATTGTGAAGAAAACAAAATGAATAGGCAGCATATTCATTTATATTTACAGCACCACTAATACCACAAATCATCATAGAAATACCCCATCCGACAAGGTATATACCCATAATAGGTTTTTTTGAACGTGCCTCCTTAGGAAGCTCAGATTCAGTAACAACGCGGTGGTGCTTCGAAAGTCTTTTATACATAGTGCTAAGGCTAACACTAAGCCACAATAAAACACACATACTTAAATAGTGCATAAGCATTCCCACCATGCGACACACGTCTTGACGCTCAGTTTGAAAGATTCCCAGAGTAAAAGACAAACAAAGAAGTGCTAAAGACAACCAAGTATTAATAAATGTATGCCGCTGTTGTCGATTTACACGAATGGCTCTGCCAAACACTAACAAGGTCACAATATTAATGCAGCAACACAGAAAGAGTACTGCTGTTCCAATGTATATCGCATAGGGTAAAAATCGAAAACGAGCTCCTGCTTCCTCACTTTCAAAATCGTTAAGATAAACAGACCTTTGCAACAAACCATAGTAACCCAAACGTTTGCAAGAAAACATTAACAGGCCGCGATGAAAGTAAAGCTGCTGGCACATTTCCGGGTTCCAAATTTGTTTGTCTTCGTCCCAACGTGCAGGTATAGGTGCACTACGATCATCATGAAACGGATGAACCCGTAATATGATTGCAATCTGATTTTTCTCCTCGATGTCTTCAGATGACTGAAAAATACTTTCCTGTACTTCGTTAACGGTTTTAGCTCCAATTATTGCAGATGATAAAACTACACTTCTATTACTAGTCAAATGTTGTAGCAAATTAGCATTTCGGAATACAGCCACCATTAACTTTATAACAGATTGGGACGATTTATCACTAAATAGCAAATTTACTGGAATTTGAATTGCTGCATCAATGTACGGTTCAAATGATGGAAATGAATCATTCGAAGTACTACACTCAAATGAAGAACTGGCAGTTCCTGCAAATGTAAGGGTAGAGGAGCGCACCCAAACACATGATATGCCAGCAAAAGATTCAGGTCGAATGCTAAAGTAATCGACAAAAAATGTACGTGGAATCGTTATTAAATTTTGTTGCATATTTCCATGTTCTTCAATTGTTGGTGTATGTAGCGATGCGTGCTTAGATGCTGCTTCTACGCAAGCCAACAATTTAAGTCCACTTTGATGACTTCGTTGTGCTTCATAAAAAATATTTGATGGCAATAGCAGCAGTTGCGATACGATATCCAAAAGAATATGAGCTAATTCATTTTGGTAAGTTATAAAATCTAAATATTTTACTAAAGTTCGTGCTACAAATTCCAAGTCCATTGGATCTTTAATACGTATTAGGTTTTTCGTTGTATGTGTTAAGTTATGCAGTCGGCGTGCTATCTCCAAAACATTTGCTTTGTTGAGCGTCAAATTCATTTTGGCAAATTGCTCCAAGACACGTGTGGTTGGACTAACATATGCACAGACTTCTGTGTTAAGATCTGTCCAAGTTCCATTTTCGTGGCAATGATAGGTCGCCATCAGACCATTATCAGATTCTTCAACGCATTGTTGCTCCACTGTTTGTCCTCTTACAGTTTGCGGCCAATGATAATTACCCTTGTTCGTTTTTACATTTACTGCTCTACAATATTGTGTATTTTTGGCAATTACTATCACTGCTATTGCATGAGACAAATTGGCCTGCTGAGATCGAAGAGTACAATCAAACATACCCGTGTGATTGCGCCTTACGCTTGCAATACGTAATATGGAATTTAATATTCCCGAATCCGTTGTGTGTTTACTTTCCAAATGTACGTCATTTAGCACCTTGGTTGGATCATGAAATACAATGTCATCTGTTGAGTTTCGAGTCCGAATTTTTTCCGACCAACCCCAGAAAACATGTGCCTTGGTAGGTAAATCCTCCGATTCATGAGGAGCCCCCACCGCAACACGTGGTGCCCGGCACTTCAGAACTAGTTCATCGCCTTCGAATACAACCTATTTAAAGTAAAAACGATTTTTCAATGTTATAGGTATTACTAAAAATATAAAAAATATAAAAAAAAAATTCACCTGGTTTTGTCTTGGTATAAATTCTAATAACGGTTGGAGCGGTGACTCGCAGTACAAGTCTACTCCTACTTTTAATTTCTTTAAGTAAATACCCTTAAAATCTTCAGATTCGCATTTTGGCCCTGGTTGCAGTTTTACCAGATGACTGTTGGACCAACCAATTAACCAGATCAAATCACAATCGCATGCCAAAGGATTATTGGATATGTCTCTATAAAAATTTCAAGTTATAAGATTGACTCGCTTACGATTCTCGCACACTTACAGTTGTTTTAGATTGGGAAAACTATCAAAAGATCCGGGATATATATGGGCAATAGAATTATTGGCTAACTTTAATCGTTCTATGGCTACTAATGCATCTCCAAATGTAGTTTTATCAATCGTCCTAATCTGATTAAAGGACAAATCAAGCCGTTTAAGTTCTGTAAGATTGCGAAAAAAATCTTTGTCGATTTCCGTAAAACTATTTTTGCTCAAATCTCTAAAAAATTAAAGAGTTAATAGTGTTTATTTTGATCTGTTCATATTAAAGGGTAACTGTTGTAGACATACAATGTAAACACATTAACTGCATCATCTTCAAAGTCCAAACTTTGCCAGTTTGCTATGTATTCATCGGCAGAACCACCACATTTTACGCGTAAATTCCATGTAGTGTCTGAATTATTTTTACACTGGCACTTTTCAGGGCATTTTGCATCGGTTATAAAAAAAAATTGTACCAACAACCACAAACATATATATGCATTATATGGAAATTTAATCATTATTGTTTTAAAATCTTTACAATTAATTTACAAATATTCAATAATTTCTTTCAATTAAAATGTACATATCTTCAGTTTTGTCTAATTATTACAAACAGAAAGAAGCCACAAAATTTGGACTATTGACAGAATATTTCTTATCGTTACAATGTAAACAGTTACTTTAAAAGAAGGGAACGAGTACTCGGTAAATACCTAATTACATAAAACCATGGACAAGGACAAGGCGAATTCATGTATACGGTGGTGTCGATATAGGGTTGCCACATATACGGTTTTTTGTTTAAAGTACTGATTTATGCACAACAATCAAATCAGTGCGCAAATGTACTGATTTGTTCATTAATGTACTGTTTTTGTACTGTTATTATATATTAACATCGCTAAGTATATAGTTTGTCATATTGTCAAATTTTATGCGATACAAATATTAATATAGATGTTCTTATCGATGAGTTATTAACATTAAAGATTTATGCCGAGTCAGTACGAAAAGAGAAGACAGTAAATGAAAAATGGAAAGAGTTTATAATTGGTGGTGTGTTTACGAATTTGAGGAAATGTGTAATTTTATTTCTTCCACTCCACATTCAAACGCTTTTACGGAACGAGTCTTTAGTTTTCAAAGTGGAAGATAGAGAGAACCAGGCTCCTAATATAAAACTTAGCAAGTGAGTTGCAGAAAAAGACAAATTTTGGTTATAGTTGTAATGAGTTTTACAATTTCTTGAAGATTGAAGACAGGAAAAAAATTATGGACAATGTTCAAAAAGGCCATAAATATTTGTAACTTGTAAAATTGTAACTATAGTATATTATACTTAAATATTTATGTCCATACATATGTAAATAATTACATATATTATTTATAAATATCTATATTATAAGATCGTCTGAAAAACGATTGTGCCTTTTGCAATAATTACAATTATTTACAATAATTAGTTGTAAATCACTTTTAAAATTTTTTTCAATTATTTTGAAGATAAATACATAACAAGCTTCGTTAAAACACTTTGTATTCCCGCTATAAATATATATGGAATTTAATTCAGTTTTATTAATTAAATTTGGTAACGGTTCAAATTATAGAATGAATTCAAGTTTTGTTTTAAAAAAGATTAAATCGTTTTATGTTAAGGCTAGATAACACTATTATACTTTGTATTAATGCATGTCAAAAACTCAAGTAATATGACAAAGTGTGATAGTGTGAATGCAATGTGTCACAAGTATTAAGAAAAAAGTTTGACATCCCATACGACTTCATCGTTTTTTGAAATTTTTCTAAACGCTAATACTTTTTATTGGATCAGGGTTGCATTTTAACAAAAGCATGTTCATGTGTGATAGTGTGACTACAAACTGTAATGTTACATTAGATTTTTTGACAGTCACAACAAAACTCATTAGATTTCCATCTCACAAAGTATTGTGGAATACGTATGAAATGTGTGATAGTGTAAACTAGCCTTTATTAATATGCAATTTTATATTGAAAAAGTTTACATATGTACTGTTTTTGTGCATTGTACTGATTTTTTTTTCTTATGTACTGATTTCTATGATTTCAAAACTGGTAACCCTATGTCGATACTACAACAAGTATCAACACCAAAAACACAACATTGTATTTTTTTGTTGCTTTCGTTGATCGATATGTCAAAAAAAAACAAGCAACTTTTGACATTTCTCTCTCTAAGTAAGAAAAAAAGTAGCACAGCTGTGCTTTTAACGCCACCTTATAAATGAATTCGCCTTGGACATGGATTATACAAAAATTTTGAGATCTGGCACCTTGAGCGAAATAGTACCACTAAGAAAAAGACTAATTAAATCAAAATTATTGTACTTTTAACAAAAATGAACCTTAAATACTAGTTCAGGCCTGTTCTGAAAATCACTTGATTTCAAATCACATGTGCTTTTAATCAGGTATGGGCACCACTACATTGAAAGCTTTGCATGTGTGGCATTGAATTGGTATGTTTACGTTTGCATTTGTTGGTTTTATGCTCTTTTGCTAGACTAAGCACAATTTCGTTTCTCTGCTTCGCTTATCAATTTTGTGTATGTACACATCGTTCGCTCTTTTTGCATTTTCATTTTGCATTTGCCCATACATGCTTTTAATATAACATGTGTGATATTGTGTGCTCCGTTTTTGGTGGAATTTTTGATTGCCGAAAGCACACCGACAACACAAAAACTGCGTGATTTTCAGAACCCACAAAAGCAGAGTGTGACTTAAAAATCACGTGATTTTCAGAACAGGCCTTTATAAAACTAAAAAGTATTTAATTTTAACTTAAAAAATTTAACATGTTGGCTAAAAAACTAAAATTAAATACATTTTGACATAAAAATATGCATTTATATGCACATATTGTAATAATTGTGATGCAAAAAAATCAATTGTTTAAAGAAAAATTAAAGAATAAAAAAAAAACTTGAAAAAAACTAAATAATTAAAATTTAAAGGTGAAACAGAGTCAAGAACTAAAAGAAGTGAAAATTAAAGCTACAAACCTAAATATTAGACATTATAAGAATTTGCAACAAAAATTAAAAGTTAAAAACAAGAATTAAAATAATTCAAAATCTTAAAACAAAGAAAAAACAAGCTCTACAATTTGAAACTAGTATAAAGTAAAAATAAACCATACTATAAAGCCACCACACCATCGCTGCCACATCCATCGTGGGAACTACCACCACTGCTTTGGCGCAGCATCGCACGTTCCGAGGTCAGGTATTCTGCCAATTCGTTTGACCCAGACGTATACGACGGACAACTGAAACGGACAAAATACAAATTATATATATATGTTCTTTTGTTTTGTGCATAGGGGAAACAAGATAATTGCGTTACCTTTAGTCAGTCCCTGGCTGATTATTTAAAGCAGGTGCGCGTTAGATTAGGGGTTAAGCTCAGGCCTGTTAGACATCGTAGGGTATAATGTTGATGAATACACAATGAAGACGCAGCTAATGTGTAAACTAAAGGGGAAAGCTCAAGTGTGGCTACATTCCAAACAAAACTTTATGGACGTTACTACAGATAATATCCTGAACGAAATGGACGAAGTTTTTTGCAGGAAGGAGAATAAACTAATGATGTGCCGAAACTTTAAGTCCCGCTAGTGGAAATACAGTTGGAATTTCAGTGAATATTAAAACGAGAAAATAATGCTATCGAGAAAACTTGGTATCGATGAAGACGAGCTGATCGATCATATCATTGAAGGTATACTTGTCACACAACTTAGACTACAAACAAGTCTCCAGCGCTACAGCAGTAAGGTGCAGCTTTTTTAGATGTTATAACTGCAATTCGGATTGTAAAAAACCAAGGTGACAAGTTGGATCGTGCTATGGGTGTGGCAGTATGGAGCACCGAGTTGCTAATTGTCCTGAAAGGAAATCAGCCGTGCAGCTTGTTGAAGATGATGAATTTGTAAGGTATTTTAAGTTTTCTTTAGATAATAATTTTGATCATACTTTTCCATTAGAATGCCAAGTCGATTCGGGTAGTGTGGTCAGTTTTGTGAGGATGTCTGGAATTTTGAAGCATGTTGATTTTAGTAAACTTTCTTGTTCGGATGATATTTTTTTTTTGAATAAATGGATCGAAATTGGATGTTTATGGTAAATTTAAATGTTTTGTGAATATAGGTAACAGGATTGTTGAGTTGGAAATGCTAGTCGTTTCTGATAGGACCACGTGGCGTAAGTGTGTGTTGGGAAGAGATTTTTGGGGAAAGCTGGTTTTAAGTTGGTGTCTCGTGATGAGGGTGGGAACCTGCTGTACGATGGGGACTTTAAGAATGCGATTTTGTCTATTGATATTGGGGAAGGTGATAATTTTGATTTTGTTGTAGGAAATAGTATTTCTGATGATGATATTTGTAGACCAGGTGCATTTATGATAACTATTATTTGCGGCCTGAACGTCACTCCAATGCTAAGGTGTATAATGAGATTAAGTTGAGATTGAACAATGATGAATATTTCAGTTGTCGACCTAGAAGATTGTCGTACGCGGCGAGAATTGAATTACAGAAACTTTTGGATGAGTATCTGGAAAGGGGTACACAAGACCGAGTGAGTCGAAGTATGCTTCACCTATCGTTTTGGTAAGGAAGAAAACGGGGGATTTAAGATTGTGTATAGACTACAGAACTCTGAACAGGGTTACTGCCAGGGATAATTATCCGATTCCTCTTATTGATGATTTATTAGATAGGCTTTCAGGGCGAAGATTTTTTACGAAACTGGATTTGAAAAATGGATTTTTTCATGTGTTTGTTCATCCTGATTGGGTTAAATATACATCATTTGTGACGCCCCTTGGACAATTTGAGTTTTTGAGAATGCCATTTGTTTTGAAGAATGCGCCATCGGTTTTTCAAAGGTTTGTGAGTAGAATATTCTCTGATATGGTGAGGGACGATAAGATTATAATATATTTGGACGTTATTATGATTGCGGAGGTTGGAAGGGAGGAACATTTTGAAATTTTAAGGGAGGGTTTTACTCATTTGGTCGACAACAATTTAGAGTTAAGGAACGATAAGTGTGAATTTTTTCAGACTTCGGTTAAGTATTTGAGGTTAATGATAGATGGGGATGGTATAAGGGCCGATGATAAGGGATTGAGGGCTATAAGGGACTTTCCGGTACCGGATAAGTGCCATTCTTTGCAGGGGTTTTTGGGATTGTGCTTCTATTTTAGGAGATTTGTTAATGATTTTTCGACGTTGTACGACCTAATAAGAAAGGATAGAGAATTTGTATTTGAAAAGGATGAGCTTGAATCTTTTGAATTACTCAAGACAAAACTTATGGAGTCACCGGTGCTGGCACTATATGACCCGAAGGATGAGACTGAACTCCATTGTGATGAAAGATTAATTGTTTTTGGAGCTCTTCTGGAAGAGGAAGGGCGACGGCAAGTTGCATCCGATTTTTTATTTTTCGAAGAGGACTACGGATACTAAATCGAAATATCATAGCTTCAAACTTGAAACGTTGGCCATAGTTTACGCACTGAGACGTTTTCGAATATACCTGCAGAGAAGGAAATTTAAGATTATCACGGATTGTAATTCTCTGACAATGACGTTGAACAAAAGGGAACTTAACCCAAGGATTGCAAGATGGGCCTTGAAACTCCAGAATTTTGAATACGAGCTGGAACATCGGTCGGGCAATAGAATGTAACATGTGTACGTGCTTAGCAGGTGTACTAACATGCTGGTGATTGAGTCGAATACACTTGAGGAAAACTTGATTATATGTCAGGATAGAGATAAGAAATCGAAGGGTTTAAAGGACGGACTTCAGAAGTGATCACAGTCTTTATGAGATGCGTAATGGGGTTTTATACAGGAAAAATAACGACGGAAATTTATTGTTCTATGTTCCAAAGGAGATGGAGGACCATGTTTTATATAAATATCACGATGAAATGAGACACGTTGGTATAGGTAATATGACTGACCTTATTCTTAAGAGTTATTGGTTTCCGAGGGTTAGGACAAGGGCTGCCAATCATGTTAATAATTGCTTGAACTGTATTTTGTATTCTGCTAAGCACGGTAGGGACGAGGGATTCTTACATAGCATTTCAAAACCGAATGAACCATTTGATACTATTCACAACGATCATTTTGGTCCTGTGGGCAACGGTAGGAAATTGAAGCACATACTGGTGATAGTCGATGCTTGTACTAAATTTGTTAGACTTTATCCGACAAGGTCAATTGGCTCAGATGAGGCCATGTCGGCGTTAGGGGTCCTAGCCGACCTAGGTGTATTATAAGCGATCGTGGGGCGTGCTTTACTTCGAGGGAAATTTTTGATTGAGGGTAATATCAGACACATTTTGGTGGCTACTGGTTCTCCTCAGGCGAAAGGACAGATAGAGAGGGTCAACAGGTCAATTGGAACTATGCTGGCAAAGCTAGTGGATCTGGAAAAAGGTATCTATTGGGATACAATACTTGACCGTGTCGAGTACACATTTAATAACACTAATCAACACCCTAGCGAAATGTTGTTTGGGGTTAGGCAACGTGGGAAAGTTTCCGACTTGTTAGGTGAGTGTATCTTTGATGTAAATGGAAAGGGAAGGAGGGATCTTGATGTGGCGAGGGTAGCTGAGAGACAGAAATATAATAAGGGATATATTGATTAACGGAGGAAGGCTCCGATACAGTATAAAGACGGTGATTACGTAATGGTGAGGAACTTCGACTCAACGTTTGGTGTATCGCATAAATTAATTCCAAAATATAAAGGTCCTTACAAAATATCGAAAGTATTGAGGAATGGTCGTTACCTACTTAAAGCCGTGGGCGGATTCCAACAGCCATGCACACCTTATAAAAGTGTTTGGACCGTTTCCAATATGCGCCCATGGCTTGGAGGACGTTTAGGGTCAAGTGAATAATATGAGATCGGGAGATCTCATGGTCAGGATGTCCGAGTTATTGGAGTGATTGGTAATTATGTTGGGATGATAACTGTCAGTGTAGTTGAAGTCTTTTGTGCTTGCATGTTTTGTGATACATGCAGGTTGTTTTTTGCGAGTGTAGTTCATGTTTCTTCTTGTTATTTTATATTTTCTCTATTCCTTCATTACACAAATGCACGTCCATATATGTTTTCTGTGAATGATAACTATTAACTATTTTTGTCAAATTATTAATACTTAGTATAAGTATGTTTGTGTCTTTGTTTTACACATATGTTAATATTTAGTACGTAGTATAGCTCCTAATTGTTAAGTTTTTAATTGTAACGAGCTGATCATTAATAAAGTGACTTCGAAACCGAACACAAGTGTAAAATTACTTAATGTATGAACGGTAAGGGATATGAAACTTTTTCAAAAGGCAAAATCGTTTACTAAAAGCCAAGAGAAATGAAACCTGGGTGCACGTCAAAATGTTGTGATAAGGCTTCAAATAGACATTGTTCTATTTTTTCCGAAAAATTACGTCAGGAAATATTTGAACGTTTTTGGCAGATGTCATGGGACCAGAAGAAAACGTATGAAACCAGTAGTATTGAAGTTTTTGCTAAAAAAGAGAACTTGTGTAGAAAATTCCCGACGAACAAGCTCAAAAGCTTTTTTTTTATATAATAAAACAAACTGTTTTTAAAAATCTTTATCCATACGATTTAAATTTCGACAGTTTTTTTTACCTAGAGGACCGTTACGCACTAAAAAAAAAAGAGAAAAATAAATCATCAAAAATCACGATAGAAGTTTAATTTTGGTGAATAGTGTAATTTTAACAAACATTTAGTACTTTATTTTGCTTGAAACAGTAAAAGAAACTATTACTGTTATTATTTAATGTATATAATATTCATATGTATAAATAAATTGTTATTTATTCATACTAATTAGTACTGCTGATAGGTTATTTGGTTTCAGATTTTTACAATTCCAAATAACCTAAGTGACATAACATAAGCTGTGTTTAGAAAAACTAAATTTTCTCAACCTATATATATTTCTGGTTTCATTTTAATCAAAATATGTAATTTTCGTTTCAATATTGTAAATAGTTCCAATTTTATAACGTTTTTTCCCTCTCCTGTAAACTTTTGAAACCTGCAGATAGGTTATTTCGTCTTTAAGGCGACGATATAGTAATTTACAGAAATATTTAATTTATATTTTTATGATAAAAATATTCGTTAGAATTTAAAAAAAAAACCTTATTTGGTTAAAACAAAAAAAAAAGTTTTTGAAACGTGACAAAAAGTGTACTTTTTGTGATGCGAGCGTGAGAAAGATTTTTATGAGAAATTTGAAATTAATCAAAATCTCAAATTCTAGAGCACGCTGATGTTAGGTCTGAAGCTCGGCGGAAATGGGTGGTTCGCGTCCATCTTCTCACACATACACAATTCAATTCGTGCCAAAAAAAGGAAGTTGACAAAAAAACCGAAACGATATAATTTAAAGAACATTGAACAACAACCCCGTTGATTGATGATTAGAAATACAAGCCTTATGGAAAAACAAACACCTCAAGTGAATGCGGTGTCTTATAAGAAAGTGAAAAACAAACATCAACGTACAGCCCGGGGAACATTCTGGTAGGACAAAGTACGATGGACCAACACGTCCATGCTGGCAGTGCGGATCAATGCACTATGTCAAAGATTTTTTGTATACACAACACAAATGCGACGAATACGGTAAGTTAGGTCACAAACACGGATATTTCGGGTGTTTTCGGACACTTAATTCACCGAAACACAACAAAATTAGGCATGCGTCGTACACGCAAGCACGGCAACGAAAAACCTAACAGTGGTGAATGGTGTACAAATGTTGTTGCAGCTACACTTACACAACCACACATCGTGAAAGCAATTCATGATCATGCATAACGGCGTAAATTCATGACTATAACAATAGTAAACAAGTAGTTAAAACTCCAATTGGATGCAGCAGCTGATGTAACGATTATTTCAAAATCAAATTGGATTTTTATAGGTAGACCAAAATTACAGCCATGTATGCAGATGGCAGCAGATGCTTCGAATAATCAAATTCCTTTAATCGGCGAATTTACAACAGAAATACGACACAACAATGAAAATCAAATTGGAACAGTATACGTGACAGGACTGAATGACTTATATGTATTCGGAACAGATTTGATTAATAAATTCAACTATTGGGATAAACATTTGAACTTTATTTGTCCATAATTTCACATAGCCCCCATAAGAACTAATGGAGTCTTTGTGCCCATAAATCATCTTATGATGTTGGTATTTGGACAAAATTTAACCCAAATATATTTTATGTCTAGCTAAATTTTGTTACGAAATATATTTTCGAATCAGTCCATATTTTACCATGGCTCCCATGCAAATACACTCATGAGAAAATCTTGTATTGGTATAAGTACTTATAAATATTGGTACGTATTGATAAAAAAAATAGCCACTATAGCGCAGGTAAGTAAAGCATTGAACGCAGGTCATATATAAACCCCTTCCCTTAAATCACTTTAAGGCGAAAAATATCAAATAGATGTAGTTACCTAGATAATATTCGGCGTTTTTAATTCTTATATTATTACTTTTAACCTCATAACATAATTTTGTTTTATTAGGTCCATAATTGCATATGGGACCTAACAAGGGAACACTCTTAAAAAACACTCTGTAAATGTAAAATGATCGGAATTTACCGACTATACTTTTTAATTTGTTCTTTTCTGTAAAAGTTTTCTTTTTTTTATAATTAAAAGTTAATTTAAGGATAAGTGTAATTTCATTTAAATTGGGTAATTTTGCGTCATCTCAAGTGTAGTTTTGAGTTTTGCTGCTGGTATCACTGGTTTAAACATCAAATCACCCAA